>CM030360.1:158582690-159182690 GCA_017893485.1 Hemerocallis citrina | reverse complement strand
AGGTCTAACCCAACTGAGCGTGCAGCTCGAACGACACGTACTGTACAGCTTCATGACAGACATATGCATCATGCACTTCGTCTTGATTTAGTTGAACACATTTGGAATGCATATGGGGAGGATGAAGAGAACGAAGATTAAGAAAAGATGTATTACTCAACTATGGATTCTATGGATAATTTGGGTCATGTTATTTTCATAAATGTAGCCATTTCAGTTCTTTTACGTTATGCTTTTCCATTTTTAAAATTAATGTAATACGCATTCAATTATGAAAATCGTTTAATTAAGTTCGAAAGTTGTTGGGTTATCTTCATATTGCAACAAATTAATAGATAACAACTTTACTATTAACCATAATTTCATTAATCTCATTCAACAACATTAATAATAAGCATAATAACAACATACCAACAATACTAATAAAAATAAAAGATAACTAATTGCAATTAAGTACTGCTTTAACCCGGCTGGTAGCCCCTTTTCTGAGCGATTTCATTCTGTCGACATAGAAAATAATAACGTTGATGCTTAGGTAAGCTACTCAGATCCATAGCCATTATACGATCTTCTTCAGTTGACACTCTAAAATCGAAATCTTGTTTTTTCAGTTCTAGCCTGTCTTTTTGGTTGCTAATATAAAAATTGTTAAAATTACGTGTCTCTTCCACCATAGCAGACACATCACTGGCTTCGACGGTCCGCTTCCCTTTTTTCTTTGCTTCTTTCCTACCGGGTGGTCGCGATAGTGGCGAAGGCGCATTTAGATCGATTGGTATATCTGAATCCCACTGCACGGATGTAGGGGGAATGTGTTGAACTACCACCTTCGGTATATTGAGTATTCAGGATATTTTTGAAAACCTGTATAGTACGCATGGAAAATTTTGGTTGATCTTTCAAAATTTCATAGCACTCTTCAAATTTGAAGGGCTTACCAGCTGATTGTATATATTCCAGTCGTGCGTCACGTACCTATCACAATTAATAAATTGTTAATAAATGCACGCGAACGAAATTTAAATTAAAAAAGTTACATAATCAATTAATAAAATACATTAAAACAAATCAGACCTTATCCGCGTTCGTAGTACCACTTGCTGCTCTATTCGTCATACCGCTCAACTTCGCAATGTACAATGCTACTTCCTTTGACATAGTGGAAAATCGACTGAAAAGAGAGCCGGTCGTTCTATCTGTTGCACATCCAAACAGATTCTCAAATATGAGAGAAATCATATTCCAAAATTGACTCCCAGTTTGATCGCTACCGATCAACGGATCTTGGGTTATAGCAACCCAACTTTGTGCCAAAATAATATCCTCATACATGGTATATGCCCGGCCTCTAATTGGACGAAGATTGGCCATAAAATCAAATGAAAATAATATTGCAAAAATAAAGAGATAGAAAGACCGAAGTTGAATATATAGGAGTTGTGGATTATGGAGATACACAAACCCAGTTGTTGTTCTCTGTTTGAGTCCCTTGTTGAAAAATAACAGAGAGTGAGAGGAAACGAGAATAACAGAGTGTGAGAGGAGATGTGAAGAAGAACAATGTAGCTGTATGTTTATTTGTAGTTGAGTAATTTAATTTTTTTTTTATAGCCGTTGAACTTCGTTTGAAAAAAAAAATAGCCGTTGTATATTTGAAAAACGGAAGATGGAATTAATTAAAGGGTAAAGAAGTAATTCGTCAAAGGGTATTGAAAAAAAAATAAAGGGGAGGGACGGTAGATAATCTACCGTCCCACCTCTTTGTCTTTTGCGGAATTGGCTTGGACGGTGCATAATGTACCCTCCGTCACTTTTCTTTTTCTTTTTCTTTTTAATTTACATTAGACGGAATATTATCCCTCGTCCGACGACTTCTTCGTACGCTAAACATTTGAGACGGAAGATTATCTTTCGTCTCATTTAACGGACGAAAGATAATCTTTCGTCAGCTATAATTTGGCATTTGGCAAACCGCCTCCTATATTTGGCAATCTCTATTCATGCAACACCTAAATTTTGGGTTTTTGGCAGACGACTGAGCAATTTTTTTTCCATTTTTTCCATTTTTTGGATATTTAGCAGACGACTACAGATGCTCTTATTCTCCTCAAACCTAAATTTTGAATATTTAGTCAACGATAACAGCTCGATTTTCCCCCAATTTTGCAAAAAATGGTCAACTACTACAGATGCGGCGGAAAAAGAAAAAAAAAATCAAAAGTTTGAAACTAAATGATCAAAAACAGAAACTACTAAGCGTGGCGGCTTCGGTACTTTTAGTATCTGAGTGTAAATTTAATGCTCAACAACTCTGATCTTTGTACCCAATTAGAGCATCCACAGTCGTTTGCTATTCTCATTGCTAAAGATAGCATTTAGAAATAGTAATAGAAGTAGGACGCTGCAGTCGTCCAAATCTTAAAATTCAAAACGACGGATGAACATCATCCGTCTTTGTATTTTTTTTAATAGTTATTCGGTGATTTTAAAATTAAAAAAAAGGTCAAAACCATACCAAACGGATGAAGATCATCCGTTTGGTTAGTTTTAATTTTTAAAAAAAATTTTTGGTTTAAAATTATAAAAAAATCAAAAAAAAAAAAGTCAAAAACTGAGTTTAACTTTTTTTTTGTTTAAAATAAAAAAATAATCAAAAAAAAATCAAAAAAAATTAAAATAAAACACCAAACGGATGAACATCATCCGTTAGGGTTTTTTTCAGTGATTATTTAAAAAAAAAAAAAATGTTTTCGACGACAGACGAAATATCTTCACCCGTCTATCGTTTTTTTATTTTTTTTATTTTCCTAGACGATGATCTTCATCCGTCGCTACCCTCAAGCGGATGAACTTCTTCCGTCCCCTATGTTTAGCAATCGTCTAAAACAGGCTCCTAACTTTAGCAATCTACTGTACATTCCTATTCTAAATTTTGAGTTTTTTGCGAACGACTACATGGCGTTTTTCTAAAGCTATTTCTAATTTTTTAGTATTTAGCAAACGAATGTGGATTCTCTTAAACAAGTCAACCTGGGAGAGCATGATCAAAACACTTTTAATTCGACGTCAGCAAATGAGTATCTATATAATAAAACACAAGGAAATCTGTCGAGTGGCTTTCATTCAATAAGGTTGAAATCGAAAATTTTGCCGTACTGCCCCACTTTTTGAAAATATTTAGCGCTCTGCCCCACTTCCGAAAACAATTAGCGATCTGCCCTTGTTTAGGACACGTCAGCATAAACCGTTATTGAAAATAACGACATAGGTTATTTACGTGCCGTTATTTCCAATAACGGCATCTATTTTACTTTTTTTTTCATGTCGTTATTTGGAATAACGGAATCAGTATATTTCTCTTACAAGTGTGAATCTTCTAACTTAAAAAAATTATAAGTGTGAAAAAAACTTATAAATAATGTCGTTATCCTGAATAACGGTATTCGAATGACTGATGCCGTTATTGGAGATAACAGCATCAGTTATATATAAATGAACTCTTGCCGTTGTTTGGAAACAGAGAGAATGAATAATAAGTTAAAAAAAAATTATAACTGATGCCGTTATTTGGAATAACGACATCAGTTATAATTTTTTTATTTTTTATTTTTTTTTTAACTTATTCGTCAGAGAGGATGAATAATAAGTTACTTTTTTATATAAAACATTTATAACTGATGCCGTTATTCCAAATAACGGCATCAGTATTGAGAATGTCGTTATTGAAAATAACGACATCTGTTATAAGATTTTCACACTTACATTTTTTTCTCTAAATGAAGACTACAAGCTGTCGAAAAACAAAATAACCTATGCTGTTACTCCAAATAACGGCATGACACTTTTTTTAAATATAGATGCCATTATTGAAAATAACGGCACGTAAATAACCTATGCCGTTATTTCCAATAACGGTTTATACTGACGTGTCCTAAACAGGGGCAGATCGCTAATTATTTTCGAAAGTGGGGCAGAGCGCCAAATATTTTCAAAAAATGGGGCAGTACGGCAAAATTTTCATTGAAATCAATGGTCTTCATCTAACCTCACAAATATGTTTTCCGCTCAAAAATTTTCCCCTAAAATTCAAATTCAAATCTCCCAAAACAACTCCTTTATTTATTTGTTTATTTATCTCTCTCTCTCATCCTTCCTTTAATTATTCAGAAATTTATTTTTTCAGATTTCAAGTTTGTAAATTTTCAGATTTTTTATGCATTTTTTATTGCTCATGTTACATTGAAAATAGCAAATATCTCATGAACACTTAAATTTCATCATTTTCTACAATCAAAATTATAAGAAGTTAGATTTTATACCCTCATTTATAATTATTTTTCAACATATACTAATGGAAACATGGACTTTTATTTACAACTAATTATTGTTTTACTATCAAACCTGAGCTACATAAATGTTGCTTTACTGTTTATAAGACTTTCATATGTTGTATCGTTCTGAAGACGTGCCGTAGGGCACGGCACGTGCCCACGGACAAATCTAGTTTGTATACAAATGTCATACACACGCTTTTTAATTAATCGTTATTTATATTTAAAGAATTTGAATGTTCACACTAAGTATTAAACTCATGATAATTTTGCATTAGTTAAGAATGTGTTGAAAATAGTACGTACTGGTTTCTTTTCCTTTTCCTTAAACATTTGTAGAAGTCAATGGATCGAATTGTAAAAATGGTAAATCAGTGGAAAATGGACTTAATTCTAAGAGCATCCACAATCGTTTACTATATTTGTCAATTTCTCAATTTTTGAGAAATGAGCTGCTGCAGTCGTTTGCTACTTTGCCATTTTATGACAAAGTTGCTACAGTCGTTTCTCTTTTTTGGGAAATCAATTTGTGATTCTCAAATTATAAAAGACGAGACAACTTGTTTCGTCTAACTTTTTTTTTTTATTATTATAAAATTGATCGGACGGTCTGATTCGTCTGGAAAAAAAAAATCGAAAAATAGCTCGGACGAGACATGTTGTCTCGTCTCAAGCAAAAAAGCTTGGGACGGGACAACATGTCCCGTCAATGATATCTGGGCAATTAGATTAGGGCTAAAACTTAGTTTAAGTAGTTAATTATTATGTTTAGGTTATATTTTATTATATAATTTATTTAATTAAACTATTTTAATCTCTAATCACTAATTAATTAACCGTAAAAAAAAAAAAAACTCAGACGAAACAACATGTCTCGCCTTTCTCAAATTCATACCAAAATTATAGCAAATAACGACTGCAGACAATTTCACTATTTGCTATTACTTTAGCTGCCATATTCTAAAAAATGAGAAACACCATTATAGATGCTACAATACAAAGACTATGGCTATGACTCTTTTTCTTATGCACGTGTTTGGATACTCTCTCCCTCACTCTCACATCCGTCAACAAAAATAGGTTATTATATCATATTGTTCACTGCTAATTAAGCGCTCCATCCGTTCTAAAATATACTCTTTTTAAAAAATACTTATGTAAAATTTATTTGTAAAAAATTCCTTAATTGTACCTATTAATTTACTTATTAGTAGTATAATTATTATTGCTCTTTTTTTTAATATCTCTCTTAATTAAACATATTCATTAACTTTTTAAACTCTAGAGTAAAATTAGTATTGTGGTTATAAAATTAAATAATGAAAGATTGATACTGTAAAGATATTTTGTTGGGAAGCAAAAGCAGCTTATATTTTTGAATTAAAAAAATGGTACATGCCTTATATTTTTGAACTGAGGGGTATCAGTTTTTTATTTTTATTTTTATTTTTATTTTTATTTGGTGGGGGGTGTTAGGAATATGTTTTGAATACTCGTGGTTCAGATTAGAAAATAGTAAGATGAAGCACAGAGGTCGAAGTATCGAAAAGAGTATAAGAAAACAGAGCAGCACCAGTGCAGGCACAGTTGCGGTTGACAATCCAAAGTTGCGGTTGACCGTACCTCCCGACCGCAGTTACACAGGGTTTGGCCGAGAGGAGGTCGATCGACCGGTCTTGTTGGACGGTCGACCGACCGCAGGCACTGTGTTCATTTTGAGCCTCGATTTGTTAAGTCGTTTCAGTCTAATTTTCAACTCCAAGTTAGATCGTACGGCTCATATTCAGTTACTTCTACTACATATTATATCGGACGACTGAGAATCAAGATTAAACCTAGGGTTCTCTCTATTCTTCTATATATATTGTAAACTCCCCCAATATGAGAGTAGAGTACTTCATTGAAATTTTCTCCATTGCATAGAGAGGCTTAAGAGAGATAGTTCTTGGTGAGTGAGTTTAATTTCTTGTATTGAGTGAATCAGTAACCCCTTGTAATCTCTTCTAGTTGAATATCAGATCTCCCTATATTTTCCCCGGATTAAGCAAAAGCTAACCGGGATAAATCATCGTTGTGTTTGTATTGGATTGGTAGATCTACTTGCTTGTTCAATTGGTTTTTCTCAACTACTTCAACTTCCTCATTGCTCTATTTAGTTCCGCTACGACAACGGACGTTCGTTGACTCCCCAATTCCAACAACTCGTATCATAGCTCACTAGTAGAAAACCTTGCAATAATAATGGATTATTTGCAAGCACAAAAAATTCCTTGTAGTTGCTACCATCAACAAAAAATTAATCACAGCAAACCCATTCATTGCAAATATTTTGACATCCGCAAGAGATTTTATTCAACCGTTGCAAGTATTGACAATTACAATGGAGCAATTGTAACAAACAATACTCCGTTACCAAAGTAGTAATAAAATATTTATTTTTAAAAATAAATTAGATATAAACACGTGCATTACATTGATAATTTTGCCACTCAATAATTTGATGTTAAAAAATTATCCTCACTTCTCAAAAAAATAGAGCGGGTAAAAAGAAAAAAAAAATCAATAAACACAATCTTAACTTTCCTGGGCCAAAATCGAAAAGCGAAAAAAAGATCAAAAACCCCGCGACCTTCCCCCAAAACATAAACCCTGATTCCCCCCCCCCCCCCCAACCCCCACGCCCGCATCCTACCAAAAATCGCAACTTTCTTCATCTAGCCTCCTCGTCGCCGCTCCTCACCGCTCTTCGTCGCCCCTACCCGCTCTTCGTCGTCCCTACTCCTCGTCGCCGCTCCTTGCCGCTGCCGCCTCATCCTCCACGCCTTCTTTCAACATCACGTATCTCATTGAGAGAACCATTGTAGAGAACCATTGTAGAGAACCATTGTCAGGTATCTCCTTTTCAACGTCAGGCTTTTAAGTTAGAACAAAAGCATGGAGAGAACCATTGTAAAAGCTTTCAGTTTTCTAGCAAGGGGTTTTTTATTATCTTAGCTTTCAGTTCTCTAGCATTGTGTGATGAAGCAACTTTAATTTTGTGCAAACTTTTTAAATTATGTTATGTATTGCTAACATCTTTTGTATAGAATTACTAGAAATGAAAATTTCTAACTTGGGAAGAAACTTACTCAACAAACAATCAAATCCAGAAATTTTGTATTGCTAACTTAGGCCAAAATTAACGAAACTAACCTCCCTTGCATATATTCATAAAAGACATATAGCCAAGGAAACCATCAGAAATTTTTGACAAATCTCAACCATTCCAAGTTATAAGCATGATCCAACAATAACAACAGAAGCAATTTAGGAAACTGACATTCTACCAACAATAGGAGTTTCATGACAACCACTAAGTTCTAAAATTTGAGTTCAACTTGTCATAGGTGACTAGAAGAATGCAGATTAACATGCATATACCATTTTGCTACTCAATTCAGCAGTTTCTTTTGTGCCTTAATCTGCCTGAATAAATGTTGTATGCCCTTTGCAGTGCTGCTCTTCACTCTTCTTTTAAACGTCATAGTTCTGAATTGGGTAGCTTCCAGTGGGATTGCATTCCTTTATGTCAAATAAAAATTTAGTTACTGCCTTGTATATGTCCTTGACCAGTTCCGGTAGTTTCTCACCATCCTTATTTATAACTTCCCGTGTCAAATCATAATGTGAATAGAATGAGTTAAAAATGAACGTTGAGACAAATTCCAATTAACGTGAAAAC
Source organism: Hemerocallis citrina (assembly GCA_017893485.1). NCBI lineage: Eukaryota > Viridiplantae > Streptophyta > Magnoliopsida > Asparagales > Asphodelaceae > Hemerocallis > Hemerocallis citrina. The sequence goes on along the minus strand of CM030360.1, from coordinate 159,174,638 downwards.
GGTATGAACACAGCATGAGTATGCAAACCTGTTTCTCTAGTTAGTATTCTTTACTCCACTATGTAGATGTGGATTTCTTTCTCTGTAACTCAAGTCTGAAATAGGTCATACTTGTAACATCTTTTGTATAGAATTAGTGTTTCTGTAGTGTTTTATTTCTTTCGAGAAAATAAATTGTTAGATTTATATTTAAACCTGCTTTTGAAGTGGTAATATTCTCTTCTTTTTGTGTGGGTGAATGGAAATTTTATCAACTCCTTGGAACCTCAGGCTATCAGCCATCTGGACATAATGTTAAACTAATAAGGGTTACCAAATCATCAAGTTAAACCCTCTCCATGAATTTGGTGAAAGGAGGGTTTTGCCAATGAAATCTACCTGGAAAGCCTTCTTTTAGAACTTCCCAAGTAATCATATATTTCCTGCTGTAGTTTGATTATGCAGTCATCCTGGCTGGATATATATTTTGGTTTTTGACATGCTAATCTAGAAAAGAGAATCAGTCTGTCCAGCCAAAAGAGCTGATCCTTAAAGGCACACTTAGCGTTTTCTATTGAAAGAGCATAACACAAATTCTTAGCTTGATAGTGAACTTCAGGGTGCAATACTTTAAAGTCATATATTCGTCTCGTTATACTGTTCAGTTCTTCCTCCTAGACCAATCAACAACTTATCTTCTTTAATGAGAATCAGTCTAAACTGACTAGAGGTGTCCTGGGGTCAAAGTTTTATACTTGAGCTGGAATTAGGCTTACATTAAGTTCCCAATTTTATCTTCTTTAATGAGAATGAGACTCTAATTATGTATGCACTTGCAAATAGTTTGATTATATAACTAATAATAAATGTTGTAAACTTTCAGATGAGAATTCTTCCAGACAAGTCATTCATTAGTATACTTAAGAAAGACAGGTTTAAGAACCAACTATATGAAGAAGGTGTAGTGGCATTCTTGAAATATGCTGATGAAAATCCTTATCGTTCGGAGACAGGAAAAATATATTGCCCATGTGTACATTGTTTGAATAGAACATTAGAGGATCAAGAACTAGTACGTGAACATTTATTGATGTTTGGGTTCAGTAAGGACTACTTTTTTTGGGATTATCATGGAGAAGGAATGGATGCTCATAATATAGACGAGAAAATAGTTCAAGCAGAGATTGAAAGAATTGACGACATAAATGTGATGTTGGACGACATAATGGCTGCAACCTATGTTGATGATGACATGGCACATGGAGGAGAAGCATCTCACAAGCAAGACTTCGGAGATTTTAATGAGCTTCTGAAACTACTAGAGGACAATGAGCGAAACTTACATGGTGGTTGCACTGAATTTTCTAGGTTTTCATTTATGGTTAGACTTTTTCATCTCCAAACTATAAGTGGGATGTCCATAAAACATTTTGAGATGCTTCTTGATTTACTTCGCAGAGTAATCCCTAATGGGCAAAAGAGCTTACCCAAATCATATTATGATGCTAAAAAGATTCTTGCGACACTAGGCCTAGAGTACAACAAGATTGATGCGTGTCCAAATGACTGCATTCTATATTATAAGGAGTATAATGACCTGGATGAATGTCCAAAGTGCAAGGTATCTAGGTGGAAAAAGAACAAGCGCACTGCAGTTGCAAGTACGTCTGAAGAGGGGGCAAATCAGATGAATGTGGCGGCTAAGGTTCTTCGTCATTTTCCTATCATAAGCAGATTGCAACGATTGCATATGTCCAAAGATATTGCTAAGGAAATGAGGTGGCAATCCGAATGTCGTATCGATGATGGCAAACTACAACATTCGGCTGACTCAGAGGCATGGAAGCACCTAGATCGTTTGTATCCAAAATTCGCTGAAGATTCAAGAAATGTCAGATTGGGTTTGGCAAGCGACGGGTTCAACCCTTTTGGTTTAATGAGCTCATCATGGTCTACATGGCCTGTGTTGCTTATGCCATATAATTTACCTCCACGGATGTGTATGAAGCAACCATACATATTTCTATCTTTGTTGATTCCTGGGAAATATGCTCTTGTTAATGACATTAACGCGTTTCTGGAGCCACTTATTGATGAACTAAATATTCTATGGGAGATTGGTGTTAAAACATTCGATGCTTACACTAAGCAAGAATTTAAAATGCATGCAGCTGTGCTCTGGACTATAAATGATTTCCCAGCTTATGGTAATCTTTCTGGTTGGTCAACTAAGGGTAGATTTGCATGTCCTATTTGTGCAACAGATTACGAGGGGAAGCGTCTCACTTATAGTCGCAAGTTTTGCTTTTGGTGTCATCGAAGGTGGCTGCCATCACATCATCCATTCCGTCAAAATAAGAATAAGTTTAATGGAACAGTTGAAAGATGGATAGCACCAATACAGATTTCTGGAGCTGACATTTTCCAACAACTAGAGGGCTTTCCAAATGTGACTTTTGGAAAAGATCGTTTCAAGCCAGACAATGCAGTTCAGGAGAAGAAACGGAAGAGAGGCAAGAGAATAAGTAACAATGAAAATGCGCAAAAATTGCCGGCAGGGTGGAACAAAATAAGTATATTCTTTCGCTTGCCATATTGGACGGATCTTAAAATTAGACATAACTTGGATGTAATGCATATAGAAAAAAACATATGTGACAATATATTATCTACGCTCCTGCAAGATTCAAAGAAATCAAAGGATGATTTAAGGGCTCGTCGAGATTTGACGGACATGGATATACGTAGGAGCCTTCAAGCTGTAGATATTGGGGATAACAGGTTTCAATTGCCCTCATCAGTAATCACCATGTCAAAAGAAGAGATGTAGAGATTTTGTCAGGTGCTTAAATAAGTGAAATCTCCACATGGCTATTCTTCAAATATTTCCAATAATGTGCAGGATCAAGATAGGAAAATTCCAAACCTCAATACACATGATTGCCATATACTACTGCATCAACTAATACCTGTTGCACTCCGGCATAACATGAAATCTGAAGTTGCTAAAGTGTTGATAGAGTTTTGTGGCTTTTTTAATAAGTTGTGCTCAAAAGTTATTGATGCATCAGAGTTGGAGGAGCTAGAGCAACAAGTATTAGAGACTATGTGCAAGTTAGAAGTATTTTTTCCACCATCTTTTTTCACAGTCATGGTACACCTTACAGTACATTTAGTTGCCGAGGCTAGGGTAGGTGGTCTTGTCCAATATCGATGGATGTATCCCATTGAAAGGTACTAAAGACTATAAACCTAATTTAAAAATTTTATATTATACTTAGAAACATGTGTACATGTACTTATAAATTTGTGATTGTTTCTTGTTTCTAGGTATTTGGGATTTATGAAAAAACAAGTTCATAATCGAGCACGCCCTGAAGGTTCAATAGCTGAAAATTATTTAGCAAACAAATGCTTAAACTTTGTTTCACGTTATTTGCATGATGTGGAAATAAGGCTAAACCGTCCTGTCCGAAATGCATAGAGTTCATTGTTTTCTTTCATTGAGGAGGATACACATTACCCTAGAGAAATGTTGGAGCAAGCGCATGCATATGTGTTAAATAATGTTGAAGAAATAGATATCTTCCGAAAGTGCGTTCACTATACCCTTCTATATAGTTTAGTGTTTTTATGATTATATAGAATGTTATTCTTTAACAAGTTATCATTATTATTTTTTGTATTTAACACATTGAAGAATTGAGAAAGAAATATAGGGGGAAAAATGCAACAAGGGCAATTGATCGTATTCACAGAAAGGATTTTCCATGTTGGCTTCAAAGTCATGTATAATTCTATAAATCTATCCTTAAGCCTACTTCATTTCTGTATGTGTGTGTGTGTGTGTGCATGGAAAGATATTATTAACTAAAATTACTCTACTTATTTCATGTTAGGTTAAGTACCTAGTCACTGAAGGAGAACTTGTCTCAGATCTAGTTGTTTCTCTTTCAAGAGGTCCACTTTCATGGGTGAATAGGTATGGCGGGTACTGTGTTAATGGTTTCAAGTTTCATATAACTTCTCTAGAAGAAAAGAAAACAACCCAAAATAATGGGATTGTTCAGATCTTTACCCAAAGATGTTATTCAAGCAATAAAGATAAAAATCCTCGTGAAGGTAATGTGATGTACTGTGGTCAGCTTGAAGATATTGTGGAGATATATTATGGACATCAACAAGAATATAAATACATAATGTTCAAAGTGCGTTGGTGCGAAATGCAAAAATCCAAGGATGAGTATGGTTTTCAGCTTGTGAATTTGAAGAAAGAAATATGTACAGATGATAAATTCATGTCTGCAATTCAAGATGAACAATGTTTTTACATCGAAGATCCTATATATCTAAATATGTGGGTAGTCTTGAAAAGGCCATCCAGAGCTGTATTTGATATACCGATAGTGGTAATATTGTTGATGATGAAGAAGATGGGCCAATAGAGATCGAAGGAGCTGTTGATCCTGTTCAAAATTTTTCCTTCTCGCAAAACATCCAACTTGATGGTGATATCTCCTTGGTGAGGCCAGAAATTGATAGTGAAGTTATAAAGGCAAATGTTTCAAAAACAATGAAGAGAAACAAAAAAGTTGGAGTAGAACAGTAAGGCATCAACTGTTTCAGTTATTATTAACTTTTAAGAACTTCATTGATTAGAGAGATCTTTTGTTGTTTATGTGTGATATTAACCTTCTGAACTACACTGATATTTTTCTATAAGCAATGATGTTATGGCCCAAAAGTACTGTATGGACTCTATTTGGACAGTAAGTTGGCATTTTTATTTTTGTTAAACTTGACATTTTTATTGTTGTAGACTCTATTTGGTTGTATTCTGGCTGTTCTGATCCATTACAGTATAGCCTGCAGGTACTTTCATTAAACTTGGCATTTATATTGTTGTTTACTTACTATCTAGATCAGTGGTTTGTTTAGTTTTCATTGACTTTTTTTGTACGTCTCATATGAGGATATTCTAAAGTGACTAACTCTTGGACATTAATATTTATTGACAGATGAGGGACCCTACAATTGAAGCTAGTTTAAGAAGAATAGGTGGATATTAGCTTATTTTTATCTTATTCTTCATGTTAATTACAGTTTTTATGATTTGATTACTTCTATTAAAAGTTTATTCTTAAATGTGTGCAGATGATGTTCTTCCGGAGACTATTGAGGAGTTTGCACGAGTAGATGGAGAAATACCAGAAGTGGATAAATCAGATGATGATAGTGATGATGAGTTTCTACCAGGCATTGCAATAATTGAGATTTTATCACTACCGCTACCACCATTCGCTCTCATTGATCAAGAAAGTAGGAAAAAAAATGTACCGAAAGTTGTGGCGTATTGGAGGCTGAATAGAAAAATGTACGTTGATCGCTATGAGAGTGCCAAGGTGGAGAGAGTACGACACACGGGTAAGCATGTTACATGCAATTCTCAATCTTTTTGAACTATTAATTGTCATCCTACATATGGCTATGTTATAGTTTAATTGATGCAAAAAGTTACATATTTTGCATAGCTTTGATAAGGCCCCCAAAAAGAGGACGAATAGGTAATAATCCAGCAACCAAGAGACCCCGTAATGGTCAAAGGGTAGTTTTAAAATGGAATGAGTTAGGCCAGCCAATTGGTAAGTGGGGTAACCGCTTCAACAACTATCTAGGAATTCTAGCCAAGCGGTCAAATCTATTTACTATTGCAGTTGGTTGGTTGCATCAACCTTTTAGCAGATTAGAATCTACATGGAGAATTCTTTTGGTAATATTAAGCAAAGAACTTCTATTTGTCGATTTTATATTGATCTTTATATAAATACCAAGCGTCATCTCTCGTGTTTGCAGAAATTCTATGTTATGGACAAAAACCCGAAAGCATGGGAGTATGTATTTCAAACTAAAATTCAAGGTATGCTAGGGTGCTGGAAGAGTAGATTGCATTCCCATTTTCTTAAATACAATGATGATTGGGAACGGTTCTGGCGATTAGATCCTTGGGCAGATGCAATCCAGTTTTCAGCATGTTCATATTATTGGGAGTCAGTGGCCTCACAGGTATACTTCCAAATTTCTGTCATTTGTTTTGGCTAATGGCCTTGATATTTAGGCAATTTTTAAATATTCCCAAGTTAAAGAATCCACTGAAGCTAAGTGTATACGGACTCAAAAGTTTCCTAGCTTCTCTGATTTGTTAATATAACTTTGAAGCACCGATATATCACCTTCTCTGATTTGTAGATGGCCCTTTACAATTCATTGCTTTGCCAACTATGTTAGGTTTAAATGGATCATATGTAGCTTATATAAGTATTAGTGTATTACTGGATTTGTGTTTGTATTTGTACTTGTATTCTTTCAAGGGATACAATACTTTTTTTTCCCTTTTGATATGTAGATATAGTTCACAGAACTCTAGCAAAAATGTACTAAAAATATAGTGCAGTATTTATATCTACACATTGGAAACTAGAGAAAATAAGCCCTACAACAGTCCCAAACTAGGAAAGCAGAAAGAAAATTAGAGGATATAATTATGAAGAATGAATACAAAAATTGCCTTAAGTAACCATAATTGGTGAAACCAGAATCGACCTCAAATAAGAAATGGAGTGTTGGAAAATAATTAAACACTATGGTTTATGAAATAATACTAATGTGTGATGGTAAAAGTGAGTTGAATTGTCTGTACTCAAATAGTATGAAATACAATTAATTTCCTATTTATCTATTATTATTCTTTGTTAATTTCTACTTACCGATAATTGAAGTGATTTGAACAAGGAAAATGGGGTAATTTATTTTTAAATTTCTCTTTACAATTTCTGAATAATCAGTGCATTTTAAATATTTTGAATTAACTAATATTCTGAGTATTATCTTTTTTGCAATAAATTTTTACTTTGTCGAAACCGTTTTGCTTGTTACTAAATCTCTTATATCTGTAGGTTAAAATTGTGAAGAACAATAGATAGATTAGGAAGTGAAAACCCTGATAGAAAAAATTAACAAATAATGAATGAGAGAAAAGAGGAAAAGCTAATTTTGTGTTGTTGTAATGAGTCTTTGGCAATAAATAAGAAGGAAGAAGAATTGATTTTGAATTGTAGGTTGTTGCATTTTTTATGATTAATGATCGAGTGAAGAAAGAAAAATAGACTCGAGCATCACTTCTGTTGTCATAAAAGTGTACACAAATTTTGAGTGAAAATTTGTTAGCAAATTTGAGTTTTTTACTTTGCCCTATTCCCTCATCTTATAACTTCTTCACATGACTACTAGTTCTAACTTTTTCATCGAATAAAGTATCTTTTTTCTAGTTTGGATTGGAATTATGGTTAGCACTTTCTTTGTTTATTTAGAATGGAAATTTAACATTGCAACTACAAAATAGCCTTATAGCGGAATACACTTTGTATTTTTAGAATTATGGTAGTCAACTTTGCAAGTAAAATAATGCCGATTCTAGCCAAATAACCTTTAATGAGAAAAGACTTATACGACAGTGATGATCATGTGTTCTTTGTCTTCAGTACTAAAAAATGTGTTTCTCTATGTGGTCTGATTTCTAATCTACTATATCTATGACAATGTTCAAACTCAAGCTTTTGGACAATAGGTGCTATTTGTTTTTTCCTATATCATTTTTTTTTTCTTTCTTTCGTTCTGTATTTATGTTGCTGTTCAAATTTCTTTCGCTATCAGTTGACAAGTTACAAGCTGTCTATCTGATTGTTTGCAATAAAAAGGAAAGAATCAATTCCTATATCTGTTCGTTCATTTACCCATCTCTTTGCTGCATTCTCATTTGTTTTTTATATAATTATATGCCTACTTGTGTTATTAATTCCCTTGATTTACTAGCTCAAAGGAAATGAAAACCAATTTTATAGAGTTAACCGGATGGATTTGCATAATGTATCCTTAGAAAGTTCTGATTTAAACTTGTATTAATTTCACTCAAATTACTAGTTTGTTTGTATACATGCATTATTGTTGTCTTCTTATATTTGCTCATACTACCATTTATTGTTTTAGTTGACTTCTATATCTCCTTTGCACATTCCAGAATGAGTATATTAAGAAAGAGTCCCCCACCTGATTATGAGATGTTGTTTTGTTCATTGTTCAACAGCGTCAAATTTTGTTCCATTATGTAGAGCTTTTGTTATTATTCATTTGAAATTGCCCTTAATACTATTACAATTTTTCGTTCTCCAGAGTTCAGATAGATTTTTAGTTTTAGATTTTGTTTAAACTGGTATTTGTCAATCACTTACATATTATAGTTTGCTGAAAGCCTTGGTGGTAGTATTCTGAATTACTTGAATTACCTAGTCTGAGCTTCTTTATTTGCGAAGTTGCACAATTTCTAGTTCGAGGTTTGCATGATGATTAACTACTATTAGTTCTATCATGTAAATTTACTATCATTATACTGTTCTGTTCCTGGCCACATCAAAATGTTCGAACCCAACTAGTTTCTTGAAATTCCTTTGTGTTCTATTCCCTTCGCTCTCTGTATGTATGTTGTGTTAGAAATAATTGTCAGTTATTGATTTATGTGCTTAGAGCATTTTCACGGGTTAGGTCGTGAACAATAATTGTAACCAAGAAATAATATATTCTACTTCTATGCATTACATATTATGTAAACTTTCGTAGAAAAAATCATTGCAGTGCAGCAGAAATCGACTATCAAATGATTTTGATCATCACTTGGGATCAAGTTCGTATGCGCAGACGGAGCATAAGCTGGTAAGAGAAACATTAAAATTCTCATTTTCTCTTCCTTCCAATTATATCTACAAAATTATAACCTTCAAATTAAGTTTTTTTTTTTTCAGAAGAAAAAATTAAAAGTCGATAAGTTGACTGTCGACCAAATTGCGAAGATATCTTATGGAACATTTAACAAAGAATACAAGAATGAAACAAAGAAGAACAAGAACCTCATTATGGTGGTAAGATTTGCTTTCATTACATTTAATAAATATCCCTCGTCTAATAATTTTACAAATTTATGTAACTTAAGACAGATTCTTTGGGTAAAGATGATTTTCAGTCTTCAATATTTTTGTGATGATTCTTATTGTGGCATGTATATCAATTATTCATTTTCTTATTTTAGGATGCTTTGACTTTTTCTGTCAAACAAGCTGCACTCAAGTTGTCCCAAGAAGTTCAAGATAGGTGCGTCTATAGTGTGTTTGGCAGTCCAAAGAAGAACCGCAATAGACTTAAAGGAACAAAAATTCTGAGAAATAGAAAGGAAGATGATGTTGGTTCTCTCTCATCGGAATCAAGAATAGATAAAAGGATACAAGAAGAATCAACTGCTAAATCTTTGTTCAAAAAGTGTGACAAGTTGGCAATACAAAATCAAGTTCTTATGGACTTCTTTTGTGAGCTGCATCCTGATAAGATGGAAGCCTTGAAACAAAGGTTGGAAAATACTACTGTCGACTCATCCAATAGTCAAATACGACAAGAGGTAGCCATATATTTAATTGCCTCAATTGGATAATATATTATTATCTATATATATTGAATAACGAGTTCTAATTTTGTATTGTTTCTTTTTCATGTAGTCTATATGTAGTGGCGATGACTATGAGACAGTGGGTAATGAGGAACATGCAGAAGACCTTACGTGAAAAGTGAAGTTGGGGATACATGGAAGCAGTAGCGGGTTAAAAGTTATTTTGAAAACATTTTATTTTATTTCTTGGAGTTTCACAACTTATCTTTTCTTCTAGAATGTATTGTTGTTTTGGTACTATGAAACAAACAAAAAATTTTGTAATGAGAAGGTTCTGAATTATATAATATTCAAACTTATTTTGCATTATTGTGTTTTCTTTATATAATTGTGTGAATCAATATGTGAAATAATTATATGTTCTTCATTGTCAAAATACATTGTTTTAATTTGTAAATTTGGTTAAGCCATTCAAATATAATCAGTAATGAAGAAAAAATGTGTGCAATTGCATTTGCGAGGTAGCAATTACAAGGGAATCAGTATCTTGCAGATCTCTGTAGCAATAGTTCATCAGCAACGGAAAAAATCCCTTTTAAAACACACTTGCAAGAGACGAATTTGTTGTAGATATTGTCTTATATATGGGGATAGCAAGGTACAACTTCCATTGCAGATATTCTATTGTGGCTAATATTCGCAAGGGATAGTTAAAATTCCGTTGCGAATGTGTACATTAACCAGGAGAGATTTCGCAACAGCGCAATTATAAGGGAATGAAGAAAAATCCCTTACAAATGTACACTAACCATGGAATTGTACTCTTCTACAAGAACAATTTCTATTACGACTGTAGCATTTTCTACTAGTGGCTTCAGTTTGCCGAGTCCCTTGGTTAAGATGATAGGTCACAGTCTTTTGAAGATCAAGCAGTTCGATAGAAAGATTAAGTTTAATCTTTGGAAGGTTGACATGTATGATGTCCTTGTTTAAGAACGTTTGCAGTTAACCCTTAAGAAGAAAGAAAACCAACTGATATGAAGGAGGAATGTTTGGGATGATATTCGTGAAAGAGCCATAAGTCTAACCCGACTATCATTGGCGGACGAGGTCAAGTACAGATTTGTTGAAGAAACTGATGCAGCGAGTTTGTGAAAAAAACTCATAGCTGACTACTCTGATTCTTCATTATTAGATTGGATGCATTGGAAGAGTAAGTTTTTCCGTTTGTCAATGAAGGAAGGTACCGATCTCTAAGACCACATCACAGAGTTCAATAAGGTTCTATTTGAACTCAAGGCGATAAACGCAGATGCGTGTGATCAGGAATATAAAGCTTTCAACATGATATATTTACTGTCGGACTCGTACGAACTTTTAATCACTACCATGCTACACGGTAGATCTGCTAAGGAGAGTATTTCGTTAAATAGTGTAATCAAAGCATTGAAGGAAAATCAACTTAGGAAGGAGACCCATAAAGCATCGTCTACTTCAAGTTGTCTAGCAGTGGAAGATCCTTCAGGAGGAAAACAAAGTGCTACGCAAAAGGATTCGATCCGTTGCCGATATTGCAAGAGGCCAGGGATATCAAGAAAGACTGTTGGAAATTGCAGAATCAGGAGAGCGCCAAGAATGGAAATTCAGCCGCTAATGTGGTTAATGCATTTGATTCAGGTGATTCGTGTATTCTTGTTTCAAATTCTTTAGAAGTGGATTTTAGTTGGTTTCTTGACTCATGGAATTCTTCTCATATTTTCTCCGAGAGGTAGTTATTTTCTACTTATAAGTCTACTACAAGGCATTGTGTGATAACAGAAACTGGAGAGATTTGTGAAGTAGTAGGTGAGGGGACAGTTGAGTTGAAGATGTCAGGTCTAAACATGTTCACTTTAAAGGATGTTTTGCATATTTCTCTACTGAAACGGAATCTGGTTTTCTTGGGAACTCTTGATGCAGTTGTAGGTACACAACTCGAGGTGGAGTTCTATCAATTTCTCAGGGTCGTCATAGGTGAATAGAGGTATGAGAGTGGTTGAGCTAAGCCAAAACAATCTCTATAGGCTTTGGGGAATCCAAAATATTTGCGCAAGTGTTGCTCCTTTTTTCGTTATTCTCGCATGCTCATCTACTTTGCCGCAACTAGCATCATCAAAGCGAGACTACGACGTTTAAATATCGTCGGGAGGTGAAGACTGCCTTGATGTAGGTGGAGTTCGTGCGGAGGTTAGCAACTCCGTGATTACGCCTACGGAGGTGTGCCCTTGAAAGGTTATACTGATCAGTGAGATTGGGTAGATATTTGTTCAACTAGAAGAATAAGCTATTGTTCTAAGTGTTTTTACAAGTGGAGTTCATTAGAGTTTGGAGATAAATAATCATATCATGTGATAGCACTCGTATGCAATCCAAGGTGGAGTTTGTTAGGAATGTGTCTTGAATACTCGTGGTTCAGATTAGAAGAAGGTAAGATGAAGCACGGAGGTCGAAGCATCGAACAGAGTAGAAGAAAACAGAGTAGCAATAGTGTAGGCAAAGTTGCGGTCGACTGTCCAAAGTTGCAGTCGACCGCACCCCCCAACCACACACCCGACCGCAGTTGCACAAGATTTGGCCGAAAGGAGGACGGTCGACCGGTCTTGTTGGACGGTCGACCGACCGCGACGCTCTGTTCATTTTGGGCCTCAATTTGTTAGGTCGTTTCAGCCCAATCTTCAACTCCAAGTTAGATCGTACGACTCCTATTCAGTTACTTCTCCTACATGTTATATCGAACGACTTAGAATCAAGATTAAATCTAGGGCTCTCTCTATTCTTCTTTATATATTGTAAACTCCTCCAATATGCAAGTAGAATACTTCATTGATATTTTCTCCATTATAAAGAGAGGCTTGAGAAAGATAGTTCTTGGCGAGTGAGTTTAATTCCTTATATTGAGTGAATCAGTAACTCATTGTAATATCTTCTAGTTGAAATCATATCTCCCTATATTTTTCTCCGGATTCAGCGAAAGCTAACCAGGATAAATTACCGTTGTGTTTGTATTGGATTGGTGGATCTACTTGCTTGCTCAATTGATTTGTCTCATCTACTTCAATTTCCTCATTGCTCTATTTAGTTCTGCTGCAACAATGGACGTTCGTTGATGCCCCAATTCCAACAATTGGGGGGGAAGGGGAGGGGGAGGGGGGGTGTTGGTCTTGTGTAGCCTAAATGTCCCATTTGTGTTAATCAGATAACTCATGGGCTATTCAAATTTATAACAGCTTAGTATGGCCCCATAAGCTATGGGGCCAATATGCGCAACTAACTTAATCGGAACAGATTTATACTGGAGAAATATGTTTCTCCCCTTTTTTAATATAAAAAATTTGATAAAATTAGATTTGTTTTTTTTTTTTTCAAAATGAAATCTAATTTACAACAGTGTAAGCCTACCATTAAAAGTTCAAAGTAACTTATATATCCCCTTGCAACCAGTTTCAACCATCAAGAACCAGAATCGTACTTTAAGAGATCAAAATCTTTCACTTTCTTCATAGTCGCATATAAATTTACTATATTGACCGAAAAGCAACATCTGAATATATCATTTAATTTACTTGAGGTTCTTGTATATCTATTAATCATTCATTTAACCAAGCATTGTTCAACGTACCATAACACTCATAGACGGTTGATTTGGCTGTAGTGTTGGTTTGGTGAATGGTCAGAGGTTGGTTTCTGTGGGTTGGCAATGTTGCCTGCGATTGCCGTACTCGATGTCTCTCTCAACCTGGTCCCTGGGGCTTTGGTGATGGTGCTGAAATGGTGGGGTCTTCTTACGCCACAACTGGCTAGTAGGGGGACCCCTTCGTTGGGCCCTCCCCCCGTAAGACTCCTCATGTCGGAAAAGCTGTTCGCGGCGATGATGATCGTATTTCCTCCCTTCGCGACGGAGCTGTGCACGCTGGTGTACACGCGTCGGGGATGGAAAATGTCTGAGCTGACGACCTTCGCTCTCATGGGTCAGTTGGACCACCTTCTGAGGTGACAGCAATGCAGCACTAGCGTCGCAAACTTCACTGGGCAGCTTGTGTTTAGGATGCAGCTGCAGATGTTCTGGGAGGACAGCAGTTGTTTCAGATTGTGGTGCTGAGACAGTAGATGCAGGGGCCGGTGGGTGTTGGACCCTCTCATTGGGCCCGCACCCACTGAGCTCTAGCATCGTCAAGGGGGTGGACGACATTAGCCAAACGCCGAGAAAGGGTAGTTGTCAGAGTGTTGCTAAGGTTGAGAGGAGGAGAGTCAGAAATAGTGAAAGGCAAGTAGAGGAAGAAGGAGGCTGGTGGTGAAGGGAGGTATGGGATTCTAACAAGCAAGGAAAGTGAGTGGCTACAGAGAAGGAGAGGGATGGCCAAGAAGATTGCCGGAGGGAAATACTGGTGGTGAGGAAGTAGAGGAGGGGGTTAAGGTAGTTGGTAGGAGCATTTTTTTCCTATTGTTTCTGAAGTTAACCAGCTCCTGCTGCACTCAGGTAAGATTATTAGCATTTCGATGATTCTCATCCACGTAGTACAAATCAACCATTCACCAAACCAACACAACAGCCAAATCTACATCAACAACCTTCAAAGCTCCACAAGCATAACCACAAAATAAACCATTCCCCCACCATCACATTTCCAAGGAGACTGAACCCAATGCCACAAAAAACCACCCCAATCCCTCCACCCACCCAAACCACACCACCATTCATCTCGCAACCCCAAACTCACTTTAGAACCATGCTCCTAAAGCCAGCGCCTTGCGAAGCCATCTTGGGGCATCGCAAGAAGGGTTTACAGAGGATAGTTACCAAGGTGACGAGGAGAGGGAGGGGCAGTGGAATCTGGTTATGAGCAGGAAAAACAAAAGACAAGTTTTCTCTTCTTACCATCAAGATGAGCAGTTTGAGCACAAGAAGAAGCAGAGGAAGGGCAAGAGGAAACCGGCACCGTGTTTCAATTGCGGGGACCTTGGCCACTTCAGGAGCGAATGTACTAAAGAAGTAAGGTGCCTTAAATGCATGAAGTGGGGACATTTGTCGTATGTTTGCACCAATGTGGTGGAAAACCAAAGCGATGAAGAGCGTCCTGTGAGCCGGGGAAGATCGCCAGACAACCCCACAATCGTCAGACTAGCTAAGAGCCTAGATATTATCAAAAACGAATAACATTGGCTAAGGAAATGGTGTGCGATTGCCAAAATCAGAGCAGGAAGGCCTTCGGAGGCTCACCTAAGCCAAGCGCTCACAGAGAAGTGGCCAATGCGAGCAAATAAAGACTGGGTGGCTAAGAAGCTTTGCCACTTGCAATTTCTTGTCAGTTTCCCATCGCCAGAGAAAGTCACCGAGGTGGTTAGCATGGGGACTATCGATTTTGGACATTTCGAAGTTGATTTCAGCGCCTGGACTCCGACCTTCGGAGCGGAGCTCCCTCAGGGTGAGAAGTTTTGGATTTGGATTCATAACATCCCTTTGCACTTTTGGAAGAGGGAAGCTATTTAGGAGATCGTCGCAGGACTTCGGGACGGTGGAGGAACTAGATGAAAAAACGGTGCGCAAATCAGAGCTAATATCGGCAAGGGTTCTTATTCGGAGCATTGATATAGCCTTGATGCCGCGATTTGCTAAAATTTTCTCCTTCGAAGACTCATATCTTGTCAGATTTGTGCTAGACAAGAAAGAAGAAGCTCCAAAGGAGCTGGCGGCAGTCAACCCCCATAAACGCTCAACCTCCCTCAGAGATGACAGGTCTTACAAGCAAGCGCTCTCGCCCACAAAGGACCTAACCATAGATGGCTCCCACGCGGTTGAGAGGGCTCACCGGGAGATCATCAAGGCGGTAACGGGGCTGGAGCAGTGCTATGAGTCTCTGGTAGAGGGGCAGCGGCCAAAGCAAGACTCAACGGTCAAAGAAGGTCGCCACAGGCTACGTTCCTTCAGATCCAACAGTCAAAAATCTGCTAGAATCTTCGACTCATTGGACCAGTCTCTGGAGGTTCTTGCAGTGGCACAGAGGGGAGAGACGGAGCTTGCAGTCCCCAGAATGGGAAAATCTTCAGTTTGCAGTAACATACAGGCTCAGAGAAGAGGGTTGGTGGAAGAGACCACCAGACTGGGGAAGGCAACAGAGGTTGGCACACTTTCGACCAGAGAGTGGGTCACAAAGTGCTGGTTTGCACCAGGAAAGGAAAAAGAAACGATTTTGGATCAGGCGAATCAGGAACCAAAGGCTTTTCTGAGGAAAGAAACAAGCGCTGATCTGCTCACACCCAGCAAAAAGCACCCAAAAGAGAGAGAGCTCATGGCAGAGGGAGTGGGTAGCAAAAATCAATGTTTGGCGCTAGGCGATTTGGGGAAAGAAGACAGTAGGAACGAGGAAGGAGCTGGGTTTACAGCAAAAGATAAGGTAGTTGAAGAAAAGGGTTTCAAAGACTGTTCGTATACCAATGCTACCAACGCTTTGATGGTAATGAAAAGTGCATCGGTGATCACGCCATCTGACGCAGCAGTGTTTTCCACCAAAGGGGTTTTGACAGCTGGGAGAGGGGGTAAGCTCACCCCCTACGGTGACATAGGAGCTGGCAGCACGCTCGAGGCGAGCGTTAGGATGGAACGCGAGACAACTTTTGAATCGGTTGTCTCATTTGGGCCCAATATATTGATGCCAGCTGTCGCAGCGCTAAGTCCAACAGAGAGCGACAGGTTCGGGGACGGCGGTATGCTACGCCGCGAAGGAAGTTTGCTTATGCCATCGGTTGAGAATTTTAGTTATGGGCCGAATTGTGGGCTGTCTATTGTTGTTAACGGGCCCAATAAGGGGTCCAACAAAACTATCAGTGTCTCGACACTGTGTAAGACAGGTAGCAGGCCCAACGAGGGTGCCGCAAAGAAGAGCAACAATTGTAGTTTGGCACCGCAGGCATGTGGGCTCAATGAGGAGTCCACAGTGAGAGGGCTTACTCTACAGCAGGAAGGGCTATATGCAGATAGTGAGGAGGACCTAGCGGGACGGCTCAACCTGGACGAAGAATTCTCATTCTCTGATGATGAATCAGAGGATCTTGAGTTCATTGCTAATACCTAGAGGGAGATCTCACCGGAGATGGTACTTTCCACAATCCCAGAGACAGCACCTAGAGGCAGCTCTGGAGCGTCTCATAGGACAGTTGGGTTCAGAGTCCGCCACTCGCCAAAGAGGGCTCATGCGGAGTCCTTGGATGATTATCTTGAGGTAGCAGCAGCCAAAGCTGCCAAATTTGACAATGGAGCTGCTGCCACGGGAGCGAGAGGGAGGATTAATGCAAGGGTCTTCCAGTTGGAAGAATTTGACAACGAGGAGGTAGAGTTCGGACCGACTCTGGACTGAGGAGTTGGCACCCTCCAGGCTCCTCAGTTTTTCATCAGCTGCAATCTCTGATTTTTGTATGTTGTATTTTGTATTAATCTATTGTACTGTTGGTTGTCTGAGGTGTGGATGATGTAACCCACCCCCCAGGGTTCTGTTGGGGGTTTATGTTTTATTTCCTGCACTGCACTTTACTTTTCCCGGTACTCCGGGGTTGTTTATTAATTTCTTATTAATGAAACAGGGTGGCGTTATTCCACCTTTAACCTAAGAAAAAAACACTCATAGATGGTTGAATTATTCGGAAAACCATTTCAAACATCATTAAACTGCAAAGAGTCCTGAACTCCTAATCCCGAACCTAACTACCAAACATCTCTAATCTCTATATAATAATAATAATATTATAATGGGAGAAGGCCTTAGGTACTGTTCTTTTTTTTGCCTCTTATAAAAGGTTACCTCTTATAAGAGATTTACAGTGAGAACCTCTTGTAAGAGCCTCTTTTTGAGGTGTTCTTTTTATATAAAAATAACCTCTTATAAGAACCTTTTATAAGAGATTTCTGTTCTTTTTTCACTCTTACAAGAGCCTATATTAACCCAAAGTCTATATTATCCCAAAGTATAAAAATAGTGAGATGAAGGACAAGAAAAGATAAGTTCAAATTACTAATATATAAACTAGTTTAATGGCAAGTTAAATTCACAAATCAGTGTAAATCATCAATTATAATTCCGGAACCGATAGAGAAGTTGTGTGATAGTTTTCAAGAAAGGTGAGTATCTTTTTAGTTAGGCCAGCCATAGTGGGAATGCAATAGAATAGGGAATATGTGTATCTATGTATGCCAGACAATAATGTAGTGTCACACTTGTCATATGCTTTTAAGATATGGTTGTTGGTTTGCATCCTTGATTGCTTTCACAATTCAAATGTTATTATCATTTCTGACTTTGCTAAATGAGGAATCTTGAACGTATTGGCATCCTTGCTGGTTGGTAGCCAGTAGATGTAGCTGGTGGTTGGTGTATGGCGTATTGCAGTTGTACACAAAGTAAAACTGAGGTTTTGAATATAATATAGACTTTGGGGTAATATAGACTTTTTAAGTGATAGAAGACTTATAAGAATTTGAAAGAGGCTACTAGAAGTCTTTTAGGCTTATAAGAGATTTTGAGAAAAATCACTTATAAGAGGTAAAAAAAACGCTAAAAAAACTCTTGTAAGAGGTGGACCACCTCTTACAAGAGATAAATCTCTTATAAGAGGAGAAAAAGAACACTACCAACCTGTGCAATACACGTACATAACTATTATAAAGGAGGTTCTAAGTTCAAATCCAGACTGTCTAAATTTTTATTTTAAAAAACTATATTTATTAAGACGTGCATCGCACGTGTAAATTACTAGTATTACTAATGAAACATTAAGAAAAAGTGAAAAACACTCTCTACCATCTATATTGCAAATCTATATAATAAAACACAAAGAAAGCTATCAAGTGGTTCTCCTTCAATCCCCTAAAAAATCAAAGGCCCAAATCTAATCATACAAAACATATTTCCCCCCCCCTAAAAGTTCCCTTCAAAACTCAAATTCAAATCCCCACCCAAAAAACTCCTATATTTATTTAATTTTTTTTCTCTCTCTCTCCCTCCCTCTTCTATTCGAAAAATTAAGAAAACAAAATTTTTAATTTTTTTTTTAAATAAAAAATTTAACTTAAAAGAAAATCAAAAAAATCATATAATATGTGTTTTGCTGGACGCCAAAAGTTTCTCATATAATATGTTTATTACTTCAATTAATTTGCTCGACCTCCAAAACTATTTTATATGATTAAATAAGGTGTACCGTTCCGAAGACGTGCCGTAGACACGTGTTAATGGGCAAACCTAGTTAACCAACAAATTACAAGAATATATTTCCATGTGATCTAACAATTACCTAATTCAGTTACCGGTGTCTCTATCCATTCCTTTGACTGCTAGTGATAGATTCTAAATCAAGACTACAAGTCTACAATCCACAGAAGCCAAACTCATTTCAAATTTAAAGCCCTCGAAATGGGGAGATTGGTGAACCTTCTCATTCTTTCCCGAACAACCAAAACAAAGCCATCTCAACCAATTTTAGCTCAACTCCCCTATTCCTGCCCCCTCTCTATTGTAAGTACATATTCCCATATACAAAACACGCATAAGAGTTTCAAGGGTTTTTGTTTTATTTTCATTTTGGTTTTTTTTTTTTCTTTTTTACCTTTTTTTTGTCAAGTTTATTACAGTGATGGAAAACAAGAAACAGTATGATTGAGGAGATGTTCAGGCTTCATATGATCGAGAAGAGGAAGATTTTTGAGGGGTTGGTGAAGTCGAAGAGCCGATCGCTATAGCCATTCAGGCTTGGAAGGAGAGTTGTCACGGTTGATCAAGAAGTAGCACTATCACATTTACCCAAGACCCGGACCCGATTCAGACCTGATATTGGATCGGAACCAACCCGATTCTAAACGGGTAGGATTAGGGTCCGATAATTATGGACTCGGCCCGACCCGGACCCAACCCATGAACCCGTTAGTAAACCAATAACTTAATTTTAAATATATTAGAACAAGATAGTTGTATGTATTATTTTTTTAAAACTTTTTTGACAGAAAATAAAGCTTAATATGTTCATATAACTTGATAAAGAGTGCAATCTTTTCTATTACTCCTAATTTGCATCTCACAGTCTTTATTTTATAAAATAAACTTAATTATATTCATTTTTGTAATATTTTATTTTATTTTATTTTGAGTATGTAGCTAGTTTATGTGATACTATATATACACTTAATTCTATTCATTTACATATTAATTTATTTTATTTTATTTTCAGTACGTAGAATTAGCTACATACTGAAAATAAATAAAATTTAATTAATATGTAAATGAATATATTTAAGTATAATAATAATAATAATAATAATAATAATAATAATAAAACTCAAAGAAAGCTATCAAGTGGCTCTCCTTCAATCCCCCCAAAATCAAAGGCCCATATCTAACCTGACAAAACACATTTTTCCCTCAAAACTCAAATTCAAATTCCGCCCCAAAATAACTCATTTATTTATTTAATTATTTCTCTCTCTCTCTCTCTCTCTGTATATATATATATATATATATATATATATATATATATATATATATATATATATATATATATATATATATATATATATATATAATAAAACACAAAGAAAGCTATCAAGTGCTCTCCTTCAATCCCCCCAAAATCAAAGGCCCAGATCTAATCTCAGAAAACACATTTTTCCCTCAAAACTCAAATTCAAATTCCCCCCCAAAATAATTCATTTATTTATTTAATTCTCTCCCTCTCCCTCTCTCTCTATATTTAGTTATATATATATATATATATATATATATATATATATATATATATATATATATATATATATAGAAACATGGACTTTTATACCCCAATTTATAATTATTTTTCACCATATACTAATGAAAATATGGACTTTTATTTATAACTAATTATTATCATACTATTCAAACTTCAGCTACGTAATTGTTGATTTACTGTTTACCAAAATTCTCATATGTTGTATCGTTCTGAAGACGTGTCGTAGGCGCTAACTCTCTCTCTCTCTCTCTCTGTGTGTGTGTGTGTGTGTGTGTGTGTGTGTGTGTGTGTGTAAGAGAGAGTATACACACACACAGCACTAACACACACTCTCTCTCTCTCTCTCTCTCTCTCTCTCTCTCTCTCTCTCTATATATATATATATATATATATATATATATATATATATATATATATATATATAGTGTAACTCCTGTATTCCATTTTCTGTATTTTTTTACTGTATTCTTTCTTCCAGTGTATTCTATCTATTTGTACTCCTTCTTTTTCCTGAACCGTGTATTTTTTCTTCTTTCCAACATTTATATATTCATCTAATTGTTTAATTCTTTTGAGATCCATTTGTCTACCTATTATTCTATCTCTGGATGATTTATTGTTTCTCAATTGTTGCATTTCATGGCTTAATTGCCTATTTATTTGAATTCTGTCTTGTTGGATCTGGTTTTCTACCCAATATACCCTATTGAATCCTCATACTCATCCTATTAGATGCTAACCCGCAATCCAATACCCACTTCTTTGACCCAGTCTTCCCCAGATCTTCTTCACGTTTCCTAACAAGCAGATTATATCTTTCCTCCTATTCTCTTGATTCTCCAAATCACAACTTGCCAAAATCTCTAATTATAATCCCCCAACAAAATTTGTTATTGCTATCTACAGTTGCTATCCCCTAGACCCTAACCCTAATCACCATCTTTCTCATCTCTTTCCCTCATCCCTATGTGCATCCCGATCCCATCTTCCGACCGCCGGCCTGCCCTCCGTCGCGCTGCACCCCCTGCCGGCGACTCGTCTCGTGACCCCCCCAGTCGCCACGACCCTGCCTCCTCCCGAGCGACACCAGCCACCACAATGCCGACCCTCTTCCCTTCTCCTTTCACTATGACAACAGACAGCAGCGACAACAGTACCCATGCCAACGACCCTAGCGATGCTTCTACTTTTGCCGTTGCTCACGCTGCCAGTCCCGACGTCTTGCCGCCGCCATGGCCCTGTCCGCCGTCGTCCCCCTTCACAGTGCACACACCCCCTCGGCCTTGTTTGTTGTTAGTTGCGATCGATTCATCAAGTGTTGGATTCGTGATCGTGATCGTCTTGTGCATCTCATTCGTGATCCACTCGTGGAATTGTGTTCGTGCCTAGGAACCTATTTCCGTTACTCTCTTTTCTCGTTAGATCCGTCGTCAATTACAAGGCAAGTAACTTGTATTTTTTTGTTGTATATACAAGTACTAAATACTACCTGTAGTGTGGCCTTTGTTTCTAGATTCATCCCCATAAAAATCCTTGTTAGATCTTGTCTTTATTTGTTGATTCATCCGTAGTCATCATATTTTGTTACACACACGACACGAAAAATAATTTAGAAATAATCTAAACTTGATGCATGTGTGTATGTTGTTCGTGATTTATGATATGTTATACCCTTGTTGCATGCTTGATGTGTTAGTTATAATCTCTTGTGGTAGATTTGTTAAACACCCATACTATGTTGTCTTGAACATCTATTATACCATATTTTGTATTTTGTCATAATTTAGATTTGTTGCACATGAACTATTTGATTTAATGCATAAGAAGAGATTTCTATTTTTGCTATTTGCTCGTTTTGTTTCAGTATTTTAGACCGTGTTGGGGTCAGTAAATGATATGGCTAAAAATGGGGTTAAATCGGAACCGTCCAGATTGGGCGCGAATCTTGAAGCTCGGGGGAAAACGGTAATTTCACATACAAGCGGAACCAAAGCGGGTACTGGATCTCCTTCTCACAGATCCAATAACCCACGAACGGGTCCACTCCAATTGGGTACGGGTCCCGACCCGAAGCGAACCCAGACCAACAAGAGACAAATCAGGATCACTCACCGGGAATCAGGGGTTAGTTTCCTAAACAGGCTGTGAGGATTTTTCTCCTAGCAGTTACACAGGGAATCAAGCCTCTAATCACTCCTCTGGCGACTATAAATACCTCCCCTCTACCACTGTAACCAGGTAATCACTCTTTTTCCACCGTAAGCTCTTCCTTTAATCACCACTGGTTACTGACAAGAGCGTCGGAGGGTGCATCGCCGGGATCAACCCCGGTGTCTCGCACTTCCTTGCAGGTTGCGGCAGGAGTAAGAAGGCTTGGATCAGCTGTTCAGGTTTTCTCGAACTCACAAATCTTATCTGTTTACCCCCACACCGAAATCAGCGGTAACAGATTGTCGCCGTCTGTGGGAACAACCACACGAACAGCCTCAGCCCCTCCCTTGTCGTCCTCTACATCCATGCCTCCAAAGAAGGTCAGATCGAGAGGGTCCAACCGCAGGACCAATCCCGCCGATCCTACAGAGGAAGCCCCTGTCAATCCTATTCCACAGCCCGAACTTCCTCCTCCGGCCCCGCAGGGCCAACCTCCTCTTCCCAAACAGCAACCCAACAATGGCCCTTCCGGACATAACGGTCGGAGGCAGAAACAGCCCCTCAACCCGGACCATGTCTCGGTCCATAATGAGTCCTCGGACTCAATGGCTTCTCATCACCCCGACCTCCGCAACACGATCCTGAACCGCCAGAAAGATGAGGACCTCCGCACCCACCTAGACGAGAGGCGGGCCCGAGAGGGAGCCTCCCGCCAGCATCGTGGTGAGCGCTCGCCTCACCGCCGAGACGGCAGACGGTCTCCGGACCGAAAGGGCCGAGCAGGCATCGCCCGAGCGCCGAAGGAGGAGGCCACATTCCCCCGCGGATCGGCATCATCGCAGGAACAATGACGCGCCCATCACCCGTGCCGAGTTCCTACAATTCCAAGACACCGTACTGCAGGCTCTCAACCTTCGGCAGAACATCCAAAATGCCCAGAGGGCTCCAACGCCCCCGAGGGCTCCCAGTCCTCGTCGCCGAACCCGAAGTCCTTCCCCAGCTCCCAGCCGCCAGCAGCAGCACTACAGTCCTCGCCGATCCCAGGACTACCGGCGCCGCAGTCCCCTCTCCCCTTCCTATGAAGAAGAGTCCGGGGGATCGTATGATTACCAGCGGAGGGACGATGCCCTCAATCGCCATCTTCATGAGGTGGAGAGGTGCATTGGTCGCATGGACAGAGAGGAGGAGTCCCGAGCATGAACCGTCCGCCCCAGCAGACCCCCTTTCTCTCGGTCGATCATGGAGGCCCACATACCGAGGGTTTTCAAACCTCCGCAGTTTGAAACGTACTCAGGAGAATCCGACCCAGTTGATCACGTCGAAAGCTTCAAGACCCTGATGCTGATCCATCAAGCTTCCGACGCCGTCCTCTGCAGGACCTTCCCCGCCACCCTCAGGGGGTCGGCTCGGGAATGGTATTCCAGACTCGCTCCCTCCTCCATCTTCTCGTTCGAGCAGTTTGAGACACTGTTCATAACTTACTTCGTGAGTAGCAGGCGAGCTGGGAAAACAAGCCTCTCCCTACTGAACCTGCGGCAGGAAAGGGAAGAGAAGCTACGGGACTATGTGAAGAGATTCACCGCAGAGGTTAGGTCTATCGCCTCCTTAGACTAGTCAGTGGCGACCGTGGCGTTCCAGTCGAACGTCCTCAATGCCAACCTCCGATCGTCCCTAGCCAAGAAGCCCCCGCATAACTTCGCCGACCTCCTCCTGAGGTGAGAGAAGTATATCCGAGCAGAGGAGGCTGAAGCTCTCCCGAGCTTCGGGGGGTCCTCCTCCGGGTCGAAGAGGAAGGCGACGGGGGAAGAGGGGTCCAAGAAAGCGCAGAAGGACAACGGCGGTCAGCGCCGTCCTCCTCCCAGGTTCGAGAAGTTCACTCCCCTCACCACTAACGTCTCCACCATCCTAATGGAAGTGGAGAAGGAGGGAGTCATCCCTCCAGCTTCGAGGATGAACACCCCGGCAAAGAGGAGGAACAAAGATAAATAGTGTCATTACCATCGGGACCACGGCCACGACACGAACGACTGCCGGGCATTGAGAGATGACATAGAAGCCCTCATCCGGAGGGGGCAGTTGGCCAAATTCGTAAAGGCTAACGATCGGGCGGATCGCAACACTCCTCCGCCTCGGGGGGCTAACAAGCGCTCCGAGCGACGCGAGGAGACACCCGAGTTCGAGGAAGAAGGGGTTCTGCACCTGATCCACGGAGGCCCCATGGGAGGCTCCTCTAATTCCTCTCGGAAGGCCTTCGTCCGAGAGGTCAACTCGGTTCACAGCGCCCCTCCTCCCAAAGGTCTCGGCGTCCCTGTGTCTTTCTCCGATGAAGACCTCGAAGGGGTCCGAACCCCCCACTGTGACGCCCTCGTCATCGACCTTCGCATGGCCAACTTCAAGGTGCAGAGGGTCCTAGTAGATAACGGGAGTTCGGTGAACATCCTCTTTCTCTCGGCCTTCCGAGGCCTGCAGCTGTCCCGGGACCGTCTCAAGCCGGCCGGTTACACACTCCACGGGTTCACGGGGGTCCCAGTAACTGTCGAGGGGGTGATAACCCTAGACGTGACTGCTGGAAGCACCCCTACTACCCGGACCGAGCCGATGGACTTCATGGTCATCGACGTCCCGGCAGCGTATAATGTCATTCTGGGCCGACCCGGCCTAGCCGCCCTGGAAGCTGTCCCCTCAGTGTACCATCTCAAAATGAAGTTCCCCACTCGGTCAGGAGTAGGGGAAGTCAGGGGAAGCCAAGAGACAGCCTGGAAGTGCTACATGACTTCCACTGGGGGACCAGTGCTCTCACTCGAGACACTAGAAATTCCCGAGCCAAAAGTTCGGCCAACGTCCGAGCCGGCGGACGAGTTAGAAGAAGTGCTCTTCTCGGACGAGGACCCGAGCCGAAAGTTCCTCATCAGCAAGTCCTTGCCGACCGCGCTGTGCTCCGACCTGATTAAATGCATCCGGGATAACCGTGACCTGTTTGCATGGTCGGCCGCGGACATGCCCGGCATTTCCGAGGAGTTGCTCGTCCACCGCCTAAGTGTCCAACCGGGGTGCAAACCGGTTCAGCAGAAGAGACGAAAGTTCGCTCCCGAGTGACAGGAGGCCATCAAGGAGGAGGTGGATAAACTGCTGAAGGCCAAGTTCATACAGGAGGTAAACTACCCCGAGTGGCTCTCCAACGTTGAAATGGTCAAGAAGTCCAACGGCTCCTGGAGAATATGCATTGACTTCACCGACCTGAATAAGGCGTGTCCGAAGGACCCATTCCCTCTTCCAAACATCGACACCCTCATTGACGCCACCTCGGGCCATGAGCTCCTCAGCTTCATGGATGCCTTCTCGGGCTATAATCAAATCCGAATGTTCCCTCCGGACATTCCGAAGACCTCCTTCATCACCGATCAAGGCCTCTACTGCTACCGGGTCATGCCGTTCAGGTTGAAGAATGCGGGCGCCACCTACCAGCGCCTTGTCAATAAGGTCTTCCAGAGCCAGATAGGCCGGAACATGGAGGTGTACGTTGACGACATACTCGTCAAAAGCGTCCGAGGCACTGATCACATGGCCGACCTCCAGGAGGCCTTCGTTGTGTTGAGAAGGCACAGCATGCGGCTGAACCCGAACAAGTGTGCGTTCGGGGTCTCTTCGGGAAAATTCTTCGGCTTCATGGTAAGCCAACGAGGAATCGAAGCTAATCCCGAGAAGATTAAGGCCATATTAGACATGGCCCCGCCTCGGAACATCAAGGAGGTGCAGAAGCTTACTGGTCGGCTCGCCGCTATCGGTCGGTTCCTCTCGAAGTCAGGGGAAAAGTGCCTCCCTTTCTTCAAAGCACTCAGGGGGGCTAAGGGTTTTGAATGGGGCCAACCACAACAGGAATCGTTCGACCAACTGAAGGCCTACGTGGTGAACCCCCCTCTGCTCAGCAAACCGGTCCTGGGCGAGACTCTCTTCGTCTACTTGGCTGCTTCCGAGCAGACCCTAAGCGCTGTCTTGGTAAGAGAGGAGGACCGGGCCCAAAGGCCCATCTACTACGTGAGCAAGGTGCTTCGGGATGCCGAGCTCCGCTATCCGAAGATAGAGAAGATGGCCTACGCCCTGGTCATGGCAGCGAGAAAGCTTCGGACATACTTTCAATCCCACTCGGTTGTTGTCCTCACCAACCAGCCCCTAAAACAGATCCTCCACAAGCCTGAGACCTCGGGCTGACTAATGAAGTGGTCCATAGAGCTGAGCCAGCATGACATCTCTTACCAGCCTCGGACGGCAATTAAAGCACAGGCCCTCGCCGATTTCATCGTAGAGTCCACCATCCCTGAGGTCAGCCACGTCCCGAATGGACCCCCCTATTTGGACGGTCTTCGTGGACGGCTCCTCCTGTAACGAAGGAAACGGCGCCGGCAACATCCTGAACGGCCCTGACGACTTCGTCCTCCAGTACGCAATCCGTATGAACTTCAAGGCCTCGAACAATGAGGCGGAGTACGAGGCACTCATTGCTGGTCTCGGACTTGCACGAAGTGCTGGGGCGCAGTGCCTCCGAATCCACAGCGATTCCCAGCTTATCGTGAACCAAGTCTTGGGCGAATACGAGGCCCGAGACGAGCGGATGGCGAAGTACCTCGCTAAGGTCCGGGCCCTCATGAGTCGGTTCGAGGAGGCGATCATCCAGCGGGTCCCTCGTGAAGAGAACTCACAGGCCGATGCCCTCTCCAAATTGGCCTCGTCCTCCCTACAAGGTCTCGAACAGACCGTACTGATCGAAGTCCTCTCTAGGCCGAGCATAGAAGACGAGACACCCGGCTCGGTGGAGTCATTGCCGGTCATGTTGCAGGATAATTGGATAAAGCCGTTGGTGGAATTCTTGAGGGACGGGGTTCTGCCCGAGGATCCCAAGGAAGCACGCCGAGTCAGAACTCGGGCCGAGCACTATGTCTTGATCGAGGGTATCTTATACAAACGCTCCTTCTCTCAAATAGATGGCCGACCATACCTAAGGTGCCTCTCTCCAGAACAGGCCAGCTATGCCCTACAAGAGCTCCACGAAGGCATCGGCGGGGCACACTCAGGATCCAGGTCCTTGGCCCGGAAAGCTTTGAATTACGAATACTTCTGGCCGACCCTCCTTCAAGACGCCAAGCGACATGTTCGGCAATGTAACTCTTGCCAGAAACACTCCAGCATCCGTCGCCTCCCTCAAGCCAACCTTGCCTCCCTGTCAAGTCCTATCCCCTTCGCAATGTGGGGGATGGATTTACTAGGGCCTTTCCCTCCGGCTCCGGGTCAATTCAAGTTCTTGGTCGTAGCCATCGACTACTTCTCGAAGTGGGTCGAAGCCGAGCCCCTCGCCACAATAACCGAGAACAAGGTGGTACAATTCTTCTGGAAGAACATCATCTACAGGTTCGGCGTCCCCCGTGTCCTCGTGACGGACAACAGGACTCAATTCACTGGCGCAGCATTCCGAGCTCTGTGCGACGACCTTGCCATCCAGCAGCGCTTCTCGTCCGTCTCCCACCCTCAATCGAACGGACAGGCAGAGAACGCTAATCGGCAGATCCTCGCAGGCATCAAGAAAAGGCTGGACAAAAGTTCCAAAGGCTTATGGGTCGACCAACCCCCCAACGTCCTATGGAACTACCGCACGAGCAAGCGGACCCCCACAGGCGAGTCCCCTTTCAACCTCACCTATGGGTCGAGGCCGTGATACCTCTCGAGGTCGGAATACCTTCCCCTCGGCTCACAGCCTATGACGAGGAACAGAATGCCAGGGACCTCAGAGCAGACTTAGACCTGATAGATGAGCTGAGGGAAAGAGCATCAATTCGGCAGCAGAACTACCGAAGAAGGGTCAAGTTGGCATACAACAAGAAGGTCCGACCCACCAACCTTAAGCAAGGAGATTTGGTCTTGAGAAAACTGGCCATATCCTTCCCCAGTCAGAAGAGCAAGCTGGCTCCGAACTGGGAAGGGCCATACAGGATCACGAGGGTAGTTCGGCCCGGAGCATATCGTCTTGAAGATCTAGAGGGCAGAGAAATTCCGAGGACTTGGAATGCCGACCACCTCCTAAAATACCAAGAAAGCGCTCTGGCGCCACTCTAAGTATCATAGGATATCGAGCCATTCCAGTCCTCTGACTTGTAACCTATTTTCATAAAGTGTACTATGTAAAACGGTTCGCCGTCGATTATCCATAAAGAAAGCTCTTTCGTATTTGTGAATTTGAATGCTTCTCTCCCCTCTTATCATCTGCTTTTTAAATTGTGATTTCAACCAATGGTTCGAAGTCCACGTCCGGCTCGACTTCACCTCCTCGGCTCGTCCCCGGACGAACCAGGGGTAGACCGTCGTTCGAAACTGCTCCCACAATCGTTGAACTACACCAATGGTTCGGAGTCCAACACTCGGCTCGACTTTACCTCCTCGGCTCGCCTCCGGACGAGCCAGGGGTAGATCGCCGTTCGGAATTGCTCCCACAACCGTTGAACTACACCGATGGTTCGGAGTCCAACACTCGGCTCGACTTTACCTCCTCGGCTCGCCTCCGGACGAGCCAGGGTAGATCGCCGTTCGGAATTGCTCCCACAACCGTTGAACTACACCGATGGTTCGGAGTCCAACACTCGGCTCGACTTTACCTTCTCGGCTCGCCTCCGGATGAGCCAGGGGTAGATCGCCGTTCGGAATTGCTCCCACAACCGTTGAACTACACCAATGGTTCGGAGTCCAACACTCGGCTCGACTTTACCTCCTCGGCTCGCCTCCGGACGAGCCGGGGGTAGATCGCATTTCGGAATTGCTCCCACAACCGTTGAACTACACCGATGGTTCGGAGTCCAACACTCGGCTTGACTTTACCTCCTCGTCTCGCCTCCGAGCGAACCAAGGATAGATCGCCGTTCGGAATTGCTCCCACAACCGTCGAACTACAACGATGGTCCCGGAGTCCAACACTTGGCTCCCAGTCCCCCCAAGCTTGCTTCGCGGCAGACGGGGAGTGGTCCACCCCTTAGCTTCGCCAGTGGAGGGATACCGAAGCTACGTTCGGCCACATAATCCGAGCAATCTTGCCTAGCAGCCGAAGCCCGAAGCCCTACGCCTTCGTCCGGCTACCGAGCAAGTGCCTTCCCGACCCTGCAAATGGAGAAAACTCACTTTCTCCTCAACTTTCGTGCATGATCTCGATCAGACGGCTCAGATCTTGCCACCGACGCTAAACGACAAGATAGCATTTTCTTGGGAACTGAGCCACCTCGAGATTCGTGCCCACGTTCAACGGCTCAGATCTTGCCACCGATGCTAAACGAAAAGATAGCGTTTTCTTGGGGACTGAGCCGCCTCGGGATTCGTGCCATACCTTGTCAGAGTCACTAAACGACAAGATGCTGTTCTCATAAGAACTGGTTCGGTTCGATACTCTCGCCGACGGAACTGACACGCTCGGTTCGAGGACCTCGGCACGGCCGACACACACACAAGCGTAATAAGTACGCAGAACCACAAAGGAGTTTTATTAACAATCGGGACACAATACAAAGCAGTCTTTCCATAGTTACAAAGTGTTAGGAAACAAAAATATATATATATATATACAACGCCGACCCATTACACTTAGTCCTCAAACAGAAATGTCTTTACTGGACTCTTCGGTCGCCAACCCTTCCACTTCGGCTGTTAGCCCCTCCGCCTCCTTCCGAAGTTTCTCCTCCATAGTCTGCAAGTGATGGATCTCATAGACCAAATCGTCTCGCTCGGTTATTATCTTCGACTGATTGTGCCGAATGCATTGGACCCGAAGAGCATTGCTAAAGGAAGACTGCGAGTCTTCATCCTCCCATACGGGAGTCACCTCGACGATCCTGCCCACCAGGCGTTGGATCTCGGCGTCCCGTTGGCCGAGGACGGACTGAAGGTGGGCCCGCTCGCTCTCAACCCGGCGCAACTTCAGCTCCACGCCGCGAAGCCGCTCTCGGCACTTCAATGAGCTGAGCTTCATCGCCCCTGAAATTGCCTCGGTCTCAGCGTCCTCGTTCGTGCTGTCGGAATCCGAGTCATGGACTGCCACCACGAGCTGAAAAGAAGGGAGAACGAATAGCAAAATTTCAATATACTGCCGAAGTCCAACACTTGGAAATTTTCTAAAGAAACTTTCAGATTCGCATTCAGATATAATAGTGTTACAGACGGCCGAACCGACCCTACAATTAGGTTTTACAACAACCAACAAAAATGAAAAACGACATGATTAGGGCCTCTTCGGAAGGGGAACGCTTCGGTTTAGGAAAACGCAAGGACGACGAGGCCTGCCCTCCGAGCTCGATCCTAAACCAACGAAGCGCGACCCCCCTTCGCTGCTGGCTCTAACTGCGGCGCCGACCGAGGCTCCGCTCGACGAGACGGCCACACTGCTCTGAGCGTCGGCTGGACTCTGCCTGGTCATAGGCAAGCGTGTCACAAGTTCGTAAAACATAATCCCTCTCTCGCTCTCTTCGCGAGTACACGATGTGCTCCGGACGTTGGCTCTCTCGGGCAGGGGCTTGAGCGACGCGACCTCCTCCTCCAGTTCGATGATTCTATCCCTCAAAGCAGCGTCCTTTACCAACTTCTTCAGTCGAGGGAGCCTCGACGAGCCCGAGGCGTTGGCACTATCGGTCGCAAGCCGTCGGTAATGGGTGACCTCGATCCCCCTATCTATAGTAATCCTCCTAAGCTTGTCGACCTCGGCTAGCAGCTTTTTGCACTCGGATGACACCTTCTCCAGCTCGGAAGCAAGCTTCTCTTCTTCCGCCGAACGGCCTCGCCCCGCTACCTCCAAGTGTCGAATTTTGGCCGAGAGCTCTTTGTTCTTCCGCTCGGCGACGGCGAGCTCCCCACCTAGCCGCTCGACCTCGCCCTCAAGAGCAGAGACCGGGGGTCGTTTTCGTAGCTGCGCCAACTCGCGACACTTCGCCCTGGCCAGCGCCTTTACCTCCCCCAGTTCCAAAAATAAGTAAAAGCGCTTATCACAGCTCAATGACAGCTCTCGCTTCGTCTTGACCAACTCTTTACGGAGGTACGAAACCTCCGTGATCGGACCGAACTTCACCTAAAAAGCAGAGATAAATCCGATGGGACAATACATGGAAACATCTACAGCTAATCACACGCAAATCCGAGACTCAACACTTGATAAATTTTGGCCAAACACACTGTTTTCATTTAAAACCGAGAAGAAAGTCTTACAAAGAGCGGTGGCCAGTCCGCAGTTAGGCTTACAAAAAGAAACAAAACAACAAAAGACTAAAAGAGACAACCGAGTCAGGGGTCGACCTTTTTGTCGTTCGGGTCCGTCGACCCCCCGGCCTTGTCCTCGCCATCGCCCTCGCCTTCTCCTTCGCTCCCGCTCTCCTCCACGGAGTCGTCCTCCTCCTCGCCCTCGGCCTCGGTCTCTCCCGAGCCTTCGACACCTTCCGTTTCTCCCTCGGGGTCGAGCAGCCCCTCAGGAACCTCCTCCTCCCCTTCCACGGAGTCGTAAAAACGGTAGGAGGACGTGTCGAAGCCCGGGTTCTTAGCGGCTACGTGGAGCAAGGCTCGACCGTAGGCATCCTCCATGTTCTGGAGCATGTGTTGCGCAGCCTCCTCCTGCACGGCCTTCTTCACCTTCTTCACCTTCTTCTGGTGTTTGGCCATGATCTTCTCGGCCCTCTTCTGAGCCTTCTCCGCTTCTGACCGAGCATTGACCAGCGCCTCCTTCAGCTCGGCAACCTCCTTCTCCGAAGCCTCAAGCTTGGTAGCCGTGTCCTTCGACAGCTGAATGGCGTCGGCCAGCTGCTTCTCCAGCCCTTCCACTTCGGCACCCCTCTTCGCCGAGAGAAGCTGCTCGGCATCAAGCAGCTGCGTGGCCTTGACACGCTCCACCCTCTCCCGTTCATTCTCCTGCTCCTTGCTCGCAAACTCCTCGAGGCAGGAAATTGAAGTGGCAGAGGGTCTGAAAAAGAACAGCACATTAAAACCAGAACCCAAGGACTTAGAAAAATTCTAAGAAGGAAATTTTGATGAGGGAGAGCTCGGCCTACTTACCGACATTGTATTCCGAGCAATCTGCATCACGGCGTCCCCTGCTAGCCCTGCCTTCAGGGTCGCTCGATCCTTTGGGGTCGGCAGGTGCCTCACCGCTTCCATGCAGATGTTGCCGTCGCCCAAGAAGCCGTCGACGTTCATCACCTGCCAGTCAGGGACGAAGATCTGCTTATGACGCTCGGCAAGATCTTCTCCGCCTCAGCAGTGAGGGACAGAACTTGGAGGGACAACACCTCCTTCACGCCGAACGCACCGCTTGACGAACCGGGAGCGTCCCCCTTCGGGGTCGGTGTCGGCGCACCCGAAGCAAGAGGGTCGAGGACCATGACTTCCCCCTGCTCGAGGACCATGACCTTCGGCTGGTCGGCAACCTTCGCGACCGAAGGCTTCTTCGAGGCTCGGCCGTCCTGAGGCCCTGCCGAAGGCCTCTTCTTCTTCGCCTCCTACTCTGACCTGCCCTTCACCACCAGAGCTTTGTAGTCCAGCTTCATCGTCTCTGCACAAGCCGGATGAAAAAACTTAGAAAAATTTTCATGAACTTTAAGCAAAGAGTATAAATACCAGAAGCATACTAGGGTCGATCGGACTGAGACCCCCTCGGAACAGATCCTCCTCGGTAATATCTTTCCAGCTTAGCGCTGGCAGGGCGAGGAGCTTCTTCTGGACCTCCGTCTCCTCATCACTCAGCACCGTCTCCTTCTTGGTTCGCTTGGGCAGACCATCCTTCGCCCAAACCGTCGGTATCACCCACGGCGCAGGGGCTCGGATGAGGAAGTACTTCTCCTTCCAATGTTTGATCGAGTCCGGATTCTCGATCAGCTTCACGCCCGTGCGAGGCGAAAGATAGAACCTTTGTTCGTCTCGCCTTGGCTGACAAGGTCGGTAGAGGCTCCGAAAGAGGAACATACTCGGCTTGGCACCAACCTCTTGGCATCGGAGGACGAATGCCATGACGTGCCTCCATGTGTTCGACATCAGCTGGGCGGGGCTCAAACCGTACCATGTCAAGACATCAACAACGAACGGGTGGAGGGAAAAACGGAGTCCGGCAATAAGGGAGTCGATCGGAAAGACGCACACGTCTGACGAAGACTTTGTATTGGCTCGAAAACCCGGCCCGGGAAGGAGCAGTCCGTAGTCGGCAGGGATCCGGAAACCCTCTCGGATCAGGTGAAGGTCAGCCTCGGTAAGAGACGAGATGGTATGGTCCACCTCGGACAGCTCTCTCGGCTCATTCTCCTCCACCAACTTAGTCGTGCCTTGTGTCACTCTCTCCAAGGTGTCCTCAGCATAGTCCCGTACACCTCCCACGCTCGACAGAACAATGGGCTGCCGACCGAACGCTCCCGCTGTCTTCGGCGTCTCAACGATAGTGACCACGACTTTACCCTTATGGGACGCCGCCGCGACCTCCTTAGGCAGCTCGGCTACTACGCCCTCTCTATCCGGACGTACGACGCGCTGATCGGTCGGCTCCGCCACCTCCTTCCCTTTACCCCCTCGGCCTACTGCTTGATCCGAGGCGGGGGTCTCATCCGAGGACGTAACCTTAACCATTTTCTAAAAGAGAAGGGAGAGAAACGACCTCGAAGTAACAGCTGCTGTCGGAAAGTTCACCGGAAACGAGAAACGCCTTGCTGCGTCAGCTAGCACCACCACCAAGGAGCTAAAAACTTCGAAGGCGAAAAGTAAGAACTGAAGAGAGAGAGTAAAAGTAAAAAATGAGACTTGGTCTGAGGGGGGGGGTGAAGATTTATAGTAAAAAGGAACGTCCCTTGGACTTCCAAACGAAAAAGTGCGACTCTTGGGCCGCTCTCGAAACGTCGCGAAGGCCCAACACAACTACCTTCTTCGCCAAGACAACTAGCTCGGTATATCGGGACCGGGAGCCGAACTATACGCCATCCGACCACGCCAGCAAAGAGACCGGTCGGCTACCGAGCAAGTACCAATCCGAGCTGGCAAACGGAGAAAACTCCCTTTCTCCTAAAACTTTGCGTAAAATCTCAATCAGACGGCCCAAATCTCGCCGAGAACACTAGACGACAAGATAGTGTTTTCTCGAGGAATGCGCCCGTCTCGAGATGCGCGACGCCATCCAACGGTACAAATTGCGTCAAGTCGCTCGGATGGCCCACACTTCCTCCATACCCCACCTCTGTCTGAAGAAACCAGAAAAAATTTTAATTCAAAGTTTTAAGGCACCGCCTCGGGCGTGCCCCCCAGGCCCCATGTCTCGGTCGGTATTCCGCCAACCCACGGGGCCCGGTCAAAAACAGATCGGCACACCCCCCATCTCTAACTCCTTCGGGCCGACAACCATCGGAAGCCGTTGGCCCGGAAGGAAGACAGAGATGGGAAGAGGCCCATCATTCCAAAGCTGTTGCAGTCCCTCGGTTCCGGACCAGGGTCATCACCTCTTCTACCATGATCTTCCCCGACCCTGACACCCACGTTAGAGCCCTCAGAATCGGGTGAAGATCTTGGTGGAAGAACGACCACCCGTCCTACCGAAACAGATCGTCCCCTTCAGATCCGGACTTCGGCAGTCAACCTTCGGCCCAAATCTCCCCTGACCCTAACACCTCCATCCGGGCCGTCAGAGTCAGGAGAAGATTTGGGCGGGAGAATGACCACCAGTCGTCCCGAAGCAAACCCTCCCCTCGGACCGGACTTGGGTCATCACCTCTCCTACCGTGATCCTCCGATTCTAACACCCACGCCGGGGCCGTCAGAATCGGGAGAAGATCACGGTAGAAGAACGACCACCCGTCTAACCGAGGCTCGTCCCACAAATCCGGACTCTGGTCATCACCCCTTCTACCAGGATCACCCCCGATCTTGACACCTAAATCAGGCCGGTCAAAATCGGGTGATGATCATGGTGAAAGGGTGACCACCCGTCCTTCCGAACGAACTCACCCCTCGGCTTCGGACATCGATCATCACCTCTTCCACCATGATCTCCCCCGACCCAAACACCCATGTTGGAGCAGTCAGAGTCAGGAGAAGACCATGGTGGAAGAACGACCACCCGTCCTTCCGAAGTAACTCGCCCCTCGGGTCCGGACTACGGTCGTCACCACTTCTGCCTTATTCTCTCCCGCTCCTGACATGCCCTTTCGAGCCGTGAGGAACGGGAGAAGAACAAGGCAACAGGGCGACCACCCGTCCTTCCGAAATAACTCATCCCTCGGGTCCGGACTATGGTCGTCACCGCTACTGCCTCGTTCCCCCCCCCCGCTCCTGACATCCACTTTGGGGCCGTCAGGAACGGGAGAAGAAAAAGAAAAAAGAGCAACCACCCCTTCGGACCTCGAAAGATAAGTTACCCAAGGCCAATACCTCCGAGGTCTGAAACTCTACATTGTTGCGATTGAAATGACAAAGGGAGTGGGGTACTTATAAGCTCTCCTCCAAGGTCTGGCCATTATGACCCTCGAAAGTTGAAACACCACGCATTAATTGAAGGAGTTATCCTTAATGACCTGGGGAAGGTGGAACGCCGCGCAAACCCCGGGGCACCATTAATGCCCTTGGAAACAGGATCGTCTCGAGATAGATTGTGCCACGTCGCTCAACTTGCCGAGCCCCCCTGTCTTCGGTCGGCTACCGAGCAAGTGCCTTTCCGAGCTCGCAAACGGAGAAAACTCACTTTCTCCTCAACTTTCGCGCATGATCTCGATCAGACGGCACAGATCTCGCCGAGGACACTAGGCGACAAGATAGTGTTTTCTTGAGGAATGTGCCCGTCTTGAGATGCGCGTCGTCATCCAATGGCTCAGATTGCGCCACGTCGCTCGACTTGCCGAGACCCCCTGTCTTCGGTCGGCTGCCGAGCAAGTGCCTTTCCGAGCTCGCAAACGGAGAAAACTCACTTTCTCCTCAACTTTCGCGCATGATCTCGATCAGACGGCCTAAATCTCGCCGAGGACACTAGGTGACAAGATAGTGTTTTCTTGAGGAATGTGCCCGTCTTGAGATGCGCGCCGTCATCCAATGGCTCAGATTGCGCCACGTCGCTCGACTTGCCGAGACCCCCTGTCTTCGGTCGGCTGCCGAGCAAGTGCCTTTCCGAGCTCGCAAACAGAGAAAACTCACTTTCTCCTCAACTTTCGCGCACGATCTCGATCAGACGGCCCAGATCTCGTCGAGGACACTAGGCGACAAGATAGTGTTTTCTTGAGAAATGTGCTCGTCTTGAGATGCACGTCGTCATCCAACGGCCTAGATCGCGCCACGTCGCTCGACCAGCCGAGCCCCTATCCCTTCGGTCGGCGGCCGAGCAAATGCCTTTCCGAGCTCGCAAACGGAGAAAAAAGACACCGAGCTACTACAACCGCTAGATCTCTCAAAAATTCGCGCCCGTCTATGATCAACGGCCCAGATCGATCCACGTCATAAATCGGTATTTAAAATCATTTTTTATCTATTTTAATCGATTTATTTATTTAAAAATTGCGAAAAAATTGCTAAAAATTCGGGAAAATTAACTAAAAATTCTAGAAAATAATTAAAAATTCGGGGGTATATTTTTGAGCCCCTGAACGAACAATTATTGCCTAGAATGCACTGTTAAGGCCCCCGAACGATTAGTAAACACATCGCAAAATTAAATAAATAATCCGAAAAAATAGATAAAAGCCGTCAAATACTCGATATGGCTAGAGAACAGCACATGGCATCAAAAAATTGCCTCACTACCCCCTTCGAGATTCAAAATCCTCCATTTGGACTCCGATACAACTCCACTAGCCACCAAAACAGTTAAACTACTCCTCAAAGGCTGATCACACTCAGTCTTTAGGAGTGGGGGGCTCATGATATGGCTAAAAATGGGGTTAAATCGGAACCATCCAGATTGGGCGCGAATCTTGAAGCTCGGGGGTAAAATGGTAATTTCACATACAAGGTGGATCCAAAGCGGGTACTGGATCTCCTTCGCACGAGACCCAATAACCCACGAACGGGTCCACACCGATTGGGCACGGGTCCCGACCCGAGGCGAGCCCAGACCAGCAAGAGACAAATCAGGGCCACTGATTTGACCAAGTCATCGGGCCTGATTTGCTCTCACCGAGAATCAAGGGGATAGTTTCCTAAACAGACTGTGAGGATTTTTCTACTAGCAGTTACACTGGGAACCAGGCCTCTGATCACTCCCCTGGCGACTATAAATACCTCCCCTCTGCCACTGTGACCAGGTTAATCACTCTTTTTCCACCTTAAGCTCTTCCTTTAATCACCACTGGTTACTGACAAGAGCGTCGGAGGGTGCGTCGCCGGTGTCTCGCACTTCCTTGCAGGTTGCGGTAGGAGTAAGAAGGCTTGGATCAGCTGTTCAGATTTTCTCGAACTCACAAATCTTATCTGTTTACCCCCACACCGAAATCAGCGATAACAGTAAATTAATTTAATTTGTGAATATAAATTGTAGACCTCGCTGTCTATTTTACAGAATTTTTGACAGATCTAAGTTTCAATTTGTGAGTTGCGAGTTATTGCTGTTTTGCTACAAAGGTGTTAGATATTCCTAATTTTGTCTTATGTGATTTCTGCGTAGTTAATTATTTTAATACTGATGTTAAAGATAAGATTTGAATCTAATATTTTGCTGGGTATGAATAGACATGACTGAGATTAACTTCAAATTTTTGTAAATTTATTTGGTGACAGTTATAAACTACTCTATGCTTGTGAACAAAATACTATATTGCGAGAATTTCGTGCCGTTCAGTAAAGAGCCATATTTTCAACCTGATTCTAGTTGCTTTTGGTAAAAACTTTGTGAAGATAAAATGTAACCTACTGTATCTATTTTATCACTCTTTTGATGGATCTGGATTTCGAGTTATATTTTGTAATCTATGTCTTTAGTACTGTTATGTCAAGAATTCTAAATTTACAAATTTGTCGTATCTTGCTGTTTTCCGAATTTATTTGACTACACTATCTGTGTTGGAATAATATGAAATTACTAGATTTGCCCGTGGACACGTGCCTACGGCACGTCTTCGGAACGATACTAGATTTGCCCGTGGACACGTGCCTACGGCACGTCTTCGGAAAAGCGTATAAACAGTAAAACAAAAATTATGTAGTTCAAGTTTGAATAGTATGACAATAATTAGTTGTAAATAAAAGTCCATATTTCTATTAGTATATGTTGAAAAATAATTATAAATGAGGGTGTAAAATTCAACTTCTTAGAATTTTAAGGGTGGAAAATAATGAAATTTAACTGTTGAAGAGATATCTGCTATTTTCAATATAACATGCGGAATAAAAAAAACATAAAAATTCTAAAAATTTTACAAACCTAAAATTTTAAAATCTAAATTTCTAAGTAAGTTAAGAAAGAATGGGAGAAAGAGTGGGGGGAGAGAGACATAGAGAAATATGAAAAAGTGAAGAGAGAAGAGAGAGATAGTAATAAAGTAATGAGTTTTTTAGTTTTGGAGGGAAAAATTTAATTTTGGGGTTTGAAATTTTGAGCGAAAAAATATGTTTTGTGAGAATCAATCTAGGCCATTGATTTTAGGGGAGATTGAATGAGAGCCACTTGATAGCTTTCTTTGTAATTTATTATATAGATATTTGCTGATACTAGACATACTGGGGAATACTCCATATTTTTCTTGGATTTAATCAATAAGTTTTTATTTCATTTTCATG
Organism: Hemerocallis citrina; assembly: GCA_017893485.1. Lineage (NCBI taxonomy): Eukaryota > Viridiplantae > Streptophyta > Magnoliopsida > Asparagales > Asphodelaceae > Hemerocallis > Hemerocallis citrina. The sequence continues at coordinate 159,135,499 of CM030360.1, read as the reverse complement.
CTTGTGAATACAACCTTGTGATTTCTGGTTGAACATGATTTTTGTATATAATTCTGTTTTGAGCCCTGTTTCTGTGATTATTATGTGACTTGTATATGTGCTGGATTCGGCCGAGAGTCTATTTCCTAAATTTTCTAACGGATCCAGATTTGCATATTTGTGGCAACGGGAATCTCAGATTTGGTACAGTAGTGTCTTGTTGTCCAGAACTAGAAGTTTCGTTATTCTAGCCCTTAATGAGTCGTTGGTCACCCGTTTGTGTCCTTCATCCAATTTGTACTTGTCCCTTGTTATCTTACCATGTTTCTTGCCTTGTTTGTGTACATCCATGCTTGACTTAAATAATAATAACAAGAAATCAAGCCGGGGTTAAATGGAAAGATCTAAGTGTGGAAAATGCAGAAACGTGTACTCGGAAGAGGATCTATAGATCCTACATGATACTTGATACATGATACTTGATACTTGACACGTGATTACTTGACACCTGCACACTTGACACATGATACTCGATGCATGATACTTGATACTCGATATAGTTAGATCCTGTAGGCAAGGCAAGAAATACTATAGGGGGGTGAATAGTCTTTTATAAAAATAATTGCAGAATTGAACTTTTTCTTCGGTCCAGTTGACTTGAAAAGAGAAACCAGTCGACTGGGGCGAAAGTTAAGAAGAGTATTTTAAGACGAGTCTGATCAGTTGACTTATAGATTAACCAGTCGACTTACCAGACAAGTTTTCAGAGAGAATGTAGTACAAGTCTGATCAGTCGACTGTCCAGACAAGTTTCACAGAGAACTTAAAAAGTAAGTAAATGAAATGCAAGTTCAGAGAAATACAACTACAGAGTAGACACGATGTATCCTGGTTCGGTTCTTCTGACCTACATCCAGTCCCCAAGCAACCCACTTGAGATTTTCCACTATTCTTGAAAAATTACAAGAATACCATACGGCGTTAGACAACAACCTTGTCCAACCCGTAGTCCTCTCTCACCACTAGAGAGAGCACCCCACTCTTCCACCAAGAGTGAATACCTGACTCTACACCCTAGAGCCCTACTCTCCAACCGAGAGGAACCGCTCTCACAACCCGAGAATGAACAACAACAACAAAATGTTTACAATCAACCTATAGCCTTGTTGTGAATGTGATTTTGTGCGTGGCTATTAGGTCAACTTTCTAAATCAGTCTAAAACGAAATCACTGTTATACTAGACTGATTTCAGAGATCTAAGACTTAGAAAGTAAATGCTTTTAGAAAGCTTTTTCTTGTCAAAACCAAAAGCTTGAGAACTTGAGAAACAAAATGCTTGGAAAAAGTTGTTTTCCTTGGTCAAATGATCTCTGTACTCTTTTTATAGAGTTACAGACGTTTGACCGTTGGAAGGTTGAGTCCTAACTGCCATACAATGGCAGTAAAGATTTGATTTTGAAAAACAAGTTTAAAAATAGAAAACTGTCGAAACAGCTTGAACAGTCGACTGGGTTGCCATAATAAGTCGACTGGTTAGATTTTGAATGAGTTCAGACAGTTTCGTACTAGACAGTCGACTGGTGCCAAATAGCGGTCGACTTATACTTAACAGCTGAGCTTATTCAAGCTTGTTTCGATCTTTTTAAGTTTTGTAAAACACTTAATTTTTTAAAGATATGTGTGAGTGTGTGTGACAAGGCTATTACAGCATTCTAAGACTCAAAGAAATAAAAGAGTTACAACTGTTACAAGACACTTAATACAACACATTTAAGCATAGGTCTTGTCTCGAGTCTTGAGTCTTGAGATGGAGATTTAGCCTTTGTTTTTATCTTTGAAGCTGGGAACCTTGTAGCTTTCTTGATTAGTTAGCTTTGAGAGCTTTGTTTGTAGCTTTGCTTGATCAACTTGCTTTGAGAGCTTGTTTGAACATTTTGCCTTTGTGTACATCCTGTAATATCTAAGAAGTAGCACAACAACTTTGCATTGTGTTGTAATCATCAAAATCAAGAATCAACATTTTTCCCCTTTTTGATGATGACAACACAATTGCTTACAATAATGGAAATAAATATTACAAATGCTTACATGCTCCCCCTATCAAATGTACAACATGCATAGATGTGAAAACATGCACAAAAACATGCACAAAGACATACACAAAGATATGCATCACAAAAACATAACACAAAGCAACATAAACATAACACAAACCTTTGTCCTCAACAAAAAAAATGGAGGAAAAAAAATAAACCACAAAAATAATACATAGCAAAATGACATTTATAGAAAACTGATTCACGACAGTCGACTGGTATTAATGGGGCAGTCGACTTAGTCGAGAGCTAAATAAACAAACGAACATAGCACTAATACAACTGGTCAGTCGACTGGGTATTCTGCACAGTCGACTGTCCAGAACATAAAACTCAGACAAAAACTTAGAAAAATAAAGATACTTGGCAGTCGAGTGAAAAGTACTTGTAAGTCGACTTACCAGAGAAAAATTTAAAAAACATCATGAAAACTACAAATCCCTAGTTCTCTTCTTAAGGTGATAAATGTGTCTTCCTTAAGAGGTTTGGTAAAAATTTCAGCTACCTGTTTATCAGTAGAAATAAAGTCTAAAGAAATATCTCTCTTTAAAACATGATCACGTAAAAAATGATGTCGAATATCAATATATTTCGTACGTGAGTGTTGAACTGGATTTTTAGATAAGTTAATGGCACTGGTATTATCACACATTATTGAAGGTTTTTCAAATGAAATACCATATTCTAATAGGGTTTGTTTCATCCACAAGATTTGGGCACAAGCCAAACTTACAGCGATATATTCTGCTTCTGTAGTAGATAGGGATACCGAATTTTGCTTCTTACTGCACCAAGAGACTAGTGAATGTCGCAAAAAGTGACATGTCCCACTAGTGCTCTTGCGGTTAGTTTTATTACCGAAAAAATCTGCATCACTATATGACGAAAGTTAAAAGTTATCGGTGCGTGGATAAAATAGACCATATTCAGATGTGCCTTTAAGGTATCTTAAAATACGTTTCACAGCTTTTAAGTGAGACTCTTTAGGACTTGACTGATATATAGCACACAAACATACACTAAACATAATGTCCGGTTTACTAGCAGTTATATATAAGAGTGAGCTAATCATACCTTGATAAAATTTCTGATCGACACTCTTACCTAATTCATCTTTGTCAAGGGTAGTGGTAGTAGCCATAGGTGTGGTCTAACTACTCGTACTATCCATGTTAAACCATTTGAGTAATTCCTTAGCATATTTTTCTTGATTAATAAATATGCCATTATGTGAATGCTTAATTTGTAGTCCAAGGAAATAATTGAGTTCACCCATGTGACTATCTCAAACTCGTTTTTCACGGTTTTAGCAAACTCTTGACATAGATTACTATTAGTAGAACCAAAAATTATGTCATCTACATATATTTGTATGATCTAGACATCTGTCTCTATTCTCCTAATAAACAGGGTAGTGTCTACTTTATCTATTGCAAAACCCGTTTCTAAAAGAAAAGTCTTCAATCGATCATACCAAGCACGTGGTGCTTGTTTAAGACCGTATAAAGTCTTTTTCAATTTAAAAACATGGTTTGGGAATTGTTCATGTTCGAAACCAGTTGGTTGCTTAACATAAATATCTTCCTTTATAAACCTATTAAGGAAAGCACTTTTAACATCCATTTGAAAGAGTGTAAAATTCATAAAACATGCAAAAGATTATAAGATACAGATTGATTCTAATCTAGCAACAGGAGCATATATTTCATCAAAATCTATGCCTTCTTCTTGATTATACCCTCGAGCAACTAGTCTAGCTTTGTTCCTAACAACTTGTCCTGATTCATCTAACTTATTCTTGAATACCCATTTGGTACGAATTATAGTATGATCAGGAGGTTGTGGAACTAAATCTCATACATCATTCCTTATGAATTGGTTTAACTTATCTTGCATGGCATTCATCCAAAATTCATTCTCACATGCTTCTTGTAAATTCTTCGGCTCAAAATCTGACAAGAAAGCTGTGTGAGATATCATGTTAACATGTGATCTCGTCTGAATACCATGTGAAATGTCACCAATTATTAAGTCATGAGGATGATCTCTAACTTCAACAAAAGACTTTGGTAAAGTTGGAGACATCACAATAGGATCAGTCGACTTGACCAGTCCATCAGTCGACTGATTTACAGTAGTTGACTTGACTTCGTTATCGGTCGACTTATCCGCAAGGCTAGTTTGCTCTAAAGATATAATTACTTTATTTAAAGGTGATGAATCAGTTTCATCATCTTCAATTAAAGTCGATGTAGATAGAGATTCATCAAATGCAACATGCATGGATTCTTCAATAGTCATTGTTGACTTGTTGAAGATCCTATATGCCTTACTCCTATTTGAGTATCCTACAAAGATACCCTCATTAGATCTAGAATCAAACTTATCTAAATTATCCTTAGTGTTCAGAATAAAACACTTACATCCAAATATTTTAAAGTAAGAGACCTTAGGAATTCTTTCAAAAAATAGCTCATAACATGTTTTCTTTAGCTTAAGCCTAATCAAAATTCTATTTAAAACATAACAAGCTGTAGCAACGACTTCAGCCCCAAAGACTTAGGTAAATTGCTTTCAACAAGTATGGTACGTGCACATTCTTGCAAGTTCTATTCTTCCTTTCAACCACTCCATTTTGTGGTGAAGCTCTAGAAAATGCAAATGAATGAGTTATACCATTCTTGTTGCAATATTCTACAAACGTTTCATTTTCAAATTCTCCACCATGATCACTTCTTATAGTGACTATAGTTAGAGACTTTTGATTTTGAATTCGTTTACAAAAATTAGCAAATTCTTCAAAAGCATCATTCTTATGTTTTAAAAAGAAAGTCCAAGTGAATCGTGAAAAATTGTCTACTAAACAAATGCATACCTACTTTTATTTAAAGAAACAACTCTAGTAGGGCCAAATAAATCCATGTAGATTAATTCGAGCGGCCTACTAGTAGAAATTGCTTCTTTTGTTTTAAAAGTATATTTAATTTGTTTACCTAGTTGACATGCATCACATAACTTATTCTTTTTAAAGGATAGTCTTGGCAGCCCTTTAACTAGGTTCTACTTAGACAATTTAGCGAGATTTTTCATATTCATATGACCAAAATGTGTATGCCATAGCCAAGAATCATTATTAGAAGCTACTAAGCAAAAATCATTCGAAAACTCATATGCTTTTAAACACAATTCAAAAATGTTATTTTTCCTAAAACCATGAAAAATTATATTTTACATGGTAGAATCATAAATTAAACATGCATCTTTTTCAAACATGATTTTATAACACTTATCACATAGTTGGCTAATACTTAACATGTTATGCTTAAGTCCACTAACTAATAAGACATTGCCTATAGAGGGATTAGTGTACTTACTGACCATACCAATTTCTATAACCTTTCCTTTGTTGTTGTCACAAAATGTGACTGTTCCTCCATCAATGTCTTGTATGGAAGATAGGAGGTTGGCATGACCAGTCATGTGCTTCGAGCATCCGATGTCAAGTATCCAACGATCTTTCTTAAGTACCTATAAAATATTCAATGTGAATATGGTACCCTTTTCATTGGGTCCAAAAATAGATTAGTTTGTGGGAAACCAAACCCATGAAGAGTTTGATTTTCCACCATAAGCAGAAATATAATTAGCAGAATTACATACAGTAAGCATATATGAATTAATATAAGCATTTCTATTTTTCAAACTCAAGTTGACTAGAACCCATACATATTTGCTCTATCCACTCGACTTTACAACACATTTCAGTTGACTTTTACTGTTATTCAGTCGACTGGGGATAGTATAGGTCGACTTATCTGAGGTATTTTTCTCGTTGAATGAGACTCTCTGGACAGGCGACTGATATGTGGATTCAGTCGACTGGTCTGAACTATAGATTTGCCTTTTTCATGAAAAGTTACAGTTTTAGGTTTTTAAAAAACTCATAAAGTTTATTTTTAACACTAGAAATAGATACATATTTGTTTACACTAGTGTTCTTAGAAAAATGAGATTTTTCAAGGGACTTTTTAAAACCAAGTCCAAACTTTTGATTAGATTGTACTTAATTTTGAAGAACATCATTTAAATTCTCTTTTTCTTTATTAAATTTAGATACGTTCTTGGATATCTCTTCATAATTTTTCTTTAGAGACTCAAGATTCATATCTAAACTAGAAAGACGAGAATTTAAGGATTTTACTTCTTTATGAAGGTTAAGATTCTCTTGAGAAAGTGTTTGATTAACTTTTTCTAAGTTCTTAACTCTAATCTTTTCCTTTTTAAGTTCTTGAAAAATCTCGTTGAAAGCATCAAGTAAATCATTAGAATCATAGTCCTTACTTACTTGATTTTGAGATGCCATAATACACATGTTTGCAACCTCGTTTGTCTCATCAATTTTTTCTTCCAACGAAGAATCGCTTTCATCCCAAGTTGCTTGGTATGCCTTTTAGTTATTCACGAACTTGTTCTTTGTTTACTTGTCCTTCTTGAAGTTGGACCCCTTTCCCTTAGATTTTGCGTTCTCTAGTGGGCAATCCTTCTTCATATGGCCTGTCTTGTTACACCTGAAATAAGTTGGAAGTTCATTAGATTCCTTAGATTTTGAATTAAACTTACATTTTCTTAGGAACTTTTTGAATATTCTCATGAACATGGCAATCTCTTCCTCATCTTCTTCTTCATCCTCGGAGTCCGACATGGCTTTGAATGCTAATGTCTTCTTTGATTGTTGTGGTTCGGTATCCTTCTTGCGCTCTTCAAGTTGTACCTCATAAGCCATAAGATTTCCCATAAGATTCTCAAGAGAAAGTCGTGTTAAATCATTGGCCTCTTCTATGGCGGTGGTCTTCTTCTTCCATTCGGGGGTTAGTGCACGAAGCAGCTTTCTCACCATCTCGACTTGAGTATACGTCTTTCCAAGCACCACAAGTGAATTGGTAATGTTCGTGAACCTTGTAATCATCTCAGACACATTTTCATTCTCCTTCATGCGAAACATTTCAAACCTGTGAACAAGAACAAATATTTTAGATTCTTTTACTTTATTTGTTCCTTCATGAGTTACCTTGAGTGTGTGCCAAATTTGATGTGCAGGTGTTGCATTGGACACACGGTTGAACTCCTCCTTTATAAGAGCCCAAAATAGCGCATTCATCGCCTTTGCATTGTTCATTGTTTGGTTCTTCATTTCATCGTTCCATTGTGCATATGGAATAATAGGAGCAGTGTACTCGGTCTCTGTCATGTTCTATATTTCATAGTTGATGGACTGAAGGTAGATCTTCATTCTACACTTTCAATAGCTGTAATTAGTTCCATCGAAGAGGGGTGGCCTTTGTGTAGGTTGGCCTTTGATTTGCATTAGAAGTAGTTGTCATTGCACTCAAACAGGCTCTGATACCAAGTGTTGGATCCTGTAGGCAAGGCAAGAAACACTAAAGGGGGGAGGGGGGTGAATAGTGTTTTATAAAAATAATTGCAGAATTGAACTTTTTCTTCGGTCCAGTCGACTTAAAAAGAGAAACCAGTCGACTGGGACGACAGTTAAGAAGAGTATTTTAAGACGAGTCTAATCAGTCGACTTATAGAAGAACCAGTCGACTTACCAGACAAGTTTTCAGAGAGAATGTAGTACAAGTCTGACCAGTCGACTTAAAAAGGGACACAGTCGACTGTCCAGACAAGTTTCACAGAGAACTTGAAAAGCAAGTAAATGAAATGCAAGTTCAGAGAAATACAACCACAGAGTACACACGATGTATCCTCGTTCGGTCCTCCCGACCTACATCCAGTTTTCAAGCAACCCACTTGAGATTTTCCACTATTCTTGAAAAATTACAAGAATACCCTACGGTGTTAGAAAACAACCTTGTCCAACCCGTAGTCCTCTCTCACCACTAGAGAGAGCACCCCACTCTTCCACCAAGAGTGAAAACCTGACTCTACACCCTAGAGCCCTACTCTCCAACCGAGAGGAACCACTCTCACAACCCGAGAGTAAAGAACAACAACAAAATGTTTATAATCAACCTATAGCCTTGTTGTGAATATGATTTTGTGCGTGGCTATTAGGTCAACTTCCGAAATCAGTCTAAAACGAGATCACTGTTATACTAGACTGATTTCAGAAAACCAAGACTTAAAAAGTGAATGCTTTTAGAAAGCTTTTTCTTGTCAAAACCAAAAGCTTGAGAACTTGAGAAACAAAATGCTTGGAAAAAGTTGTTTACCTTTGTCAAATGATCTCTGTACTCTTTTTATATAGTTAGAGATGTTTGACCGTTCGAATGTTGAGTCTCAACTGCCATACAACGGCAATAAAGATTTAATTTTGAAGAACAAGTTTAAAAACAGAAAACTATCGAAACGGCTTGAACAGTCGACTGGGTTGCCATAATAAGTCAACTGGTTAGAGTTTGAATGAGTTCAGACAGTTTCGTACTAGACAGTCGATTGATGCCAAATAGCGGTCGACTGGTACTTAACAGCTGAGCTTATTCAAGCTTATTTCGATCTTTTTAAGTTTTGTAAAACACTCAATTTTTTAACGATATGTGTGAGTGTGTGTGACAAGGCTATTACAGCATTCTAAGACTCAAAGAAATAAAAGAGTTACAACTATTACAAGACACTTAATACAACACATTTAAGTATAGGTCTTGTCTCGAGTTTTGATTCTTGAGATGGAGCTTTAGCCTTTGTTTTTATCTTTGAAGCTGGGAACCTTGTAGCTTTCTTGATCAGTTAGATTTGAGAGCTTTGTTTGTAGCTTTGCTTGATCAACTTGCTTTGAGAGCTTGTTTGAATATTTTACCTTTGTGTACATCCTGTAATATCTAAGAAGTAGCACAACCACTTTGCATTGTGTTGTAATCATCAAAATCAAGAATCAACAGATACATGATACTTGATACTTGTCCCTGAGTACACAGCCCTCTATGATCCACTATGAAATCTAAAACGCAACTTGCATGAATGTAGCAACCATGTGGTAAAAATTTGGGATGCATGAAGTGCTACCTAGTTAGGAATAAGTACAAGACTTGAGAATAACATGATCACTTAACACTTGTTCTTACTACTTGTACATGATTACTTGACACTTGTTACTCATTACTCGTTTGCATGATACTTGATAGTTGTTACATGCCACTTGCACCCGTTTATCTTGCCATGCTATCTGATATTGTTCCTGTCATATTCCTTTCATGTTACTTCTATACTTTCTTCCACTGTTACTCTATTCTTATCTATTTATTTTTCCTGTACTTGTTGCCTGCAATATAAGCGGTCCGTAACTTGTATTGACGGGCATTTGTTTTCTCTTTCCTTTTCCTTTTCCTGCAAATTTGCCACTTGCAGACATTGGTGATCAGTTGCCCGATGGAGTAGATGATCAAAAATTCTAGTTGGCTGAATTCTTGCTACATTTATTTATTCTTGTTTCTTATCTTGAATAGTTGTAACTTGTTGCTCGGATATCTGTATTGGGCATTTTGTTCCAGACATGTATTTTGTTCCAAACTTGATTATTTGAAATTTAGTATTCTTGTTTCTTGTTTCAGGTAATCCTGCTGACTATATTAATTCAGTTATGCATGCGTGGTTGGCTATTTTTCTTGTATATCTCTTGTTTATTCTTGTATATGTTGTAAAGATCGTGCCAGCATATGAATGGTGAAAGCCATTAGCTGGACTTGTGTCACGTACTCTTATTCCGTATTCCTTTTTGGGAAGAGGGGCGTGACACACAGAGAGAGAACTATACTATATATATATATATATATATATATATATATATATATAGAGAGAGAGAGAGAGAGAGAGAGAGAGAGAGAGAGAGAGAGAGAAGTCTTCCGTTGTGCACCACCTATGGTGCACACGGCGTATGCACTTCGCCTTCTCGCCTTCGTATCAATGATCTGAACCGTTCACATTGATCTATACATCTAAATTAGTCTAAATATGTAAAATAAAATCATTTGATATTCATTTGCCCATTCATTGAAGTGTTACAAAATTGTATGGCTGAAAATCATTGTTTTTTATAGTCACATGATGGATGGGCAAATGAATTTCAAATGATTTGATTTTATATATTTAGACTAATTTAGATGTGTAGATCAATGTGAACGGTTCGGATCGTCGATACGAAGTTGAGAAGGCCGAGTGCACACGGATGGGTGGTGCACAATGGAATATTTTCCTATATATATATATATATATATATATATATATATATATAGAGAGAGAGAGAGAGAGAGAGAGAGCGCTATATTATAGAGCAATGCTCCATTGAAAACGCAATGCTCTATAATATAGCGCTCTCTCTCTCTCTCTCTCTCTCTCTCTATATATATATATATATATATATAGAGAGAGAGAGAGAGAGAGAGAGAGAGAGAGAGAGAGAGAGAGAGAGAGAGGAGAGAGAGAGAGAGAGAGAGAGAGAGAGAGAGAGAGAGAGAGAGAGAGAAATCTTCGGTTGCACACTACTTTGGTGAGCACTCCGTGAGCACTCGCGAACTAGAGACCCTATGAAAAATTCGAACCACTCATATTGTTCTATATGCCTTAGATAGCCTAACAATAAAAAATCACGTAATTTGAAGTTCATTTGCCTATCCATCATGCTGTTAGAATTTTCAGCCATACAATTTTGTGATGATGTAAATCATGGGTAAATGAACTTCAAATTACTTGATTTTTTATTGTTAGGCTATCTAAGGCATATAGAACAATATGAGCGGTTCGGATTTTCCATAGGGTCTCTAGTTCGGGAGTGCTCACAGAGTGCTCACCAAAAGTAGTGTGCAACCAAAGGGGACTCTATATATATATATATATATATATATATGAGAGAGAGAGAGAGAGAGCTGTATATATATAGAGCAATACTCCATTGAAAATGCAAACGTTGTGAAAATTCGTGAAGACCACCTAGGTCATTGTTGGGAACGACCTAAGTTATAATGCATTATAACCTAGGCCGTTGTTCCCAACAACGGCCTAGGTTATTTTCACGTTTTCAACACTACAGTAGCGTTTTCAATAGAGCATTGCTCTTATATATATACATATATATATATGTATATATACATACATACATACATACATACATATATATATATATATATATATATATATATATATATATATAGAGAGAGAGAGAGAGAGAGAGAGAGAGAGAGAGAGAGAGGGAGAGAGAGAGTGAGAGAGAGAGAACTTTCTTCCATTGCAAACAGATCTGTTTGCATAGACCCGTTGTGAATAGCGATCTGAGCCGCTGCATCTAGGTTCAATGTCTTAGATCGCTTATAGTTTTTTTGCTAGAAATTCTTGCCTTGGACCAGTGTTGGCAACGACGGTCTAAGGCAAAGTCAATACTTTTTTTTTAAAACTCTATCCTCTCTCTCTCACTCTCTCCTTACTCTATTTATCTTCTTCCTCGATCCAAACCCAATCCCCACCGAAACTAATCCTCTCTCACTTCACTCTCTCACTCGGCATCGTTCCCTCGTTGGCACTCTCTCTCTTCTGAAGCACCTCCCCCAACCCAAAAAACCCTAACCCACGCCCAAACTCTTCATCCTCCTCCGTCCATTGCTGCTGTTCCTCCTCCATTCGCACACTCTCTCTCACTTCCAATATCTCCTGCTATCTTCGAAACCACTCTCCCTCCAATCTCGAACACAAATCGGAACCCTAGTTCGGAGATAACACCTACATTGGAAAAATTCGCAGTAGTGGAAGTAATGACTTCTACAAGTTGGCTTTGTAGTTATATATGTGTTGTTTTTTAAGTTTTTGTATGTCTCTAATTATTTGAATTAATTAAAATTGTTCAATTATTTTTTAGCTGTAGTAGTTTGTATTTAGTATTTTGATTATTTTATACGGTGGAATTTTAGTCTAGTTGTTGTTGTTTGCTCAAATTGTAAATTTAGTCGTATTTTTAATTGTTCGATATTAGCAAAACTGCATAAACAGTCCCAAAAAATCCAGAACTTTGCGAGTAGGTCGAACTCACCCCACACAAGCCAATGCAAATTGGAGGGATTGCGAGATACGGATTTGTACCCCTTTATTTTGATTTTTCTTGTCCCAAAGCAATATACGGCCGTATCTTGCAAACCGTTTGTTAAAAATCACTTCCACAAGTTGCATTAGCTTGTGTGGGGTGAGTACGACCTACTCGCAAAGTTTCATAATTTTTGAATGCCGTTTGTGCATTTTTTATATTATTCAACGTAACCACAACAACTTAAATAACTAACTTTGAAAATTTGAATACAAGAACGTAGAAAACCTTACAAACGGCAACCAAAAATTATGAAGCTTTGCGAGTAGGTTGGACTCACCCACACAAGCCAACGCAAATTGTAGAAGTGAGTTTCGATTCACGGTTGGTAAGATGCGGGCGTGTACCACTTTGTTTTAGTTTTTCTTGATCTAAAGCGATACACGGCCGTATCTTGCAAACCGTTTTTCGAAAATCTCTTCCTCAAGTTGTGTTATCTTGTGTGGAGTTAGTCCGAACCACTTGCAAAGTTCCAAAATTTTTGGATGTCGTTTGTGCATTTTTATATCATTCATTTTAACCACAACAACTTAACCAACTAATTTTTGAAATTTTGAGTACGAGAACGTTGAAAATCTCACAAACGGCAACCAAAAATTTTGAAACTTTGCGAGTAGGTTGGACTTACCCCACACAAGCCAACGCAAATTGTGGAACTGAGTTTCGACTCACGGTTCGCAAGATGCGGCCGTATACCGCTTTATTTTGATTTTTCTTGACCTAAAGCGATACATGGCCGTATCTTGCAAACTATTTGTCAAAATTAAATTCCATAAGTTGTGTTAGCTTCTGTGAAGTTAGTTCGACCCACTCACAAAGTTTCAAAATTTTTGGATGACATTTGTGCATTTTTATATCATTCATCGTAACCACAACAACTAAAACAACTAGTTTTTAAATTTTTGAGTACGAGAACGTAGAAAACCTCACAAACGGCAACCAAAAATTCTGAAACTTTGAGAGTAGGTTGGACTCACCCCACACAAATCAACACAAATTATAGAAGTGAGTTTTGACTCACCGTTTGCAAGATGTGGCCGTGTACCACTTTAATTTGGTTTTTCTTGATCTAAAGCGATACACGGCCGTATGTTGCAAAACATTTGTCGAAAATCAATTCTACAAGTTGCGTTAGCTTGTGTGGGGTTAATCCGACCCACTCGCAAAGTTTCAGAATTTTTGGATGCCGTTTGTGCATTATTATATCATTCATCGTAACGACAATAACTTAAACAACTAATTTTTGAAATGTTGAGTACGAGACCGTATACAAACGGCAACCAAAAAGTTTGAAACTTTGCGAGTAGGTTGAACTCACTCTACATAAGCTAACGCAAATTGTAGAATTCATTTTCAACTCATGGTTTGCGAGATCCGGCCGTGTACCGCTTTATTTTGGTTTTTCTTGACCAAAAGCGATACACAGCCGTATCTCACAAACTGTTTGTCGAAAATCACTTCTACAAGTTGTGTTGGCTTGCGTGGGGTGAGCCTGAGCCTGACCCACTCGAAAAAGGTTTGGAATTTTCCCTTGTCGTTTGTGTGTTTTTTCAACATTTTTGCTCTGTTGATTGTTGATAGAGTAATAGCTTATCAGTTAACCTTATGCATATTGTTGGTATAGAAAATTGGTAGAACGAGGCGAGCAATAAGCCCTTCTGGTAGTGCTAGTGGCATTTCTTTTACAGAGATAAGATTGATTATTATTATTAGTTTAAATACAAATATGTAACATTGTATTTTTAATACCAAGATTTGTATTTGTTCTTATAGGTTGGTGGACGTCATTCTTCATCTACCAAGGCCGGTCCATCATCTTATGTCGGACATACACCTCCAGGACCATTGGACTCAAGTATACTCGCGTTGCAATCCATACATAGATCCGAAGCCGTGTGGGATGAGTTGCAAAGAAGTGTAACTTCCGGAAGCACGCAGTTCTTCTTATGGACCCCCGTATTGCTCCGTACTTGGTTGAAGCCGGTTTTTATGGAGCTCAATTTATGCAGGGTGTGAACCTTGATCGTCCTTTACTTACAATTCTTGTGGAGCCATGGAGGCCGGAGACCCACACATTCTACCTACCGGTAGGAGAGATGACCGTCACTCTCCAAGATGTAGCAATGATTACTGGGCTTCCTATAGATGGGGTGGCTGTGATGGGAAATATGGACTTCGACCGAGTGGAAGTTGTACGTGATTTGCTCGGTATCGACTTGGAGGTGATGTTGGATAAATGAAAATATGACGTTGAAGATAAAATAGTAAAAGGTATTCCCTCATATCATGATCCAGATGATATGGCTAAAAATAGGATTAAATTGGGAATGTTCTAATCAGGCACGAATCTCAAATCTCTCAAGGGTAAAACAGTAATTTCCATCACAAATGGATCTGAAATGGGAGCTGCATCTTTCTTCAAAGCCCAATAACCCAAAAACGAATCTGTCTTATCGGGTATTGGTGGCATCCCACCACAAACCAGCCTAGGATGTCTAGAGAGTAATTCAAATTCGCGGTTATCTATAAGAAGTAGTTTAAACTGCTTCTCTTATCCTGAAACAAATTAAACTCTCTTCCTTATCCAAAAATACCGAGACATAGTGATTTAAGATTATCTCTAAACTGTCTCTAAAGGTGACTATAAACACCCCTCTCCCCCACCATAAGAAAGGTAATCAATATTTTTTCCACAAATTGCTCTTTCATAATCTTCCTGATTACTGACTTAAGCATCGGAGGGTTCGTAACCGGGATCCATCCTGGTGTATCAAACTTTTTGCAAGTCAATGGCAGCGGTGAGAAGTAGTCAAACACCAGCCAGAAGTCAACAGGTTTACCTTATTTGTTTACAAAACAATTCAAAAATCATCTGTTTGCTTCCACACCAAAATTAGCAGCAACAGATTGGCGCCTTCTGTCGGAACAGAAAAAGCATCCAGTCACATATCGCCGGTGAAGGTAGTCTCTAAGCCGTGCCTCCGAAAGGGAAAGGGAAGGCAACGATGTTCTACCGAAGAGCCACTCCTCTTCCTCCTCCATAACTCCAAGATCTTCCTCTTCAACTTGACCAACAAGTTCAGCAACCGCAGCCTGAATAGTCTCCTCTCAGGTCCAGGAGAGCTGCCCCGGGGGGGGGGGGGGGTCCCATCGGAGCCGTTAGGGACAACACTCCCATCATGACCACATCTCAGTTCACAATCCTTTAACTGACTCTATAGCATCTCAAAGCCGTCTCGAGCCAGATCTACGTCAAGTAATCGTTAATCGCCGGCAGGGGGTTGACATCCGAACTTGCTTAAATGAATGGAGAGCCCTTGAGGAAGTCCCTCAACCCGAGCGCCAAAGTGCCCCTAGAGTCCGGTCCCCTTGCAGGCCAAGGCCTAGAAGAACCCCTTCCCCGAGGAGGCGAAGAGAGTCCCCCCCCCCATGTTATCGGCGAAGAAGTCTTACTCAAATAAGCCAAGCCACACCTGGGGACCGCCGTGCTGGGGGGGCACCAGTCACTCAGGCTGAGTGCCAGAACTTCAAAGAAGATATCCTGCGAGCTCTTAATATTGCCACGAGTCAGGATCAGCGTGCGCCTATCCCTCCCCATGCCCCGAGTCATGATTAGCCCACACCTAGCCCTTGCCATACCATTGCTCTTGAAGGAGAGTCCCGATGGTCGACTAGATCTGATCGGAAGGATGACTCTATCCACCGTCGTCTCCACGAGATAGAGAGGCACCTCAACAGGCTCAACCGGGAAGAAGAACAGTAGGCGAGGATTTTTGCCCGAGCAGGCCCCCTTTCTCCAGATCCATCATAGAGGCTCTGGTCCCAAAGACCTTCAAGCACCCTCACTTCGATTCTAACAATGGGGAATCAGACCCGGTTGATCATATAGAGAGTTTCAAAACTCTCATGATGATTCACCAAGCCTCTGATGCGCTTCTTTGCAAAACCTTTCCCGTCACACTGAAGGGACCAGTGAGAGAATGGTACTCCCGCCTATCCCCCGCATCCATCTTCTAGTTCGACCAATTTGAGGAGCTCTTCCTTACCCACTTTCTTAGTAGTCGTCGTGCCGAGAAAATGAGCGCATCTTTACTGGTGCTCGGTTAGAGGAAGGGCGAGTGCTTGAGGGACTATGTTAGGCTCTTCACCACCGAGGCTCGGTCCAATGCTTCTCTTGATCAGTCTGTGGCCTCTGCAGCATTCTGCCATAATATCAATCACGCCGACCTAAAGGCATCCCTTGCCAAGAAGCCGCCCCTAGACTTCTCGGAACTCCTGCTAAGGAGTTAGAAGTATATCCGGTCTGAAGAAGCCCTCAATCCTCAAGATCAGAAGGAGCCCCTACCCGGGAAAAAACGAAAGGGGGCAGAAGAAGAAGGCTCCAAGAAGCTTCACATGGACAACAATAGCCAGCACCGCCCTTCTCCCCGTTTTGAAAGGTTTACCCCTCTGAATGTCAGTGTTTCGGTCATCCTCATAGAGGTCGGCCAGGAGGGTCTGCTCCAACCTCCCCCGAAGATGAATACACCTGGTAAGAAGAGCAACAGAGACAAGTGGTGCCGCTTTCATAGGGACCATGGCTATGATACAAATGAGTGTCGGGCCCTGAAGGACGAAATAGAGGCCCTAACCAAGAGGGGGCATCTTACCAAGTTTGTAAGGAAGGACAGGGTGGACCCTCCACCACCCAGGGGGGGCAATAAACGAGCCGAGAAGCCAGTGAAATCCTAAGACTCCGAACCAAGGGCAATTCTCCACTCTATCCACGGAGGTCCCATGGGAGGGGACTCTAACTCCTCCCGTAAATCTTTCATCCAGAAAGTCAGCTCTGTAGAAAATTTCTCTCCTCCCAAGAGTTTTGGTGTCTCAGTTACCTTCTCTGATAAGGACTTGGAAGGTGTCCGAACTCCCCACTGCGACGCACTTGTAATCAGTCTTCAAATTGTTAATCATGAGGTACGATGGATCCTGGTAGATAACGGGAGCTCTGTTAACATCCTCTTCCTAGATGCATTCCAAGGTCTTGGCCTCTCCCGAGACCGTCTTAAACCAGCAGGGTACACTCTCACCAGATTCTCAGGGGCCCCGGTCTCGATCAAAGGAGTGCTCACCCTGTACGTGACCGCGGGAAAATCCCCATCAAGCCGAACAGAAGCAATGGACTTCATGGTAGTAGATGTGAAAGCTGCTTACAATGTCATCCTCGGCAGGCCAAGCCTAGCCGCACTTTGCGTCATCCCCTCCACGTTCCATATGAAAATGAAGTACTCGACCCTCGCTGGAGTAGGGGAAGTCAGGGGAAATCAAGAGACGGTCCGAAGGTGCTACACCACGGTTTTGGAAGGAACAGTCCTTTCCCTCGACTCGTTAGAAGTTCCCCAAATGGGCCAGCAGATTATCTCAGAACCGGTCGGCGAGTTAGAAGATGTCCTGTTTTCTGAAGAAGACCTGTCTAAGACCTTCCGAGTCAATAAAGCCCTCCTGCAAATAGTCAAGGAATAGATCATCGGATGCATCAGAGGCAGCAGAGACCTATGTGCATGGACAGCGGCTGATATGCCGGGTGTATCGGAAGACCTCATCACTAACCACCTTATCAGAGAGGATTTGGATAAACTCCTTGAGGCTCGCTTCATTCAAGAAGTCAACTATCCTGAGTGGCTCACCAATGTAGTGATGGTAAAGAAGGAAAATGGTAAGTGGCAGATGTGTATTGACATCACAGATCTGAACAGAGCCTGCCCGAAAGATCTGTTCCCTCTCCTTAGCATCGACGCACTTATCGACGCCACCTCCGGTCACCAGCTCCTTAGTTTTATGAATGCTTACTCTGGATATAACCAAATTAGAATGTTCCCCTCCGATATCCGGAAGACCTCTTTCGTGACCGACCAAGGCATGTACTATTACCGGGACATGCTCTTCAGGCTGGAAAACACTGTAACTACCTACTAGCGCCTACTCAACAAAGTCTTCCAAGAGCAGATCGGCAGGAATATAGAGGTTTACGTAGATGAAATGCTAGTGAAGAGCCTCACTCAAGCTGACCACGCCCGTGACCTATAGGAAGCCTTCGACGTCCTACGAAGGCACAAGATGCAACTCAATACATCCAAATGTGCTTTCGGAGTATCGTCAGGCAAATTTCTGGGCTTCATGGTTAGCCATAGGGGGATAGAGGCCAACCTCGAGAAGATCCGAGCAATTCTGGACATGCCACCTCCGTCCAATGTTTAAGAGGTTCAGAGGCTCACAGGTCGCCTCGCAGCCATCGGGCGCTTCCTCTCTAAGTCAGGAGAGAAGTGTCTTCCCTTTTCCAAAGCTCTTTGAGGGGCTAAAAGTTTTGAGTGGGGATAACCACAACAAGAGGCCTTTGAACAGCTCAAAGCCTATTTGGTCAACCCCCCAATGCTGAGCAAGCCCGAGCCAGGAGAGCTACTCTATCTCTATCTCGCTACTTCAGTACAGACCCTAAGTGGAGTTCTTGTAAGGGAAGAAGATAAAACATAGAAGCACATCTATTACGTCAGTAAAGTCCTTCATGACGCCGAACTCTGCTATTCAAAAGTAGAGAAGATGGCTTACGCTTTGATCATGGCCGCCTGCAAAATTTGACCTTACTTCCAAGCCTACTCCATCGCCGTTCTCACTGATCAACTGCTAAAGCAGATATTTCACAAACCAAAGAGCTCGGGGAGAGTCATGAAGTGGTCCATCGAGCTGAGCCAACATGATGTAATTTACCAACAATGAGCAGCCATTAAAGCCCAAGCCCTCACCAAATTCATCGTCGAAAGCATAATCCCAGACCTTCTTGAGGAAGACAGAGACTCCACATTCTGGAGCATCTATGTCGATGGATCCTCATGCCTAGAGGGAAGTGGGGCGACGTTATCCTAATGGGACCAGACAATTTCATCCTCCAGTACTCTCTCCGCATAAATTTTCGAGCCTCCAACAATGAAGCTGAATATGAGGCCCTAATAGCTGGCTTGCTCTTAGCCCGAAAAACAGGGGATCGCCGGGTTTGAGTATACAGCGAATCTCAGCTAGTTGTTAATCAGGTCCTTGGAGCATACGACCTTAGAGATGATCGGATGGTTAAATATCTGGCCAAAGTTAAGCAGCTCCTAAGCATGTTCGCAGGGTCAGAAGTCATCCGCATACCCCGAGAAGAAAATGGGCAAGCATATGCCCTTTCCAAGTTAGCCTCTTCGTCCCTAGAAGGACTCGATCATATAGCCCTTATTGAAGTTCTCCTCCGCCCCAACATCGAGGAAGAACATTATGAGCTCATGTTGATTCCTTCCCCACCACCCGGAGGGAACTGGATGCAACCATTGTTCGAATTCCTTAAGGAGGGGATACATCCAGCAGATCAAAAAGAAGCCAAAAGAATCAGAACAAGGACAGAACGCTACACTATCATCGAAGGCGTCTTGTACAAACATTCGTATACTCCAGCTGACGACCGACCGTTTCTTCGGTGCTTATCCCCCGAAGAGGCCTAGTATGCCCTTAAGGAAGTCCATGAAAGGATTGGTGGCGCTCATAATTGAGCGAGACCCCTTGCCCGAAAAAATCCTCAGTCATGGCTACTATTGGCTCACACTCCTAAGAGAAGCTCAGCAACACGTCCGCCACTGCACTTCATGACAGAAGTTCGCGTCCGTCAAATGGGCACCCCAAGCCGAGCTCTGTTCCTTGTCCAGCCCATTCCCCTTCGCTATGTGAGGGATGGATCTCCTCGGACCCTTCCCACCAACTACCGGGCAAAGAAAATTTCTCATAGTAGCAATTGACTATTTCACTAAGTGGGTTGAAGCTGAACCACTTGCTACGATTACTGAGAAGAAGGTCCAGCAGTTCCTATGGAGAAGCATCATTTGCCGATTTGGTGTCCACCGAATCCTAGTTACTGATAACGAAACACAGTTCACAGGGGTAACATTTCAGCAGTTATGCGCCGACATGAGCATTTAGCAGAGATTTTCTTATGTCTCTCACTCGCAAACCAACGACCAAGAGGAAAACACAAATAAGCAAATCTTAACCGGCCTCCATCGAAGGTTTGATAGAGCTTCCAAAGGCTTGTGGGTCAAGCAACTCCCAAATGTGCTATGGACTTACAGGACCACTAAGAAGACCCCAACTGGAGAATCCCCTTTCAATCTCACCTACGGCTCTGAAGCTGTTATTTCTCTCGAAGTTGGCTTACCCTCCCTTCGCCTTATCGCGTTTGACGAAGAGCAAAACTTTAACAGTCTCAGAGGCAATCTTGATCTCATAGACAAAGTCCGTGAGTGCTCGTTTATTCTCCAGTAGGCATACAAGCCTCGAGTTGAAAAGATATATAATCAGAGTGTAACGCCCCGAATTCCAAATAAGAATGAATTCGAGATTCCACAGGATCTTTACTTCACTTCGTACAATTTTACAAGGAATTTAAAACTATTTCAACAACAATACATCAGAGTTTGTTTACATTGATACACAGCGGAAGACAAAATAAATTACAATTGAATATGATTACAACATCTTTAACTTTTAAACAAAACAGCAACAGCATATCCACTTTATAACTCTATGAACACCCATACTTGCATGTATGACTGTGGGTACGTCAGTCGTTTACAACTGACGAAATGTTATACACGGCTATCCTCTCTATACCGGGAACAGTATAACGATCTCATTACTTTAACAAATCACAGAAAGATTGAATGAATAATAAAGTGTTAAATGTGACTACGCTAAGCATGTAAGTGTATGTCATGCCTTAATGCCTAATGCACATAATTCTATACTAGGATGATACTAATGCACACTTGTTTGGATTCTATGCATCCCATACTACATAGGTCCGAGGGCAAGCGCCTACGTACTCCACATTGAAGGGTTCGATCCCTTGCCATGAGACTACCCGGTAATAAAACAAGATTTAGATTATTTCACGGATACGGATCTCAGCCTCCCTGGCTATAATAACAGATCACAGTCTCCCTGGCTATTATATCATGAGAATAACCCCGCAAATGTCCCTCTAGCCCCGGTATACACATATACATTGGAGTATGGTAAACATCTGCCGACTACCCTAAGTCCTGGATAAAATACAGTCCATTTCCTATGGAGCAACTACAGTCCACCAACTCGGTCTATAGTCACGGAGATCCACCGCCGACTATATAGAAGCACCCATTTACGTTTATCCAAGTCTATTACATATTCACTTATGTGCCTAATTATTTTAGTTCAAGACATGAATGTGTTATCACCCTAGAATCAGTTTTACCTCCTACCGAATTTGTTCACAAAAATATGAGATCGCCCGACGGCATTATCTCGAAATCAAGTCTCAAAATTTTTCTTTCAAAATTACCGGTAACTGAGGTCTTACTAATTCTAAATCATAAATCTTTTATGTACAAGAAACATGGGTACACATACCCTTTAATAATCATATCTTAAACCTAGATCATTTCATCATTTTAACTCATTTCACAACTTAAGCAATGTCTCATTTTAGCATTATTCATGATTCTTTCACAATAATAAATCTTTTTCATGAATAAACTTTATTCAAAAATAATCTCTTGAATAACTTAGTGCCAATAACCAAATTCACATTTCAACATATATCATGTACTCTAACTTCACATGAGAAAATCATCACATCAAGAGAAGTTTAATCGCATGGATAATCTATTCTCATTCTACTAATAAATTTCATTAATAATTGTAAAAACATTTTTCATTTCTCATTTTGCTCAATTTTAGCATAAATCAATGTCTCAAAATAATGACTCTCAAGATATCTATTTTTGCTTTTCAATAAACAAGAAAAATCTTTAAACTATTTTCTATAAATTCTCTATCATGTTTTATGAGTATTAGGATTTTTATCAAAATTTTCAAATGCATTAGGACTACTTAAATGTATAAAAACCCCAAATAAAAAATGTGCTGGGGTCTTGAACCCGAGCCCATAGCGCCAACGCCCAAATCAGAGCGCACCAACCATAAAGTCCATGTGGACTTATTGTTCAAATGCTTTGACCAAAGCCCCTGATACTCACTCTAGGTTTCGGTGGGTTTTAAAAAAATAAACTTTTATATATATTTGGTCCAACTGGTTTCGAACCCAGGAACTCGGAGGAGTCGACGCAACCCCCGACCACTAGGCCAAGTGCGCGAGTCGATATAGAATTCATTGATAAGTTTTTATTCTATTTTTCTGTATTTCGTATCTTTTACAAAGAAACTCATTTCCTCTAATTTCGATCGAGCCTTTCTTTTAGTTGAAACAAGGCTTATAGGAACTGAGATTAATTAACAGTAACTCACTGCATATTTTAGAAAATAAACAACTCACAAATGTTACATTCATTCTTTCTAGCATATTATACTTTTATAAAAAATCTAATTTTGTTCCATAACAACAACTTTATTTTCTTTAACTTACTTATCAAGAATTATCTTCAATACTTTCATACAAATTAAAATTTTGTACAAAGGACCAAATATATCTCTAGTTCAACCATGGACATTTCAAGTATTTTTTATGCGAAAACTAGTGCGTTTACCAATATCGACGTGTCAAAATTTCACAAAAAAAATTCATCTTTCTCTTCTTTTTAAGCATTAATCCACAAAATATACTTTAATCATTATCCATACTTATCATAGTTTTGACAAACAATATTTGTGAATAATCTAACATGATCCATATGATACTTAGCATGGTATTAATTTGTTCACTACTTTCAACAAGATTATTATATTTTACAAGCATGGATAACTATCTTATTCAACTCATATTACTCTCTTAATCTAATTTAGCATGCATGTTCTACTCTAGAGAGCATGAGAACACCCACTAGCATGATATAGATTTATTTGCTAACATAGCATCTTTATTACTACCAATGTATAGATTGGTTCTACTAAAATATAATACTCATCTATAATGTTTATCATGCATGTTCTACCACTAGAAAGTAAAGAAACCACCTACCTCAAGTTTGAAGGTTGAACAAATGAAAGAAAGTGGTTACCACTCCTAGCTCCAAAGACTCCTAGCTTTGTCTTCTCTCCTAGTAATGGCTCCAAGCACAAGAACACTTCTTTCCTTACTCTCTTTCTTTTATCTCTCTCTTTTCTTTCTTTTCTTTTTCTTAAGTTTTGGTGCAAGAGAATGTAGGAATTTGGGGTTCTATTTATAGGATAAAGCTAGGGTTTATTATGCAAAATTCACACCCTAATAACTCTTCAATTTAATTCCTATAACTCTTCACCTCCTAAACTCCTAAAAACCCCCATCTTTTCATCTCCCCACTCTCCACAACTCCAACCCCAAACCCTTCTCCTCCCACTCCAAAACTGATCAAAACCGTCCACT
The DNA here is from genome assembly GCA_017893485.1 of Hemerocallis citrina. NCBI lineage: Eukaryota > Viridiplantae > Streptophyta > Magnoliopsida > Asparagales > Asphodelaceae > Hemerocallis > Hemerocallis citrina. The sequence continues at coordinate 159,111,938 of CM030360.1, read as the reverse complement.
TTATAACAGCAGCACAATGCTATGTTGCACTCAAGTGGGCCCTCAAAACCACTCCATCGTGGGCCCCCACTTGAGAACGACCACTTCAACCAAGCAAGAGCAACAGCATGCCTAAGCTTTTGCTGTTCTCTCCTACTCCCACGTGGGCCCCCACACACAGTCAAACCATACAATTTATTAATCCATTTCCATTAACACTTATACCAAATAACCATCATCCAACACCAAATATCATCCTATATATATATATACACACTGTTAATATATATACCACTTATTTTATATTATTTGAAAATCACGGGTGTTACACACTCTTCGAAATTTATTTTGAAAATAAATACACTAAAATATGTTCGCCAAACACTTGCGTCGCACATAAAATAAAAAATTGCAAAATCGATTTTATCAACAGAAAATTATTATAATCGAAAACAACATAAGGAAAATTATATTTACTAATTTTATACATTTCATGATGAAATCACTACACGTAGAAAACACATACATTTCACGTAAAAAATCATTTTAATCAAAATAGGAAAAAATGAATTTCCGTTTATAAAATATATGAAATAAATAATTTAAACACATAGAAAATATTGTACGTAGCGGTGGAGATACGTGCATCAAAAACACGTAAAAAGCACGTAAAATACATAAATTGGTTTATTGACTCAAAATAGGAAAAAATCAATACGGAAAAATGTATAATAGTTGGTAATCAAAGTACGTGGTGAAAACACATTACAAAATACACGTGCGTAACACACGAGGGCAAAATTATAATTTTCAATTTTGCGGGGTGTTACACAGAGAGTCTGCCCTACTAACCTGAAAGAAGGCGATCTAGTTTTACGAAAACTAGCAATTCCATCCCCTCATAACAAGGGTAAGCTCTCCCAAAATTGGGAAGGAACATATAGGATCTCCAACGTGGTTCGTCCGAGAACTTACCGATTTGTAGATCCGGGGGGCGGGAGATATCGAGAACATGGAATGCGGAACACTTGCTAAAGTACCAAGAGGGTGTTCAAATACCGCTCGAAGCAACTTTTGCCTAAAGAATTTATTAATTTTTTTTTCTTCATTGTCTTACTCAGAAGCAGCCACGTAGTTCTCATTTATAAAAGCAATTTACTTCTCCGAAAAGCTATTGTCTAAATCTTCATTGTCTTACTCGAAAGCGTACACTCTAAGTACGAAAACTCTTAAACGAAAAGTTCAGAGTCCAACACTTGATTCGATGCCACTTTAGCCGCTTGCGAACGAGCAAGTGCGAAGTAGCTCACCATTCAAAATTGTTCCCACAACTGTTGAAAACTCTTAAACGACAATTTCAGAGTCCAACACTTGGTTCGATGCCACTTTAGCCACTTGCGAACGAGCAAGTACGAAGTAGCTCACCATTCAAAATTGCTCCCACAACTGTTGAAAACTCTTAAACGAAAAGTTCGGAGTGCAACGCTTGGTTCGATGCCACTTTAGCCGTTTGCGAACGAGCAAGTGCAAAGCAGCTCACCATTCGAAATTGCTTCCACAACTATTAAAAACTCTTAAACGACAAGTTCGGAGTCCAACACTTGGTTCAAGACCACTTTAGCCGTTTGCGAACGAGCAAATGCGAATTAACTCACCATTCGAAATTTCTCCCACAACTGTTGAAAACTTCTGGGTAAAAACGTTAGCAAACACTTGGAGAAACAGTTCTCTACCACCTGGCCAAAAAATCTTTCTTCACAAACAAGAGAGAACACAAGTGTTACCAAACACGTAGAGAAATGACACAATCTCCCAGCCAAAAATCTTGCTTCACAAACAAGAGAGAACACAAGTGTTACCAAACACTTAGAGAAAAGATACAATCTCTCAGCCAAAAAATGCTGTTTGTTCCACAAGAAAGGAAAAGTTACAAGTGTTATTGGGCGAAAAAGGCTCGTTACAAGATCAAAAAGGCGCAATCAACAAAAACATTGCTTGAATACTGCAAATATCTTATTTCGCTAAAGTTGGGGATACAAGTCTTATTCAAGACCATACTACAAATATCTTATTCCGCTAAAGTTGGGGATACAAGTCTTATTCAAGACCATACTACCAATATCTTATTCCGCTAAAGTTGAGGATACATGTCTTATTCAAGGCCAAAAACTCCTACAAAACTACAAAGTGTCATCCTAACTCCTCCTGGGAAATGGGACACTCCTATTAAGTGATACATGAGGGCGATGAGCGCTGTGCAACTCCCTTGTTGCCTTCGAAGAAAGCTCTAAACCCGCGAGCTGAGTCATACCGTCAGGACCCATGGGTCTAGCAGCCCCTCTAACCGATGCCCCGCTTGACGAATTAGCCACCACTTTGAGCATCCCCAGGGTTCCGCGAAGGCATGCGCAGGGCCAATTCATGGAACAATCTCCCTAGGGCATACTCCCTGCGTGGACAAGAAGTACTCCTGACATTGCTTCCTTCGGAGAGTCATTTTAAACGAATATTCTCCGCCTCTAACTCGACGAGCCGCTCTTTGAGGGAGTCATCTATCACTCTAAGCTTCAAACGAGGCACTCCGCTCGTGCTACCCCCTTGCGAGAGCTCAAAGATAGTCCTCCGGATATGAGCCGCTTCTAAACTTCTCAAGCACCACGTTCTTCAGCTCGTCCCTTTCTGACGTCACCGTGAATAAAGAGTGCCGAAGGAATTTTAGTCTCGAAGCTTTGCCGGTGGCCATAGAAGGGCCGACCTCCCCACCATCGGGGGCACTTCTTGGAGAATCTCCTCAAGATGCCTCGTCTCGATATCTCGATGAGCCAAGAACATTCTCAAATGACCAAGCTCCAACTCCGCTTTAGCGAGCCTCTCCCAAGATTGAGTGAGTCCCAACTTAGTGATACGGAGTTTGGCAAGGAGATGCGACGTCTCACTCCCCTGAGGAAGTCAATCAAAGAGAGAAGCATAAATCACTCTAAGTCTAAATCGAGCTACATGATAGTTCTAAGGTGAAATAGCGCTACAAGATAGTTTTAAGGTAAATAGAGCTACAAGATAGTTCTAGGGTAAAGCAAAGCTACAAGAAGGTTCAAAGTCCAAGTGTGAAACTATGAGATAGTTCAAGGTCTCACCGCCATACACATCACTTGTGCCAAAAAGAGATATTTCATTACTCAGATGAAGGTACAACAGCGGTGGCCAGTCCGCTATTAGGCGTTGATACAAAATGCCTAGAATAAAAATGGAAAAAAAACACAACTGAGTCAGGGGTCGACCTCTTTCGAAGGATCTACTGCCACAGAAGGCTCAACCTTGTGCTTCGGTGGCGAGCGGTGGCCAGTCCGCTATTAGGCGTCGATACAAAATACCTAGACTAAAAATGGAACAAAAACACAACTAAGTCAGGGGTCGACCTCTTTCGAAGGATCTACAGCCACAGAAGGCTCGACCCTTGTGCTTCGGTAGCGACCACTAGGGGTAAAGAATCTGGAGCTGCATCTGCCTCCATCTCACCGCCCTCGACCTCTTCCTCTCTGTCCCCCTCTTTATCTTCTTCGCCTCCTTCGAAAACGTTGTCGAACCCGGGTACCGAATTGGGGAACAAATGCCTCCCGGCTCAGTCGACGTTAGGAAATTTTGATGTAAACTCATGTATGGCATAGGCGTAGGCCTTCGCCATGTTCACACATACCCCTTGGCCATCGCTTGGTCTTCGGTCTCCTTCGTCGCGGTTATCTTCGCAGCCACGACCGCCTCCTCCTTCTCATTCGCAAAGAGCTCCTTATCCTTCACCAACCGAGCATTGTCCCCTCCAGCTTGGCGACAATGGCCTCCACGTGCTCCACCCTTGAGGTCTTCATCTCGACTTGAATCCTCGATTGCTCAAGGTCTTTTGCGATCCTAGCCTTGTCAGCCCGAGCTCTCTTACTCTCAAGCTTCAGTTCCTTCTCTTGCTCGGTCATCTTCTCCATCAGGTGCCCAAAGTGGCAAGTGATCTGCAAGAGAAGCAAAATCCATTCATTCGAGTGAGAAAAACACTAACACTTAGCAAAAAGAAAAGGTTCAAAAGTGATAGAAAACTTACCAACATGGTAGCTTGAGCAATTTCGAGCGCGTCGTCACCAACGGTCCCCACCTCCTAGGCAGCCTTGTCCTTCGGCCTGGCGAGATGTCGAACGGCTTGCATGTAAGAGGACGAATCGCCGAGGAATACGTCGAGCTTCCTGATTTGCCAGTCTGGGATGAAGATCTTCTTGTGTTCCCAGGAACACCACGCTTCAGCAGTAGAAGGGAACCTCCAAGGCCAAAGCCGCCGATAGAGGGAAGACCCCCGCACCAACGGAGGCTGACGGAGCTGTCGAAGTCGCCGGCTACGAAACCACTGTGACCTCCTTTGGAGCCACGACGGCAGCAAACGTCTTCAGCTTCGGCAAAGAAACCTTCGTGATCGTCCTCTTCCTCTTCTTGTCGGCAGGGGCCTTACTGCTTAGAACTCCATGCCCCGCAAGCATATCGTCGAAATCTATCGATTCTGCAAAAAAGGAAATTCGTCAAGAATAAAGACAAATAAATATTCGACTATGTCAAGAAAAAAAAAGGGGGTGCTAAACTAAAAGAACAAAAGCGTACTGGGGTTTATAAGGTTGAGACCCCCCTAAAAAGCGCCTTCTCTGTCGAGTCCTTCTAACCGAGCTTCGGCCGATCAAGGAGTGTCTGGACCATCTCTGTTTCCTCAGAGCTAAGAAAAGGGCTCTCCTTCACCCACTTCGAAACCTCCTCGACCCAAGCAGTCGGAATATTCCACGGCTCTTGACTTCGGATAAAAAAGAACTTGTCCCTCCAGTTCTTGATCATGTCTAGGTAGCTGACGAGCCTTACCCCATGCCTCAGAGACAGATAGAATATGAACTCTGTCTTGTGCTGCTGATGGATCCGGTACACAGTTCGCATCACATTCAGTCATGGCTCGATGTTCGCTGCATGACAATAGAGGATGAACCCCTTGATAATCCACCACAAGTTCGGCAAATACTGGACTGGGCTGATCCGGTACCATCACAACATTTTGGCAACAAAAGGATGGAGCGGTAGTCGAGCACCGGCTAAGAAGGCAATGACGGGCCAAAAACACATATCTACCAGCATTAGTGAATTGGCCTTCACCCCGGCCGAGGCAGCATCAAGTCGAATTCAGTCGGGATTAGAAAGCACTCCCTAAATTAACTTTAAATCCTCTTCGCTAAGTATGGAGATGGTGTCGTCGACCTCTGAGGTCTCCCGAGCAGCGTTCTCCTCAAAGCCCCGGCCTCGACCGTACACATTACGTTCGGCTAGATCATCCAGAAGTTCTCGAACTCGATGAATCCCTGTCAGGGGCCCGGGCAGCCTGACGCACTCCCCCATTCTTCGATCTCTCTCAACGATGGTCTCTACCACCACCAAAGAAGTCCCTACTACGGCCTTACCCTTGTCGACTGTAGGAGCTTGACTAGAGGTCAGCTCGATGGCAAAGATTGGGGAGGTCTCTTGCCCCGAAGTGATGCTAGACATTCTCTAAAAGTAAATAAAACTATCTAAGAATTACCTTGATTTTTCTGCTACAGTCAGAAAAGATTCTGGAGATAGGAAATCTTCGCCGAAAGCTCTCGCTGTGAAGTAAAAATCTCCTGAGTAAAAACTTAGAGAACGAGCGAATGAGTGGGGGATGAAGTTTTATAGAGATGGGAGGTATTTGGAACACCCCCTAAGGTTAAAAGGCCACCCAAAACTCAAAAGCAAGTCCCATCTAGCACAAGACGATAAAGATGTTGGGGAACCCAAAACACCATTGACTAGTCAACGGTCAAAAGGTCAAATTCTCTATATGTCGCCTCCCCGAAGCCTCTCTCGACCTCGGCAGCTCTCGCCGAGCGTTCTTGACATCGACGTCGTAATTGGAGAAATGGCTTTGACTAGTCAACGGTCAATGGTCAACGGTCAACGGTCAAAAGCTCCACATGTCGCCTTCTCGAAGCCTCTCTTGACTTCGGCATGCAAGTGGTGCCGAGTGTTCTTGACATTAACATTGTAATTGGAGAAATGGCTTTGACTAGTCAATGATCAACGGTCAAAATCTCCATGTGTTGTCTTCTCAAAGCCTCTCTCGACTTCGACAAGTGTCGCCGAGCAATCTTGACACGGACGTCGTAATTGGAGAAATGGCTTTGACTAGTCAACGGTCAATGGTCAAAATCTCCACATGTTACTTTCTTGAAGCCACTCTCGACTTCGGCAAGTGTCGCCGAGCGTTCTTGACACCGACGACATAATTGGAGAAATGGCTTTGACTAGTCAACGGTCAACGGTCAAAATCTCCACGTGTTGCCTTCTCGAAGCCTCTCTCGACTTCGACAAGTGGTGCCTAGCGTTCTTGACACCGACATCGTAATTGGAGCAATGGCTTTGACTAGTCAACGGTCAAAATCTCCACATGACGCCTTCTCGAAGCCTCTCTTGACTTTGCCAAGTGGCACCGAGCGTTCTTGATACCGATGTCATAATTGGAGAAATGGCATTGACTAGTCAACGATCAAATAGTCAGATTCTCCACGTGTCACCTCCTCGAAGCCTCTGTCGATCTCAGCAGCTCTCGGCGAGCGTTCTTGACACCTGACATCGTAATTGGAGAAATGGTGTTGATTGGTCAACGGTCAATGGTCAAAATCTCCACGTGATGCCTTCTCGAAGCCTCTCTCGACTTCAGCAAGTTTCTTATCACTAACGTTGTAATTGAAGAAATGGCTTTGACTAGTCAACGGTCAAAATCTCCACGTGATGCCTTCTAGAAGCCTCTTTCCACTTCGGCAAGTGGTGCCGCACCTAACAACGCATCTTCACATACCAAGAACTACTGATCACCCCTTTCATTCTGGGGTGACGGAGGGATCGTACCATCCGATCACAACTTCGAATATGGAATTCAAAGGTGTTGTTAATACCGACATCATAATTGGAGTAATAGCATTGACTAGTCAACGATCAACTGTCAAAATCTCCTCGTGTCGCCTTTTCAAAGCCAATCTCGACTTCGGCAAGTGTCGCAGAGCGCTTTTGATACCAACGTCGTAATTAGAGAAATGGCATTGACTAGTCAACGGTCAACGGTCAAAATCTCCACGTGATGCCTCCTCGAAGCCTCTCTCGACTTCGGCAAGTGGCGCCGAGCGTTCTTGACACCGACGTCGTAATTGGAGAAATGGCATTAACTAGTCAACGGTCAATGGTCAAAATCTCCACGTGTTGCCTTCTCGAATCTCTCTCAACTTCGGCAAGTGTCACCGAGCGTTCTTGAGACCGATGTCGTAATTGGAGAAATGGCGTTGACTAGTCAACTGTCAAAATCTCCATGTATCGCTTTCTCAAAGCCTCTCTCGACTTCGGCAAGTGGTATCGAGCATACACTGACGTCATAATTGGAGAAATGGCTTTGACTAGTCAACGGTCAAAATCATCACGTGATGCCTTCTCCAAGCCTCTCTTGACTTCGCCAAGTGGCGCCGCACCTAACAACACATCTTCACATATCAAGAACTACGAGATCACCCCTTTCATTCTTCTGGGGTGATGGAGGGATCGTACCATCCGATCACAACTTCGAATATGGAATGAAAAGGCATTCTTGATACCGACATTGTAATTGGAGTAATGGCGTTGACTAGTCAATGGTCAACTATCAAAATCTCCACATGTCGCCTTCTCGAAGCCAATCTCGACTTCGGTAAGTGTCGCCGAGCGTTCTTGATACCGATGTCGTAATTTTAAAAATGGCATTGACTAGTCAACGGTCAACTGTCAAAATCTCCACGTGACGCCTTCTCGAAGCCTCTCTCGACTTCGGCAAGTGGCGCCGAGCGTTCTTGACACCGATGTCGTAATTGGAGAAATGGCATTAACTAGTCAACAGTCAATGGTCAAAATCACCACGTGTCGCCTTCTCGAAGCCTCTCTCAACTTCGGCAAGTGTCACCGAGCGTTCTTGACACCAATGTCATAATTGGAGAAATGATGTTGACTAGTCAACGACTAACGTTCAAAATGCCCATGTGTCGCTTTCTCGAAGCCTCTCTCGACTTTGGCAAGTGGCGCCGAGCGTTCTTAACATTAATGTCGTAATTAGAGAAATGGCATTGACTAGTCAATGGTCAACGGTCAACGGTCAAAATCTCCACGTGTCGCTTTCTCGAAGCCTCTCTCGAATTCGGTAAGTGGCGCCAAGTGCTCTTAACACTAACGTCAAACCTGCCACGTGTCAGCATGCTAAGGTGTCGACGAGGTTCAGCAAGTGGCGCCAAGCATTCTTGACACCGACGCCAAACGCGCCACGTGTCAACCTGTCAACGTGTTGCTGGGGTTCGGTGCTGGTGCCGAGCTCTCTTACCACTGACGTCCATTTGGGCAGTAAAGTGCTGTCCAGTTAACCACTCCAGCCGTCAGATCATTCAGAAATCACGTTGGAACGCGATCAATGCTTCAGATTGCACTACGTCAATAATCATTAGATTAATTCTTTTATTTTAATTATTAAATCGGATTAATTGTTTAAAAATTAAGGGAAAATGATTAAAAATTCAAAAAATTAATAAAAAATTCTAAAAATTAATTATAAATTTGAGGAAAATATTTTTTAGCTCCTGGAAAAATAATTATTAATTAGAATAATTAATTGATATTTTTTGAAAATCGATCGTCACTTCGGAAGTTGAATAAATGGTTCAAGAAATGGTTAAAAAAAATTGGAAAAAATCATTGGAAGATCTAGGAAATCTCACACAGTATTGTACAAACTCAATTGAGTGCTGTTAAGCCCCGTGTGCGATTCTAAGGCTCCCAAGAACTCCGATAAAATCCTGTACGCCATTAAAACAAGAAAACTACTGCCTAAAGGCTGTGAAACTCAGTCTTCAGAAGTGGGGGGCTCGTAATATGGCTAAAAATAGGATTAAATCGGGACCGTTCAAATCAGGCACAAATCTCAAAGCTCTTAAGGGTAAAACAGTAATTTCCACCACAAATGGGTCCGAAATAGGAACGGGGTCTTTCTTCAAAGCCCAATAACCCAAAGCGGATCTTACCTATCGAGGATGGGTGCCAGCCCACCAAAACCAGCCCAGGATGTCTAGAGAGTAATTCAAATTTGCGGTTATCTGTAAGAGGCAGTTTAAACCGCCTCTCTTATCCTGAAATGAGTTAAACTCTCTTCCTTATCCAAAAACACCAAGACATAGTGGTATAGGATTATCTCTAAACTGTCTCTAAAGGCGACTATAAATACCCCTCTCCCCCCCACCACAAGAAAGGTAATCAATATTTTTTTCACAAATCGCTCTTTCTAATCTTCCTGATTACTGACTTGAACGTCGGAGGGCACCGGAATCCATCCCAGTGTATCGAACTTTTTGCAGGTCAACAGCAGCGGCGAGAAATAGTCAAATGCCGGCCAGAAGTCAACAGGTTTGCCTTATTTGTTTCCAAAAGAATCCATAAATCATCTGTTTGCTCCCACACCAAAATTAGCAGCAACACCAGATGAAGTAGAGCAAGCCATAGACCAGGCTATAAGTGAAGCTGAAAATGGTTTTTGGGATGAGGTATTCGAGGGTAAATTACTCCGACTTGCTTGGTTGAAATACAAGTTCGAAGATTATTTAAAAGATGATTTGGATGGGTACGGTACTATGCGTGTGCGTACATATTCAGTTTGATGGGGGGTGTGATCTTCCCAAACTCATCTGGTGCGAGTGTGCCACTCATGTATTTACAGTTGTTAGAATAGTTCAGTACGACCGGCCATTATAGTTGTGGGAGTGCAGCCTTAGCATCATTGTATAGTGTAACGCCCCAAGTTCCCAATACCCAGAACCCGTGACTCAAGCCAGAATCTTTCCTTCAAATGAGTCACAACACACAAAAATCATTGGAAATTAAAAACTTTTATTACATCAAATTGTTATTGCAGTGTCCAATGATTACAACAATTACAATTAATTAGTACAACATGAATATACAATAAAATTGGACCGTAACTTTCACTTGGATTCTTCCCGCAGCTTGAGTTCTCCCTCGCGCTCCCCAAACAGCAATCTTGCAACTAGACAGACTGTGGGCACGTCAGTTGAATACAACTGACTCAATGCTATATACAGCTATCATCTCTATGCCATAATATAGCGATTCCAAACCTCAACAACCAAATATTTGATGCAAAGGAAAAAGTGATGTCAACCAGTGTCGATGTATGTCATGGCCTAATACAATGCACAAAACAAAGAATGCACATGTTGAACTTACTCTAATGCAATTCATTTGGGAATGTATGCATCCCATACTACATACTTCACCAAAATCAACTTCAATGAAAACGTATGCATCCCATACTACATACTTCCCAAAGAATTTGACTCTCCAGATTGTAGGGTTCGATCCCTCGTCATACATCCTACTCTTGTACTTGTCCTGTTCCTAATAGATTTACTGTGTCTGAGGAGGCTGCAGTTATTTGGTCCCATCCATTACTGCAGTCATTATAGCGGTGATTGCGTTTGCCACATTGTGCTCGGTGCCCAGACCCCACTCAAAAAACCGCAACAAACTTACATGTACAAACACATGCACCCATGACGTCAAGATCTACGAGACAGCAGCCCCATGGTCCGTTCGTGTCCACGCACGTAAGAACATGGCAGCCTTGAAGGTCAAATCCCCCTATCCGACAGGAGTTTCTCTCCCGTTCTTTACCCTGGCTCTTCAGGAATTAACATATCAAGATACGAGATTCGTGATCTCAATACCTAAGAACACAATCTGTATCCCTGCGACAGAAAAAGTACAACACCCAACCATGGTCTACTAGTACTAGTGCAAGACCTTACCAACCAACCAACAATCAATCTAGTCCAAGAACATAATCAAGCTCAAAATGCTAAAGCTAGATCAAAACTAGAATCACAGTTAAAAATGAGGTTAATTACACAATTATTATCCGATCATCTGATTTCCTTAATTCCATGACTTTAGTCAATCTCTAATTCTCTTTCATTATCTCATTAGAAGGATGAATTATTAGGCGAGTCTAGGTCTATTTCATTTTAACCTACAGCAGTAGCATGCAACAAGATTTGTTCTGTTTTTTACAAACATGCAAGTTCGTATTTTATTTAATTAGCAGGAAAAACCAAAAAAATCTAGAAAAATTACTGAAGATGTACGACACCTATATGATCATCCTCTAAAAAATTCAGACCAAAATATCATGTAGTGTTCATGCTATTAACTCCATACTGACAGGCAAAAATCTACTTCTTAATAAAGTTACTTTTTTTGTTCCTTTTAGCATGAATATAGTCTTTAGACTCATAATCTCTTGCATGCATTCAGTTTTAGACCTCACAAACGAGTTAACACTATATTCCAACAATTTCTCAACTACAAAAATAACCAAGACGTCAGAATCACCCACCTTGAAGATATGAAGAAGAGGTCATACAAACTCCTTGCTCCAAACTTTTCCTTCTTGCTCCTTCTCTTTTCCTCTAGCTCTCACTCTTTCTCTTCTTTTTCTCTTGGAAAAATTTCAGAACTTTTGAGACTAGGAGAGTGTGGGAGGGTTAAATAAAGAGGGGACAAGGAGGAGGAGGTGAGGCCAAGTGTCCAAGTGGTTTTTTCTAAAACCACTAGCTCTTGTGCTTGGTTTGAGAAGAGATGGTCCATAGTTTGATTTTAAACCATTGGATCTTGGATGAAAAGATGATGAAGGGCTAGATCTTTGTGCATGCAAAAAGAGTATATTTGATTTGTATTTTTAATCAATACAACACAAGTACATTATCATGTACAAGTTCAATTTACTCGTATACACATACATATACATGTATAAAACTAATTGGAAATGAAATTCCAAAAATATAATTTTATTTATAATAAAAATTTAGTTTGTGTACAAATCATGTGCAAAAATCAGGGTTGTTACGAACTTGTGCGCATGTGCATTGGGTTCTGTACAGATGGGTGGCCCGATGATTTTATTGCAAATTTGGAGTTTGGAACGCATCCATATTGGTCATCTCCATATTATTGAGGCAACACCGGATTGGTTGGCCGAAGCACCGAATACAGAGATGTTGCCTCCTTTAGGAGTGTATTGGGAAGGGCAGCACACGTGGGTCGATAACCCATGCACATCTATTATGTACTATAGAGATGAGTTGGATGCATTGCGTGTCGAGTTCGTCAACTACGTTTCGTACACCCCCGACAGGTTAGAACGAGTTCCACCAATATGTTTGGCTAGCGAGTTTTGGTTGATGACTGCCCCACTTGTCAATTTTTCTGTTGTGGAGTTCCAATATCCGGATAGAGTAATGCATCAATTCGGATATCAGCAAAAGATTCCTGAAGCCCGCTCGTACGACAAAAAATTGCATGAGGTAAAAGGATCGGGTCGCGTGCCCAACTTCGACTGGGTAGATTTTTATCGGGTACATGTTGCAAATTGGAATACCTTACGATATCAGATGAGACCCAAGTGTTGTATGTTGTTATACCTTATGATGGATCCTTCCAAGAAGTGTATATGACGTGGTACAAGTGCATTATTAGATTGTATGTATCTCTGCAATCTGCTGTACCAGCCAGAGTCCAGATATTGATTCCCCCAACTGAGGAGGAACCACCACTGGAATATTCCTCTTTGCAACCAATGCATCAACCAAAGGCGTCGACATATCGAAACATGCATATTTTCATATATTTCGTATGCATATATTGTTATGTGAAAATGTGATAATTATGTAGATAATGTTGTTCAATTTTTAAATTTAACCTAATGTAGATTGAAAATACATGGGACACAGTCCGGATAGCTGCTCGTACATTGAAAAGTATGGTACCCAAGAGTGTGAAGGTGATAATGCGGGAAATTCTTAAACTGTGCTGCCGCACTCTTGAAAATGTATGTGAAGGTGCCAAACTTGATTCATATTTAAAATCTAACATGAGTAGTTCTCGGCAAAAGAGCGTGACAATGAGAGAGATTCACATCGTCGAGCCATAACAACTGCAATTGCAACAACAAGAACCAACCGTTGTAGGTGAAGAGGAGCAAGGGTCGGATGACCCCCCATCCCCCGAGACACAAGTTAAACAACAAAATCCCCAACAAAAGACGAACAAGCCGGATTAGTACACACCAATCGGACGCAAACCGCGTGGTCGGAAGAGGTAGTGGCTTGTACACCTTCTTTATTATTAGTTTTGTATTCGTTTTATGATTTCATTTTTTAAATGGCTAATATATCTTTTTTTTACTTCCTTCGTCAATTATGTAGATAAATTGAAGAGCTTGTGCGAGGAAAGTCGGCTACATATGTAATTATTTTGTTATTCGTGAATTCAATGTATTGATCCAAATTTATGTACATATCTGATAAATTTGTAACTTGGGTTTATATATTTATGTTCAATTTTGTTTATTACAGTTTTTGTATGAAAGTTTTATTATGGGATATTCTTGTTGTTATCGGATGAGATTGATGTATGCTGAGATAACTGATGTTATGGTTTTGAATTATCTTATTAGAGTATGTAACTAGCATACAGTTGTTGTGTCAATTGTTTGAGTAATTTTTTTTTAAACATAACTCACCCCGTCATCGCCAATAAAGAGTTAGATTATTTGGTTAAAATTTGAAAAAAAGTGAAGCAAGTGAAACATAAACACTGGAAAAATCATTCAACTTAACCCGTCATTGGGGATAACAGGTTAAGTGAGGTTAACCCGTCATCGCAAACAACTGGTTAAATAAGAAGATTTTGAAAGCACTTAATCTTAAGAAATTGAATTCTGTACACATTTTCATCCACAAAGAGCAAATACACTGGAAAAATCATTCAATCTAACCCGTTATTGGGGATAGCAGGTTAAGTGAGCTTAACTCGTCATCGCAAACAACATGTTGAATAGGAAGATTTTGACAGAACTTAATCTTAAGAAGTTGAATTTTGTACACATTTTTATCTACAAAAAGCAAATACACTGGAAAAATCATTCAACCTAATCCGTTATTGGGGATAACGGGATAAGTGAGCTTAACCCGTCATCGCAAATAACGAGTTAAATAGGAAGATTTGACAGAACTTAATTTTAAGAAGTTGAATTTTGTACACATTTTCATCCACAAAGAGCAAATACACTGGAAAAATCATTCAAACTAATCCGTTATTGGGGATAACGGGTTAAGTGAGCTTAACCTGTCATCGCAAACAACGGGTTAAATAGGAAGATTTTGATAGAACTTAATCTTAAAAAGTTGTATTTTGTACACAATTTTTAACTATGTCAAATTTTTTAATATTGTTTGCTTTCATATCGTGTTTGAATGAAGAAGAGATTGTTATATATATTTAGATTAAAAAAAATAAAATATTTTTTAAAAAAATTAATTCATTTTTTTAAAAAAATTGTTACAATAAAAAAAATCAAAAAAAAAAAAAATCAAATAGAATGTTAATAAAAAATGGGTACTTAAAAGTTTTTAAAATCTAACCCTATAACTATAGCCCTTTCTCTAACTATACTCTAACCCTTGCCCTAACCCTCCAACGCTAGCCCTAACCCTGTAATAGTAACCCTCTAAGGCTACAACTGATGTAAAATAAAAAAAGTAACAAAAAATTAGAAAAAAGGAAAATTAACAAAATGAATAATAAAACACAATACTCAATGTTATTTATAAAAAAAATGTATGATAATCTAAGGCAACAACTCTAGCCCTTTCTCTAACCCTAGTCTAACCCTTGCCCTAACCCTTTAACCCTCTAACTCTTAAACAAAAATAAATATATGTGTAGAATGATAATAAATTCATAATTTTTATTTTAAAATATTATATGGAATTCTTAATTTGTATGGATATTTTAAAAATATTATAAAATCATTTATAAAAAAAATAAAAACAAATATTAGAATTTGGGAAAAATAATGTAAAATAATTAAAAAAATCTCCAAAAAATAAAAAAAAAAAAAAGAAAAATTACCAAAATAAATTTTAAAACAAAATACACAATTTTATTAAAAAAAGTTTTTGAAAATCTAAGGCTGCAACTCTAGCCCTTTCTCTAACCCTACTCTAACCCTTGCCCTAACTCTCTAACCCTAGCCCTAACCCTCTAACCATAACCCTCTAACCCTTAAACTCTTAAACCAAATTCAATGTATATGGAGAAAGATTATTTTTATATGAAGATTTTAGATTTTATATGGAGAATTTAATTTGTATGGATATTTTTCTATATATAAATTATGATGATATTTTATTTTAAGTTTTTTTGTACATTTCTCTTCTACTTAACCCATTATTTCTAATGACAGGTTAGGTGAGCTTAACTCGTCAACGACAGTAACAGCTTAAGTTGTAAGATTTTGGCAGAACTTACACCCTTCAGCTGTTCAATTATATACATATTTTCATCTACAAATAGCAAATACATTGGAAAAGTCAAACAACCTAACCAGTTATTGATGGTAACAGATTACATGAGCATAACCCATCATCACCAACAACAGGTTAATTTGGATGATTTTGGCAGAACTTAATCTTCAGAAGTTCAATTTGGTACAAATTTTCATCCACAAAGAGCAAATACACAGGAAAAGATTTAACGTATCCTATCACTGCCGATAATGGGTTAAGCACACGTAACCCGTGATTGCCAATAACGGGTTGACAGAACTTAATATTTAGAAGTTGAATTTTGTAAAAAATTTCATTCAACCTAACCCGTTATTGACGATTACGGTTTAAGTTGACCAAAAAAAAAAAAACACACACACACACACACACACACACATCTATTAGCTGCACACATACACAAAGTTCACAAAGTTCACAAAGTTCAGCATATATATACATTGTCAAAGTAATTACAACAACAACATACTCATCTCATTCACATTACCAAGCTCATCCATCACTCACATTCTCAACAATTTGGTACACAAATTTACAGTTACTTACAAAAAAATATACCTATAACTTCAAATACAATCCTCAAACCTTACCCATCCAGAAATGCATTTACATGATCATATATATAAAATCAGAATTTAAAATTTTTGGAAGAGAAACACCTTCCTTCGGCACGATCATGTTCGAATCAAAATATACAACAAAAAACTTGTAAAAATTCATAAATTTCTTATCATCAAATGAAATTAGTAATAAAGGTCTCGAAGTTAAATTTCACATTCATAATAAGGAATTTACCTTAGCACGAATCTTCACCTTCTTCATTATCACTCTCTTCACCGCTTGGATCTTCTTCATATGCTCTCGACCCGCTAAATAAATGAGAAGAATGAGTTAGTCAACAAGAACAATTTAAGTTTGAGTGAGTCAAATTAATATAAAATAATAGCAAATATATTACCTAGCCAAATTGTTTAGACAATAACTTGAATCGTGATATACGACACGAAGGCATGTCCTGCACAGTCTAGGTTTTTTGAATTTTTGTGTTCCTCTCATGGAATTCAATTTCTTCCCTCTAGGCCTTCTCTTTGTAGTGCATTATCGTGAGTCCCCCACCGGTGCATGTCCATGTCCATGTCCAACACTCTCGGGTTTTGCACTACCTTTACGATGTGTGCTAATTCCGAGTTGAATGTAAGAAAGACCTTCAATGCCCTTAAGCAGGTAGTCGAGCATGTACTTGTAAGTTTCTTCAGAAGAACAACCAAGATCGACCAACTATATTGAGTGCTGTCTCAATTCACAATATCGAGAGGCAAAATTATCTCCAATACTATTTGAAACAAATGCATAGCTTCTTCTCAACTGATCTCAAGTCCATCATCTACAAATATATTGCCTGGTAGTACGGTGTAATTGGTAAACCGAAGAACCGTCAAAATATGTTTGCATGGAATGCCTACGAATTCATAGAGGCAACAAGGACATTTGACCAATTGACAGTGTTTGCAAAAAGAAATCACCCTCCCCGGTTCTGAATTTTCATAAACCGTTATAAAGAAAGTTGAACTATCCGGTGTATCCATATCGGCAATGCAACACACGTTAAATATTAAGATTTTTTGAACTTGTTGTTTGAATTTGTAAAAAATCTTCAATGTGTATGTTCACGTCATTTGTTCCTCCATCGCCCATTGGGTCTTCAATTTTGGTCTCTCCTCACGATTACGATGAGTTTCTTTAAGTTCCCCGTGTCTTTGTTTTACTAAGACTCGGTCGAAGATGATTGCAAATTCATGTAAGAAGTACTTCTTATGGGTATGTTGCTTCAAGGATGAATGCAGAGACTCGCTCCGTTGGATACTCAACATGCCAGGCCCAAAATGACTCTCATGTATAGATGGGGGCTCATTTTTCACAAATTTCAAATTTATCGTTCAACCATTTGTTATTCTCAACTTTGTATTGCAAAAGCAATAATTTCCACTTCTCTTCAAAATCAGTTTTATATTCTTCCGTATAGATGATACTCTTCACAGCATCTCTAAACTCATCGATATTATTCGCCATACATTTAACAACCCGATTTCCATACACTAGGAAACCATGACATAAGTCAGAATCTTTCCTTCAATTAGCCACAATACACAGAAAAACAGGAAAATTTAAAACTTTTTATTCAATACAAATGTATTACAAGTCCGAATGTTACAAATGCGATACATTACAATAGTGTTACAATAATACCTTTACAATCCGAAGTGTTACAACTTTCAACAATTTACATCAGAATACAATGAATAAAGAACAACACTTGGTACTTCACTTGGATGCTTTCCAACAAATAAATAAATTATAACAATTGTTACAAAAGAAACAATAGTAATCAACATATATTACAGCGGAAAATTCATATAAAATTGACTCATGCTTCTCTTGCCTTGAGTCCTCCTGAATCCTGTACCTGTACTTCTGCAATCCAGTACCTGTAATCTTGCAATCCAGTACCTATAGAAGTGGGGACGTCAGTACATATATTGACGCTTAAAGGCTGATGACTAGCAGCGATTCTCAACTTTAAGCAAACAGAATGATGAAAAGAGAAACGTGTATATATAGTTGATGTGTTAGTGTATGCTATGACTTAGACTCTAATGCAAGACTTATTAATGCAAGCAAGTCTCCGAAACAGTATACATCCCATACTACATACGCCCCATCTCAAGACATTTCTTCATATTTAGGCATTTGAACCTGCGCCATGAATTCTACTCTTGTACTCAACTTGTTTCTGAAGATACAGCGTGACTGATGAGGATGTTCTGAAACGGTCTAATCCCGTCAATGCAGTACACTCAT
This sequence comes from Hemerocallis citrina, assembly GCA_017893485.1. NCBI lineage: Eukaryota > Viridiplantae > Streptophyta > Magnoliopsida > Asparagales > Asphodelaceae > Hemerocallis > Hemerocallis citrina. The sequence continues at coordinate 159,093,594 of CM030360.1, read as the reverse complement.
GGTGTCTCCGTTTTCCACTACTACCCAGCGTACTGGACCTCACTCAAAAACCAGACGAACCTTCGGAGTTCCTGCAACACAGGTTAGCTCGAAGCATCCCCTGCGGCCCCTAACTCATAGACTGTAGTCTATGGCCTATTTGCTTCTCCGACATAGAACATGACGAAGTTCTGGGGGTCCATCCCCTAGCTCTGCCCGCCCTTATCATGGTACTTCAGAAATTAACAGACGAGATACGGATCCCGTGCTCCCAACCCGTGAGAAGGCATAGACCGTATCCCTTTGACAAGAAGGGTACAACCCAATAACACCACCTAGTGTCAGCCTATAGGACAAGTCGGATCATAAGGTATCACCCTTAATACCAACTCTTTCCCTTCAACGAGAAAATGATAATAACAAAGGTTAAGTAGTAATAGCTATAAGTTACTATCCTAACAATGTCACTAACCCTAAACAAACTGAGGGATGACAACATAACTTACACAACATGCTAAGTCTTAAGTTAGACTTCGCAAGATAACTCTACTAGGCTGCTCAACCTAGACTTACCAGAATTCCTAAGGATCTAGTTCATGGCCTATTGATCCAAGACCCTGGCAATATGAACGTATTGACATGCTACTACCATGAACTTGGATTTCATCAACACTCCGGTCCGCGGTCAACCAACTCGGTTAAAATTTGACGGTACACGCAAAGTGACTCGTCCACAGTTCCTTAGGAGTAAGGTAAACACAGGTCTTGATGGTCGATAGCCCCTAAGGCAATGATATCACCCTAGACGAGCACAACAAACTGCGTACTAGCTAATAAGCTACATACGAGTAAACAAAACACATACGAGATAAACAAGCTACGTATGAGACCAACAACTACATACGAGCTAGACGAGCTGCATATGAGACAACAACATACATACGAGCCAAATAAGATATGTATGAGACCAACAACTGCATACGAGCCAGGCGAGCTGCGTATGAGACAACAACATACATACGAGCCAAATAAGATACGTATGAGACCGACAACTACATACGAGCTAGGCGAGTTGCGTATGAGACAACGACATACAGAAGCAACCATACAGGTATTCTAACAACCTAGAAGCAACCAAACATGCTTACTAGCAAAACTTAATCTTCTATAATTAGAAGCAACAGAAGAATCTTCTAACAGTCTAAAATAGACATACTACCAAAAAAAACTCGAAAGCGACATAAAAACCTTCCGACAGCCCAGAAGCAACCAGTGCTACGGTTATCGAAATTCGACAAAAATAGACTTTTTAGAAAGGTGAGAACATCTCCTGCAACTCTCTAGTTGAACACTTTTTCAGATTCTGTAAGCAATCAAAAATCCGGTCTATCGAACACACGCAAATAGTTTAACTAAACTGCGGATTTTCAACAAAAAGCTGAAACTTCTACAGCTCGTAACTTTTGCTCTACTTATCAGAATCTAACCAAATCATACAGTTTGGAAAGGTGGGAACATTTACTACAACTCTCTAGTTGAACATTTTTCCAGATTCCTTATGGAATTCAATCCACCATCCTCTGAACACACGCAAAAGTTGAAACTTCTAAGGATTGTAACTTTTGCTCTACTTGTCAGAATCTAACGAAGCTGGACAATTTGGAAAGGTGGGAACATCTACTACAACTCCCTAGCTGACTACTTTTTCAGATTTCGTAAGGGATTCCAAATTCCTGACCCTCGAACATACGCAAACAGATAACCAACTGTGGATTTTCAATAAAAAGCTGAAACTTCTACAGCTTGTAACTTTTGCTCTACTTATCAGAATCTAACGAAACTGAACAATTTGAAAAGGTGGGAACATCTACTACAACTTCCTAGTTGAATACTTTCTCAGATTCCGTAGGGAATTCCAAATTTCTGCCCACCAACATACGCAAACAGTAAACCATACTACGGATTTTCAACAAAAAGCTAAAACTTCCATAGCTTGTAACTTTTGCTCTACTTGTCGAAATCTAACCAAATTATACAATTTAGAAAGGTGGGAACATATACTACAACTCTCTAGTTGATGACTTTTTCAGATTCCCTATGGAAATCAATCTACCGTCTCTTGAACAGACGCAAAAACTAACAAAGACAGCCAAAGAAAAAGCAAAGTTGAAACTTTGAGAGCTTGTAACTTTTGCTTTACTTGGCGGAATCTAACCAAATCGAACAATTTAGAAAGGTGGGAACATATACTACAACTCTTTAGTTGAACATTTTTCCAGATTCCCTATGGGAATCAATCTACCGTATCTTGAACACATGCAAATGTTAACGAAAACAGCAGGTTTCCTTAACAAAAGCTAAACTTTGAAAGCACATAACTTCTACTCCGCTTATCGGAATCTAAACAAATAGGAAAATTTGGAAAGGTGAGAGACTCTACTACAACTCTCTAGTTGAACACTTCCCCAAATTCATTAAGTAAAAGACTCAAAAACAACAAACAATCAAAACAGCGAGCACTTCAACACAAAGCTGGCTGCTGTGTTTTGCAAAGGCCATAACTCCTACCCCACTCATCGGAATCTAACCAAATAGGGCAATTTGGAAAGGTGAGAACGTCTACTACAATTTCCTAGTTGGTCACTTCCTCTGATTCCGCAAGTAAGAGGCTTGAAAACAACAAACAAGCAAAACAGCGAGCACTCTCAGCCAAGCTGGCTGCTCTGTTTTGTAACGGCCATAACTTTTGCGCCTCTTATTGGAATCTAACCAAATAGGGCATTTTGGAAAGGTGAGAATGTCTACTATAACTTCCTAGTTGGTCACTTTTCCAAATTCCATAAGGAACACCAAGTTCCAGCCCCTCGAACCTAGACCGTCGCTCACCCCTAAAATAGCAAGTGCTGTCTTTTGTGAAACTCTCGCTGTTTTGGGAAAACGGTTCGTTTCACCCATTAAATTAACTCAAAAAAATATACAAAAATTAGGGTATTCTAATAACACCTAGGAGAACCTCTAAAATTAATTTGGAATCAAAATTCTACCTTTAACATGGGTAATTAATTCTAACCATAAAAGCCGTAAGATTGAATCTGAAGGGCTTTATCTTATGTTCTGCCACTTCAATCTTGTTTACTATCTTATTCTATTCCACAAATAATAATATTCACCTGATTTTAGTCTACATACAAGCAAATAAAATGACAACAAACAAATCATAAATGTAGAGAAACCCCCACCCAAATTGATTTGTAGAAAGAACTAGCTTGCTAACTTCTCCTCCTTGCTACTTGTTCTTGATCTTCCTCAAGAACACCATGAAGAAATGAAACCCATGAAAATCCTCTCCTTTCTTTTGATTTAATCTCTCTTTTCTTTTCTTTTTCTTCTCAATTTTTTTCTAAAATTAAAGCAAGTATAAGAGAGAAGAGAGAGAGAGAGAGAGAGAGAGAGAGAGAAGAGATGGAGGAACAAATGAAAGAGGGATTTTTGCCGTCTTGGTTAGGGCCGGCCACATATAGGGTATGGATAGAGAGAGATGTGGTGGAGAGAGAGCCATTTGTCTCTCTCTCTTGTGGCTCAAAATAATTTAGGTTTCATTTGCAAATTTAAATTGCAGTGAAACCCTAATCCATTCAATTTACAAATTTTAAATTGCAATCAAACCCTAATCCAATCTCTACCCTCCATTTCATCACTATGGATCAAAAATAAAAGATATTTTTTCCAAATCACATACTACATGATTTTGTACAAACGTATAAAATCGATACTGTACATATACGTACATATATCTGTCTATACAGAAAATCTTCATTCGTTAAAACGAATATTCTCTACCAAAATAATTTAATTTTGAGAATAAAAAAAATAATTTTATTACAGGCTCGGAAGATCCAGTATTAATTTGATACAAAATAGTCATATACTGGCTAGGATATATACATAGATAATGTTTATTAATAAAATCGGGTGATGTACACCAAAAATATTTCGATTCTGAAAATAAAATCAAAAAATAATTTTCAAAGTATGTTCGGGATTTTTTTCGGACATTTTCTCAAAAGCGCATTTTCAGGATTTTTTACAAGTGCACGAAACTGATACAATACATATATGTACTTACTAGTATGTATATCCAGATAACTTTTTATGAGTAAAACCAAGTAATTTTCATAAAAATATTTTCACTTCAAAAATAATAATTATATAAATATAATATCTGTCCGGGATATTACAATACGCACCTCCTACTGTTACTTATCCAAAATATGCTAAATGCAATATTTATTCTCAGTCACAGGGAAAACTTTCTTCAGTGCAACACCGATTCCACGATCCTTATCTGTCACGATGCTGATCGGCTCAAGTACCATTATTCCTTGCCACTTTTCAAAGAACAACTCAAATGAGGATGTCTTCTTATTTGGAATGAACCCACAACCTAAGAACGTTGATTGCCAATGATAGTCGACTCGAACAAATGGTACAAATAACATTCTGTATCGGTTCGTGTTGTAGGTAGTATCAAAGCAAACTACACCCCCAAATACTTTTGAATTCTTTCTAGTGATACCATCCATCCAAATACAATGGGACAATCTCCCTTCGAGATCTAATTGGTAATCCTAAAAAAATAAAGGATCGGACAGCTTTTTCGATTCGAAGAACTCAATGAGCATTTACCTGTCGTATCTTTTCATACCTTCCAACGAGTCTCTCCTTAGATTTCTAGCATCGGCTTCAGTGAGATCATGACCTCCACTTACACCTTCGAAGAAAAGCATTTGTTTGCATATAGGGACATTAGCTTCGGTAAGTTGACCAATCACTCTTTTATCGGATTTTAACACAATACTGTTTTGAGGAAGCAAATGACGTCTACTGGGTGAAGTAAATTTTTGATTGTGTGGTTCATTAAATGAATAAATAATCCATGTATTACTTTGTTCGTTTAGTTTTACACGAATAAAAGCTTTGCGACCCATTCTAGAAGTAGTTCCCCGTCTAGCATTATTAGGATGACTCGGTGACTCCCCGGCTTTATTACATACATAGGATTGATCGATTACATCAGTTCCCTTGTATTTATTCATACCCTTACGCATAGCGAAACCCGCACATCTACAATATGATGTATAAAATTTCTCTGGTTCATCTAAAGTATGAAACGTCATACCTATCCTCAGTTTAGGTGCTTGTTAACTTGCGGCTGAAATTGACCACTTTCTTGTGCACGAACAATTTTTTCTTCGGCAACGGAACTTCCTTCGACACTGTCTATTTTTAACATTAAAAATAATAGAACAATTATCAACGCAGTAATCATATACACCCAATTACACTAATTGCATATATAAATACACAAGACAACATACACAAATACAAACCTGGAATTTCGAAGCTTTGCGAGTGGATCGAGTTCACCTAACACAAGCCAACACAACTTGTAGAAGTGAGTTCTGACTCACGATTTGCGAGATAAGGCAGTGTATCACTTTATTCTGAATTTTCTTGACCAAAAGCGATACACGGTCATATCTCACAAACCGTGAGTCAAAACTCACTTCTACAAGTTGCGTTGGCTTGTGTTACATGATTCCAACCTACTCACAAATTTTTGTAATTCTTGGATGTCATTTGTAGAGATTTCTAGTATAATCGTATTAAAAAAATTCTTAGTTTAGTTGTTGTTGTTCGAGAATTGTGAGAAAATCGCACAAACAGCATCAAAAAATTCAAAAACATTGAAAGTTGGTCGGATTCACGTAACACAAGGTAACCCAAATTGTAAAGGTGATTTTCGACTCACAGTTTGCGAGATACGGCTGTGTCCGCTTTATTTTAGTTTTTCTTCACCAAAAGCGATACATGGTCATATCTCTTAAACCGTGAGTCGAAAATTACTTCTCCAATTTGCGTTGGCTTGTGTAGTGTGAGTCCGACCTACCCGTAAAGTTTCTAATTTTTTTGGGATAGTTTATACGGTTTTACTAATATCGAATAATTGAAAATACGAATAAATATACAATTTGAGCAATCAACTACAACTACAACTACGACTAAAATACCAACGTCTAAAATCATCAAAATACTACATACAAACTACTACATCTACAAAATTATTTGGCAAATTTAATCTATTCAAGTAATTAGAAAGAGACAAAATAACTAGAAAAACATTACAAATACAACTACGAAGCCAACTTGTAGAAGTTATTACCTTACACTACTGTGAATTTCCCCAATGTACGTGTTATCGCCGAACTAGGGTTCCGATTTGCGTTGTAAGATTGGCGGGGGAGTGGTTTCGAAGATAGGAGGAGAGATTGGAAGTGAGAGAGAGTGTGGGAATGGAGGAGCAGCAATAGTGGACAGAGGAGGAGTTTGGGTGTGGGTTAGGGTTAGAGCTATGGTTTTTTTGGTTGGGGGAGGTGCTTCGAAAGAGAGAGAAAGCACCAACGAGGGAACGATGCTGAGTGAGAGAGTGATGTGAGAGAGGAGAAGTCGTTGGAGTGAGAGAGGAGCAATTTTGGTGGGGATTGGGTTTGAATCGCGAAAGAAGATAGATAGAGTAAGGAGAGAGTGAAAGAGAGAAGATAGAGTTTTTAAAAGAAAACTTTATCACTTAGCCTTAGACCTTCGTTGCCAACGACGGTCTAAGAAAACATTTCCCAAAAAAAACCCATAAGCGATCTAAGCCATTGGATCTAGATCCAACGGCTCAGATCGCCGTTCGCAACAGGTCTGCGCAAACAGACCCGTTTGCAATGAAAGAAAGCTCATATGCATGTGTGTGTGTGTGTGTGTGTGTGTGTGTTAGGAATTTGAAGATTGAAAACTTTTGTAAATATTAAAAAAATTATTGTCATACATTATTAGATCGTTGGGTACCCGAAAACTGATTGGACCCGAACCGGACCCGAAAAAATTAAATAGACCCCGATCCGGATCCGGACCCAGACCCGTTGCTATAGGGCAAGATCCAGGTATCTTGCTACCCCGCTCGACCTGATACCACTGCTATCAAGAAGTGCTCCTATGCTATCTTGTTTTCTTGGAAGTTTTGGTTTTTTTCTTCTGTTGATGATGGTAGATAGAAGATAAATGAGAAGTAGGCTTGTTAGCTTGGAAGTAACTTTCATGATTTTGATTGTTGGTAGTGCTTTTATGTCATGTAAAGTGTCAGTATCGAGGTCTCGTTTTCATCTCTTTAATGAACCATGCAGGTAGATTCTACGTTCGTTGAAATGTTAGTATCCGTTTGCTTAAGTACGTATTTATTTGGACTCTACTTTGATGTAAATAAGCCTGAATTAAAAACAAAACAAGCAGCAAGGATCATTCTACGGTGAAACTATAAAACTAATTGATTTTTTTTTATAGAACTATAAAAAACAAAGGATTTTCTTTTCTGGATAATGGGAATAGAGCTCTGAAAGCTTGGGTTAAAACTATAAAAATAAAAAAAAATGCCAAAATGGGTTAAAACTGTATCAAAATGAAGAACAAAATAAAGTACAATTCTTTCGGACAAAACCATAGTCCAGAAAAAATCCAACACTTTGCAGCATGAAAATTCCAAGATCAGGCTCTCACGTAGAACTAAAACCCTAGACAAATCTTCATCTGAATCACATTTAAAAAGATATACTTGAAAGTTAAATCATAGTAATAATGATTGAATGGAAAAACATAGTAGGAGAAAACTCAATCTAACAAAATTGTCATCCTGAAAACCCGGATAAAAAGATGAAAGGCGATTTGAAAGGCGATTTGAAAGGAGAAGAGAGGCGTAGCGTCCCTGAGCTTCACCAGAGGTCCAAAGATAACTCCTCCAAAGTCCACCACCACCACACCCACTACCCTCAGCGCCCTATGACGAAGAGGGGCAGGGACGAGGAAGGGGATCGAAGGTTGGAGGTTAGAGGCAAGTCAGGTGGTGTAGTGGAAGAGACAAGAGGGCTTCACCGCTCGCGCCACAATGATGTGCATCATGGCCTTAGAAGGTCTGCTAGTAGAGATGGCGTTGAGGAGGGGCATAGAGATCCATCGAAGACCACCTATAGGCTGGCGCAACTAGGGGATAGAGGAGCTGCTCGTCCATATGCGACCTATAGAGGGTCGTACTTGGAAGCAACAAAATGATCGCTAGGGGAACCAGGGAGTGGGGAGTTTGGCAGAGAGGGGTACTCTCCGGAGAAGGAAATAGTGAAGAAGAAGGAGGACATGGAGGGGGAATGGATTTTGTATAAACCCAAACGGGTGAAGAAGTCGGAGAAGAAAGCAGAGAGGGTGAACTCATCCTCTGCTTCTGATCCGGCAAGAATGCCAAAGCTTGCCTTGTGTCACAAGTGCACGGGGAGGGGTCACACAATCCACGAGTGCACTAACGACTAGTTCTGCTACGCTTGTAAGAAGTTTAGACACATTTCGAAGAATTGCCCAAAGAGGAAGACGACTGCCAGCGTTCTATCGGTTTCTCCCATTGCAGCCGATAAGAGCATGGGATAGGGTAGCAAGACCAACTTGGTGAGGTCGGAGGAGAGCAACGATTGTCGAAGGAAGGTGGTTACTGCGGTTATTAACCCAACTCCGATCATGGCCGACTTCGAGAGAAGACTCACTAACTGCATCATGCTCAAGGTGCATACGGGATTCCCTTCTACTGATGTCATCAAAGAGTTGATTTCGGAGGCGGTGCATCCTTGCTCAAGGTTGGAATGGGATATCCAAAAAAGTGAAAGAAGACTTGTTCATGGTCTACTGTAAATCGAATGAGATTACTAAGGAGATGCTGGCTTCTGAGAGTCTTGAAGGGGATGAGTTTTACATCACCATGAGTAGGTGGTCGCGCAGATGTGGGGCGATGAACATAGATACCAAGCTGGTAGTTTGGATTCGATTATTCAATGTGCCATTTCATTGTTGGGTTGAGTTGGGATTTCAAAACCTCATTCATAACTTTGGGTACCTTATCAGCATCGACAAGAACACCATTACTCAAACTAGAAGAGAGTACGTGAGAATTCAGATAGGCGTCGATTAGAATTCAGATAGGCTAGCCTTATCCCATCGGTTATCATAGCACTGTTCGAAGAGGAGAGGTTTGAAATTAAAGTTATTGTGGAGAGAAAGAAGGTCTCTTTCAGAGAGTCGCCAAAATTCTCTAGGTCTAATTCGGAGTCGAATGTTCAAACAAGGCGGGAGGTAGAAGATGCACGCCATCCGTCAAATTTGACGAGATCAAATCAGATCCGATCGAGCGGCAGAGGGCAGTCCAAGCTGGATGATCCATCACAGCCGTCGAAACAATGGATCACAAATCCAGATGGCCCAATACAGCATACACAGGTTTCGAGTGGTATAGGGGATCAGGGGTGCGCCAGGACGAAAAGGATGGGGGATGTGTACGTCAGGGTAGGGACCACTGAGGAAGAAAAGACTAAGGTATGGAAATGTCAAGTCAAGCCTCTAAGGTCTGCTGTAGAGGTACGAGGAGAAGTTTCTGAGGTGCTAATGGGTTCACCAATTAATGCTACTTTGAATGGGGGGCCCACGATTAGACAGCAGGAAATATTGAATCTCTCCTCAGCAAAATTTAAGGAGGCAGTAGAAGCTGTTGTCAGATCCATTTCTAAAAATCTAATTTTCGTGGGCCAGGGCCCAACTAGGTAAGAAGTTGGGCCCATCGTGGACGACTGTAGTGGGCGTCAGGTAGGCTGCAAGGGGGAGTTGGGCTCAACGCTATAGAAACTAACCCTATTGTTTGCTCTCACCGTACCAGTACAGGGGTGCTGCGTCAAAATGAAGAGGAAGGGTTTTTAGAAGAGGAGGACGAGGAAAGAGGGGACTCTAACCACAGAGAGGGCAAAGGTGTTTGCTTGGACGAGGACTCAACTAGAGAAGACGATAGAATCGGGGCCTTAGATAGAGCGGGTATTGAAACTTCCGACTCAGAGGGAGAGTTCGAGAGTATGGTCAAAGCACTGACTCCGATCACGCAGGAAAGCACTGAAGCAGCAAACTCGGAGAAAGGAGTCGAAGACGCTAAAAGAAAGAGCAAGAGACAAATTGATCGGTGAGGATCTAAAGGACCTAGCGTGGAGGATCTTATTAGATCAGCAGCTAAATCTAAGGAGCCAAAGTCAGCCTGCGGAGGTATGTTATCTATTTTGAAATTTATTTCAGATGATATTCTTCTGTATTATGCTTGCATATTAGGGCTTAATGTGGGTACTTCAGCTTTTGACCAAATAGAGAGGGTTAAATTCATTAGAGAAGAACCTTATAGACAATCCCTATAGAGAGTCCTTGTTAGGTGGGGAGCAGAGTTTATAGACGTTTAGCTTGTTGATCATGTGTTACATCTTTTGGAATGTTAGAGGGATGCAGTCGAGGGTCAAGACTAGACTATTGAATGACACCATAGCGAGGATTAGGCCTTCTATTTGCGCTATACAAGAAACCAAGATCGTTGACCCAAGTACCGAAGATTTCGAGGGACTTAGATCACTTCAAGATTTTGTTTGGCGATGCAAGACGTCGACGGGGATGTCCGAGGGTTTAGCGATTGGTGTTGACTCCAAGGAATTTGATACAATTAACGATTTTGTAGGTAGTTTTTCAGTAACTATTAAGATCAAACGCAAAAGAGACAATTGGGAGCACATGGTTACATCCGTATACGGCCCATGTAATGCTGGCCGCAGAGAGACCTTTTGGGAGGAATTGCAGGATATCCGTGCGAGATGGACAGGTCCGTGGGTGGTAGGGGGAGACTTTAATATCACTAGGTTTTCTAATAAGCACCGGGGCAGGGGACCCGACGAAAGAGACAGGCATCGGTTTAATAGTGCGATCAAAGACCTTCACCTCATAGATTTCCAGGGGAACGATAGAAAGATTTACTTGGTCGAACATGCAGGCCATGCCGACCTTAGCAAAACTAGATAGAATATTCGTTTCCACAGAGTGGGAAGACGTATTCCCACTAGCATCAGTTAGATCGATCCCCAGATTGACTTTGGACCATATCCCACTTATTCTAGAGTAGGATAGGGGTAGAAGAATGCCATCTCAGCAGTTTAGATTTGAGAAAACTTGGTGCTCCAATATTAGTGTCAAGAGGGTAATTGAGAATTCATGGGCGGTGCCTACATTCTCAAACGACGCGATATCAAACTGGATTATCAAACTGAGATGCTTGCGGAGATGCCTGAAAATATGGGCTAAGCATGAATACAACGAGTCTAGGAGAAGAAAGGAACAATTGGTTGTTAGGATCTAAGAATTGGAGACCATGGAAGAAGACAGATGCCTCCTAGCAGTGGAATTTGAGGATCTGACAGCCAGCAGAGCGGAGCTCCATCTTATTAGAGAACGGGAAGAATGCTACTGGAGACAGAGATCAAGAATCCAATGGCTCAAGGAGGAAGATGCGAACACGGCCTTCTTCCATAAGGTAGCTAATGGGAGAAGACGACATAACCAAATAGGAGGCTTGTTTGTGGGAGAAGTGTCGGCAGAGGATGAAGCTACTATTAGAGAACACATAGATACGTCCTTTAGAGATTTGTTGGGTAAAAAGAGAACAATAAGATGTAATTTGAGCTCAGATATGTGGAGTGACTCGATGATTGAGGGGAGCGAGCGCCTAGAGGACCCATTTGCGGAGGAGGAGATCATTAAAGCTATCAAGGCGCTGGGGCAAGATAAGGCACTGGGTCCGAATGGGTTCCCGATTTTTTTCTATTCGCAATATTGGTCCATCATTAGGAGGGATTTTTTAGACATTTTTCAAGGGCTGTACGAGGGGGGAGTCATATTGAGAGAATGAACTATGCAAACGTGATGCTAATCCTGAAGAAGGCTGAGGTTCGTAGGGTTAACGATCTTAGACCGATTGGTCTGCTGAATGGCTCGTTCAAAATCATCTCCAAAGTGTTGGCTAATAGACTATTGCCACACTTAATTGAGATTATCGACTCATCACAAAGCGGCTTTGTTAAAGAGAGAGACATCCTGGATAGCATCGTGTCAGCACACAAAATCGTCTATAGAGGAAATAAAGACAAAATTGAAGGATTCCTTCTAAAACTAGACTTTGAAAAGTTTATGACACAGTGGAATGGGACTGCGTGGATGAGGTGCTTCATCTTAAAGGTTTCGGGGAAAAATGGAGGGCATGGATGAAGATGTGTGTCAGAAATGGCAAATTTTTCATCCAAGTGAATGGATCGAAAGGTAAAGAAATCAGATGTAAGTAAGGATTGAGACAAGGGGACCCATTATCGCCAGTGATTTTTACGATCATTGCGGATGGATTAGCATAAATGAATAAGGGAGGAATAGAGGGAGGTATTATCAAGGGAGTCAAAGTGAAGGGGATCGCAGAACCCTTGTCTATCCTACAATATGCAGATGATACTCTTATGTTTGGGGTCTCTCAAGTGGAGGAATTACTGGCTATCAGAATTCTACTTAGATGATATGAGTTCTGGTCAGGTTTTGTGGTTAATCTTCACAAGATTTGTGTAATGGATCTTTCAAACAACAACGCGAACTCGTTGGATTTCACATCCTCGTTCTTAGAATGCGAGAAAGGAGAATACCCACTTCGTTACCTTGGCACCACTATTAGACCGGGTAAAATGATTAAAGATGATTGGGTGCCTCTCAGTGAAAAAATTGAGAAGAAACTGGCAGGGTGGAAAGGAAAGTGTCTATCTCTAGGAGGTAGAATCACTCTCATCAATTCCGTCCTTAGTAGTCTCTCAACATATCTCATGTCGATTTATGACATTCCAAATTGGGTTATTGAATGAATTGATAGATGCAGGTGACGTTTCCTTTGGAAAGGAAATTGGGAGGATAATAAGGGATTTCATTTGATGAAATGGGACAGGGTATGTAAGAAGAAAGAGTTTGGTGGACTAGGGATTAGTAACCTTCGAGATATGAACAAGGTGCTCCTATCAAAGTGGTGGTGGAAAATGCACAAGAAACGAAAGGCATGGTGGAGCAACTCCTTCATAAGATACCGAAGGAGGAAAATTGGTAGATTTGGGGGAAGACGCAAACAAGGGAATGGGTCATTCCTATGTAACGGAATTGCAAAGGTAGGTGATATTTTCCACGTGAATACAAGATGCAAACTAGGAAACGAAAGAGACACTAGATTCTGGAAGGACAAGTGGTGTGGGGATAATACCTTGCAATCGCTCTTCCTACAGCTTGCTAACGAAGTTACTAGGGAAGATGACCTAGTCAATGATGTGTGGAAGACGAGAACATTGAGATTAGATTTTAGAGGAACCCTATCTACCCTTGGAGAGGAACAATTGAATAAGTTGAAAGATTTTTTGAGGGGGGTGGGGCATCCGCAGAGGGGGGTAGAGGATGAAAGAGACTGGATAAGGGGTTCATCTCCGGTGTTCTCTGTGGCATCAATGTATGGATTCTTGAATGATGGGGGAATTAGAAACTCCCAGGCTACTACTATCTGGAAATCTAATGTTCCAAATAAGGTGAAAGCATTCCTTTGGTTGGTTTAGCATGACGCTATACTGTCCAAAACAAATCTTAGGAAGCGAAACCTCCCAATAAATGTGACATGTCAACAATGTAACACTGAAGCAGAGGACACCAACCACATATTTATTCGGTGCACTAGAGCTAGGCTTATTTGGGAAGTCATGGGAATGGGATTTAACACCGTAGAGACACCCAAGTGTATCGAGGACATATGGGGTAGATAGAGAATTAGTAACATTATGAAAGAACATAGGCTTATGTGGGACATCACGACTGGGGCGATCTTGTGGTCACTTTAGCGTGATAGAAATGATTTTTGCTTTCGTAATAAGATATGTAGATTTCAAATGTTACTGCACAAAATTTTGGCTCTAATAGATGCTTGGGTAGGTAATACAGGTACAAAGAAGAGAATCTGCTTCGAGGGGGCTGAATAATTGGTTAGGTCGGGGCACCAGTCTTCTACTATCTACTTCTTTGGTAGGGGGAATATATTTTGTAAGGGTTTTGGGTGTGGGTAGTAGAACAGTGGTATGACTTACCGGTTGCGAGCCGTGTTGTAATGAACTATTGGTATGTGTTGTAATGGACTATCGGTGGTTAGAGCCGCCGTGCTTTGGAGCTTCATAGAGTTGTAATATGGTTATTTTGTGGTTTCGTTAATTTTTCATTAATGAAATCTATGATCTAGGTCACTTTTATCTATAAAAAAAAACAAAATTGTCATCTGCTTTCCATATTTGTCTGCCACAAATAAAAGAAACAGTAATTACGAGAGACTGATACAGTTCTATGTTTTCCATATTATGCACATCATGACAAAATTGATCCTTTGAGATGCAAAACGATACACCCTTTTCGATAGTCATGCACAACCAGCACAACCAAGCTAAAAAATTTTGCAACAAATACTCACAAAAATCAATCATGCAACATTGAAAGATATAATCCCATCTAAAATGAATTCAGAACATAGAAGCTATAGTTGACAGCAAGTTTACGACACATTAAATTCTAGACAGCAGAGTTAACAAGAAAACCAACTAACTCTAAGCAGCAGCTTGTTCCTTAGCTAGCATCCTCTAACCCTCTGAGTGAGCTTCCTCATCACATCAATTATCAAAAGCTTCTTTAGCATTCTGAACTGAACTGCCAACTCCATTGAATCCGAGACATTGCCTCTAAAAATAGCCTCATCCTGCATTACCTTTGTCAGGAAGTATTCAAGAGTGACAACACAAAGTTCGATAACAGTGTGGAGTACAGCAGTTTCTACAGCGACTCCTAGAGGTGCTTCCACTACTAGGGGTGATTTGGTTGGTTGTAAAATAAATCAAGAGGGGAGGAACACTGTAACGAAAGCAAATTCTTGGATTTGATTTCTTGAAATAGCTTCGGTTGGATGTAAATTTACTGTACCAAGAATAGTTTTTCACAAAAGATTAGATTTGTTTGAGTTGTAAGAAAACTGTAGCGACCGTAATTTAAAATATTTTTTAACTTTTTGATTTATTTGAAATTAATCTCAATCTCAATTAATTGGGACATAAAGTGATTAAACTAAATTGATTTTAATTAATTAAAAAAAAAAAACAAAACTCAATTAATCCAGAAGCGGCGTAAGTTCGCCCCGAAGAGGCAGCAGACTGTAAAAGCGAAGGTAGACAAGCTCTTGTTTGCCCGGTTCATCCAAGAGGTTAGCTACCCCGAGTGGCTGGCGAACATCGTGATGGTCAGAAAGGCGAGCGGGAGCTGGAGGATCTGTATAGACTTTACTGACCTCAACAAGACGTGCCCCAAAGATCTGTTCCCTCTCCCCAGCATCGACCCTCTGATCGACGTAACGTCAGGTCACGAGCTCCTTTCCTTCATGGACGCCTTCTCAGGCTACAACCAGAACCGGATGTTTTTCCCTAATATAGCCAAGCCGTCCTTCGTCACCAACCAAGGTCTTTATTGCTACCGGGTTTTTTCCTTCGGGCTGAAGAACGCCGGTGCTACCTATCAGAGGCTCGTCAACTGAGTCTTCAAGAACTAGATCGGTCGCAACATGGTGTACGTCGACGACATGCTCGTCAAAAGCCAGCGGGGACAGGACCACGTCGCCGACCTGGAAGAAGCCTTTGGCATCCTTCGGACCCACAACATGAGGCTCAATCCGGCGAAGTGCGCGTTCGGCGTCTCCTTGGAAAAATTCCTCGGGTTCGTCGTCAGCCAGCGCGGCATCAAGGAGAACCCCGAGAAGATCCAGGCCATAATAGACATGGCCCCTTCTAGAAACATCAAAGAGGTCCAACGGCTCACGAGAAGACTGGCGGCCATCGGCCGTTTTCTCTCCAAGTCTGGAGAGAAGACCCTCCCATTCTTCAATGCTTTGCGCGAAACCGGAGGCTTCGAGTGGGGTACTCAGCAGCAGGAGGCGTTCGCCCAATTGAAAGAGTAGCTCGCCAATCCTCCTCTCCTCAGCAAGCCCGAACCGGGCAAGCCCCTCTGGCTTTATCTTTCGGCCTCGGAATGCATGCTCAGTGTTGTCCTCGTATGGGAAGATGACGGAGTCCAAAAGCCGCTGTACTATGTGAGCAAGGTTCTGCTCGCGGTCGCGACCAGATATGCAAAAATGGAAAAGGTGGCATACGCCCTGATCATGGTTGCGCGCAGGCTCCGCCCCTATTTCCAGGCACACTCAATATAAGTCCTCACGGACCAGCCTCTGAAGGTCGTACTCCACAAGCCTGAGAGCTCTAGCCGACTGGTCAAGTGGTCGATCGAACTCAGTCAATACGAAATCGGCTATCAACCAAGAACGGCCATCAAGGGACAGGCCCTCACCGAGTTCATCACAGAATGCACCATTTTCGAGCAACCCAAAGTGGGGAGGCCGACCAGACGTGGGAAGTTTACATCGACGGCTCTTCCTGCGAACCAGGGAGTGGTGCGGGCATCATTTTGCGAGAACCTGACAACTTCCTTCTCCAATATTCACTCTGCCTCAACTTCCCAGCCTCCAACAAAGAGGCCGAATATGAAGCTATGATTGTCAGGCTCACCCTGGCACACCAGGCAGGCACCAGAAAGATCAGGACTTTCAGCGACTCTCAACTCGTGGTCAATCAGATCACCGGAGAGTACGAGGCCCATGACGATCGGATGATCCGGTACCTGGCTGTGGTTCAGCAGCTGTTGGCATCCTTTGACGAGTCTGCAGGCTTAAGTATCCCAAGAGTGCAGAACGCCCAGGCCGATGCCTGTCAAAGTTAGCCACCTCATCCTTTGAAGGTCTCGATCGCACCGTTCTGATCGAGGTACTTCTAAAGCCGAGTATCGACCTTCCTGAGACCCTCTGTATAGAAGATGGAATTCAACCTAACGATTGGACCACTCCCATCAGAAAGTTTCTAATCAAAGGAGAGCTCCCCGAAGACCGAGCCGAGGCAAGGCGGATCAGGGTACACTCGAAAAGGTTTGCCATGATCAATGAAACCCTCTTCAAACGATCATACACTACGACGAGGCAAAGTACACTCTCAAGGAGCTCCATGAAGGAATTGGCGAGTGCCATATGGGAAGCCGATCGCTTGCACGAAAAGATCTGAATCACAGGTACTATTGACCCACGATGTTGCAAGATGCCCTGGCCCTTTTCAAAGGTTCTCCTTGGTGATAACGGCTCTGCAAGCAAACCTCCACTCCCTGGCCAGTCCGACCCCCTTTGCTATGTTGGGGATGGACTTGGTAGGCCCCTTCCCGAAGGCAACGGGCCAAAGAAAGTTTCTGATAGTAGCAATTGACTACTTCACGAAGTGGATCGAGGCCGAGTCCCTGGCCACGATCATGGTTATGGGTCGATGAGTTACCGAGCGTTCTAGAAGAACGACGAAGAGAAGCGTTCTATATGATTTGGATTATTTGGAATTTGATATATGATTTGGTTAATTTGGAATTTGGTATATGATTTGGATTATTTGGAATTTGATATATGATTTGGATTACTTGTCCGCGAGTATACTACCCTCTATGGTCCACTATGAAATCTAAAACGAAACTGTTGTGTTGTAGCAACCATGTTATATGGGCGGCATGAAGTGCTACCTAGATAGTAATCATTACAAAACTTGAGCAGCAGACCCAGCAATTCTTCTAGAAGCACATCGTCTGTTGGTTCGGAATTCTGCACATACTCATCATAGATAATGGGTCTCAGTTCGTGTGTAAGAATTTCTAAAAATTCTGCGAGGATCTCGGGATCCAGCAGCACTTCTTTTTGGTATGCCACCCACAGTCGAACGGTCAGGCCGATAACGCGAACTACCAGATCCTTGACGGTCTCAAGAAATGACTTAATAATTCTTCTAAGGGGTTATGGGTCGACGAGTTACCAAGCGTTCTAGAAGAACGACGAAGAGAATCCCCACGGGAGAGTCGCCATTCAATCTGACTTACGGCATGGAGGCAGTAATTCCCCTCAAGATCGAGCTCCCTTCGCCCCGAATCATGGCCTTCGATGAAGCAAGCAACTCGGCACAGCTACGTGCCAATCTGGACCTCATAGACGAGGTCAGGGAAAATTCCACCATCAGAAGAAACACATACCAGCAGAGAATTGAGAGGTTCTACAACAAAAGGGTGCGTCCCACCGACATCAAGCTAGGGGACCCCGTCCTATGAAAGCTGGCGGTATCTAACCCCGGCCAAAAGAGGAAACTGGTCCCAAACTGGGAAGGCCCGTACAAAGTTTCTGGGGCACGTACCGCCTCACCGATCCGGAGGGCAAGGCTGTCAAGAGACCCTGAAATGCAGAGCACCTCATTAAATTCCTCGAAGGGGAGGATTAGCCTTTACAGATACCCCCATGTAAATTATAAAATGTAATCGGAATGTTGTGCCTTCACAGGCCCCCTTCCTTGGTTCTGATTCATAGCCACGGCGTTGAGCGTCTGATAGACCCTCACAAGTTTCCTTTCCAGATCCAGACCTTCACCATTTCTGGATCCTCTTCTAGACATATTCTGATGCAAAAGATCCGTTAAATTCGAAGTATAAGATGTGAATTTTAAATCAACTTGCATTTCATTGAATTCCAAACTTTATACATTCGAATTGAAAAACATTTCTTGACATCAGAATGAAAATAGTAGAAGCTACAACAGTCTAACTCCTACGGTTCCTCTTCGCTTCTCGAAGTTCTCCCCGTAGTTCATCAACTTCATCCTTCAGCACATCCGTCAAATTCTTCCTCTTCTCGAGTTCCCATACACGATGACTGAGAACTGAAAAGTCGTCCTTACGCTTTGCCAGTTAAGCCTCCAATAATCCGACTCTTTCTCGTAGTGTTTCTACCTGCCTCTGAAGAAAAGTCACAAGACTATTCGGAACTGGTTCTTCTTCTTCGTTAGAAGAAGAGTCATCAGAAGAATCCGGAGGTGGGGTGATCTCTCGGGATTCAGGTCATTCTTCTCCGTCAGAATCTGCTTGCCCTGGGTAGTACTCGTCCTCGGAATTTGCTTATCCAGGATGGTACTCCTCCTCGATGATATGCCAGTCGTCGTCTCCGGTAGGGTCGAAGTGATCAGCCATCTTAGAAATAGGGAGGAAGAAGCATAAGTCATAGAGCAACACAAATATAAGTCACTTACATTTAAATCTCTAGACTCAAACACACACACTAATGTCCACTACTAGGATGTCGTTCCTTATAAATTTATACAAGTGTGGAAAGCGTGGCTTTGATACCACTCTGTAATGCCCCGAATCCCAAATACACTGAATTCGAGATGTTCTACAGGATCTTTTCGCTTCCTTTTGTACAATTTTACAAGGAAATTTGAACTTTTCACTTTACATCAGAGTTTACATGAATACATTACAATTTACACTGCACAGCGGAAGTAAACTTTACAACAATGAAAAGAATGTACAACAACAATGAATAATCTTTAAGCATCTGTTCTTCTTTAATCTTTATTTTGCTATTTACCTGCATATTAGACTGTGGGTACGTCAGTTTATTCAACCGACGATCATTATACACGGCCATCCTCTCTATGCCGGAAATAGTATAACTTATTTTCCATATTTAGCAAACACAAACTTGTCACATATCAAACTAAAGGGACTACCCTATTGATGTCGTGTTGTAATTGTGCACTTAGTCCTTAATGCAGTTAATTATGTTACATGACACTAATGCGCACTTGTTCGGATTCTATGCATCCCATACTACATAGGTCCGAGGGCAAGCCCTTAACCGTTCTTCATCTTTGTAGGGTTCAATCCCTCGTTATGACTTAATCTACTACTGTAATTACGGTAAGTATCCTAGATGTTCTATGATCTACGAGCCCATGTCCAGGCAGCCTGGAAGGGAATCCCACGCACTGACATGACGCATCGAGCAGGCAATCTATGGACAATTCAGCCTCTGTCATGGAACAATAGCACCACCCGTAGCCACTCAAACACCCCACAAGCGTCGCCGTCGGGACGATAATTCTGGAGTAGTGCCCACGCCATGTCTTGACGCATCAAGCAGGCAGCCTATGGATCACTCTCACACCGCCAATCCGATGGCCCTCATACTCGTGTTTTTCTCTTACTTTCATCACATCTCCACTATGTACTAACCCTTAGTTTTTATCAAAATCATGAACAAAAATCAAAGCTCTAGAGTTAGCCTCTCCACTAAACCGGACTTATTCATTCATTCAAACATGACCAACCTTGGTCTTTCTTTTCAATTTTCATTTCATTTATTCCCAAATGCCGGGGGAGACTTAGCTACTCTTTTTGTTTCAATTTTCAATTCACAATTTTCAATTTGAGCATTTCCAACTCATAAATTCTCATGTTGAGTTATCATACTCAAAAGTATTTCTCTTTTCCAATCATGATTTCTAATTCGTTCAAATAGTCCATAACTATACATGAAATTCAACTATTCATCATGTAACTCATGAAATGTTATTTTCACATAAAAACCCACATCATTAATTATTCAATCAAAGGTGAACATTTACACTTCATAATTTCCACACTATTCTCAAATGAGAATAATTTGCATCACATCACACAAAATAATTTCTTTTTGCCAAATTAATTTTCTAATCCTTCATTCTTTTTGCAAGATATAATTTCACAAAAATGTAAATATAAAACCATAGTTCTATTTACACATTTTATTCTCAAATCATGTTTTATTTCATGCAAATAATTCCCAAATTATTTTTCATAAGTCCTACACATTTTTAGATAAATAACCATATTTTTTCCATAATTTTTGGATCACTAAAACGTTAAAAAATAAGTTTTTCCCAATCTTGCCGAGGGCAAGATTCGAACCCAGCTCGCAGAGAACACAGCCAAGGGCACCGGCCACTAGGCCAACTGCACCAGCAGTATCAAAGAAAAACAGAGAGTATTTAATGCTCTCGGCCACTGATTCTTTATTTTAAAAATTCATGAAATAAAATATGGTGCCACAGGGATTCGAACCGGCCACCACAGGGAACCCAAGGCTACTGTACCGATCAGAGCCGTCCTGACCACTTGAGCTACGCGCTCAAGTTGTCAAGAACGCAACTCAAAACTCATTTGAACCAATTCTCTCTGTTATTAAAACGTCTCGATGTTCAACTACTCCTTATTTCACTTTGCTTTTATAAAAAATACTGTAAAATTCCAGATTGATTATTTTTTGTCTAATTTACATATCAGTATGAAAAAAAATAATTTTTTCAACAATTAAAACACATTTTCATACAATTAATTCGAATTCTACATTATGACTACCACATTCTTCATTTCGACATTTATTAACAAATAATACCACTAATCCTTTTATTAGCAAACTTCACATTAATTCTCTGTTTTTAACCTTTTTCCAAACATACTAATCTATATCTTAATTCATTTATTCAATATCACACAATGATCCATTTAATCACATGAAGTAGCATTGCCAATCTACTAACTTTGTGTATATAATTTGTGATGTAGATAATGAGACCTTCTTTAACAAACCATGGTTATAATTAATCCATACTAACGTAGAATTTACTAATCAATCACATACAATTGCACACCCATATTCCAATCAATTCATAGGTCAATTTTCCCATTAAAGCGTACTCTTATTAATATTTTCCATGCCTCATTCATTCAATTTAATCTAGCATGCACCCCTAATTAGAATATAGAAAATTTATCCACCTTGTATGGAGAGAAAAAATACAACTAGCAATCCCTAGACGAATGTCCTTGCGACGAATTGCTCCTCCTTGAACACGTGCACACAAGCCTCCAAGCACACCCAAACAAACCGAGCTCCTCCTTCCTTGATGCCGGCCTCTCCCTCTTCTAGTTGCAAGCAAAAATCCCACACACTCTCAATCTTTTAACTCACAAAATCACTACTAGATAATATAATTTAGACTATAGGTTTGTAGAAAGTAATGGGCACAAGAATGACTAGCCATGAAGGGGGTATTTATACTAAAATCTTGATGGAATGGAGGGCTAGGATCAAGTAAGTGGTTATAAGATGGAGGGCTAAGATGAAAGTAGGAGTTACATTAACTACCCACAACCAAGTAATCACCAAGCATGATCTCCACTCAAATTTTTTGTTTCCCTCCCAAAAAGATCAAAACCGGCCATCATAGGAGTGCATATTGCACGTGTACGTGTAGTGCACGTGCATGCAACTAGGTCCAAAAATTGTACATTTTATTTATAAAAATAAACTTTAATTTTGTAATCTACATTACAAGTCATATTAAAAAATAAATTAACTAATGGGCTTTAGTTTAATGGGCCAAAATAATTATTATAAAATAATAAATTAAATTAACTTTGGGTTTTTAAAAGAAAAGGCTTTTTGTCTAATTGAAAGAAAGCTTTGTGAAAATAATCTAAAAGCACATATTTAAAAATCCATACTCATCATAATGGAAATAATCTTAACACTTAATTCAACCAAAATATTGCACGTGCACACTACGTGCAAAATAAATAATTTTTCATTAAATGAAAAATCAGGGCATTACACCTGACCTCCTCTTGGTCATGGTCCCCCATCTCCTCATCACCACCGGGCATGGGCAGATGCTTTGGCTGCCAGTTATAGTGAAGGTGGTTGACCCTCTTGTTCGGGTAAATCAGCTGGAAGTGCTCCTTCGCCTTGGCATAGATCTCGTCCTGGGCCTGGATCAGAGTATCCGCCATGGTGATCTCCATATCCACCATGGACTTCTGTGCCTTCTCCGCCTCTGCCTGAGCCTTGGACTTGAGGTGCGCTAGCTGGCTCTTGTGATTGTCGAAAAGTGACACCATCTGAGCCAGGACGACCGCCTCGGCACTCTGAGCCTCCTTCAGCTCATCCGTGAGTTTGGTGACCTCACAAAAGTACTTCTCCGCGTTCCTCCTCTCGACGAGGACCTCCTTTTCCAAGCACTTGTAAAAGTGCTTCGCGTGAAGCACCGCCTGTCTGAAGGACAATAAGTTAAAGGAAATCCTAGATTCTATGCTCAAAGCAAAATTCCAAACACTTAACGAGAGCTGCGCCTGAGACCACCTCATGAAGGCCGTCTCGGACGTCTCCGTCGCCAGAGCCATCCGATCTCGCTCCGTGGTGATATTCTTCACCACCTCCATGGCCTCCGGACCCTCGAGCAGGGTATCCCCTGCAAGAACCCCCCAATCCGGTGCATGCGGCCTCAGACCCTGCTTCCCCACCATCTTCTCGATGTTTGGCCAGGGTGGAGGGAGCCTCTGCTCTGGGACCTCGGAGGCTCTTATGCTACCGGAGCTTCCCCCCCCCGGTTCCTTCGATGACCTCGGCATGTGGTGGTGCTTCTTTGCCTTCTTCGGGGACGACTCCACCATTACCGAGGCCGACCCTTTACTGGAACCCGCACCCTAGGCAGCCTTCTTTACTTGGTCTGCCCTTCTCTTTGCGACGATGGCCAACAAGGCCTGTCGGTCATCGAGCTGCTTGGCAGTCATCTCTGAAAAATGGAAGAAAAGGAAGTAAATGTTAACACGAAGGCAGAAAGATAAACGAATTCAGAACAAAAACATACTAGGGTCGGCTGGGCTCAGTTCGGCTCGGGCCAAGTGCAGCTCCGTCACTCGCGGCCACCCTATACTGTGCCCTCCAACGATCTTTTCCACCTTTGCCCATTCTTTCTCCGACAACTCACTGCGCTTCAGAGGCTTGTGGTTCGGCTTACCGAAGTTCCAGGAGGTTGGAATCTTCCAAGGCTTCTCGCTCCGGACTATGAAGTACTTCTCCTTCCAACCTTTGATGGAGTTCGGATGGCCGTGCATCACCTTCTTGTGAGGTCGTGGCGAGAGGTAGAAGATACCCTCCGCATCGCCGAGCAAGATCATCCCTAGGATGGCGCGGAAATATGTATGCCTCGGCTTGATCCCCTTCTCCTGGCACTTCAGGATGAAGCAGATCAAATGTTTCCACGAGTTGGGACCGTACTGCATCGGACTCAACTTCGCCCAATTGAAAACCCTCACGATGAAAGGGTGCAGCGGCAGCCTCAGCCCCGAGATGAAGGCGTCCTCGGGAAACATACAGTAGCTCGATGCAAGAGCTGTAGTTAGACGGATTCTAGGGTTCGGAATCAGAAGTTCAAACTCCTTCGGGATGAAGTAGGCCGCCCTCAGGATATGCAGATAGTCTGCCCTCAAGACACACTGGATGTTGTCCATCTTAATCTTCTCTCGGCCCTCGTCCTGCAGTAGGGAGGTGAATGCAACAAGCCCCTCAATGTAGTCAGGGTACATCCTGATTGACCCTGGGTTTCTAGAGGATATAGGGGCAAACTCGAACCCCCGTCCAGGACCAAATTTGTCTGGCGTAGGCGGGCTATCAGGGTGAATCCACTTCCTCTTCCTTTTACGAGGGCGAGGATTTCTCTCTGGAGATGGGGTCGCTAATGCGGGCAGAGGCAGAAGATCATTCTCCTCCTCGGCTTCCTCCCTCGCAGTTCCTCCTTCCACTTCTCCCTGACCATCACCTCCCTCGGTCCCCTGTTCGGGCTCCTCCTGGTCGTCCTCCAAACCAAGTTCCTCCCCCTCGAAGTCTCCTTCCTCATGCTCCTCCTAAACAATCCCCTCTCCCTCAGGGTCTCCCTCTTCAAGCTCACCCTCCTTTGCATGCTCCTTACCTGGCCTACGGGATTGCAAAGTTTGCACGACAAAAACTACGTTCCCCTCGCCATCCGACTCTATGTCTGACAGAACCTCCTCCATGATTCCAAGGTCGCCCAGAGACCACGACGTCGATGCTGACTCACCCTCTTCCTTGGAACGGCCTGAAGAGCTTGCCTCGAAGGCAGACTGAGTGCGCAACATTACGAATCAAAAGTACTAACCTGGGAGTATCGAGCTACGGGAAGATCGTCGGAAAAAGGTCATCGACAACTATTGGAGAAATTCCTATTCTTGAGAGAAAAAAAAAGCAAAGTATGGAAATGAAGGAGGGGGGAGATTTATAACGGATGAGGCGACTCCTTGATTTTCGTGAAAAGATCTAACCTTTAGATATTGATCATCAAAGTTCCAACGGCCACTGGGATTTGAATCGCTTCGATTCTTGCGCCTATGACATTAGCCTAAGGCACAAAATTACCTCTTTACCCTCAGCCTTTTCAGCCGGCACAACAGCTTGGAACACATGACCAACTGCTCATGTGCTACCCCAGGCTTTTCCAACAAGTCAGGGACTCAGCGCGGATGGCACTGCGAGCCACAAATTTTTTCTCAATTCAGCTTTAGGCTCGGCACTCGGATGGCACCACGAGCCACAAATTCCTCCTCAATTCAGCTTGAGGCTCGACACTCGGATGGCACCGCGAGCCACAAATTCTTCCTCAATTCAGCTTGAGGCTCGGCGACCGCGAGTCACAAATTTCTCCTCAATTCAGCTTGAGGCCGGTACTCGGATGACACCGCGAGCCACAAAAATCTCTTCATCAAGTTTGGAGGTCGGCGCTCAGATGGCACCGCAAGCCACAAAAATCTCTTCATCAAGTTTGAGGCTCGGCGCTCGGATGACACCGCGAGCCACAAAAAATTTCTTCAACAAGATTGAGGCTCGGCGCTCGGATGGCACCGCGAGCCACAAAAATCTCTTCATCAAGTTTGAGGCTCGGCGCTCAGATGAGACCGCAAGGCACAAAAACTTTCTTCAACAAGATTAAGCTCGGCGCTCAGATGGCACCGCGAGCCACAAAAACCTCTTCATCAAGTTTGAGGCTCGGCGCTCAGATGACACCGCGAGCCACAAAAACTTTCTTCAACAAGATTGAGGCTCGGCGCTCAGATGATACAGCGAGCCACAAAAAACTTTCTTCAACAAGATTGGAGCTCAGCACTCGGATGGCAACGCGAGCCATAAAAATCTCTTCACAAAGTTTGAGGCTCGGAGCTCAGATGGGACCGCGAGCCACAAATACTTTCCAACAAGTGAGGGGCTCGCCTCCCGACCCTCGACGCTCGGCTAAGCGAGCTCCTGCTCCTCAGATGTCGATGTCCCCTTGCTTTTCCAACAAGTGAGGGGGCTCGTCTACCGACCCTCGATGCTCGGCTAAGCGAGCTCCTACTCATCAGATGTTGACGTCCCCTTGCTTTTCCAACAAGTGAGGGGGCTCGTCTACCGTCCCTCAATGCTCGGCTAACCGAGCTTCTGCTCTTCAGATGTCGACGTCCCCTTGCTTTTCCAACAAGTGAGGGGGCTCATCTACCGACCCTCGATGCTCGGCTAAGCGAGCTTCTGCTTCTCTGATGTCGACGTCCCCTTAATTTTCCAACAAGTGAGGGGGCTCGTCTACCAACCCTTGACGCTCGGCTAAGCGAGCTCCTGCTCCTCAGATGTCGACGTCCCCTTGCTTTTCCAACAAGTGAGGGGGCTCGTCTACCGACCCTCGACACTCGGCTAAGCAAGCTCCTGCTCCTCAGATGTCGACGTCCCCTTGCTTTTTCCAACAAGTGAGGGGGCTCGTCTACCGACCCTCGACGCTCGGCTAAGCGAGCTTCTGCTTCTCTGATGTTGACGTCCCCTTACTTTTCCAACGAGTGAGGGGGATCATCTACCGACCCTCGACGCTCGGTTAAGCGAGCTTCTGCTTCTCTGATGTCGACATCCCCTTACTTTTCCAACAGTGAGGGAGCTCGTATACCGACCCTCAATGCTTGGATAAGTGAGCTTCTGCTTCTCTGATCTCGACGTCCCCTTGCTTTTCCAACAGTGAGGGGGCTCGTCTACCAACCCTCGACGCTCGGCTAAGCGAGCTCCTGCTCCTCTGTTGTCGACGTTCCCTTGATTTTCCAAAAGGTAAGGAGGCTCATCTACCAACCCTCGACGCTCGGCTAAGCGAGCTTCTACTCCTCAGATGTCGATGTCCCCTTGCTTTTCCAACAGTGAGGGGGCTCGTCTACTGACCATCGACGCTCGGCTAAGCGAGCTTCTGCTTCTCCGATCTCGACGTCCCCTTGCTGTTTCAACAAGTGAGGGGGCTCGTATACCGACCCTCGATGCTCGGCTAAGCGAGCTTCTGCTTTTTTGATGTCGACAAGTGAGGGGGCCCGTCTACCGACCCTCGATGCTCGGCTAAGCGAGCTTCTGCTTCTCTGATGTCGACGTCCCCTTGCTTTTCCAATAGTGAGGGGGCTCGTCTACTGACCCTCGACGCTCGGCTAAGCGAGCTTCTGCTTCTCTGATCTCGATGTCCACTTGCTTTTCCAACAAGTGAGGGAGCTCTTCTACCGACCCTCGACGCTCGGCAAAACAAGCTCCTGCTCTTCGGCGCTCGACGCCCCTCACAACTCCAGGAGGGGATCCCCTTCATCCTACCCCGCTAGCCTCTCCAGGAAGACACGGACCCCATTCTTCACCACACACACCACTCCGCTCTTCCTACAGAGGCAAAAAATCACCCCTACCCTGGCTGGATTATCCAGCCCTCCAGGAGTGGGGGGCTCCTGATATGGTCAGATGACGTGGCCCCTCCTGGGCCACAGGATCCCCTCAAAAGCCGCTCACCCCTGATCATTAGATCAACCAGAGCCTAAGTGGGCTTCTGCCATGTCAGGCCCACGAGAAAACGGGTCCAGACCCGGCCCAAACGGATCCAGACCCGTTTGTGCCTGCCTATAAATACCAGGCCCTCTCCCACCTTCAGAGGTAATCAATCTTTTTCCTTCTAAAAAATCCTAGCTACTGTTACTCTTCAGTAACTAACTAGACCGTCAGAGGGCCTGCCATCGGGATCAATCCCGGTGTTCCTAGGCTGAGTAAAGGTACACGAGACCAAGTCGAGCCTCCAGATCCGAGCTGAGCTTCCAACCTCCACCTCACTCCTGCCTACTCCCGAGCCGTTCTCTCAGCCGAGGGTCGGGCGTATAGCCAGTACCGCCACTTCTACTTTATAAATTGAGAGAACTCACACCTATTGCAGCCACCCCCAAAAAATAAACTGCATCAACACTTAGCTGTTTGATTATATATGGAAAAAATCTAGAAAGTACAAAGGTACAGACAAAAGCTAGAACACACGTGTGATCCTTAGAAAGAGAAAGAAGTTAAATAGATGGTAGATACATAGACAACAAAGGAGCAATCAATTCCCATTAGAAAGAATGAAAAATCTACCTACACTAACATGTTTGAGCTGCTAGAATCTTTCTCCTAAACAATGCGTGCATTTGGATTAAAGCTGTGGTTGCACATGTCAATTAGTGGGAGCATCATAGGACATCCTTGTGTTTCCCATCATTAATAATTTTCCCATGCAAACGGAAGGCTCTAGAAGAAACCGCTGACATGGCCCAACCATGGTTTTAAATCTCAGATTTCGGACTCGTCTTGACAAGAGGTGTTTCGTCTCGGATCAGAGATATCAGAGGAGATCTCGGAGAAATGTGATCATATTGAATGTTCATTTCCTATAGTCAATAAATATATTTTTTTTACTAAATAAGATATTATATGTCCTACATGTCATTTATCAAATTAAATAATGTATAATATAACTAATGACATAAATCAGTTACAGTAAGTATTCACAGAATTTAATAGCAATATAAAAGAGAATGTAATATAAGTATATAACTAAATTGAATTTGCATTGATTAGAAAAATGTATTAGGTTAATAAACTTACTTGACTTTGCATATATATATATAAATAATAGTGAGACAAAATCCTCACATTATCTTAGCTTAAGGTCCTATATTGAAAGACATATATGCAAAAAATAAAACAACTTTTATATATATATTCACAATAACATTTGTGTGTCTATTTCGGCTAATATTTCGCTAATTTCGGCAATATTTCAGCTTATATTTCGGCAATTTCGGCTGAAATCTATACATTTCAGTTCAAAACGATATACAGTATAAAACCTGTGATTTCGTATCGGCAAGATAGCCGATACTAAATTTCGACCGAAATTTCGGTCATATTGGAGGAAATTTAAAATAATGGGCCCAACCAAGGGAAGATGCATCGATTTACCCTCAACAAAATGCTTGACTTCTTTCTCGAACACAAGAAGAAAGTGGCATCTTTTATTAACCTGAGAATTTAAATACCATAAAATATGAAACTTTATGTTTTTTCCTTACAACTTGGATACATTAAAGGAAATTATTTAATTCACCTGATGAAGAAGAGCATACTGCCCCAAATTTCTATCAAAGAGCTTCTCTCTAGAATTTCTAGAGATAAAAGCTCCCCAAAAACTCAAAAAAAAAAAAGAAAGTCATCAGTTGGCGTGTGGGGAGGGGGGAGGTGTCTCTCACCATTCTCCTCCTCCTTCCCCCTCAACCCGTCACCCCACCATCGGAGCGGCGATGAGCTCGTCGGAGGCTCCAACTTGATGTTTAGATGTGGGATTTCATGGATTTTTGGTGGATAGTTGCGGGCCTTGAGGAGGCGGATGTCACCAGAATGGCGGAGGATGGTCTGGACCGCGATTTGATGTGGGATTCCGGAGAGGTCGAGGTCAGGGATTGACAGCCAGAGGCGGCACCAAGTACGGGAGAGGATGCACGTGCGGAGGGCCGCTTTGAAGGGGATTAGGGAGAGGATCACGTCGATGACAGTTGCAGGTAGGTCGATTACGGTCCGACGTCATCCTCTTCTGCTTCTTCGATTCCATGGCGAATGAAAAGCGGTGGTGGTCTCCGGCGATGAAGACTAAATGGAGGGCTGGCTCGTTGGCGGGTGTGCTTGTCGACAGGCTGTTGTTGGTTCGGAAAGGGTCGGCGAACTGCTGTTTACGTTGGCAAATCGATGTGGATGACGTGATCGATAGCAACGTCGGGAGGGGGAAGGTGTGGAGATGGGCGAAAGTGGCCGGGGTTGGCCGGGGTTAAGTTAGTGAACATGGAGAGAATTTTGGATGGAATTTTGAATTTTGAATTTCAAAAATAGGGTTTTGAAATTCAAATTTCATTGGGGGTATGGAGTGAAAGAATTAGATGTTTTTTGAATTTCAATTTAGATTTTTGAAATTCAAAACATATATGGAGAGAGAGATTTGGATCATTTTTGAATTTCAATTTAGGGTTTTGAAATTCAAATTCAAATTTGATTTCGGAGGGGGAGAATTCGATGAAGTTTGAAGTTCAATGTAGACTTTTGAAATTCAGATTATAGTTTGGGGAGTATGGAGAGAAATTCAATTTTTGAATTTTGAATTAGGGTGTGTTATTCAAATTTGAATTTTGAATTAGGGTTTCGAAATTCGAATTTTATTTCGAAGGGTGGTAGGGGTGATTCCGTGAATTTTGAATTTCAATACAGATTTTTGAAATTCAAATTTTAGTGGGGGAATGTGAGGAGAATTTTTGGTGTAATTTGAATTTCAAACTAGTGTTGGTTTGAAACTCAAATTATAATTAATGGAGTGAACGGAGAGTACAAGCATCTCATTTGATAGGCGGTGGTGCTCGGCTACTGTTGAGAACTGGATTTGACACAATCGAAAGATGGCGTCGTGGTAGGGGTTAGTTTGGCAGACACAGACGGCAACATTGTGGGAAGAGTAGTTAGCATGCCAGCAAGAGACGGTGGTTGTGGTTGCTGCCACAGTGGACGTTTGGGGGAAGGTGGACGGATTTTCGGGGGTGGTCGATGGATTTTGAATGCCAAATTAGATTTTTTTCTGGAATTCAAATCACAGCTGGAGGGTTAGGAGGGAGAACATGGTGCACATGCCTCTTCTACAAGTTTAGCTAGGAGAGGGACTAGTTAGGATTGTAGCCTTAGTTTTGCAGTAGTTCTCCATCAATCCGTTCTAGTTGATGTATAATTATTGTATTACTTGTTTCGTTAATGTTTTATTAATGAAGTGGTGACGATGTCACATTTTTTCTATTAAAAACAAGAAGAAGAAGAAAAAGAAAAAAATACTGAATATTTTAAATATCTTCCACGGTAAAGATTATGGGTATGGTGAACCTTTTTGGCAAATTGCTAATATAAGGCCACCAGTACGAACCAACCTTCACTCGCTCTTGCAGAAGCCTCAAGCCCAATCTCATAGCCCAAAGTTCGTCTATCATATGCTCCGCTCAGAGTACATTTTACTCCCTTACTAACTACTCACGATAGCCTAATTTGCAAAATAAAAAGTTACAGCCTATACTGAGAACATTCTTTTGATGCCTTCAGCCCTGGCTACCAAACAGCAAATGTTCTATTTCATATATTCACATGGAAACATGAAATTATAATTGCTCAACTATGTTATATTTAGAATGGGGTTTGCAGAAACAAGTAAAGGTTCACTTGTACTAGCCTCATTTCGCATTTCAGAAACAAGTACATCAAGGGGTAAGAATCATGGAAATTTCTTTTACCATGGTAAATTCAGCGTTAACGCAAAGTGAAGCTCCTCATTTTATATAAAGAGAGAATTCAGTATAGCAAACACATAAGTTGCATGAAGTTACTACTGAAATATAGTAATTGTATATTCTGTTTCCTAATCTAAAGGAAACAGATTCCCCAAATCTCTCATCTCTCCAATCTTCTCTCAATCTCCTTTCTTCTTCTCCAAAAATGTAATTCTTATATATAGATGTATACAGTAGAGAAATAAATGAATAAGAAAAATACTACTTTCTCCCAAATTTGTTTTCAACATGGTGTCAGAGCCTAAAATGATCTAGGCTAGTTGAAGAAGAAGAAGAGACAGAGATGACCGGATTTGACACCTCTGTTGCACCCGACCCCGACCTCGACAAGCACCACCGATCACTAACCCCGACCCTGACCTTTGTCGCACCACTGAACCCCGACACCGATGCCTCCATCGACTTCGACTTCGAATTCCACCCTAACTCTGATCGACCCATTAACCGACTTCGACCACCCTCATCGTCCCTCGAAATCAAAGATTTAATCGACACTGCCGTTGCCAGATCTGATCGACACCACGACCCTCATCATCCTTCGAAACCATCGCCAGTCATATCTGAGTCCAAGCTGCTGCCAGATCTGATCGAGATCCTACACAAACTTCAATTTTGCTTTTGAAGGCAAAATCAGAACTAAGTCCATACAGTTGTTGTTACTCAGGCTCCAGTCGCCGTCGATCCAGTTGTCGTCCAGTCTCCATTGATTCTTCCACCCGTCGATCCATCCACTTGATCTCCAACCCAAAATCCCACCCGACCTGCTACCTCCCTCAGATCCGATCCACTGCAAGAATCTCCTCGCCGCCGCTGATCTTCTCATCCAATGCTCACTCAATCTCCGCTTACCCGATCATGTAATATTTGGTGTTGAGAGTAAGATTTGCTGTTGCTACTGCAATATTTGTGTTACTGTCTACTAGAGAATCCTGCCTTTTGTTTCATGTTTACGGTTCTTGGTATTTGTTGCTGATTACAAGATCAAGCTATGTTGTTTGTTGTTGGTTGCTGAAGATCAGATCCGTTGTTTATCTTGTGCCGCTACCATGGGACAAACTGATGGAGCTGAGAAGAGTATTGGACTCGCCTTTACAATAGTTACAGCTGCAGGTAATGATGGTAAGGTTTTTAATATCTCTGCCTCTGTTATGAATAATGCATGGATAATGTCACGCCGCGCTACCCAAAAAGGAGATACGAAATACAGATACGTGACTAAGTCTAGCAAATGATTTTCATAATCAATAAGCTGTCAGGATTTTTACAACATTTTACAGGAATAATCAGAGTAGGAAGCAAGAGGAGTCAACCACGCATGCATATATGAATCAATATACCAACAGGAATTTACTTGAAACAAAATTTAATAATCTCAAATAAACCAGATCTGAACAAGTTAATAATTCAGGGTTACATTGCCCAATACAAAATAATCCAAGCAGCAATACATTTTCAAAATAAGCAACAGGAAATAATAATAATAATAGTAGCAAGAACTCCAGGAAGTAGAATCTCAGATCAACTACTCTATCGAGCAGCTGATCACCAAAATCTGCAACTTAACAAATTGCAAAAAAAAGAAAAGAGAAACAAAACTCCCTTCAATGCAAGTTACGAGCCGTTTGTAGTGCAGGCACAATTACAAGTAAAGAGGATAAACAACATAGAGTAACAGCGAAAACAAACATAGCATGGAATAGGCATGATAACAAAATAGAACAACTAGCATGAATCATGATCAGAATCAAGTAATGTGGTGAGTAACAGGTGTATATAACATGTGACAGGTAACAGGTATCATGCAAGAAGGTGAACATGTAATACGTGCCAAGAAGCATGTACAGGTATCATGTAATAGGTAAGCATGTAACAGGTAATCATGTGATGCCAAGTCTTGTATTATTACTATCTAGGTAGCACTTCATGCGTCCCAGGTTTTTACCACTTGGTTGCTACATGCATGCAAATTTTGTTCAGATCTAGTGGTGGATTTTTATAGGGCCGTGTACTCAGGCGTCATGTAGCAGGTATCAGAAACAGGTTCATGAATCAGACAGGTACACGAATTAACCGATTCATGCATCAACAGGTTCATGAATCAACTGAGTCATGCATCAACAGGTAATAGGTACAGGAACCAACAGGTCCATGCATCAAAGCATAAAGTACAACAGGTTCACGAATCCACAGATTCCTGAATCAAACATAAAGTGCAACAGGTTCATGTATCAACATGAATCAAATATATAAAATGAAAAACACGGGCCTCTTTCTAAGAACACATACCTATATTGTCCATTACTAAGATCTTTCCCTTAACCCTGGCTTAGTTATTTATTATTATTATTAAACAGACATATACGTGTACATAACATGGTATGAACAAGTAACAGGTTCAGGTTGAAAGATAAACATGTACAGGTGAAAGACAACTCATAAAAGGGTAGAACAACGAAAATTTTAGTTAAGGACAGCAAGTCAGTACTGCACTAAATCTGGAAATTCCCGTTGCTACAAATGTGCAAATCTGGATCCGTCCGAAAATCTGGAAAATAGACTCTCGGCCGAATCCAACAAATATATATAAGTCATATGGTATTTCACAAAAATAATACTCAAAACAGATTTGTATCCAGAAAACATGCTCAGCTAGAAATCAGAAGTTTGTATTCATAAATAGGAAAACAGCATAAAACATACTGATTAAATCCCATAAAAATATGGGGTATTCCCTAGTATGTTTAGTGACAGAAAATAAAGTTTCATAATTTTCCAACATAGATAAAATGGTCACGTAAAATCAGAAAGCAACAAGATACAGCAGTTTTGTAAATCTGAAATCATAAACACAGCAGTACTAAAACAACAATATCTTACAAAATATAAATCAAAATCCTGATCCGTCAAAAGGGTGATAACTTGTAACTTGTAAATCGAAACTGAGATCTGTCAGAAAATCTAGAAAGTAGACAGAATTCTTTATAATTCATATTCACAAACAATTTTCATATACTAACCTTAATAGGGTTTAAGATACTGAACAAAAATGAGGCACAACAAAAATTGAAAATCTTCTTCATGCATAAAATCAACATAGATCATATGAACACATCTAAATCATAACAAAACCTAAATAGGGTATACTAGGTGTCCAAGAAACATGGTATAGGGTATTTAACAAGTCTACAACGAGTTATACTATGACTAACACAATCAAGCATACGACAGCATACGAACAACATGCATGTATACATCAAGAAGTGAATATCTCTAAGTTATTTCATGTCATGTGTGCAATGAGACAACTACGGACAGGCCAACACATAGAGACAAGATATAGCAGAGGTTTTGCACAAGAATTGTTTCTAGAACACAACTACACTACAGACGGTATTTAGTACTTGTATTACATAACAAAAAGAATACAAGTTACTTGCCTTATAGTCGACGACGAAACGACGAAGCAAGAATAAGAATAACAGAACGGATTCCCGGGCAACGAACATGACCACAACGAACGGATTACAAACCAATAACCACGAACTCACACGCAGAACAACACGTGCAACAAAGAGAGAGCGAGAGGGAGACCGCGAACAGCGGCCTAGGGCTGTTGGGCTTCAGTGGCGCTCAGGAGGAGCAAGGTGACAACGGGGAGCTGCTCGTTGTCGACCTGGCAGTCGTGGCTACTGTGGCGTCAGGGGAGGAGCACGGGAGACGGGATCGGCAACTGGGCTGCATCGCGATAGAAGGGAGGGCACACAGGGGGCTGCACTGGCTATCGTTGGTCGCGACAGGGAGGTGGAGCACCGGTGTAGGGCAGGTGCCGAGGGTGAGGCAGGAAGGATCGGTAGAGGGTGTTAGGTGGAGCAGGGGTCGCCGGGCTGAAGGAGAGGGTCGGGAGAAAGGGTTGCGGCTGAAAGGGGTTTAGTAGTCGGGATGAAGTAGGGTTTGCAGGTGGCAGGGTATATATATAAGATGAAGTTAGGGTTAGGGTTTAGGTGGTATAAACGGGTAGGGTTTTAGGGTATGGTTTTATGCAGATGGTATTTGGGTTTCGAGTGGATATGGTTAATGGGTTAAAGGGGTGTTAAAAATAGGATCCAATAGGGTATTGAATAGGATTTTAAATGGGTTTAGAATGGATTTGGGTATAAATAGATCCAAATATTAAAAAAAATGAGATGATCCAAAAAAATAGCGAGGTGGGAACAAAATGGATGAAATAGGACATGAACAATTATTAATGAGAATACAAAATAATAGTTCAAACACTTAGAGACGAAACAATAAGAGACAATAGAATCAAGAAACTCAAGGAAGAAGACGACGAATCAAATAGATGAATACATAAAAGATGAAGATCCAAATACAAGGTCCAAAAAGAGATACACTGAGAATAAATACACAAAAGAAAAAAAAATACACCCAAAAATACAGAAAATGAAAAACAGGGGTTACAAATCTTACCCACCTAATAAGAAAAATTTCGTCCTCGAAATTCAAACAAGAGTTACATAGGGTAACCCCGAACAGAAAAGAAAGAATAAAACAAAAAGCTACTCAAACAAATGAGGAAACTTCTGCTGAATCTCCTTCTCCAACTCCCAAGTCGACTCACCTGGCAAGTGAGGATTCCAAGAAACACAAACCAGCTTGATGACCTTGTTCTTAAGCACTTTCTCCCGCCGATCCAAAATAGCAACTGGCGGAATCTTACAAGTCAAATCCGGCCGAACGGTCAACTCAGAATAGTCGATCACGTGGCCCTCATCTCGGAAATATTTCCTGAGTTGTAAGATATGAAAAACATCGTGCACTCCTGATAAAGCTGGCGGCAATGCAAGAAGATAGGCCACCTTGCCTACTCGCTCCACAATGTCGAACGGTCCAATAAATCTAGGGCTAAGCTTGCCCCCACAACCAAACCGAATGACATCGCGCCAAGGCGATACCTTTAGGAAAACATGGTCACCAACCTCAAACTCCAAAGCTCTCCGATGGACATCATCTCATCGCCTCTGCCTATCTGAGCTGCCAGAAGGTGCTTCCTGATCTGAGTCACCGCATCGACTGTTCTGGTGATCAACTTCGGACCCAACAACTTCCTATCACCAATGTCATCCCAGCACACTGGTGATCTGCACTTCCGCCCATAAAGTTCCACGAACGGTGCAGCTTTAAGACTGGTCTGAAAGCTGTTATTGTACGAAAACTCTAAGAGATGCAAATGGTCCTCCTATGATCCACCGAACTGCAGCATACAGGACTTCAACATGTCCTCAAGAGTCTGGATGGTCCTCTCTAACTGTCCATCTGTCTGAGGGTGAAAAGTTGTACTTACTTCAATTTACTCCCCAAACTACTTTGAAGACTCTCCCAAAACTGAAATCTGAATCTTGTATCCCTATCGAATACAATACTGACTGGAACCCATGAAGTCTGACGATCTCTTGCATGTACTTCTCAGCTAGTCTGAAGTGAGCACTCTTCGTCAGCCGGTTGACAATCACCCAAATAGCATTATGACCCTTAGGACTCCTCGGCAAAGCGGTCACAAAATCCATAGTGATCTGTTCCCACTTCCACTCCGGAATGGGAAGCGGTTGAAGAAGTCTAGTGGTTCTCTGATGCTCTGCCTTAACCTACTGGCAGATCAAACACTGAGACACAAACTGAGCCATAGCCCTCTTCATACCGTGCCACCAGAAATGAACCTTCAAGTCCTGATACATCTTAGTACCTCTAGGATGGATAGAATACAACGACTGGTGGGCTTCTTCAAGCAACCTCTGACGAACTTCACCCTTCGGGACACACAACCTGGACCCAAAATGAAGTGATCCATTAGTATGAATAACCATGTCCGTTCTGGAACCAGACTCAACTTCTACCCTGAAACCCTGCAACTGCTCATCACCATCCTCAGCTTCTTTGATCTGATCAACAAGAGACGACTGAAGCTGGAGCACCAAACTACTCCATTCAAAACTCGGTAACAACACATCCGACTCCAACCTTCGCATCTGCCCAACCAAGTCATTCTGCTGAGTCAGAAACATAATTGCCGGTCTCCTACTCAAATCATCTAGTACCAAGTTTACTCTACCAGGATGGTATTACAAATTGATGTCATAATCGGCCATAAGCTCCAACCAACATCTTTGCCTCATGTTCAACTCCTTCTAGGTGAAGAAGTACTTGAGACTTTTGTGGTTTGTAAAGATCTCCACTCGGTCCCCAAGTAAATAATGTCTCCATACCTTCAAAGCGAAGATCACCGCCGCTAACTCTAAATCATGAGTCAGATAGTTCTTCTCATGCGGCCACAATTGCCTCGATTCATAAGCAACGACTCGGCCCTTCTGCATCAGAACTGCTCCAAGATCCTTACCAGAAGCGTCACAGTGAACTACAAATCTACCTGAACCATCTGGAATAGTCAACACTGGCGTTGACGTCAACCTGCTCTTCAACTCAGCAAAAGCCTTACCGCAAGCCTCAAACCAACAGAACTTCTTATCCTTACCTGTCAGCTTAGTCAATGGTCCTGCTATCTTCAAAAAATCTTGGACGAATTTCCGATAACGGCCAGCTAGACCACAGAAACTCCTCACAACTGAAACTGAATTGGGAACTGGCCAGTCCTTCACAGCTTCAACCTTGGACGGATCCACTGAAATACCATCGCCCGAGATAATATGCCCGAAGAAGGTAACTCTGTAGAGCTAAAACTCACACTTGCTGAGTTTCCCATAAAGCTGATTCTCTCTCAAAGTCTGCAGAACCAACCTAAGATGTTCAGCATGATCTTCCCGATTTCGAGAATATACCAGAATGTCATCAATGAAGACCACCACAAATCTATCCAGGAACTGAGAAAGACCCTGTTCATAAGACTCATAAATACAACTGGCGCATTCGTGATCCCGAACGGCATCACAAGATACGCATACATCTAGTCCTGAATGCAGTCTTCTGTACATCAGTTGCCTTCACCTTGACCTGATGATACCCGGAACGAAGATCCAACTTCGAGAACAGCTGCTCCGCTCAGCTGATCAAATAAGTCATCGATCCTGGGCAATGGATATTGGTTCTTCACAGTAACACTGTTCAGTTTCCGATAATCAACGCACAGTCGACGACTACCATCCTTCTTGTTGAAAAAAATGACTGTAGCACCCCACGGCGAAACACTGGGTCTGATGAATCCCAAATCAAGCAACTCCTGAATCTACACCTTAAGCTCTGCTAACTCAACCGGTGCCATCCTGTAGGGACTCTTCGATATCGGCGCCGTACCAGGCTGTAATTCAATACCAAACTCTACATCCCTATTAGGGGGTAAGTCAGGAAACTCCTCTAGAAAAACATCTAGGAAATCCCGCACTACTAGAGGCGCAACCTCACAGCATGAATGCAATTCCATCGCACAAACCTTCTGATCAACTGCAGTCTCAGCTCGGCCAAGGGGCATCTTCCCGGCATGGAACTCAAACTCTGCGCGACCTGGGATTCCGAATACAACTTTATTAGTACGGCAATCAATAATGATATGGAACTCTCCCAACCAATCCATACCGAGAATGACGTCGAATCCTGAATTCCCAATTACAATCAGATCGGCCTTGAAATCTGCACCGCCAATAATCACAGGACACTTCCTGCACTTTCGGAAACAAACAAAAACACCGCCACCAGTCACAATGTTCCAA
The DNA here is from genome assembly GCA_017893485.1 of Hemerocallis citrina. NCBI lineage: Eukaryota > Viridiplantae > Streptophyta > Magnoliopsida > Asparagales > Asphodelaceae > Hemerocallis > Hemerocallis citrina. The sequence goes on along the minus strand of CM030360.1, from coordinate 159,054,424 downwards.
GTCTCAGACATGATGCTGCACTCTAACTGATGGCGAGCTACGAAGCGGGCGAAGGAATGGGTTGCCCCAGAATCAAAAAGAACATGAGCAAGAAAAGAACAAACAAGGACAACACCTAAGATAGAATCAAAAGCAAGAGAAAAAGAATTGATGATCAAGGGTGAAAAAAAACACAATGCAGAAAGATAACAAGAAAGAATAATGCAAGAGAAATGAAAGAAGCAAAAGAGAAACAACCAAACAAAAATGCAAAATATACCTGCAACAACACCCTCTGCTGTCTCAGCATCAGCAACAGTCAGGTTGTAAGCCTGACCTCTCCTGGGGGCAGCGGTCCGCTGACCGACAATCTGGTGCTGAGGAGGAAGCGGTGGCCTGACTAGACCACGAGCTAGGGCTATCTGCTGAACTGGACCTCCGGCTGGAAGAGTCATCCTCCGCTGCGGGCAATCACGCACTGAATGGTCAGTAGCACCACATCCATAACAGCGACGATTGGCATGCCTGCAGTCTCTGTGCACATGCCTGGGAATCTGGCAAAAGTTGCAAAAACCATCGCCCTAGGAACAGCAGGCAGGTAGGGAGCAGACCTGGCTGGATGGGCTGGAACAGGGCTCCGAATCGGCCCACCAGAAGGCCTAACAGGGGCAGCGGGAACAGTCCATTGGAAAGGAGTCAACCCACCATGAGCCTGCTCCTGAGCTCGAGCTGCCTCAAGAGCCTCAGCATAAGTACGCGAGCAAAGGGAGACAAGCTGCACCTTAATATCTTGCTCAAATCTCAGCGTAAATCTACGAGCCCTGTCTTCTTCGTTCGCCACAAGAACAGCTGCGAAGTGGCTAAGTCTGGTAAATTCCACTGAATACTCAGCCACAGACCTAGAGCCTTGTTTCAAGAAAGTATCATGTTACAACATTGCATGGACAATATGTAACAAAATTCCAATAATAGAACAATGACCAACCTGTTTTAGGGCCAAGAACTGCTGCTCCATTTCAATTCGAGTGCTGCTATGGAAGAACTTCTCCAAGAAGCTCCTAGTGAACGTGGCCCAAGTAATCGATCGTTCGAGCCTTTCAGACTCAGACCTCCACCAAATGTGAGCCAGGTCCACCAGCTGGATGGCTACCACATCCACTCTTTCAGCATCGGCAACTCGTTCTGCCAAAAGCAATTGCTCAGTCCGGATCAACCACTGTTCTGCCTCCAAAGGTGTCTTAGTGCCGGAGAATCTGTTAGGATGCAGTCTCATGAAATCTGTGACTGTCCCCGGACGAGGAGGGAGAGCTACCTGCATAGGCACAGTGGGAGGCAGAACCCGAGCAGCTTCCAAAGCAGCCATCACAAGGTCACTGTGATTTTGCTGCATATTGATCAACCGTTCCAACACATTGGTAAGGGCCTCAAGACCGGGTAATCTTCCTGAGGACGAGAAGTGGAACCTCTGCGAGCCATGGTCTGCACAAGAATCAAAACAATCAGCATCCAGATCAAAGTTGATTATAATTTATTCATGTATGCATGGTCTGTGTACTGTTGAGCCAATCCCAAGTCGAGCCAAGCTTGTCGAATATATCAGTTAACTAATACATTAGCTAAACCTGGCTCTGATAAGAATAAAAATCTTGTCACGCCCCGCTTCCCAAAAAGGAGATACAGAATACGGATACGTGAGTAAGTCCAGCTAATGGTTTTCAACATCTATAAGCTGTCAGGATCTTTACAACATTTCACAGGATTAATCAGAGTAGAAGCAAGAGGATTCAACCACACATGCATATATGAATCAATATACCAACAAGAATTTACTTGAAACAAAATTTAATAATCTCAAATAAACCAGATCTGAACAAGTTAATAATTCTGAGTCACAATGCCCAATACAAAATAATCCAAGTAGTAATACATTTTCAAAATAAGCAACAGGAAATAATAATAATAGTAGCAAGAACTCCAGAAACTAGAATCTCAGATCACTTACTCCATCGGGCAGCTGATCACCATAATCTGCAACTTAACAAATTGCAGGAAAAAGGAAAGAGAAACAAAACTCCCGTCAATGCAAGTTACGGGCCGCTTGTAGTGCAGGCACAAGTACAGGTAAAGAGGATAAACAACATAGAGTAACAGTGAAAACAAATATAGCATGGAATAGGTATGGCAACAAACTAGAACAACTAGCATGAATCATGATCAGAATCAAGTGATGTGGTGAGATAACCGGTGTATATAACATGTGACAGGTAACAGGTATCATGCAAACGGATGAACATGTAACAGGTGTCAAGAAGCATGTACAGGTATTATGTAACAGGTAATCATGTTATGTCAAGTCTTGTATTATTACTATCTAGGTTGCACTTCATGCGTCCCAAGTTTTTACCACATGGTTGCTACATGATGCAAAATTCGTTTAGATTTAGTGGTGGGTTTCTATAGGATCGTGTACTCAGATGTCATGTAGCAGGTATCAGGAACAGGTTTATGAATCAGACAGGTACACGAATCAACCGATTCATGCATCAACAGGTGCATGAATCAACAGATCCATGAATCAATCGATTCATGCATCAACAGGTTCATGCATCAAAGCATAAAGTACAATAGGTTCACAAATCCAAAGATTCATGAATCAAACATAAAGTGCAATAGGTTCATGTATCAACATGAATCAAATATATGAAATGGGAAACACGGGCCCCCTTCTGAGTACACATACCTATATTGTCCACTACTAAGGTCTTTCCATTAACCCCAGCTTGGTTATTTGTTTTTATTATTAAACAGACATATATGTGTACAAAACATGTCAAGAATAATATGGTATGAACAAGTAATAGGTTCAGGTTGAAAGATAAACATACAGGTGAAAGACAACTCATAAAAGGGTAGAACAATGAAAATTCTAGTTTAGGACAGCAAGTCAATACTGCACTAAATCTGGAATTTCCGTTGCTACAAATGTGCAAATCTGGATCCGTCAAAAAATCTAGAAAATAGACTCTCGGTCGAATCCAGCAAATATATATAAGTCATATGGTCTTTCACAAAAATAAGACTCAAAATAGATTTGTATCCAGAAAACATATTCAGCCAGAAATCAGAAGTTTGTATTCATAAACAGAAAAACGGCATAAAACTTACTAATTAAATCCAAGAAAAATCTAGGGTATTCCCTAATATGTTTAGTGACATAAAATAAAGTTTCATAATTTGCCAACATAGATAGAATGGTCACGCAAAATCAGAAAGCAACAAGATACAGCAGATTTGTAAATCTGGAATCATAAACACAGCAGTACTAAAACAACAATATCTTACAAAATATAAATCGAAATCTAGATCCGTCAAAATGGTGATAAAATAGATACAGTAGGCTGCAATTCATATTCACAAAGTTTTTATAAATAGCAAGTAGAATAAGGTTGAAATTAAGGTTCTTTACTGAACAGCATGAAAATTCTGCAAGTATAGTAGTTGTTTGCAAGTATAAAATAGTGTATAAAAGTTATTAATTAAATCCGCAAAAATTATAGGTTAATCCAAATCAAGTCCAGTTGTACTCAGCAAAATATTGGATCAAAATATTATCCTTAACATCAGTATAAAAATAAATAACCATACAGAATTCATATAAATCTGGATCTGGAATTTTAAACACATCTGTAGTAAAATAGCCATAACTTACAACTTATAAATAGAAACTGAAATCTGTCAGAAAATCTGGAAAGTAGATAGAATTCTCTATAATTCATATTCACAAATAATTTTTATATACTGACCTTAATAGGGTCTAAGATACTGAACAAAAACGGGATACAACAAAAACTGAAAATCTTCTTCATGCATAAAATCAACATAGATCATATGAACACATCCAAATCATTACAAAACGTGAATAGGGTATAATAGGTGTCCAAGAAACATGGTATAGGGTATTTAACAAGTCTACAACGAGTTATACTATGACTAATACAATCAAGCATACGACATCATACGAACAACATGCATGTATACATCAAGAAGTGAATATCTCTAAGTTATTTCATGTCGTGTGTGCAATGAGATAACTACGGGCAGGTCAACACATAGAGACAAGATATAACAGGGATTTTGCACAAGAATTTTCTCTAGAACACAACTACAATACAGGCGGTCTTTAGTACTTGTATTACACAACAAAAAAAATACAAGTTACTTGCCTTATAGTCGACGACGAAACGACGAAGTAAGAACAAGAATAACGGGAACGGATTCCCAGGCAACGAACACAACCACAACGAATGGATCACGAACCAATAACCACGAACTCACACGCGAAACAACACGTGCAACAAAGAGAGAGCGAGAAGGAGACGGTGGACAGCGACCTAGGGCTGTCGGGCTTTGCTGGTGCTCGGGAGGAGCAGGGTGATAAGGGGGGGCTGCTGGCTATCTACGCTGGCGGTCGTGGCTGCTATAGCATCGGGGGAGGCGCATGGGAGATGGGGTTGGCGACTGGGCTACGTCGCGACAGAAGGGAGGGCACATAGGGGGCCGCACTAGTAGTCGCTAGTCGCGACAGGGAGGGGGAGCATCGGTGTAGGGTGGCACCGAGGGTGGGGCAGAGAGGATCGGGAGAGGGTGCTGGGCAGAGAGGGGTCGCCGGGTTGAGGGAGAGGGTCGGGAGGATGGGTTGCGATTGAAGGGGGTTTAGGAGTCATGATGAAGTAGGGTTTGCAAGTGGTAGGGTATATATATAAGATGAAGTTAGGTGTAGGGTTTAGGTGGTATAAATGGGTAGGGTTTTAGGGTATGGGTGTATGCAGATGGTATTTAGGTTTCGGGTGGATATGGTTAATGGGTTAAAGGGGGTGTTAAAAATAGGATCCAATAGGGTATTGAATAGGATTTAAAATGGGTTTAGAATGGATTTGGGTATAAATAGATCCAAATATTAAAAAAATGAGATGATCCAAAAAAATAGCGAGGTGGGAACAAAATGGATAAAATAAGACATGAACAATTATTAATGAGAATAAAAAATAATAGTTCGAACACTCAGAGGCAAAACAATACGAGACAATAGAATCAAGAAACTCAAGCAAGAAGACGACGAATCAAATAGATGAATACATAGAAGATGAAGATCCAAATACAGGGTCCAAAAAGAGATACAATGAGAATAAATACACAAAAGAAAAAAAAATACACCCATAAATACAGAAAATGAAAAGTAGGGGTTACAGATAATTGATTCGGGTACTACCGAGCATATGACTATTTATTCTAGACAAGTTCAAAATTTTCAACCATCCACCAAATCAACTATGTCCACTGCCAATGGTGACCCTGCCACTGTTACTGGCGAGGGTACCAAACCTCTCACAAATAACCTAACCTTAGATACTACCCTAGTTGTTCCATCCTTGAATTTTTTTACCTATTATCTGTTGCTCAAATGACTACTATCTTACATTGTATTGTAGTCTTTTGGCCTTCACATTGTGTTTAAGGATATTCGGACTCGTAAGACGATTGGTTCTGGGGTTAGATACGGGAAGCTCTATTACCGGGATTTAGAATCTGAAAGTTCAAGCAAGTTGACTCAAGCTCTAAGTATGGAAGGATCCGAAGATAAGAAGAAGAAATCAGATATTTGGCTATGACATCGACATCTAGGGCATGCTTCTTTTGGTTATTTGAAGAAATTATTTCCAAGTTTATTTTTGAAGTTGGATATTTCTGCCTTTCGGTGTGATGTGTGTGAACTCGCAAAAGATCACTGTGTCTCTTTTCCTCCAAGTCCAAGTTGAAGCTCTCTTCCATTATGATTATTCATTCTGATGTTTGGGGTCCATCCAAAACCACTATATTTGGAGGAGCCAAATGGTTTGTGACATTTATTGATGACTGTACTCGTATGACCTGGATTTGTTTGATGAAGTCGAAAAGTGAAGTTAGTGGCTTGTTTCAGAAATTTCATAAGCATGTTATGATTCAGTATAAATCACAGATTCAAGTTCTTAGGAGTGATAAGGGCGAAGAGTACCTGAGTTCGAATCTGTAACAATATTTGGTGGAACACGAAATTGTTCTCCAGACTACATGCTCATATACACCTCAACATAATGGGGTTGCAGAACGAAAAAATAGACACTTGCATGAGGTGGTCCGTGCTTGTCTTATCCATGGAAATATGTCACTCATTTATTAGGGAGAAGCCCTGGCTTCTGCTGCATACTTAATCAACCGAGTTCCCTCTAGTATCCTAAACTTTCTTACACTATTTCAAGCATTAACTGAAGCTGCGAATGCACCAAAAGTCATCAACTTGCCACCTCGTGTGTTTGGGTGCGTTGCATTTGTTCACCTTCATCAACATGAATGTAATAAGTTAACTCCTCGAGCTGTCCGCTATGTTTTCGTGGGATATGCACATGATAAGAAAGGGTATCGGTGCTATCACCCACCAACTCAAATGATGTTTGTGACTATGGATGTTGTGTTTCATGAAGATGAGATGTATTTCTCTTCTTCTACAGCTGAACTTCAGGGGGAGTACAGAAGTAAAGTTCGGACTCTTGGATATGATGAAAGGGTTGGTGAAGTTCAGACTCTTGGGTATGATGAAGTAATTACCAGTCAGAACGAACAACTGGATACAAATAATGGCGAGCAATTGAATGAAGATCTAGCAAGGGAGAAAGACCCTCATGAAGAAGTGCAACCAAGAGAAGAAGATCCTCATGAAGAAATGCAACCAAGGGAAGAAGACCCTCTTGAAAAATTACAACCAATACCGAATTTCAGTTAGAGTGAACCGTCAGAACCCCAAAACCAATCGTCATCGTTGTCCAAAGCTCCTAGAAGAAAACTCCAGCACCGTACTAATAGAGGTATTCCAAAACCCACTTATGAACCTGATCCCACTAGTAACGTCAAATATCTCATGAGTAATTATGTATCCACTCACTGCTTGTCGGAATCAAATAAGTCATTGTAAATCAATTATCTAATGTTCAATTCCTAATAGTGTGCAGGAAGCCCTTACTGATCCAATGTAAAAAGCAACTATGGGTGAGGAGATGAAGTCCTTGAAAAAGAATAAGACTTGGGAGATAGTCGAGCTACCAGCAGGGAAGAAGCCAGTAGGATGCAGATGGATTTATTAGGTGAAGTATAAGTCTGATGGTTCAATAGAGCGATACAAAGCAAGGCTAGTTGCCAAAGGATACACTCAAACGTATGGAATTGATTATGAAGATACATTCACACTTGTGGCAAAATTCAATACTGTTCAAGTCCTACTGTCACTTACTGCAAATCTTGACTGGCCGTTGGAGCAATTTGATGTGAAGAATGCATTTTTGCATGGGAATTGACAGAAGAGGTTTATATGGATCTTCCACCTGGGTCGAACAGACCAGTCCAACAAAGTAATAAAGTATGTCGTTTGAAGAAAGCATTGTATGGAATTGAGCAATCGTCAAGAGCTTAGTTTGGGAGATTTACAAAATCAATAAGGACATTTGGATACTATCAGAGTAATTCAGATCATACTCTGTTCCTAAAAAGGAAAGAAGGTAAAATTACTGCTCTCATTATTTATGTGAATGATATGATAGTAACTGGAGATGATCCTGAGGAGTGGAATGCATTAAAGAACTACTTGTCACAAGAGTTCGAAATGAAAGATCTTGGCTCTTTGAGATACTTCCTTGGTATTGAAGTTTCTCGCTCAAGAAAGGGGATATTTTTGTCTCAAAGAAGGTATGCTCTTGATTTATTGAAGGAAACTGGAATGTCCGCTTGTCAACCGATTAGTACACCGTTAGAAGAAGGACTGAAACTGTGCAACGAAACTGATCATGTACCTTGTGATAAGGAAAGATATCAGAGATTGGTTGGACTGCTGATGTATCTTGCACATACACGACCAGATTTGTCATATGCTTTAAGTGTGGTAAGTCAGTTTATGCATGCACCTCGGGAACAACATATGGATACAGTGATGAGAATTATGAGATAAATTAAGTCTACTCCAGTAAAAGGGGTCTTATGTAACGCCCCGAATTCCAAATAAGACCGAATTCGAAGTTCCACAGGATCTTTACACTTCACTTCGTACAATTTTACAAGGAAATTTGAACTTTTCATAATACAACAGAGTCTTTACAATCATTTACACAGCAGAAGATAAAATGAAGTACAGCAATAAAAATAATATACAACTTGCAACATCTTTAACATGTAATTAATCAACAAAATCGTATCAAATTTATTTCTTCTTGAAAATCCAACCCTGCAAATAAAACTGTGGGCACGTCAGTTGCTTACAACCGACGAAAATGTTAGACTCGGCCATCCTCTCTATGTCGGAAATATAACGATCTCAATACTTTCACAAACCACAATCTTGAATGCAAATAAAGTGTTAAAATGTGACTACACTAAACATGTAAGTGTATGCCATGCCTTAATGCCTAATGCAGATATTTTATACTAGGATGACACTAATGCATACTTTTTCGGATTCTATACATCACATACTATATAGGTCCAAGGGCAAGCACCTACGTACTCCACCTTTAAGGGTTCAATCCCTCGCCATGAAACTACCCAGTAATAAAGCAATGTTTAGATCATTCCACAAGTACGGATCCTAGTCCCGGAGTCCACCGCCCGACTGTTATAATAGACTCCTCATCGTATGAATCATCTCGCAAGTGCCCCTCTAGTCCCGGTATACGTATATACATTGGAGTACGGCAAACTATCCGCCCGACTATGCATAGTCCCGGATTTAAAATAAAAGCTCGTCTCCTACGAAGCAACCACAGTCCCAGAATCTACCGCCCGACTGGATCTATTGTCCTGGAATCCACCGCCCGACTATATAGAGTACCCCACTTACGTTTGCCTAAGTTTTACTACATCTTCACTTAGTGCCTAGTTCTTAAGTTCAAGATATGAATAAATTATCATACCTAGAGTTAGTCTTACCCCCTACGGGACTTAATCACAAATATCGAGATAGCTCCATGGCCATATCTCAGAAATATACCTCAAATCAATAATGCCGGTACCAGGGGTCTCACTAAACTCTAAATCACAACCTTTCATGTACAAGAATCAATGGGTACTTATACCCTTCAATAATCATGTATTAAACTCAAAGTATTCTTATCTTCAACTTATTCACAATTTGATCAATGTCTTATCTTAACATTACTCATGATTCATTTATTCATTTACAACTCAAAATAAAACAATATTTCTTTTCATGAACATAGATTCATCCACCTTAAGTCTCATTAGCAATTTTAAGCTCATATAATATATCTCAACCACATCAAACATTTCTTAAACCAAATGAGTGTATAATTCATCAAGAAAAACCAAATAACAATATTTTACTCTTCTTCTAAAATAATGTCATACTCTTTAATAATTAATTTTTAAGTCAAAAACTCATTTTTCTATATCAATTTCTCCTTTTTAATTTCTCAAATATACATGAAAAATTCTAAAACTATTTTTAATAAATCTTATATCATTTTATATGAACATTACAATTTTTCCCAAATTTTTAATGGTATTAAAAATAGTCCTTTTTATTAAAACAAACCCAAAAAATGTTTGAAGCTATCAGGTTTCGAACCAAGCTCCCCGCCCCACTCTGTGAACCCCCAAAGCCCACACCGAATGTAACACCCCGAATTCCAAAATAGACTGAATTCGAAGTTCCACAGGATCTTTACACTTCTCTTCGTATAATTTTACAAGAAAATTGAAACTTTTATTACATCAGATTTACATCTCAAATTACACTTAAACAGCGGAAGCAATTTACAATAATTATATGAATAAAATGTACAACACTTGAAACAATATTTAAGCAGCATGCATACTTTAATCTTGTCAATCTCTTTATCTTACATAAAAACTGTGGGCTCGTCAGTTCATTCAACTGACGCAAGGATACAAACATCAATTTTCTTCTACTTAGAAAGCACACACTTGTCACAAGCAAAACTACGGGGACTATCCTATAGATGTCGTGTTGTGTTGTGCACTTAGTCCTTAATGCTGTGGTTTATATTATATGACACTAATGCACACTTGTTCAGATTCTATGCATCCCAAGCTACATAGGTCCGAGGGCAAGCCCGTAATCGTACTTCATCTTGTAGGTTTCAGTCCCTTGCCATGACTTAAACTACTACGGTAACTATGGTAAGTATCCTAGATGTTCTATGAATTACAAGCCCATGTGCAGACAATCTGGAGGGGAATCCCACGCAGTGACATGACGCATCATGTAGGAAATCTATGGACAATTCAGCCTTCATTATGGAACGATGGCACCACCCGTAGTCACCAAACACCCCACAAGCGTCGCCACTGGGACGATAATTCCGGAGTAGCGCTCATGCCGTGTCATGACGCAACAAGCAAGCAATCTGTGAATCACTCTCACACCGCCAATCGGATGCCCTCATACTCGTGTTTCTCTTTTACTTTCGTCACATCACCTCTATGTGTCTACTCCTTAATTATTTGAATCATGAATAAAATCAACCCCTAGAGTTAGCTCTTTCCTCTATACCGGTCTTAAACATCAATCAACAACATGACCCAAACTTGTTCTTTTCTTTTCATATCTCATCTCAAAAATATCTTTCAATGCCGGTATAAGGCTTAGCTACCCTCTAGCGTTCAATTCCATTTCATGTTCATAGCATCTGTGTATTCATATTCATAAGACCTTTCATAATTCATCATGAAATTTGCTTTCACTTTCATGTACAATTTTATGCATAGAATAAATTTCATTTGTCACAATCATAATTCATTCTTTCCACATAGTTCTCCTATTTTCATTTCATCAATACCAAATCTAAAATTCACACTTTCGATTTTCCCATTATTAAAATCTCTTTTCAAAACTTCTTTAAACAATACATTTAATTTTTTTTTCCATTATCAAAAGACATTTAAAAGTCGAAACCCAACAGTTAGGGCAATCGACTATTAACGCATATTCGGTCGACTGTTCTGCGAGAATTTAAAACTCGAAACTAAACAGTCTGGGCAGTCGACTGTTAACGCATAGTCGGTCGACTGTTCTGCGAGAATTTAAAACTCGAAACTAAACAGTCAGGGCAGTCAACTGTTAACGCGTGGTCGGTCGACTGTTCTGCAAGAATTTAAAACTCGAAACTAAACAGTCAGGGCAATCGACTGCTAACGCATGGTCGGTCGACTGTTCTGCGAGAGTTTAAAACTCAAAACTAAACAGTCAGGGCAGTGACTGTTAATGCATGGGTGGTCGACTGTTCTGTGACTAAAATCCAAAATTTGGAATTTATACAGTAACTTAAGATTTTAAAAACCATTTGACTCTCAATTTTCATATAAAAGGCTATTCTTTATTTGAACGAAAATGGTCACAAAAGCTTTATGTCCTCTTAATTTGTCTTTTTTCAAAGAGAAAGTTCTAATTTGATAATTCTCAAATGGGTTACTCTTTATTAAACTAATAATTTCCTCCTTTTCTTCTTTTATCAATAAAATCCAATCTTACTCTTAACTAAGTCCTAATTACAAAATGTTCATTTTTCTTTCTTTCCAACAAAACAACATGTAGAAAATTCGGGTATTTTTGTATCAATCTTATTAACAATAAACATGCATGGTTTGTTAATCAATCTACTTTCATAACATGGAGATTTTCTCCTAGTTCACAACATAAAAACAACACATTTCTTCATATTGCATTTTTCCACATTCATGAATAACTCAACATAAAGATTCACCATTTCTTCATTAGCAAACAAGCATATTATCAAGTTATCACCACCATATTTCTATTCACATCATTCAATCAATTTTACTACTTATTTCATGCACTTTTACATGGGTTCATTTTCTCCCTAAACATGGTACTAATATAAAGTAATATTTCCCTTTCTTGTTTATTTTAGCATGATCACACACATAAACCTAGCATGGTAACTAGTTAGAAGTTGGAGAAAATTACCCATTAATGGAGAGAAAACAACAAGAACTCCTAAAGGATCTCGTAGAATGAACAAGTCAAGCCTTCTCCTCCTAGATCGAGCCACCAATTGACTTCTCCAACCAGCTTGTATGCAACCCGAGCCTTCAACTTTGCTTCTTGAAGGATGCCGGCAACTTCTAGGATGGAGAACACACACACTAGCACTCAATCTTTTGACTCACAACTCTCCTAATCTTTTACTCAAAATCTTGTCTTTCTTTCTTTCTTTTTCAAATCTTTTTCAAGTGCAAATGTGAGTGAATGAGAGGGGGTATTTATACTAATTTGGAGTGCAAATGGAGGGCTAGGATTTCTTCAAATGGTTAAGGATCAAAGGTCAAGATGAATTAGGGAGTTTTAGCAACTACCCATGATGGAGCAACCACCTCTCCCTCTCTCTTTGATACAATCCGGCCTCACTATTGGTGCACTTGCACATGCTAGTGCAATGCACACACAAACTAGTACCCCGTACCAAATTTGTTCATACAATTTTAATTAATTGTTTAAATTGGTCTACACTACAAGTTAGATTAATTAAAAGAGGAATTAAATTGAATGGTCTCACTAATAGGCCAAAAGACCATGGGCTCTAGTAAATTAATTAATAAATTAATTATAATGGGCTAGAAAGAGATAATTAGGCCTAGGATTTTATTTAGGCTTTAAAAATAGATCTTTCAGGAAATAAAGAGAATAATTATTAGCTCAACTATAAAGAAATATTTCTCTAAAAAAATGCATATGAAATTATACGTGCATAACACGTAAAATCACAAACTCTTATAAATAAAAATTTAGGATGTTACAACACTCCCTCCTTAGAATAGTTCTGTCCCCGGAACTACACTTAAAGTGTGAGAAAACATAAATACAATAAGAAGAAAAGAAAAGAAAAGAAAAGAAGATACAATCAAATAAAGAGTTCAAGATGATCTTTCATCATCCTCTCCTCAGATTCCCAAGTAGCCTTTTCAACCAACTGGTTTCTCCAGACTACTTTGACCATCGGTACCATCTTGTTCCTCAAGACTTTCTCCCGACGATCGATAATCTCAACCGGAAGCTCAATGTAACTCAGATCCAACTGCAAACCCTCCGGCACTTCGGGCAAATGATGACTCGGAGCTGGAATGTAACCTCTCAGCATAGACACATGGAAGACATTGTGCACCTGAGACAACTCTTCCGGCAATTCCAACCGGTAAGCAGTTTTTCCAATCTGCTTCAATATCTTGTACGGGCCTATGAACCTCGGGGTTAACTTCCCACCTTTGCCGAAGCGAATCACACCCTTGCTAGGTGAAACCTTTAGAAAGACAAAGTCACCAACCTCAAACTCAAGGTCCCTCCTCCGGTTGTCTGCATAGCCCTTCTTCCTACTCTGAGCATCCACCAACCTCTTCCTGATCAGATCGATCTTTTCAAAGGTCTGCTGCACAATCTCAGGCCAAACATCTGCCGCTCCCCAACTTCAAACCAACAAACAGGTATTGTGCACTTTCTGCCATACAGAGCTTCGTACGGCGCCATTCCAATACTAGTCTAAAAACTGTTGTTGTAGGCAAACTCCACCAGAGCTATATGCCATTCCCAACTGCCTCCAAAATCTAGAACACAACACCGAAGCATATCCTCAAGAATACATTTGACTCTCTCGGTCTGCCTATCGGTCTGAGGATGAAAAGCAGTGCTGAAATCCGTCTTGGTACCCAAAGCTGTCTGAAGACTCCTCCAGGAATTTGCGAAGTAAACCGTGCATCCCGATCATACATAATGGTTAACGGAAAACCATGAAGCCTGACAATATCTCCAACATACAACTTGGCCAACTTGTCCATAGACGAAGTGAGTTTCATCGCCGAGAAGTGAGCGGACTTGGTTAGTCGCTCGACTATGACCCAAATCGCATCATTGCCCTTTGAACTCTTGGGCAAACCCGTGATGAAATTCATACTGATGTTATCCCACTTCCATTCTGAAATAGGTAACGGTTGCAATAGACCTCCGGGCTTCTGATTCTCAGCTTTGACATGCTGACAGATCTCACACTTTGCCACAAACTCGGCCACATCCCGCTTCAAACCTGACCACCAGAATTGTTTCTTAATGTCCTTATATATCTTGGTACTCCCAGGATGTACAGACAAAAGAGTAGCATGTGCATCTTGAAGAATGCTCTCCCACCATTTTGCTTGATCCGGAACACATAACCTCTCTCCAAACCACAACACTTTATTCCTGATCTGAAACTCTAACAAATTGCCAGCACCAACTTGCTCCTTCATCTTCTGAATCTCTGCATCTGCCCTCTGACTTGCGATAATCCTTTCATTCAGCGATGGTTGATGCCTCAACTGAGCTAAAGATGATCCCAAGCCTTCAGTACCAGCCCGATTCAACTCCTCTGCAAGCTGCCTCTGAGTCGTAATCAAACTAGCCAGACTACTCTTGCGGCTAAGTGCATCAGAAACAACATTAGCCTTCCCAGGATGGTACTTAATCTCCAGACGAATGTCCTCAAGTACTTCCAGCCAACTCCTTTTCCTCAGATTCACGTCCTTCTGCTGATAGATGTACTTCAAGCTTTTATGGTCCGTGTACATATTCAGCTTCTCACCATACACGTAGTGTCTCCACTGCTTTAAGGCGAAGATAATTGCAACCAACTCTAGATCATGAGTCAGATAATTCTTCTCATGCAGTCTTAGTTGCCTAGACCCATAAATGATCACTTTTCCTTCTTGCATTACGACACAACCAAGCCCACGATGTGAAGCATCGCTGTAAACATCATACTCAACACCTACTCTAGGCAAAACTAAAATGGGAGAAGTAGTCAGCTTCTCTTTCAACTCCTGAAAGTTTGCCTCGCGCTGCTTAGTCCACTTGAAGTTCATATTCTTCTTGGTCAAACCAGTGAGTTGCACGGCTATCTGAGCATAGCCCTGAATGAATCTCCTATAGTATCCAGTTAGTCCAAGGAAACTCCTGATTTTCTTTACTGTAGTAGGCCTTGCCCAATCCTTCACCGCCTCTATCTTCTGTGGATCAGTTGCCACTCCCTCCTTAGAAAGGATGTGTCCTAGGAATGCCACTTCAGATTTCCAGAAATCGCACGTAGATAACTTGGCATACAACACATGCTCCTGAAGCTTCCTCAAAACTGCTGTCGGATGCTCCGTGTGCTTCTCCTCCGACTTGGAGTACACAAGGATATCGTCGATAAACACCACGATGAAAAAATCAATAAACGGCCTCAGAACTCTATTCATTATATCCATAAAGATTGTAGGTGCATTCGTCACTCCAAACGGCATAACTAAGAATATGTAATGCCCGTGTCGAGTTCAGAACGCAGTCTTATGCACATCTTCAGCTTTCACTCGAACCTGATGGTATCCCGATCGAAGATCTATTTCAGAGAAAATAGCTGCTCCTTGTAGACGATCGAACAGGTCGTCAATTCGAGGAATAGGATACTTGTTCTGAACAGTGACCTTATTCAGTTCTCGATAATCGATGCACATCCTCATCGAACCATCCTTCTTCTTTACCAATAGCACCGGTGCTCCCCCAAGGCGACGCACTCGGTTGAATAAAGCCTTTCTCCAACAGTTCCTCAATCTACCATTTGATCTCATCCTGCTCCACAGGCACCATCCTATACGATGCCTTGGAAATATGTGCACTCCCTGGCTGAATAGTGATGCTGAACTCTACATCACGATGCGGGAGTAACTCAGGAAAATCTTCCAAGAATACAGTCGGGTAATTCCGAACTACTGGAATTAGCTGCACCTCTACAAGAATCCCCTCCTTATTGCTGATAGCAGCAACCAAGCCTGAACATCTCATCTTCCCTTGGAAAGTGACTTCAGGAACACCTGAATGCTCACACTGTACACTGACATCTAATCAAAGCCAATGATAACATTGACTCCCAAGACATTCAGCTCGATCAGATCAGTCCTGAAGATTCTATCTCCAATCGATCTCACAGTCCGTATAGTACCGATCAGTGGTTAATGTCTCCCCTGATGGAGTAGCAACCGCTAAGACCTTGCTTGGAAAGACTTTCGGTTCGACTCCCAAAACTTTAGCAAACTTAGGTGATACAAAAGTGTGAGAGGACCCAGTATCGAACAAAACAACAGTTTTCTTTCCATTCAAATAAAGTTCTCCTATTATATAACACACACTCGTGACATAACAGTTCACTAAATAAAGCGGGAAAAGAAGAACAACAGAAAACACTCTTAAACATCCTCTCTCGTACCAGTGATGACGTGATCCACCTCATCAGCGTCAGCTTCAGTTAAGGCAAATACTCGCCCCTGCTGGTACGACTTCTTCCCGGCCTGCTGAGTTGGTCCCTTACGGATGACATCTTGAAACTTAGGGCACTGAGACTTGTAGTGGCCTGTCTCTCCACAGTTGAAACAAGTCACAGGAGGTCTCACCCAAGTATTCCCGGATCTCCCGCCACATGAACAGCGTTCGCACCTGTAGGATTAAACCTTTGAGCCGGCGACTTTCCCCTGACATTTCCAGCAACTGCGGACCTCTTCCTCACATTCCAGGTGTTCCTCCGATTCTGAATAGCATGGAACTGCTCCATGTCCGCCTCGGTGGCTGCAGCTCATTTGACCAACTTGTCAAAACTCCTGATACCGAGGGGTATCATCCGCGATCTCAGACTTAGCCTCAAACCATGATCGAATTTTCGAGCCTACTTTGCCTCGTCCATCACCAATTCGGGGGCATACCTCGAGAGCTAAGTAAACCTTATCTCATACTCCCTAACCGACATGCTGCCCTACTGCAGTGCCAGAAATTCCATGGCCTTCTTCTCCTGGACGTCTGATGGAAAATAATGACTGTGAAATTCCTCCAAGAATTTCTCCCAGCCAAGGACAATATTTTCCATCGTCCGCTTCATCGGCTACCATCACACAGCCGCATCCTTCTCGAACTGTAGTGCAACCAACTTCACCTTACTGCCCTCCCGAGTCTCCAAGACTTCGAAGATAGTCTCAATCTGTCGGATCCAATTGTCAGCCGCGTCAGGGTCTGACTTCCCTTCAAACACGAGTGGTTTCATCTGTTTGAATGATTCCACGAATTTGATTACTTCGGGTACTGGATTTACAGGAATCCTTCCTTGGTTCTGATTCATAGCAACGGCATTGAATGTCTGATAGACCTTCGCTAATTCTGTTTCCAAGTCCAGACCTTCTCCGCTTCTAGCTCTTCTTCCAGCCATATTCTGATGCAAAAGATCCATTAAATTCGAAGTAGAAAACATGAATTTAAATTAATTCTTCTTTTCATTGAATTTCAAACTTTATACATTCGAATTTAAAACATTTCTGACATCAAATGAAAGCAGTAAAAAGATACAACATTCTAGTTCCTACGGTTCCTCTTGGCTTCTCGAAGCTCTTCCCGTAGTTCTGCCACTTCTTCCTTCAGTACATCGTACATGTTTTTCCTCTTCTCGAGTTCCCAAACACGATGACTGAGCGTGGCAATGCTCTCCTTGCACTTTGCACACTGTGCCTGCAGCAGCTCCACTCTCTCCCTCTGAGTTTCTACTTGCCCCTGAAGAGACACAATGAGACTACTCGGAACTGGTTCTTCCTCGTCGAAGGAATCATCAGATGAATCCGGAGGTGGAGTGATCTCTCTGGACTCAGGCCATTCCTCTTCGAATTCTTCAGGATCTTCTTTGCCTGAATCAGCTTGCCCGGGGTAGTAATCCTCCTCAACTATGTGCCAGTCATCACCTCCAGCTGGGTCGAAGTGGTCCGCCATCTTAGAGAAAGGAGAAGAAGAAGAAGAAGAAGATAAATCATAAAGCAACACAAATGTAAGTGACTTACATTTAAATCTCTAGACTCAACACACGCTCTAATGTCCACTTCTAGGGTGTCGTTCCTTATAAATTTGTACTACTTGGAAGCGTGGCTCTGATACCACTCTGTAACACCCCCAATTCCAAAACAAACTGAATTCGAAGTTCCATAAAATCTTTACAGTTCTCTTCGTACAATTTTACAAGCAAATTGAAACTTTTATTACATCAGAGTTACATCTCAAAATTACACTTAAACAGCGGAAGCAATTTACAATAATTACATGAATAAAATGTACAATACTTGAAACAATCTTTAAGCAGCATGCATACTTTAATCTTGTCAATCTCTTTATTCTGCATAGAAATTGTGGGCTCGTCGGTTCATTAAACTGACGCAAGGATATAAAACCTCAATTTTCTCTACTTAGAAAATACACACTTGTCACAAGCAAAACTACAGGGACTATCCTATAGATGTCGTGTTGTGATGTGCACTTAGTCCTTACTGCAGTGGTTTATATTATATGACACTAATGCACACTTGTTCGGATTCTATGAATCCCATACTACATAGGTCTGAGGGCAAGCCCTAATCGTACTTCATCTTGTAGGGTTCAGTCCCTTGCCATGACTTAAACTACTACGGTAACTACGGTAAGTATCCTAGATGTTCTATGAATTACGAGCCCATGTCCAGACAATCTGGAGGTGAATCCCACGTACTGACATGACGTATCATGCAGGCAATCTATGGACAATTCAGCCTCCGTAATGGAACGATGGCACCACCCATAGTCACCAAACACCCCACAAGCGTCGCCACCAGGACGATAATTCCAGAGTAGTGCTCACATCGTGTCATGACACATCAAGCAGACAATCTGTGAATCACTCTCACATCGCCAATCCGATGGCCCTTATACTCGTGTTTTTCTCTGACTTTCATCACATCACCACTATGTGTCTAGTCCTTAATTATTTGAATCATTAATAAAATCAACCCCTAGAGTTAGCTCTTTCCTCTATACCAGTCTTAAACATCAATCAACAACATGACCCCAACTTGGTCTTTTCTTTTCAATATCTCATCTAAAAAATATCTTTCAATGCCGGTATAAGGCTTAGCTACCCTCTAACTTTCAATTCCACTTCATGTTCATAGCATCTGTGTACTTATATTCATAAGACTTTTCATAATTCATCATGCTATTTGCTTTCACTTTCATGTACAATTTTATGCATAGAATAAATTTCATTTGTCACAATCATAATTCATTCTTTCCACATAGTTCTCTTATTACCAAATCTAAAATTCACACTTTTGATTTTCCCATTATCAAAAACTCTTTTCAAAACTCCTTTAAACAATACATTTTTTTCCCATTATCTAAAGACATTTAAAACTCGAAACCCAACAGTCAGGGCAGTCGACTGTTAACACACAGTCGGTCGACTGTTCAGCGAGAATTTAAAACTAGAAACTAAATAGTCAGGGCAGTCGACTATTAACGCATAGTCGGTCGACTGTTCTGTGAGAATTTAAAAATCGAAACTAAATAGTCAGGGCATTCGACTGTTAACGCATGGTCGGTCGACTGTTCTGCAAGAATTTAAAACTCAAAACTAAACAAACAGGGCAGTCGACTGTTAACGCATGGTCGGTCGACTATTCTGCGAGAATTTAAAACTCAAAACTAAACAGTCAGAGCAGTCGACTGTTAACGCATGGTCGGTCGACTGTTCTGCGACTAAAATTCAAAATTTAGAATTTATACAGTAACTTAAGATTTTAAAAACTATTTGACTCTCATTTTTCATATAAAAGACTATACTTTATTGGTACGAAAATGGTCACAAAAGCTTTATGTCCTCTTAATTTGTCTCTTTTCAAAGAGAAAGTTCTAATTTGATAATTCTCAAATGGGTTACTCTTTATTAAACTAATAATTTCCTCTTTTTCTTATTTTATCAATAAAATCCAATCTTTCTCTTAACTTAGTCCTAATTACAAAATGTTCATTTTTCTTTCTTTTCAACAAAACAACATGTAGAAAATTTGGGGATTTTTGTATCAATCTTATTAACAATAAACATGCATGATTTGCTAATCAATCTACTTTCATAACATGGAGATTTTCTCCTAGTTCACAACATAAAAACAATACATTTCTTCATATTGCATTTTTCCACATTCATGAATAACTCAACATAGAGATTAACAATTTCTTCATTAGAAAACAAGCATATTATCAAGTTATCACCACCATATTTCTGTTCACATCATTCAATCAATTTTACTACTTATTTCATGTAATTTCACAAGGGTTTATTTTCTCCTTAAACATGGTACTAACATAAAGTAATATTTCCCTTTCTTATTTATTTTAGCATGATCACACACATAAACCTAGCATGGTAACTAGTTAGAAGTTGGAGAAAATTACCCACATTTAATGGATAGAAAACAACAAGAACTCCTAAAGGATCTCATAGAATGAACAAGTGAAGCCTTCTCCTCCTAGATCGAGCCACCAATTGACTTCTCCTCCTAGCTTGTATGCAACCCGAGCCTTCACCTTTGCTTCTTGAAGGATGCCGGCCACTTCTAGGATGGAGAACACACACACTAGCACTCAATCTTTTGACTCACAACTCTCCTAATCTTTTACTCACAATCTTGTCTTTCTTTCTTTCTTTTTCAATTCTTTTTCAAGTGCAAATGTGAGTGAATGAGAGGGGGTATTTATACTAATTTGGAGTGCAAATGGAGGGCTAGGATTTCTTCAAATGGTTAAGGATCAAAGGCCAAGATGAATTAGGGAGTTGTAGCAACTACCCATGATGGAGCAGCCATCTCTCCACTTCATCCACCTCCCCCTCTCTCTTTGATACAATCTGGCCTCACTATTGGTGCACTTGCACGTGCTAGTGCAATGCACACACAAACTAGTACCCCCTACCAAAATTTGTTCATGCAATTTTAATTGATTGTTTAAATTGGTCTACACTACAAGTTAGGTTAATTAAAAGAGGAATTAAATTGAATGGTCTCACTAATGGGCCAAAAGATCATGGGCTCTAGTAAATTAATTAATAAATTAATTATAATGGGCTAGAAAGAGATAATTAGGCCTAGGATTTTATTTAGGCTTTAAAAATGTATCTTTTAGGAAATAAAGAGAATAATTATTAGTTCAACTATAAAGAAATATTTCTCTAGAAAAATGCAGAAATTATACGTGCAAAACACGTAAAATTACAAACTCTTATAAATAAAAATTTAGGATGTTACACCGAAGACCACTAAGCCCAAGTGGCTTAGCTGTCATAAGGCCATCTCGATATCCCCATATGCTACTTTTAGGTCTTGTATTTAATTAAACGAATAGAAATAAAAATGTGTCTAACAAGTTTCGAACCCACGACCTCTTGACAAACACAGCGACTTATGGTGCACCGCCTAACCAAGAAGTCCATGTGTGATTACTGATTAGGAAATCACATTATTGTAGTTTTGTTCATATGGTACAGTAACTAGTTTATTTCACAAAATTCAAACATTTGATCGATCTAATCCTTTTAATAGACTATATTTTTCTCATTCATACTAAGTTTACTTGAAATAAGTAATTCACAAATTTTCCAAACTTATATTTTTGACATATTTCAAATTATTTCCTCTCTTTAATAAACATGAATTTTATTCCTTCATTTTAATCAAAAATAGCACATTGTATCTCTTACAAATATTTATTGTATCTCTTACAAATATTAATGAATCTATGTGTATCAATTTAACTTCACAAAATTACATTTTTTACCACAAGAGAAATCTCAACAAATCTTTATACAATTATATATATTTCTACATTAACATGCATATTTGTTTCTTGGCAATAACTCATTATTTCTTTTTCTCATTCCTACCAACACGATGATAATCTTAATCATAACAAAAATTTACTACTATTCATAGCACATACAGTAGCATGGATTCTATTCTTCATTTAACACATCAAATTTAATCTATACTACTCATTAATAATTTCTAGCATGCATGTCTTATCTTTTAGAAAGCACAAGATCACCCACATCACATCAATTTGATCTACATTACTAATGTCATATTCTACCATGTTCAACCTATGAATTAGAAAGTACAGAGACCAGCCACCTCTTATGAAGAATTTGTAACCAAAGAATGATGGAACACAACTCTTAGCTCCTAGCTCCAACAAGCAACTCTTAGTCCTTCTCCTCCTAGCAAGAGCACTCCAACAAGCAACAAGAACATTCTAGCTACATTCTAACAAGAACATTTTGGTGTGAAGTGAGAGAGAATAGGGGTATATTTATAAGACAAAAGAAGGGCAAAAATGCAAAATCTTTCCCACCTAATAACTACCCACTAACTCTATCTCTTCACATTCCCTAACCCCCATCCCTTCCACTCCTATAACCCCCATCCGGCCCCCTCTCTATTCCAAACCGATCCCACTCTCTCTTCCTCTCCACACATGCACACACACATACAAAAAAATTAAATACAAATCCTATAGTTTTTATTTGTATACTAAAAGTTGTTACATGTCATGTGTGAGTCCATGCACAACCAAAAAATGGGAATTTAATTAAATGGTCTTGTCTAGTGGGCTTTTTTTTAATTCATTAATTTAATTAGTCTAGTGGGTTAGAATCTATTCTTAGGTCCATGGGTTTAAAGAAAGGCTAAATAAAAGACTCATGCATACTAGAATGTAAATGAGAGTAAGAAAAATAAAGATGGAAAAATTAGCACGTGCTTGCACGAGCACACACTTCGTTCAATTAAATATTTAAATTAAAATACATGTATATAATATATAAGATGCATATAAAGTTAGTTTAATTCAAAAATATAAAATTTTCATGCACAAAAAAATAAATATACACATAATCCAAAATTTATTTTGAAAATAAATACGCTCAAATATGTTCGCCGAAAACACGTGTGTTACACGTACAAAAGCATTTAGTTCAAAATGTGAAAAAATAAATTTCCACTTTATAAAATAGATTTGAATACCTAAAATAAATAATTTAAACAGATAGAAAATATTACACGTAGCGGTGAAAACACATAATCGATGCGTGCATCAAAAATACGTAAAAAGCATGTAAATCCCAGAGATTGAAATTTAATATTTTAGTTAACTCAAATAGCATAATATGCATAAATAGTCAGAAATCAAAATAAGTAATGAAAACACATTACAAATATTACCAGTAACGGTACACAATACACGTGCGCAACACACGATGGCAAAATTGTCATTTCCAATTTTGCGGGGTGTTACATCTTATTTGCGAAATATTGTCACTTGAAGATTGAGACATACACTGATGCTGATTGGGAAGGATTTATAATTGATAGGCGTTCCACTTCAGAATACTTCACCTTTGTTGGAGGAAACTTAGTTACATGGAGGAGCAAGAAGCAAAATGTTGTTGCGCGCTCTAGTGCAGAGGCTGAGTATCACGGAGTAGCTTTAAGTATAGCAGAAGCTTCATGGCTGAAACTCTTGTTGCAGGACTTAGGCTATGGTATGAATGAACCTATGAAAGTGTATTGTGATAGTCAAGCAGCGTGTGATATTGCTGCAAACCCGGTTCAGCATGATAGGACGAAACATGTAGAGGTTGACAGATTCTTTATCAAAGAAAAAATAGATGAGAAAATCATTGAAATATTGAAAGTGAAGTCAGAAGATCAGCTCGCAGATATCCTAACCAAAGCCAGTTTCGAATCGGCTTTTCTTGAAATTTGTTGACAAGTTGGGCATGTTCAATATTTATGCACCAACTTGAGGGGGAGTGTTGAAATGTAGTAATTGTATATTCTGTTTTCTAATCTATAGGAAACAGATTTTCCAAATCTCTCATCTTCCCAATCTTCTCTCAATCTCCTTTCTTTTTCTCCAAGAATTTAATTCTTATATATAGATGTATACTATAGAGAAATAAAGGAATAAAAAAAATATTATTTTCCCCTAAATTTGTCTTCAACAGTTACCTATAACACCATACTAGTTTTAAATTTCCGACCATTGAGGTATTTACCAAGGTAACTAGGACACCAAAGCACTCCTCATACTTAAAGCACACATAAGCTATTGGAAAACCTGTTAGGATTGTGTCTTGTATACTCGTTGTTCATATTAAAAGAAGGTAATATGAAGCACGGAGGTCGAAACGTCGAAGTGAGTAGAAGGAAAAATAGCATTAGCAAGGGTGCAGGCTAGTTGCGGTCGACCGGTCTTGGTGACAGTCAACCGCACCCCCCGACCGCACCCCCCACCGCTCGTAGTACAGGGAATGTCAGAGAGTTATACGGTCGACCGGTCTTGTTAGACGGTCGACTGCCCGCGACGCTGTGTTCGTTTTTGGGCTTCGATTTGTTAGGTCAGTTCAGCCCAATCTTCAACTCCAAGTTAGATCGTGCGGCTCCTATTCAGTTACTTCTTTTCTAGGTTATATCGGACGACTGAGAATCAAGATTAGACCTAGATTTTCTCTCTATTCTTCTATATATATTGTAAACTCCTCCAATATGAGAGGGAGTACTTCACAGATTCTTTTCTCTATTGCAAAGAGAGGCTCGAGAGAGAGATAGTTCTTGGTGGGTGAGTTTAATTCCTTGTGTCACGTGAATCAGTAACTCCTTGTAATCTCTTCTAGTTGAATATCAAATCTCCCTATATTTCCCCCCGGATTAAGCAAAAGCTAACCGGGATAAGTCATCGTTGTTACGTTTGTGTTAGTTTGGTGGATCTACTTGCTTGCTCAATTTATTCGCCTCGTCTACTTCAACTTTCTCATTGCTATAATTAGTTCCGCTGAGACCAGCGGGCATTTGTTGATGCTGCAATCCCAACAACTGGTATCAGAGCTTCAGGTTGCTGAGTCCCTTGGTTAAGATGACAGGCCATAGTATTTTAAAGATCAAGTAGTTCGATGGTAAGATCGACTTCAATCTTTGGAAGACTGACATGTATGATGTTCTTATTCAAGAACGGTTGCAGTCAGCAGTAAAGAAGAAGGAAAAGCCAACTGATATGAAGGATGACGTTTGGGAAGATATTCGTGAAAGAGCCATTAGTCTAATCTGACTATCCTTGAACGATGTCAAGTGCATATTTCTTGAAGAAACTAATGCGGCAAGTTTGTGGGAAAGACTCATAGCTGACTACTCCGGTTCGTCGTTATTAGATCGGATGCATTAGAAGAGGAAGTTGTTCCGTTTATCTATGAAGGAAGGTCCCGATCTCCAAGACCACATTAAAGAGTTCAATAAGGTATTAAATGAACTTAAGGCGATCAACGCAGATGTGTGTGAGGAAGATAAAACTTTCAATCTGATATATTCACTGCTGGATTCTTATGAGCCTTTGATCACGACCATGCTACACGGTAGATCTGCTAAGAAGAGTATTTTGGTAGATGGTGTAATCAAAGCTGTAACGCCCTGAATTCCAAATAAGACCGAATTCGAGATTCCACGGGATCTTTACTTCACTTCGTACAATTTTACAAGGAAATTTAAAATTTTTTCAATAGTACATCAGAGTTACATTATACTTTGTTTACACAGCGGAAGAATAAAAGATTACAACATTGAAAAATACAACTTGTACAACTTTAACAATGTAAATCATCACTGCATCATAACATCTTCATGGCAAAGTCCATTACCTGCTTGTCAAGCTGTGGGCACGTCAGTCACTTACAACTGACAAAAATGTTATACTCGGCTATCCTCTCTATGTCGTACATATAATGATCTCATTACTTTAACAAACCACAAAGATTGAATGAACAAATAAAGTATTAAATTGTGACTGCGCTAAACATGTAAGGTATACGAGGGATCGAGCCCTTTATTGTGGAGTACGTAGGCGCTTGCCCTCGGACCTATGTAGTATGGGATACATAGAATCCGAACAAGTGTGCATTACTGTCATCTTAGTAATAATACAAGGTTTAGATCATTCCATGAATTTGAATCCCAGCCCCGGAGTCCACCGCTGACTGTTATAACAGTTCCCACATCGTGCGAATCATCCCGCAAGTGACCCTCTAGCCCCGGTAAACGTATATACATGGGAGTATGGCAAACTATTTGCCCGACTACTCAAGATCCCAGAGTCCACCGCTGACCTGTCCTCATAGTCCCGGATTTAAATATAAAAGCCCATCTCCCACAGAACAACCTCAGTCCACCAACTGGATCTATAGCCTCGGAGTCCACCGCCGACTATATAGAGCACCCCACTTACGTTTGCCCAGGTTTACTACATCTTCACTTATGTGCCTACTTAATTATTTCAAGACATGAATAATTTTCCAAACCTAGAACTAGTTTTACCTTCTACCGGACTTAATCAACATTTATCAAGATGGCTCCATGGCCATATCTCAAAATCACATCTCAACATCTTTTATTTCAATAGTGCCGGTACACGAGGTCTTACTAACTCTAAATCACAATCTTTTCATGTACAAGATTTCCATGGGTACACATACCCCTTTAACAAACATGTCTTAAAACTTAGATTATTTGCATCTTCAATTTTATTCACAAAAGATCAAACCTTGTCA
The DNA here is from genome assembly GCA_017893485.1 of Hemerocallis citrina. Lineage (NCBI taxonomy): Eukaryota > Viridiplantae > Streptophyta > Magnoliopsida > Asparagales > Asphodelaceae > Hemerocallis > Hemerocallis citrina. The sequence goes on along the minus strand of CM030360.1, from coordinate 159,027,881 downwards.
TTATTCATGATCTATCTATTCAATTAAAATCTTTATAAGCAAATCACTTCTTTCAAGAATACAACTTCATCATATAAAATTTTCATTCTCAAATTCAAGCGCCCATGATGTCTAAATTCATTTCAAGATATTTCTAAAAAAATAGGTTCAATTTCTTCAAAAAAAATTAATCACTTCGCAAAATATTATTTCACTCTTCTTAATAGAAGAAGTGTAACCCATGTTTTTCATTTTGTTTATTTTTGAGTGTATTTTGTTTCTTTTTTTTATTTTGGTGTATTTTCTCTCTTGTATTCTTTCTGAACCGTATGTTGGAGTTGTTTTCAATATATATATTCGTTTTATTTCATTTTAAGCTTTTTGTGTTTGATTGGTTGTCTCTTTTGTTTCGTTCTTCTATTATTTGATCTTTCTTTCATTTGGTCTCGTTCTCTTTATTTTTATTCTTTTTTTTTGGGTGCTTGTGGTGGTGGTTGGTTGTTATCCTATTCCCAATCCTATTGTTTGATCCCTAATAAGATTACCAAAGCCAAAATTAAATCCACAATCCTATTTGATATCCTATACAAATTGTATTCTATTTGAAGCCCAATTAAACAAATCCTATCACTACTCCTAATATACCCTCAACCCAATTAACCCATTAACCCAACTTATATTCATCCCTAATCCTCTCACATATATATACTACCTCACTCTCTCCCTATGTAACACGCTAGATTTGATTTATAAGATTGTGTGATTTTACGTGTTGTGCACATATGATTTCGTTTGTAAAATTTCTCGTATAAAATATTTTTTATAGTAATTGTTCTCTTTATTTTTCTAAAATTATTCTCTTTAAAAGCCTAATTTAAATCTAGGCCTATTTGTCCTTTTTAAGCCCACTATATTTATTAATTATTTAATTATTTTGAGCCAGGGTTAGTTTGGCCCATTAGTGAGCCCTATTTACTTTAATTCTCTTTTAAAATGGTCTAACTAGTAGTGTAGACTCATTCATGGACAATTAAATTTGTCACATGAACAAATTTGTAAATGGGGAACACTAGAGTGGCACGTGCATGCACTAGCATGTGCAACGTGCACACTGTAGGAGTGGTCGGATTGTGATGGAGAGAGTGGGAGAGATGAGGTTGGTTACTCTCATCATGGGTAGTTTATATAACTCCCTATTTCATCTAAATCCTTAATCTCTAACCATTGGATCAAATCCTAGCCGTCCATTCAGTCCAAAAATGTGTATAAATACCCCTTTATTACTTCTCATTAGCACACTAAACAATTCATTAAGAGAGAAAAGATAAGAGAGCAAAAGATTGAGTGGTATTAGTAAGCAAAAGATTAGAGAGCGCTTTGTTTGTGTGTGTTCCATTCAAGAGGAGGCCGGCCATCATCATCAAGCACAAGGAAGGCTCGGTTTCTAGCAGTGCATCAAGAAGGAGGTGGCTTATGGCTTGATCTAGATGGAGAAGGTTTTGTTCATTTGTTGTAGGAGATTCTTTAGAAGTTCTTTGATTTTCTCTCCAAATAAGGTGGGTGTTTTTCATGCTTCTAATCTAGTTACCATGCTAGGAATGAATTGCTGCTAAGAGAAAACTAAGTAATTTGGACTTATAGTTGTTTCAGATGAAATGATAAAATAGAGAATGACTGATAAATGATTGCTAAATTGGGAATTAAAGTGTTAGAAATTATCACCTTACCATGCTATATGTTTATGAGTTATGCTTTATGGAGATTTTGTGCTTGTGAGACAATAATTAATTAAATGCATCATAGATAATTGTTTGTTTGAATTAAAGTTATAGTAATGTAGAAAAATGAGAATTGGTATCCTAAAAATGTTGTAGGTTGACTAATGAGTAAAAGAACAAAGAAATTAGTTGTCTTGTGAAAAATCTAATTCTTGAATTATGTAGAAATATAGATCGTTCTCAATGTCAAAATTATGGGCATAGAACATAAAATAAGACCAAAAATGCATTTTTATAAGGCAAATAATGATTACAAAAATATTAGTTTACTGTAATTTTATATATTTTACGTTCTGGAAAGTTTGGTTTCAAAAGGAGAAGAAAAGAGACTAAAAACGTTTTGGGAATTATGTGAAACAATTAGAAATGGACAGAGACTAGATTAAAACACAAATCAAACTCTTTTCTTTACAACCTGGCCCCTTAGACCAAATGGTTGAGTTGCGTGGGCGTTTACTGTAGCGTGCGAGTGACCTTAGAAGTCTCGGGTTCGAAGTTTTAGGCTCTGCCCTTTTTTACTGTGTTTGAATAAAAAAACCCCAAAGCCAAAACTAAAACTCACCTTAATAAAACCCCTTCACTTATTGCATTGGCGCCTTAGCCCAGTTGGCATTTGGTGGCGGTTGACTTGGCTCAGGTCTAGGGTTCGAAACCTGGCTTCGGCAGGTTTAAAATATTTGATTTTTTTGGGTTTTAAAAATGATTCTTGGCCTTTAAAAAAATCGAAAAAAATATATTAATTATTCTAAAATTATGTAGAGCTTATGAAAAATATTAGAGCATTATTTTGACTAAGATAAAAGTGAATTAGTGGTGAAAATTGAGTATAATTGCATAAAGTGATAATATGAAAAAGTGATTATTTCTTTCATAAGAAAATTTTATTAAGTTATAAAAGAGTTATTTTGAATGAAGAAAAATCTTAGTGAGTTGATTATGGACTTTTATTCATTTGTTTGAATTTGTGTGCACTTTAAAGATTGATGAAAAATATAATTTTGTGATTCGAATTAAGTAAAGGAAATGAACAATTGTATGAGAATCTAATGGAATTATTGAAATAGAATTTTGAGTATGAAATACATGAATTGAAATCTAACTTGATATATGAGATTGGTTCATAGAAAAGAATGGAAATCATGTTAATTGTGAAAAAGAACTTATGAGTATGAAGACTCAAATTCTGCGATTATGAAGTGAAATTGAGAACTAGAGTGTAGCTAAGCCTCATACCGGAATTGAAAGAAAGTTGTTGAAATGAAATTTGAAATGAAAAGACCAAGACTGGGTCATGTGGTATAAATGATTAAGAGCAATATAGTGGGAGTGCTAACTCTAGGAGATTGATTTTTATTCATGATTCAAGTAAAATTAAGGACTAGATACATAGTGAAGATGTGATGAAAGTGAGAGAAAAATACAAGTATGAGGGCCTCGAGTCTACGGTGTGAGAGTGATTCATAGGTTGCCTACTTGATGCGTCAAGTCTTGGCGTGGACACTACTCCGAAATTATCGGGACCGTGGCGACGCTTGTGGGGTGTTTTGTTGATTACGGGTGGTTCCATGGTCTATGACGGAGGCTGAATTGACCATAGGCTCTGCATGATGCATCATGTCACGACGTGGGATTCCCCTCCAGGTTGTTTGGACATGGGCTCGTAACTTATAGGACATCTAGGATACTTACCGTAGTTACAGTAGTAGATTAAGTCATGGCGAGGGATCGAACCCTACAAGTTGAAGAACGATTAAGGGCTTGCCCTCGGACCTATGTAGTATGGGATGCATAAAATCCGAACAAGTGCGCATTAGTGTCATCTAATAATAATAATAAATTGCATTAAAGACTAGGCGCACAATCACAATACGACATCGATAGGATAGTCCCCTTAACTTTGTTTGTGAACAAGTTTATGGTTTGTTAAGCTTTGAGAATCGTTATACTGTTTCAGGCATAGAGAGGATGGCCGTGTATAATATCTCGTCAGTTGAATGAACTGATATGCCCACAGTCTTTATGTAGGATAAAGGAATTGACAAAGATTAAAGTATGCAAACAGCTTAAAGAATGTTTCAAGTGTTATACATCTATTTATGTAAATAATGTAAATTGCTTCCACTGTTTAAGTTTAAATGTAAATGTAACTTTGATGTAAAGTAAAGTTTAAATTTCCTTATAAAATTGTACAAAGAGAAGTGTAAAGATCCTGTGGAACTTCGAATTCAGTTGGATTTGGAATTCGGGGTGTTACACCCTAAACCCTAATTCTAACCCTAGCCTCCACACCTCCTACACACCCTGACCTCCTTCTCCCTTGCTTGCGCCGCACTCCACCCCGCGCATACAGCTGCACCCCCAGGCCGCCGACCCCCTCCCTTGGCCTGCATCCAAACCCGATACCCCCTTCTTGGCCGACCACCCTTCACACCACCATACAACCCCTCTTGCACCTCGACTCTCCCTCTTGGTGTCCCATCCATGGTCGCAAGCCATTGTTGCCGCCAACTTCCTCTCTCTTGATCTCTTTTGGAGTTTTGTTCATGTGGAGATTTTCGCTCGAGTTGCTTGGATTCATTCGTTCGGAGGTTTTCGTTCGTAGGTTTTGCTCGTTACTCTTGGTTTTCGTCGTTCTTCATCTTCGGTGAAGGCAAGTAACTTGTACTCCAATTCATTTGTTTGATACAAGTCAAAAATACCACCTATAGCATAGTTTGATTTAGAGACGACTCTTATTTGTGTTATTCTTGATGGGTTTTGTCTCTATTGTGAAAACTTGACCATAGTTACCTCACGACACAATATGACATGAAATAACTTATGTTTTACCCATTCTTGATTTGATCATGTATGTAAGACTTTTGTGAGAATTTGTGATTTGGTTGAGACCCATGTGATATACTTGGTATGGACATGCTAGATACCCTAATTCATGATGTTTGGATACTTGGTAGACTTGATTTCATGTTTGGTTGTGTTTTGAACAAGTTTTGTATGATACATGTTGAGTTGTTGTTAAAGGGAAAAATCTGTATTTTGTCGCTGATCTGCTATTTTGGACTGTCTTGAAGTCAATATCTTAATTTCGGTATAAAACATGAGTTTTATAGAATTTTGTCTATTTTCAAATCCCTCTGATCTTGCTCGATTTCGTTTTCGTATATGTGAGTTATGACTGTTTTACTACAGAGGTATCGATCTTTTCCAGATTTCGTTTTTCGATGATATTGATGACTAAATGATTTTGATACTGATACTACATATATTATTTTGATCCAAAAATTTGTTTAGTGTTTCTTTATCTAGTTAGGGATTACCCAGAATTTTGGTGGATTTTATTGATGAGTTTTATGTGCCGTTTCATGCTCGTTTATGAAAACTATACTTGCTGTATTTTGCTCGCTGTTCTGTAAAGAATCGTAATTTCACCCTGATTCCTTTTACTGTATGAAAAGTATTTGTGAAATATGAAAGTTAGTATACTTTATCTATTTTCATATCCCTCTGGCGGAATTGGATTTCGTTTGACTGGTTGCGAGATATCATAGTTTTTGTACAGCAGTGTTGGGAATTCCAGATTTGCCAAACTCTCGTTTATTGATGTTTTCTTATTTTTGATGACTGATCTAATTTTACTGTAAAATTATGAAACTTTATATTTAGATACTGGACATATAGGGGAATACCCCAGATTTTTTGTGGATTTATTTAATGTGTTTTCATGCTGTTTTCCTGTTCTTGAAATCGTTTTCTTGATTTCTGGCTGAACCTATTTTCTATATTCAAATCAGTTTTGAGCTATGTTTTTGTGAATTAATATATTACTTATTTATACTTTTTGGATTTGGTTGGAAGTCTATTTTCTAGAAGTTTCAACGGATTCAAATTTGCATGCTTATAACACTGGGAATCACTGTTTAACTACAGTATGGTCTTGCTGTCCTGAACTTGAGATTTTGATAAATTATTCTTTCATGTATTATCTTGTACTCGTACATGTTTATCTTGCAACTTGTACTTTTCACTTAATCATGCCATATTATTCATGATATATTTTGCATATATACATGCTTGTTTAACATTAATAATAAATATCCAAGCCGGGGTTTATGGGACAGATCTAATAGTGGATAATTCAGAAACGTGTACTCGGAAGGGGATCCACTGATCCTACGTGATTACTTGAGGCATGATACTTGACACGTGATTACTTGATACTTGCACGCTAGACACGATACTTGCCACTTGCACAATTTGACACGTGATTACATGATACATGATACTTGGAGCTTGGAGCTCGATTACTTGACTTGTTCCCGAGTATACTGCCCTTTATGGTCCACTATGAAATCTAAAGCGAAACTGTTTGCTGTAGCAACCATGTACGGTAGGCTGCATGAAGTGCTACCTAGATAGTAATCAATACAAGACTTGATACATGATACTTGAACATGATACTTGAACATGATACATGCTTACTTGATACTTGACTACATAATACATGAGACTTAAAACTTGACACTTGATACATGATTACATGATACTTGACTCTTGATGCATGTTTACATGATACTTGATTACTTGACACTTGATTCATGCCATTTACACTTATTCACTTTGACATGCTAGTTATTTATATTGACATCATACTTATACCATGTTGCTAGTTAGTTTTCCCATGTACTTGTATCCTACATTATAAGTGGCTCGTCACTTGCAATTGACGGGTACTTATTTTTCTCTTTTCCTCTTTCCTGCATTCGTTGAATTGCAGACATTGGAGAACAGATTCCAGGCGGTATTGGTGACATGAAGTATTAGTGCTAGATTTTATTATCATTATTTCTTGTAGCTTACTTGAACAATATTATATTTGGAGACTTTGATTTATTCTTGTATTTGGGCGATGTGACCCAAGATATTTGTTTTTTTCAGATCATGACTATTTGAGATTTATATAATTGGTTTCAAGTATTCTTGTTGGTATTTTGGGTTCATATGTGCATGTGGTTGATTCTTTTGCTTCCGACTCTGATCATTCTTGTGAATGTTGTAAAGATTCTTGAACAGCTTATAGATGATGAAAATAATTCGCTGGGCTTTTGTCTCGCATCCGTATTCTCTTTGGGAAGCGGGGCGTGACAAGAAGGATTTATTTTTAAATTCACATTATTCATCTTTCTATCTAACTTTTCATTTTTGTGTCTCAATTACACTTAAAAATTATTGCAATTCCTTTTTAATAAAAAAATCATTTTTCATTTAGAGAGAAAGGAGAAAAATCCAATAAGTACTTTCCAAACCCAAAAAAAAAAATATATCAAACACCAATAAAAGAAGTGCAGCCCACAGGTTTCGAACCTAGGCTGCACATGATGCTACAGTGACGCCCAAGAAAACCCCCACACCCGCTTGCTGTTTGGTCCAAGAGGACCTAGCGTCAAAATCCTATGCCGAAAGCTACATATTCTGATTTTTGGTTTTGGGATTAATTTAAAAGAAATAAGAATAAAATGTGGCTATCAAGCTTTGAACCCAAGACCTCTTACAAGTTGTATTCTGTGATGCATTGGCTAACCAGTAAGTCTAAGTGTATTTTCTGTTTAAGAGTTATACTAATGTACTCTTGTATACAACACTCTGAATTCAGTTCTTTTTACCAAAACTCGTTTATTAAAAATAATCCATTCTTTTAGACTAATGAAACAAAATCTCTTTTGGACTGAGATAAATATTAAAACAGTAATTCAGAAGTTCAAACTTATTTTAAGAAATATATCTTCATTTTTTATATAATTTTTTTCTTTCTTTTTGCATACGAATATTCATCTCTTCCCAAATCTCGAACTAAAATCATGTTTAGTAAAACTAGATCATATACTCTATTATACTAGTTACATTTTGTGATAAAACAAGCATGTCTCTTAATAAATCATGAATATCTCAAAGAATCTCCTTCATGCAAAAAAAAATTGTTTTTTTTAACCTATGTCGACATAAAAGTTATTTTTCTCTTTTCTTTTCCTTTCTTAATCATCATGTCGAAATATATCATTCTTTAACAAGTCCTAAAAGAAAATTCACACATTCAACAAAACATACAAATTTGCAAACATTCTAACATGATTCATATAATTAATTCCTTAGTTGAACTTTTCTTTTAAAAATAGCATGGTAACAAATTGTTCACAAATTCTCAACATGATCATTGCATACTATGCTAGCATGGGTTTTACATATATCTCATCCAATTAATCATTTAACTATTTAGCATGCAAGTCCTACTTTAGAAAGGAAAGAGATCACCCACTTTAATTGGAGAATGAGAACTACTAAAGAAAAGGACTCCTTCTAGCTCCTAGCTCCTAGCTCCACAAGCACTTCTTGCTCCTAGTAAAGCTTCCTCTCCTAGCAATGGCTTCTCCTCCTAGCAATTCATCCAAGCAAAAGAACTCTCACTCTCTTTCTTTTTTTCTTTCTTTTCTTTCTTTTGATTTTGAGAATGTTTTTTGTGCTAATGGGAATGAGAAATAGGGCTCTATTTATAGGATTTGGTTAGGGTCTAATATGCATAATTTTACACCTAATAGCTCTCCAAATTAATTTACAACTCTTTATTCTCCAAACTCCTAAAACCTACAACCCTTCATCTTTCCAACTCTTCAAATTTGCAACCCCCAAAACCTCCAACCCTTTCCCTTCCCCCACTCACCAAATTCGACCTATACTAGGTTGTAATCCGGTCAACATGTGTGTGTGCATGCACACTTGCACATACAAATATTAATACAATGTTTATAGTCCTAAATGTGTGCCAAAAGTTGTAACTTGTCATGTATTAGTCCAAGCTCAACTTTAATTTATGTTTTTATTAGTGGGCGTGCTACATGGGCTCATTTCTAGTTAAATAATTTAATTATCTAGTGGGCTCTACTCCTAATGGGCTAGATTTTAATTTATGGGTCCATGGATCAAAAGATGGCTAATTAAAAACTTATGCATGCTAAAAATTTGTAAATAAGAACAACAAAATGAGAATAAAAATTTGCACGTGCATCATACGTGCAAAAATTTAAAAATGCATTTTTAATTAAAAATAAATTGTGGGGTGTTATAAAAGCATTGAAGAAAAATCAACTTAGGAGGGAAACCTATAAATCTTCATTGTCTATTTCTACAAGTTGTCTAGCAGTGGATGGTCCTTGGGGGGAAGACAAAGTGCTTCACAAAAGGATTCGATCCGTTGCCTATATTGCAAGAGGCCAGGGCATATCTAGAAAGACTGTTGGAAACTACAGAATCAGGAGAGTGCCAAGAACGGGAGTTCAGCCGCTAATGTGATTAGTGCCTTTGATTCAGGTGATTCGTGTCTTCTTGTTTCAAATTATTTAGAAGTGGATTCTAGTTTGTTTCTTGACTCAGGGAGTTCTTCTCATATCTGCTTTGAGAGGGAGTTGTTTTCTACTTATAAGTCTACTACGGGGCGTTGTGTGACAACGGGAAACTGGAGAGATTTGTGAAGTAGTGGATGAGCGGACAGTTGAGTTGAAGATGCCAGGTCTAAATATGTTCACTTTAAGAGATGTTTTGCATATTTCTCTACGGAAACGGAATCTGATTTCCTTGGGAACTCTTGATGCAGGGGTTGTAGGTACACAGCTCGAGGTGGAGTTCTGTCTGTTTTTCAAGGTCTTCGTGAAGTGATTAGGGGTATGAGAGTGGTTGGGCCAAGCCAACACAATCTCTACAAGATCTGGGGAATTCGAAAATCCTGTGCAGGGGTTGATAGTTATTTTCCCATTATTCCCGCAAGCTTAACTAGTTTGTCGCAACTAGAATCATCGAGACGAGACCACGACGTTCGAATATCGTCGAGAGGTGGAGAATGCCTACGGGTAGGTGGAGTTCGTGCAGAGTTTGGCAACTTCGTGATTACATCTACGGAGGTGTGCCTTTGAGGGGCGACACTGGATTCGGTGAGATTGGGTAGAGATCATGTCAACTAGAAGAAGAAGATATTGTTCTAAGTTTTTTTTGCAAGTGGAACTTGTTAGAGTTTGGAGATAAGTAACACATCATGTGATAGCACTCATATGCAATCCAAGGTGAAGTTTGTTAGGATTGTGTCTTGTATACTCGTTGTTCAGATTAAAAGAATGTAATATGAAGTACGGAGGTCGAAGCGTCGAAGTGAGTAGAAAAGAAAATAGCAACAACAAGGGTGCAGGCTAGTTACGGTCGACCCGTCTTGGTGACAGTCGATCGCACCCCCCGACCGTACCCTCGACCGCTCGTAGTAAGGGAATGTCAGAGAGTTGTATGGTCGACCGGTCTTGTTGGACGGTCGACCGCCCGCGGTGATGTGTTCGTTTTTGGGCTTCGATTTGTTAGGTCGGTTCAGCCCAATTTTCAACTCCAAGTTAGATCGTGCGGCTCCTATTCAGTTACTTCTTTTCCAGGTTATATCGGACGACTGAGAATCAAGATTAGGCCTAGGTTTTCTCTCTATTCTTCTATATATATTGTAAACTCCTCCAATATGAGAGGGAGTAATTCATAGATTCTTTTCTCCATTGCAAAGAGAGACTCGAGAGAGAGATAATTCTTGGTGGGTGAGTTTAATTCCTTGTGTCAAGTGAATCAGTAAGTCCTTGCAATCTCTTCTATTTGAATATCAAATCTCCCTATATTTCTCCCCGGATTAAGCAAAAGCTAACTGGATAAGTCATCGTTGTTGTGTTTTGTGTTAGTTTGGTGGATCTACTTGCTTGCTCAATTTATTCGCCTCGTCTACTTCGACTTCCTCATTGCTCTAATTAGTTCCGCTGCGACCAGAGGGCGTTTGTTGATGCCTCAATCCCAACAAAACCAACTAGGAACTTGTAGCTAATAAAATTTTTAAATAAACATTATGTTCCAAAAGAAAAAACTTTGAAACTTTAATCTTTCACAAGCTTTTTTTAAGGAAAAGGTGGAATAAGGTCACCCTGTTTCATTAATGAGAATTAACCAAACAAACCCAGAGTACTGAGACAAATTACAACCTACAGACAACAAAATAGAACATGAAGCAATATAACCAATACATACAATCAGGGCTCACTCTCTTAGAAGGTGGGCCACAAAAAAACAACTAGGATGAACCGACTACAGCTTATCCCCGACCTCCACCAATGCTGTACTGGACCCCAGCTTGGGCCCAGTCACATAGCGAGTACCGACTAATTGTATGTACGTCACATAAGCTTCGTGCACCGCCTCTACGGCACGCGAGCACCCACCTGAAGTGAATCACGTGGGATTTGGGTATTCGCCAGTCCCAACCTTCTCCCCCTCTCCCACACCGTCTCCAACAAACTCACCTTCTGCCCAGTCAAAGTCACAACCAAAGTAGAGCCGTGGAGAGAATACCTTCACCTCTCTCACGCTTTAGCTCTCACAAGAGATTTCTCACTAAGCAAAACTCTCACTCACCCTAACCACGAACACAGTCCAAGACACAAACAAACACCTGCATAGAATAGTGAGAAGCAACATCTTCACTCTCTCACTCTCTTACTCTCTCTCTCACGTAAAACCCGAATGAAATCACAACCAATCTAAAGAATCACCTTCACCTCTCGCCCCTGCGGACGATGGATGTTGTAGATCTCAGGGCCAATGATGAGGGTGTAGTGACGGTGCTGTTGCAAAGCCTGTGGTAGTGAATTAAAATAGGCCGAGTTGAGGGTGTGACTTACATACTGCCGACCAAAAACACAAACATCTCCCCTCTGTGACTTACATACTGCTTGGAAAACTTTCACAAGCTTTCCAGAAAGGTTGGCCATACATGCGCCCCACTACAAGCCTAGACGTTTCTACTTGATCTTCTAAGAGAAGGTGGGACCTAACGTCAGACGTTTGGAAGTTGTAGTCTATGATGTATTGATCCTTTGAAACAAACAACATGGAAACTCAAAAACTAGCCTCCATAAAAGTAAAAATTGTGCAACACCAAGAAACTTAATCGGTTACTACTGGTTTAACGTTTGATCTAGTTCAATCTTGAAAACACAAGCTCAAATACCTAACAATGGCCACGCATCATGTACTTTAGTTTGAAAAATCTTTTCTGTAACAAAACAATTAAACAGTGTTCCTCATTACAGGATATACGGGTACTCAATTTTATTTTATTTTTTATATCGCCACTATGTTTCATTAATGATAAAATAGTGAAACAAACCCAGGAAAACCTGGGAAAAGTAGAGAAAGTAACATAAAAACCTCCAACATCCCTGGGAGGTGGAGATTGGCTCCACTTTAGACTACACCTGCTCCCTCGGGTTGTTGGAGGGATTTTACTTTCCTTGTTGTCACTCTTTTTATTTACTCAGATATTATAAAACTTTTTCAAAAAAAAAAAGTTTAAAAAAAACAAGTACAAGGAGCGGACTAGTTGTGCATCGAACTTACTCTACCAAGTCACTCATACAAATAAAACTAAAGCCATGACTTCTTCTCTCTTATGAAACTTCACACTAAATGTGATGTCAAAATGTATGGCGCACTCTAAATAATGAACTTAGAATGATCAACAGAGCAATTGTTATCACTCTTTAATGTAACATAACATTCTCACTTACAGTGTGATAAAAGCTTAAATTTATAACTCATCACTTCTACATTGCATTGCTAGTTAATTTTAAACTTAAAAGTACTACCTACCAAACGCGTGTCCGAAGATGTAGTTTAAGTTTTGATACTAGAGCTTTGAAGAGGTTTTTTTTTTTTTTATAAAGAAAAGATGGAGTATGGCCACCCTGTTTCATTAATAAGAAGTTAATAAAACAAACTCAGAGTACTGAGCCAAGTACAAGGTCCTACAACATAATTAAAGTACATAACTCCACCCCGAGCATAGGGGGTGGGATAAAAGAAGAGAATGGGCAAAACATACATGCATCTAAACAAAATACATCAAGTCCCCCCAACAAACCCTGGGGTGGTGGGGATCAATCAACAGTAAAAGGACAAGCTGGTAGTCAGTCGATCGTCGGGCCTATCTTGACTTCGTCATCATCATACTCCTCCACCTGGAAGACGCTCGCAATCCTCCCTCTAGGACCTGTTGTAGTCACATTAGTCCAAAATAAGATAAAATGCATAATGTGAGTCAAATTACCAGAAATACTATTACAAGACCCACGGAAATAACAATTATTCCTGTCTAGCCAAATAACCCAGGTCGTAGTGGCGATAGCGATAAACCAAGCTTCTCTCATAGTTCGTCTCTCAATAGCGAACTTTGACCCTACCCACAGATCCTCGTACACACTAGGGAACTGGTCATCCCCAGGGCGCTGAGAACCTCAACGAATAACGCTTTGCTCTTAGGACACTCAAGAAAAAGATGGTCTCTCGTCTCGGGGGCAGCGTTGCAAAACCCACAACCAGAATCCACATTCAGTTGGCGTTTAGAAAGGTTCTCTCTATAATTTCGGTTGGCGTTTAGAGCTTTGCAGAGTTACCTCATATAATTTTAGTTATCATAACTTTGGGGAGTTATCCAAAATTTGAATTGAGAATTAATTTCTTACTAGTATTTTTCACGTGCGATGCACGTTTTGATAAAGAGTTCGAGTTAAACTTGCAATACATGTAATTCAACAGTAAATAGCACATGCGATGAATGCCTTAATTTTTAAAAAATGGAGCTGAATGGGCGATACACATATTTTTTTAAAATTAAGAAGGAAAAAACTTTGATGTATACGTGCAATGCACGTGTTGAAAAATAGATTTGGAGTTACACGTGTGATGCACATGTTTGTTTGGTGACATAGAGAGGAATCGAACCCGAGACCTCATTCATATTAGTTATGCACGTGCGATGCACGTGTTGGTAGATTGACAAATGACACTAAGGCCTTCTCCCATTATAATATTAGAGATTAGGGATAACAGAGAGGTGGATTACCGGGAACACGAGCAACAAGCGGAGTCAAAAGCAGATTCGGGTTGGAAGCGGAGAGAGAGGTGGTTGGTTGGGGAGAGCGATAACATCCAACCAGTTAGGGATTTGTTGGGTGGAGACAAGTGCGAGGCCGCTCGAACGAGATGAGTCTAAGATTGGGGTGGACGAAGCCGCCCTCTTTCTTGACCCAACGGATGAGGTCGGGGGGTTGGAGGATGAGGAGTGAGGCAGAGCACGTAAGAAGGAGGCGGTTGGTGAGGGTGGAAAGGGTGGTGGTTGCTGTTAGCATCTTGGAAGCAGCGGTGGTGGTTGTTTTTCTTTCTTTCTTTCTTTCTTTCTTTCTTTCTTTCTTTTTTCTTTGTTCTTTTTATTTTAATTCCAATTGTAGATTTTTTTATTATAACTGATAAAATGAACTGTCGCCACTGTTCAACAGTTCATTTTAGTATAACTGATGCCGTTATCTCCATCAACGGCATCAGTAATTAGAATGTCGTTCTAGGGGATAACGACATTATTTATAATTTGTTTCAACACTTAGAATTTTTTCCAAGCCAGAAGATTCACACTTGTATAAAAAATGTATTGATGTCATTACTCCAAATAGCGGCATGCTAAAAAAAATTTAAAATGATGCCGCTATTGGAAACAATGACATATAAATAACCTATGCCGTTATTTTTAATAACGGTTTATGTTGACGTGTCCAAAAGTAAGTCAGATCGCTAAATATTTTTGGCACTGGGTCAGACCAGCCAAATATTTTCAAAAAGTGGGTCAGTACAGCAAATCTTTCCAAATTGTATACTATTTGTCATCATTTTTTCGAAGTTAGTAAAGATTAAGAACATTCCCAACCTAACCTCATCCCCATCCCCATTTTGAGGTTCCATTTTGGTATATTCTTTAAAATATGTCATTTTAATTTGGGGTTTCATATAATGTACTTCACTAATCCGCATTATAGGGTTCCAAATTTATGTTTTAAATTTTTTTTCCCACAACAATATTTTTTCATGCAAAAAGATAATACAAATAACTCATCAATGCATATAAATATGATGCATTTCAGTTTCTCTTTAATATAATTAATCTATCTATATTATTATTTTAAAACTTAAAATGAATTCAGAAGATATCCAAAACTGATATCTTTTTGAAGATTTTCGTAGAAATTAACAATGATATAATTATTATTTATAATAGCTAACTTAAAAAGAAGTTTAAAAGCTAAAATCAAAACAAAATAAATAACAAATGACAAAACAAATATCAAAACATATAAATTTTTTATAAAAAGGAAGAGGGCCCAATAGATGCGGTGCAAAATGGAACCGCATATTTGCAGTTCCATTTCGCCAGTCGGCAAAAAGAGGATGTGGGGCCCGCAAATAGGGTTCGGTTGGGGGAGGGTTTTTTTGAAATTTGTCAATCCATCCCCATTTTGAGGGATGGTCGGGAACGTTCTAAGCGTTTGGTACACGGATTGGAAGATTCTCAAGAATGAGAGGATTCCCGAAAATGTGGGGATGAGAATGAAGATTCCCATAAATGTTGCATTATCGCATTTGGTATAGTACATTGCATTCTTGGGAATCCTTTATTATTGTACTTTTTTATTCTAGTTTTTTTGGTTATTTTATTGTTTGTTATGAAAATCTCATGAGAATCATCAAATCCCATGATTTGGGGATTTTTATTGTAGTTTTTTTGGGTTATTTTATTGTTTGTTATGGAAATCTCATGGAAATCCTTAAATCCCATGGTTTTTTGGAGGAATTGAAAACCTTCCCAACAAAGAATTTGGGTTACCTTGGGAATATATCATTCCTTCCAAAATTATGCTTGCAACATATCAAACAAGGTAATCTAAGGAAAAATCTGATATTCCCTTGCACATTCTCACGTACCAAACGCCCCCTAAGGAAGAAATGACGGTGGGTTAGGTTGGCCCATTTAAACTCTTTAATTTAACTTTGTTGACATAATGTTCTTATTTTTTTGGCTCTCAAGCAGAAATTCTTAAGCTAGGTTTAGTCATTTCGAATTCATGTTTTAATTTGATGGATTTGAACTTAATTGAATAGGTTAATATTTTTGTAAGTTGAAATTTGATAAATTAGTGTCAAATTAAACTTTTAGTTTATTCTTTTAGTTTTATCATATGTAGAAAGTATCTATTGGAAACATCAGAAAGAAAGAAAAAACAGTATGAAGATAAATTTATACAATCTCAAATCAAAGCTTTTTATAAGTATTATATAGAATGATAGTGAGTTTGCTTCAAGAAATGCGAGAAGAAATCATACTTTAACGTAATAATAAAATATAGTATTTTACCTTATACAATGTACAATTATATATATATATACTAGATTTGCCCGTGGGCACGTGCCTACGGCACATCTTCGGAACGAAACAACATATGAAAGTCTTGTAAACAGTAAAACAACAATTATGTAGTTCAAGTTTGAATAGTAAAATAATAATTAGTTGTAAATAAAAGTCCATGTTTCCATTAGTATATGTTGAAAAATAATTATAAATGGGGGTGTAAAATCCAACTTCTTAGAACTTTGAGTGTGGAAAATGATGAAATTTAACTGTTGATGAGATATTTGCTATTTTCAATGTAACATGAGTAATAAAAAAATGCATAAAAAATTTAAAAATTTACAAACCTGAAATCTGAAAATATACTGAGTAAATAGAGAGAGAGAGAGAGAGAGAGAGAAAATAAAGGAGTTGTTTTAGGGGGATTTGAATTTGAGTTTTGGGGAGAAACATTTGGGCGGGAAAATATGTTTTGTGAGGTTGGATCTGGACCATTGATTTCAATCCTATTGAATGAAAGCCACTTGATAGCTTTCTTTGTGTTTTATTTATAAAATGAGATAGATATATACATATATATATATATATATATATATATATATATATATATATATATATATGTATTATATCTATCTCATTTTTTTGCAGAATTGTAGCATAAACAAAAAATTACCAAATTTTTAATAAAAAAACGATTTATGGAGCCCCATTTTAGGAGTTCAACTCGAGCTCGCGTGAACTTAGGGCCAGCCCTAGAGAGTGAACATTTCTAGAAAACTCTCTCACTGGATCTCCTTGGATCCAAATACTTAAAAGGGTGCCATGTGTGTTTTTGTGTGTATCGTAGATAGATATAGTTCAATGAGATTTGATGTTGTTTGTGTGGTAAGTATGATTTGTGGCAGTCATTATAATTGTTAACCATAATGCATGATGATTTCTACATTTCAGTGTGAGTTAGCAACATCCAAGCAATGGCTTACTAATATGATGTTCCTAATATACACCCAAACTTTTAATAGTTTACATGAACTCTTCTCCTTTTTGCCTTTTAAAGACTGATTATTTCTCTCTGTACTTTTTTTAAAAAATTTAAGAAAAGGAGGAGTATAGTCATCCTGTTTTATTAATAAGGAGTTAATCAAATAAATGCAGTGTACTAGGCTCAATTACAAAAACTATAAAGTATGAAATAAAACATAGTAACTCCAAAATGCATAGGATGGTGTGACAGTTACAACAAAATCCAAACATATAAGAGCATCAAAACGAGCACAACAAGATAAAAGAGGTCCCTCCAACAACGCCCTGAAGGGTAGGCAACCAAGTCGTGACATGCCGCATCAGTTCAGAGTATGACTAATCACCACCTCCTCTTCGTCGTACTCCTCCACCTCAAATGCTCTGGCGATCCTTCCTCTTGAACCCGTTGCTGCAGCTGTCGCCCAAAAATAAATAAGATGCATGATATGAGTAAGATTACCATAAATACTATTACAAGTCCCATGAAAGTAAATATTATTTTTGTCAAGCCATAAAACTCAAGTCGTTGCGGCGATTGCGAAATACCACACTTCCCTCATCTCATGTCTCTCACTATTGAAATTAGGCCCTATCCATATATATTCATAGACCTGTGGGTAAACCGATGTGCCGAAGGCCATCAGGACCTCACACAGAACGGCCATACTTCTGGGGCAATCTAAGAAAAGATGACTTTTGGTTTCCGTGTGTGCATTACAAAAGCCGCAGTTAGTAACGATGTGCGATGTCTTTTAGTCAGGTTCTCCCTAGTTAGAATCGTATCGTTGAATACTATCCACAGGAATACTCTAACTTTCAGGGGAGCTTTGGCCTTCTGAAGAATCATAAACCATTTTGACTACACCTTCTAAAGTGGGTATGGTTATACAATGACCAAAACATGAAGGAGTCGTTCTTCTCTAACCCTCATGCCTTCCGATTTGGTCCTTGAAAGTATTTAACCCCCGATTGACCAATATAAGATTGTAAAGCCCATAATCTCAATTGGGAATTCGGATCAAGTCGGGATCTGAAGAAGGGTCTCCAAGACCCACACTTCCAAGTTTTGGCCACTGTAATGCTGGGTGGGGAAGCTTGTTAAAAAAGATATGGGAGCTCTCTTAGAGAGTGATGTCAACACCACTTGTCCCACCAGAACCTGGTCATCAGGGCATTGCTAATGAAGGATGTGACACAGTTGTGAAACGGGTCATAGAATTTGACAACTCCTCTCCAAAACCAAGATACTTTAGTTACCATCCAGAACTCAAACATATGTGTCCGCTGTCTTTGTCAAGGAAGGTGGATTAGTGTGGGAGTCCACACTTGACAAAAAATAAAGGAAACTGAAGGGATGGGCAGTCGGCCAAAATGGTGGCGCCCACACCAATTGTCAAAAAAGAAAAAAAAATGGGGATTAGGCGGTGTCTAATTTCTGCCTAACCCACCTAACCGTGTTAGGGAGGTTTATAGATAGCCTCCCTTTATTAGTTAGCTATCATCTCATTCCTTATAATCTCATCCTCACTCAACATTCAATACATCTAAGAAAAAAAGATAGTTGAGAAATATTGGGTTGGAAATTTTTGAGTGTGCAAACACTTTGTGAAGAGATAATTTTGTAAAGAAAAATTCTTAGGATTTTAGGTTGTGAGTATTTTTTGAGTGTTATAAACACTTTGTACAATTTTCTCCCCTATACTGAATATCTACAGTAGCTCCAGAGACGTAGGCAAAATTTGTGCCGAACTCCTTATAAATTTGTGTGTATTATTTTTCGCTTATATTTCGCATTCTCGCTAATATGGTTAAAGAAAAAATTATGCAACAAAATTTTCCCACCAACTGAATCCGTTTTGCACGCCAAAAGTGAGACGCTCCTGCAGAATTCCTAAGTCAATCAAGCGCTATTCGTTTTCTTTGCACTACTTGACTAACAGTGGAGAACCAGAGTATTACGATGAAGCAATGCTAGTGAAGGATTCAGTCAAGTGGGAGTCTGCCATGAAAGATGAGATGGACTCGCTCATGTCAAATCAAACATGGGAGTTCTCCATAACAAGTGGATTTTCAGGATCAAAGTAGAGCATGATGGAAGCAAGTTCTACAAAGCAAGATTAATAGTCAAAGGTTTTCAGCAAAAAGAATGAATATATTATAATGAAATTTTCTCTCCAATCGTGAAGCTGATTACATCATACTGGTATTAAAAATTGTAGCTACAAATAATTTACATCATGAATAGTTAGATGTAAAGACAACTTTCCTTCATGATGATTTGGAGGAGATTTATATGAAGCAACAAGAAGGCTTCATACAGATAGGTATGGAAAACCTCAATGCAGACTGAAAAAAAGCCTGTATTGCTTAAAACAGCTTATCATTGTTGCTACATAAAGAAGTTCGACAACAACTTCATTATTCTATTGTTGTATTGTTGGAAAAAAATTAGTTGCAAAATTTTCCTTTAAGCAGATTAGCTAGAATGTGAAATGTAAACGGAAAAATAACACACACATATAAGGAGTTCGGCACAAATTTTTCCTACGTCTCCGGAGCTGCTGCAAATCTTCACTATATGGAGAAAATTGTACAAAGTGTTTACAACACTATAAAAAAAATCACAACCCAAAACTCAAAGAATTTTTCCTCACAAAAATTATCTCTTTACAAAGTGTTTACACACTCAAAATATCTCAATCCAATCTCTTTCTCAGATGGATTAAATGTTGAGTGAGTATGAGATGAAAAGGAATGAGATGACAGATAACTAAGGAAGGGAGGTAATTATAAGTCTTCCTAAAGGGTTAGATGGGTTAGGCAGAAATTAGGCACTGCTTAATCCCTTTTTTTTCTTCTTTTTTGACAATGGGTGTAGGCAGCACCATTTTGGCCGGCTTCCCATTGCTTCATTTTCTATTTTTTTGTCAAGTGTGCCCCCCCCCCCCCCCCCACTCTCTCTCATAATCTACCTTCCTTAACAATCTCCCACTTGAAGAACGATGTCAGTCAGTCTCCACACCTTGATCAATGTAACAGCTCTTTCCGGTCTCAGCATTTGTACAGGCCAACAGAAGCTGAGCATAACTTCAATTTGTCAATAGTCACCATCTTTGTTAGCATGTCCACAGGATTTTGGCTTCCGCTAATCTTTTCTCACTTCAAAATCTCATCTTCCAGAAGTTTACAGGATGAAATGATATTGCACTTGTATGTGTTTTGTTCCAGAATGAAGAGACAAATTTTGTGCCAGATGGATAACACTCTGACTATCGCAATATAAGACATTGATTTCTTGTTTCTGGCCCAACTCTTCCAAGAAACTTTGTAGCCAAACCATTTTCTTACTGACTTTCGTAACAACGACATATTCTGCTTTAATTATAGAAGAGCAACTATTTTATGCAGCTGAGAAACCCAACACACTGCCATACCTCCGAGAGTATAGACATACCCTATAGTGCTCCTTATGATATTGACATTTCCGGATAAATCATCATTCACATAGCTTGTTAGTGTAACATCCCGAATTCCAAAATACAACCGAATTCGAAGTTCCACAGGATCTTTACACTTCTTTTGTACAATTTTATAAGGAAATTGAAACATTTCTTACATCAGAGTTACATTATACCTTTACATTATTACAGCGAAAGCAATTTTACAGTAATTACATGAAACAACATTTAAATCAATCTTTGAGCAGCAGGTATACTTCAATTTGTCAAGCATCTTTACTCTACATGTAAAACTGTGGGCACGTCAGTTCATTCAACTGACGAAATATTATATACGGCCATCCTCTCTATATCAGAAACAGTATAACGATTCTCAATACTTAGCAAACCACAAACTTGTTCATAAACAAAGTTAAAGGGACTATCCTATTGATGTCATGTTGTGAATGTGCACTTAGCCCTTAATGCAATTATTTCTGTTTATATGACATTAATGCGCACTTATTCAGAGTCTATGCAGCCCATACTACATAGGTCCGAGGGCAAGCCATTAACCGTTCTTTATCTTATAGGGTTCAATCCCTCATCATGACTTAATCTACTACTGTAATTACGGTAAGTATCCTAGATGTTTTATGACCTACGAACTCATGTCTAGGCGCCCTGGAGGGAATTCCAATGCACTGACACATGACTTATCATGCAGGCATCATGTGGTAATTCAGCTCCTACCATAGACATGACACCACCCGCAGTCGTCAAACACCCCACTAGCTTCGCCACCGGGACGGTACTCTGGAGCAGTATCCACGTCCTACTTATGACGCATCATGGGACATCCTGTGAATACTCTCACAATGCCAATCCAATGGCCCTCATACTCAATGTTTTTCTTTTACTTTCATCACATCTTCACTATGTGTCTGATCCTTAGTCTAATTGAATCATGAATAAAATCAATCCCTTAGAGTTTAGCACTCCCACTATACCTGTCTTATTCATTTATTTCACATGACCCAAACTTTGGTCCTTTCATTTCAAATATCATTTTCACATTTCTTTTATTGCCGGTATAAGGCTTAGCTACACCCTAGTTCTTAATTTCAACTCATAATTACAACATCAAGCTTTTCATGCTCATAAAGTCTTTTCATGATTAATCACAATTTACATTTCATAATTATAGTATTCATGTATCCATATCCTTCAAACTCATCATATTCAATATTTCAATTCCATACACAATCTCATGTGGAAAATAATAATAAATTTCAACTAGTCATATTCAATAGTTCATTCATTCCACCAATCTCTTATTCTTATTTTCAATCCGTACTAAAAATCACAATTTATAATTTCAATTAGTTACACAAATCACAATTTCAAATTTCTCATTATTAATTCTTATTTTAAAACTCTTTAAAAACTCATTTATTTTTCCTTTATCCCAAAAGACAATTTAATCAAAAAAAAGTCCTTTCTTGCAAACTAGCCTCAATTTCTCAATTACACTTTACCAAAAGTTATAAAAATTTCTCTCATGGAGTCCAAATAATTTAAGTAATTTTTCTATATTTTTCTTGAATTTTAATTTATTTTAAAAAACTCAAAAACTCTTAATTTCTCCAAAAAAAAAACTTTTAAACCAAAGCCCACACCCGGATTCGAACCCACAACCAGCGGCCCAAAGGATAGCGCCCAAGACCACTGCGCCAAGCCACCGAGGCGATATGATAGGGGCTTATTATCCCTATGTATTGGCTTTTGGTGTTTGGGGTTTTTAACAAAAAAAAATGAAAAGCTTCTTCTCAGTATTGAACCCGAGACCAGCGACTAAGCTCCCGCTACTGTAGCGACTGAAACCCTTCCGACTAACTGGTCTAAGTAACCAGATTGTTTTGAAAAGGATTTAATTAGGTTTGAACTAGTTCTCTGTTCATATCTATATTTCATGATTCTCAAAAAATAATTTTGTTTCTTTTTCTTCTCTTTTGAAAGCAAAATTTTTCAAATTATAATATGCATAAATCTACAGCAAACCAGTATTTTTATAAATATTATTTGCTTTATAAAACATGTACTTTAGTCCTAATTTGTGTTCCATGTCCATAATTTCGACATTAAGAACAATAACACATTTCTTCATAATTTAGAGTTAGAATTCCACAACTACTATGTTCTTTTGTTCTCTTTCTTATTAACATCCTACTACATTTTCAGAACACAAAATCTCATCTTTCTACAAAAGATTAAAAAAAATCTATTTTTTGCAATTAACTACACATGATGCATTCAATCACAATTTTTTTTTTACCATAACGTTCATATAGCACAACAATATGGAGATTTCCAATACATTAATCAACAATTATTCATTAGCAATCAGTCCATCAATTATTCTCTAAATTACCACTCTACTTTTAATTAAACAAGCATGGTTCCAATTTTTAACTAGTTGATTCATAATAATTTCATTAAAATCATTCCTAGCATAGTATCTAATTCTAGAAGTAATGAGAAACATCCACCTCTTTGGAGAAAAATAAAATGAAAGCCCCTAGAGTCTCCTAGAATGCAAGAGAGTTGCCTTCTCCTCCTAGATTGTGTTGCAAATAGCTCTCCGTTTTGTTCCTTGGTGCAACCCAATGCTTCACTTGTGCTTGGGAATAGGGCCGGCCTCCTTTGGTTGGGACACACACACACAAATACACTCTCAATCTTTTGCTCCCCAATATATTACTTACCTATATAGTTTCTTCCTTTCAATTATTTTTTTCTTAGTGTTGTATACATGAAGGTAGGGGGTATTTATACTAGTTCTAGGATAGATTGGAGGGTTAGGATTCATTAGATGGTTGTAGATGGATGGCTAGGATAAGATGGGAAGTTGTAGCAACCACCCATAAGCAAATAACCACCCATGCACACACTCACTCTCCCACTCTTCTCTTATGCAATCCGGCCTCCAAGGGTGTGCAAAGCACACTACGTGCATCCACATGCCCTTCTAGTACCCCCCATTTAAAGTTTGTACAAATTTAATCAATCAATTATTCATCAATTGTGTCTACATGACAAGTTGTGACAATTGAAAAGATTGATTAAGTTTGTGGGCTTCAAAATAGTGGGCTTAGACTTATGGGCTAATTAATAAAATATTTAATTATTGGAGTGGGCTCAAAATAAGAAAATAATGTTTATGCTTTATAAAATATGCTTTTTAGAAAGATAAAGAGAAAGAAAGAAATAATTGTTCATGTTACAAAAAAAATTTTATAAAAATAAATATGCATACGAAATTTTGCATGTGCACAACTCGTGAAAATCAACATTTCTTATTTAAATGAAAATTTAGGGCATTACAGTTAGTGTCATATCTCTACCTTTGAAACAAAGTGTTTCTGTGGTACCTCGCAGATATCTGAGGATCCATTTAAATACTTCCCAGTGTACCTTTCATGGATTATTCATGTACCTGCTAACAGCTCCCTCTGTTTGGGCAATATCTGGTCTGGTACACACCATGGCATACATCAGACTTCCAATTGCTAAGGCATACAGAACATTTTCCATGTGTAGATGTTCTTTTTCCGTCTTTAGTGACTGTTCCTTGGAGGGTCTAAAATGAACACCTAACGGTGTACTCACTGGCTTATCATTCCCTGGAGAGTATTTTGTTAATGTGCTCGGCTTATGATAACAGCAAAGTCCTCGACTTCGTGTATTTCTTGATCCTTAATTCAAGAATCTGTTTCGCAATGCCTAAATCTTTCATTGCAAACTGCTTTGACAATTCTTGCTTCAAATTGATAATCTCTTGCATGTTAGGACCTACAACGAGCAAATCCTCTATGTACAACAATATAATAATGAAGTTGTTGTCAAACTTCTTGATGTATCAATAATGATTTGCTTGGTATCTTGTGAAACCGTTGCTGCTCATGAAGTTATCAAACTTCATGTTCCACTTCTGGGAACTTGTTTTAAGCCATACAAGCTCTTCTTCGGTCTGCATATGAGGTTCTTGTTGCAAACCTATATGAAGCCTTCTGGTTGCTTCATATAAATCTCCTCCTCCAAATCACCATGAAGAAAAGTTGTCTTTACATCTAACTGTTCAAGATGTAAATTCTTTGCAGCTACAATTTTCAATACCAGTATGATTGTAGTCAGATTCACGACTGGAGAAAAAATTTCATTGTAATCAACACCTTCTTTTTGTTGAAATTCTTTGACTACCAATCTTACTTTGTAACACTTGATTCCACCGTGCTCTTCTTTGATCCTGAAAACTGACTTGTTATGTGGAGATTTCTTGCTTTGTGGTAGTTCAACTAATTCTCATGTCTGATTTGACATGAGCGAGTCCATCTTATCTTTCATGGCAGATTTCCACTTGACTGAAATCTCACACTTGCATTGTTTCATCATAACACTCTGGTTCTTCACTATCAGTCAGTAATAAGTAGTGCAAAGAAGGCGAATAATGCTGGATTGGTTTAGGAAATCCTGAAGGAGCAATTCATTTCTGGCATGCCTGGTTCTTCTTGAACTGCTTCAGGGCTAATCTGGACATCGTTACCAAAAATCTCTTCGAACTCTACGAATTCCTTCGTTTCAGCATGTGTATTCTCCTACTTGATTTTGCAGCTGACTAGTCTTTGTACTTCACATTCTCATTGAATATGACATATCGACTTCTAATGATCTTCCGATTTTCATAATCCCAATATCGGTAGCCGAACTGATCACCACTATATCCAATAAAAATACATTTAGTAGGCTTCGGATCTAATTTACTTCTTTCCGCAGAATTAATATGCACATAAGAAATACAACTAAACACTTTCAAGTATGAAAGGTTTACCTCTTTTCTGCTCCAAGCTTCATCTGGTATTCCACCATCCAAAGGTACTGAGGGCCCATGGTTGATCAGATAGGTTGCGGTGTTGATGGCTTCAGCCCAGAACATCTTAAGTAAGTCGACATGTATCCTCATGGTTCTGGCATGTTCATTCAGAGCTCTGTTCATGCACTCTGCTAAGCCATTCTGCTGCGGTGTCATGTGAATCATTTTCTCCATCTTGATGTCATTGTTCGCGTAGAATTCTCTGAATCTGTGATTTGTGTACTTTCCACCATTTTCAGACATCAACCGCTTGACTTTCAAACCAATTTCATTCTCTACCCTGGCTTTCCATTTTTTGAAGGTATCAAATACTTCTGAAATCTGTTTCAGAAAATAAATCTACACCTTCCTTATAGAATCATCAATGAAGGAGACATAACACAGAGAGCCTACTAGAGATTGAACCAGCGATGGTCCCTATACATCGGTATGAACCAAATCTAACATTTCTGCCTTCGGTGTCTTGCAAATCGTTGAAAAACTGACATTCTTTTGTTTGCCGAAGATGCAATCCTCACATAGGCTGACATCTACGCTCTTAAGATCTGGTAGCTTTCCCTTTGATATAAGAGTCTTCAACCATTTCTTGCTCATATGACAAAGCCTTTGGTGCCATATGTTTGATTTTCCATCAGCAACTGCGCTTGCAATAATACTCTCCAAGTTTGAGAATACATAGAGAGTACCAGACTACTTACCACGAGCAATGAGGAGTGCTCCTTTGGTAATCTTCGATTCACTGCCTGAAAAGGTTATACAGTAACCTTCTCCATCAAGCTATTCCACTGAGATCAAATTCCTTTTGAGGCCAGGAATGTCTCACTGCTTGCAACTTCCATGTAGTCCAGTTCGGCAACTTTATTCGGATGTCTCACTTTCCCATGATCTTCAAAATTTCATCATCGGCTAGATGAACCTTCTCGAAATCACCGCTGACATAGTTCTCCATGATTTCTATGCATATGGTGGAGTGGAAAGATGCCCCTGAATTTAAGATCCATGATTCAATCGGACTTTTGATGTTTAGAATCATAGCATCACTTATTTCCTCAGTTACATTGGCAGAATCGGACTTTTGATGTTTAGAATCATAGCATCACCTATTTCCTCAGTTACATTGGCAGATTCCTATGCGCTGGTATCTTTCTTCGGTGCTCGGCAATCCCATTGAAAGTTACACCTCTTGCTGCAATTATAGCAGTTGAAAGCTTTCTTTCCCAATCTAGATTTACGTCGTCTAGATTTTGATCTGCTACGATTAGAGTTTCTTTCTGAAGTTCTCCTTCTTGACTTCGTGTGCAAAGATAAGAAGATTGATGCTTCACCTGATTCTCTCCGCTTAATTTCTTCACCCAATACCAAATCTCGAACATCGTCGAAATTCAATTTACAATTTACCGACGAACTACTGACTGGTGTAAAATTAGCATTCCAATTGTCTGGTATAGAGGATAAGAGAATTAAAGCTCAAACTTCATCATCGAACTCGATTTCCACTAAACTCAACTGGGTTGTGATTGTGTTGAGTTTGTTCAGATGTTGAGCCACTGATGCGCCTTCTGTCATCTGCAAATTGAATAACCACCTCATCAAGTGAACTTTGTTTGAGACCAGTGGCTTTCATACGTACTGGAGAGAGTCGCCATAAGACCCGACGTTGTCTTTTCCATTACTATGTTGAAAGCAATATTGCGGGATAATGTCAATCAGATAACTCGAAGGGCTTGGCTGAGTCTTTATCCTGCATGCCTACTGGTTTTTTTCTTTTCTTGAGAGAGGTTGATATAGTTTTTTTTATATATAGATAATCTTCAATCTGCATCTTCCAAAAGCCAAAATCCGCACCATCAAAATTTTAAATTTTCACCTTCACTTCGTCTGCAGCCATCACTCCCACTCGAATTTTGCTTCCCCTGAATCGTTTCTGACTATTCCGCGACATAAATCACAGTCACAGCTCTAATACTAGTTTTTGGGGAAAACATTTGTTGCGAAATTTTTCCTTTAACTAGATTAGCGAGAATGTGTAATATAAGTAGAAAAATAACACACACAAATAGATAAGGAGTTCAACACAAATTTTATCTACGTCTCCGAAGCTGCTGCAGATCTTCACTCTAGAGAAGAAAATTGTACAAAGTATTTACAACACTCCCCCCCCCCCCCCCCCCGCAAAAAAAAGAAAAAAAAAATCACAACCCAAAATCCGAAGAATTTTTCCTCACAAAAATTTTCTCTTTACAAAAGTGTTTGCACACTAAAAAAAACTGAACCCAAATTTTCTCAACTCTCTCTCTTTTCTCAAACAGATTGAATGTTGAGTGAGGATGAGATTAAAAGGAATTGGATGATAGATAACTGGGGAAGGGAGGTGATTTTTAAGCCTCCGTAAAGGGGTTAGGTGGATTAGGTGGGCTAGGCGGAAATTAGGCACCGCCTAATCCTCATTTTTTCTTCGTTTTTGACAATTGGTGTAAACGCCGCCATTTTTGCTGGTTGCCCATCCCTTCCTTTCCTTTTTTTTGTCATGTGTGGCCCCCCCCACAACCATGTGGTGAATGGTTCAACTAGGGTCGCTATCTGAGATAGCAACTATGAGAAGTTCTAACTTCCAGAGACTTGAAAGTCTCTAGAAAATTTGGAATAACAACAGTCGATATCTCAGTTAGCGACCCTCTTTGAACTAGGGTCGCTATCTGAGATAGCAAGCTTAGGTATCTTCACAAACAGTTTGTGAGATTTTTAAACTCTTCCCTATATACACACACTCATCACAGAATCCATCTCAAACCCACAAACAAACCTCAGAATTCACATAATTCACATCTCATATCATCTCAATCTCAATCTCAAATCTCAGAATTCACAGAATTCACATCTCATATCATTTCAATCTCAATTTCAAATCTTAGAATTCTCAGAATTCACAACTCATATCATCTCAATCTCAATCTCAAATCTCAAATCACAAAATTCACATCTCATATCATCTCACTCTCGGAATTTATATTCTTAAACTCATAATTGAAGTTATACAAACATGAAGACATTCTCAAATTATACAAACATGAAGGTCAGGTTGCCAAACATGCAAACATTCTCAAACACACAAAAAAAAGAAAATGGCAAACACAGATGTGAAGTTATACAAATTATACAGATGCAGAACAAAAAAGTGGCAAACACAGACATGAAGTTATACAGGTTATACAAACATAGACACAGAAAAAATAAAGTGGACAGTGCATCTCAGAGTCCCAAATTTGTACAATTTAACAAAGATAACAAAATAAATAAAACTTACACAACAAATCTTCAACAGTTCACAGATCGGGGGTGAACAAATCTGGGGGTCTCCTCATTCATTTAGGACGCCTTGGAGTTGCTTGAGTAAGTTCAGAAAGAGGAATGTTATCATCATCATCTTATTCTGGCTGAACGATGTGCTTCTCCTCTCCTCGTTCTTGTAATACTCTTTGACGATACGGGGGTCTTGTGGCCATTATCTTTCGACGACCCGTTCGGTGCACCGAACCCAACAATAGGATGTCCAGCCTATTTCCTTTGCCAACAAGGTCAGTTTGTTCCCGATAAGAACTTAACATTTTTCGTGCAAACTCCTTCAACGGTTTGGCAACATAGATTTTTGACACCTTCGCGCATTCTTTTGCCTGAATCCATGTTTGGACCATCTGAATTCAAACAAATAACATGTATTAAATGCATAATCAATTTAACGCACAGTGTACATGTGTTATTCAAAACGAATATACACAAACTAAAACTTACGAGATCCCAAATCAATGTTGACTTCGGTTGAAACATTGGCAAATGAACGAAGTGGTCGTCAGCTGGATCAGCGGCTCATCATCGAGTCGGTATTTGCACACCCGCAAACATTTGGGATGTAGGAGATATATAGAGCCTAATCATTCTCTGATACCACATCATATACGATCCATGAAAATCGGCATCGAATGGTGGAATATTAACAATCACGTGATCAAAATGGTGATTGTTCCATATATCAACATGGGTATGCAAACAAGCGGCCCAATCGTGACCGGGCTGTCGACCCATACCGGTAATACCATGCAAATCCGCATTAAAAGGTTCTGCGACTGGAATATTTTGACGGAGGCCAAACTGTCATAGTACTCTATCGACGTAATAGGACTCTACTATGACGAAGTTGACAGGAGATGCTCTTGTCAACCACAGCTCACAAGTCGCCGTGCACACAGGTGACAATCTCCCTAAACGTTCCTTTGTATAAGGCTCCCACTTGACACACTTGTCTGTTAGTGTATCAAACTCGTCCCTGTAGTATGTCAAGCATCGATTTGGGTTAGACTTCCATGTTAGGGATTCGCTCCAGTATACACCCTATGGTGGTCTCATGTGCGGGTCATCTGGAACATTCAACCACTTAGATGATTGCCTATTAACTACAGGTCTGCCGATATGTATGCATTCCCAACTCCATACCTGTAACAACAACATCGGGTCGTTCTTCTGGTTAGCACCAAGAGCGAATTTGCACAAACTCCGGTATAATGTAGCCAACACGGCACTACCCTAATTGTATGCCCTAACGGTTCCGAGATCATCGATTAGAGGTAAGTACATAAGGAGAACGGAAATACCGGTGGAGTTCGGGAACATTACACCTCTGAACAATGACATAATATACGCTCTGCAGTAGCACTGGACTTCGTAGTCGCTCGAATCTTCATTCAACTTATCGACGAACGTATCCTTCAACCATTTTAATCGAAGAGACTTCCCTACGATAGCCCTAGGATCCGGCTCAACCCCAAGTACTCAGTGATCAAAAACTCTGGATCGAAGTCCATCGTTCCTGTTATGACTTGTCCATTGACTGGGCACCTGTGATCACTGCAACATCCTGTAGTGTGATAGTAATCTCCCCTACCGGCAAATGAAAGGAGTGTGTCTCCGGATGCCCAACGTTCGAGAAAGGCGATTAGAAGAGGATGATCGGCCTTAATTGAACTCATGAAGCCGATGTCGTACATCCAGCAATCCCTTAATAGCTCGTGTATACGTGGATGCATTGGCAAAGTGGCATGTCCCCGAAAAGTACACTTTCGATTGTCCATCCCAAACATCCTTCGAACGATGTTGGCCTTGCAATGTCAACAGCCTTGGGTCGAGAGGACCGAGACCCACCAGTGGAACATAGGATGATGAAGAAGGCCCTACCTTATTTGGGGAAGAAGACCGGCCTGGTTGATTTGGCAATGTAGACGGACCCGGCTCAACCTACACAACAAATAACAATACACATCAATTTCACAATATACTATTTTATTAAAGCAAAATCAAACTAATCGAACAAATACAATCATCTTACATTCGGGCGGCTTTGTCCACCACCACGACCACTACTTGGGGGTCGTCCATAATAAGTTCGTGGGCCTCCGCGGCCTCGGTTACTTGGGGGTCTACTACTCTCTCCTTCTTCATGAATATTCCGCGTTCGTGCCATATCTAATAGCGATGAGAATCCTACAATTTTAAATGTATTTTGGTATATTCATATAGTAGAATTGTATACTCTAAAAATAAAATTGCATAATCTAAAAACAAACAATTTAACACCAATAATATACACACACCATAAATGAATAATTCAAAAATAATATGGACAAATGTTTAATAATCATTTTCCTATCAACAATATTCTTTCACATTCACATTCACGGACTTACACATAATTTCATATAATCATATTCTTTCACATTCACATAATTATATTCTTCAGATAATCATATTCTTTCACATTCACATTCACATTCACAGACTTTCACATTCAACATGGTCTCAACAATATTGTTTAAAACCAACAAAACCTACACCAATTCAACATGCTCTCAACAATAATATGGACAAATGTTTAATAATTATAATCACATTCATATCAATATGTATCAAAAGTTCTTATCATCAATTGAACACCAATAAAAGTTCTTATGAACAACTTACACATATAATTAACCAACATTGCATTCTAAATTTCTCAACCCTAATCAACAATTCAGACTATACTAATCATCACACAAATCACCATTTCTCAGCATAACGTTCTAATTGCAAAATCTAATTGCAAACAAAATTAACCCACTAACAAAATTAACCCAAAATCTAATTGTAAACATATGAAGACTTACCAGATGATAGATGAGTACTTTAGGATCTACGGTTCACGAAATCCTCTTCACCGTTTGTGCCACAATCCTCATCACAGTTCACAAAATCAACCAAAATCAGGATCTACGGTGTTGGATTTAGGGTTTTGAGAGTGAGAGTAGAGAGGTTGAGAGTGATGAAGTGAATTTGGAGATATTTTGGACAGATTTTGTTGGGAAAATCACGAATTGGAAGGCTAGGGTTTTGGGTTTCTGTCGGATTTGGGAGAGAGAGTGTTTTAATGAAGTGAGAGAGATCTGAGATAGAGAGTCTATAAAAAATTTCCCAATCGACACTCACTATCTCAGTTAGTGAATGGTAAAACACACTCGCAAACTGAGACAGCGAGTCTAAGCCCAAGAATTTTTAACTTCGTCCCCAATCTACACTCACTATCTCAGATAGCGAGTGTGGTACAAAAGCTCACGCTATCTGAGATAGCGAGTATGAACTTGCTATTTTTCTTCAAGGCCATACACTCGTTATCTCAGTTAGCGAGTGTGGTACAAACATACTCGTTATCTTAGGTAGCGAGTCTGAACTTGGTATTTTTTCCCTATTTTTCTCCAAAGTGTAGAGAAACACATAACCATACACTCGCTATCGTAGATAGAAAGTGGGTCAGTTTGGTAAATACTTTCAAAAAGTGGGTCATTTTGGTAAAAATTATGGACTTTGTGAAAATATCACTCTCTCTATATATATACTAGTATCATGCACGTGCGATGCACGTGGAGGAAGAAGGAAAAAGATTAAAAAAAAACCTACCAACACGTGCGCTGCACGTGTTGACTAACATACAAAAAACAATAAAAATTGTTTATTTGTTTGGAACCCCATCTCTCCCATTATAATAGTTATAGATATATATATATATATACTACTATTAATGGAAGAGTTTTTCACTTTGTCACTTTAAGTTTGTAACGAAGCAAACAATTTTTTAATATTTTTTATTACAAATAAAACACATACGTTGTACGTGTAACTCTATCTCTATTTATTAACACGTGCATTACGCGTGTAAATCAAGTTTTTTCCTTCACCAAACAAATAATTTTTACATTTTTTGTCACAAAGCAAATACGTACATCGTACGTGCAATTCCAAATCTATTTCGTAACACATCACCATACGTACATTCAAGGTTTTTCCATCAAAAAATTTAAAAAATTGCGTGCAGTGCCCGTTCAACTCCAATTTTTTTAAAGTTTAAGGCATTCATCACAAGTGCTGATTACTACTGACTTACATGAATCGCATGTTCAGCTCCAACTTTTTATCAAAACGTGCATCGCAGGTGAAAATTACTAGTACTATTTTAATGGGAGAGTTTGGGTTTGTAACAAACAAACCTTAACTTTGTAACTATATAAACACGTATAATACACGTCCAAACTATATCCAACAAATATAAATGTGCACCGCATGTGTAGCCCAATTAAAAACATTCAAAAATAAACTATTTTTTTCTTATTTGATATATAGTCATTTAATTTGATGACTTTACTTTTTTTAGACATGCATCGCACGTACATTATACTAGTATATATATGAGGAAAGTGAGCCTCATATTTGTATGAGGAAATTTCCTCATACAAAGTGATGTGTCAATTTAAGAGCCTTTACATCATAGTTTTAATTAAAGGGCTCATTTGCAAAAATCAATTGACAATTATTTGTTAAATTCCTTAAATAACTGATTTTCTCTCTCCAATCTCTATTTGTTAAGAAAAAACCAATTGGGAACAGAAAAAATTACTTGAAGTCAAACACCATGAATGGCTAGCATTTCATATTTCTTGTCTCTGATGGTAGAGTCATCAAGAATATCAAATCATTCCAGTCCAGTTTCTTCTAGTCTGACACTACATATCCCTGTCCATACCCTTCTTCTATTCCGTGGTTTATTATCTGTAAAACAATTGATCTGTGATCTTAGGGACTGGAAGATGTAATTGCTTCATCAGTCACTTTTCCACATGCAAGAATATTAGATTTAAATGTTCTGTTGATAAATAGATAACATACTTGAATAATATTCACCTTTAATTAGAGGTTTAACTAGTCGACTTGTATAATTATGCTTACAGATCTGTGTATTACTTTTTTGGCA
This sequence comes from Hemerocallis citrina, assembly GCA_017893485.1. NCBI lineage: Eukaryota > Viridiplantae > Streptophyta > Magnoliopsida > Asparagales > Asphodelaceae > Hemerocallis > Hemerocallis citrina. The sequence continues at coordinate 158,994,112 of CM030360.1, read as the reverse complement.
TGTAATAAATAATATGATCTAAGGAATTTAACAAATAATTGTAACGCCCCGAATTCCAAATAAGACCGAATTCGAGATTTCACAGGATCTTTGCACTTCACTTCGTACAATTTTACAAGGAAATTAAAACTTTTCAATAATACATCAGAGTTCATTACATTTTTGTTTACACAGCGGAAGAATACAACAATGAAATAAAATACAACTTATACAACAATGTAAATTATCAACAGCATCATGACATCTTTACTTCTTCATAAAAAGTCCATTACCTGTATATTTAGCTGTGGGCACATCAGTCCCTTACAACTGACAAAAATGTTATACTCGGCCATCCTCTTTATGCCGTACATATAACTATCTCATTACTTTAACAAATCAAAAAAATTGAATGAACAATAAAGTAATAAATCGTGACTACGCTAAAACATGTAAGTGTATGTCATGCCTTAATGCCTAATGCACACATTTTTATACTAGGATGACACTAATGTATACTTGTTCGAATTATATGCATCCCATACTATATAGGTTCGAGGGCATGCACCTACATACTCCACAATAAAGGGTTCGATCCCTCGTCATGAATACTACCCAGTAATAAAACAAGGTTTAGATCATTCCACGAATATGGATCCCAGCCACGAAAATCCACCGCCGACTGTTATAACAGATTCCTCATCGTGCGAATCATCCCGCAAGTGTCCCTCTAGCCCCGGTATACGTATATACATTAGAGTACGGCAAACTATCCGCCTGACTACGCAAAGTCCCGGATTTAAAATAAAAGCCCGTCTCCCACGAAACAACCACAGTCATGGAGATCCACCGCCGACTGGGTCTATAGCCACGGAGATCCACCGCCGACTATATAGAAGCAACCCACTTACGTTTGCTCAGGTTCACTACATCTTCACTTATGTGCCTAATTATTTAGTTCAAGACATGAATAAATTTTCAAGCCTAGAATTAGTTTTACCTCCTACCGGACTTTCTCAACAAATACGAGATAGCTCCATGGTCATATCTCAAAATATAACTCAATTCTTTTCAATTTAATAATGCCGGTACCCGAGGTCTCACTAACTCTAAATCATAACTTTTTCATATACAAGAATTCATGGGTACACATACCTTTTAATAAATATGTCTTAAACCTAGATATTTTCATCTTCAACTTATTCACAAATGATTAATGTCTTGTATTAGCACTTATCCATAAAGTCATCATTTCTTAGTCTTGACACTATTCATGATCTAGTTATTCATCCATAGTCTTTGTAAGCAAAATAATTCCTTTTAAGAACACAATTTCATCACATGAAATTTTATAACCAATCCAAGCTATCACAATGTCTCAATTCTCTTTAAAATATTTCTTAAACAAAATCAAAGTATAATTCTCTTTAAAAATCACTTCACAAAAATAATACTTTGTTTTTCTTCACTACAAAGTTCCAATACTCAAAATTTCATTTCTCTTTATATCTCAAAAATATACAAGAAAACATTCTTAATATTTTCCATTTCATTTCATATTAATAGTAAAGTTTATATCTAAAGTTTCCATATTAAAATCTTCACATATGAAGAAAAGAGACTAAAAAAAATCAAAATGGGTGCTCGGGTTTCGAACCCATGACCCCTGGTCACACACAGTCAACGCCCAACCCAGATCCCGCTAGCCAACAAGTCCATTGGACTCTGGCATCACATTCCTATGTCGAAACCTTCACATATTGACTCTCGGTTTCGAGATCAATTTAAAAGGATTAAAAATAAATGTAACTATCAAGTTTCGAACCCAAGATCTCCTATAAACAGTGCTCTGTATTGCACTAGCTAACCAGTAAGTCCAAGTGTATTTTCTGTTTAAGAATTGTACTAATGTACTTTTATTTAAACTATTCAGAAAGTGGTTCTTTTTCATGCAACTTGTTTATCCAAAGATCAAAATTTTCTAAGAATTTGAAATAAAATTTTTCTTGACTGAGAATGAATTTTAAAAAAGTAAACAACAATTTTTAAATTCATTAAAACTCTATTTCAACTTCTTTAAACAATTCTTTTTCTCAGTTTTCACATAGACTTGTAATTTTCTCAAAACTTGAATTTACAAAATAGTGTTCATGAAAACTCGTTTTTATCCCTACTCATACAAAGAATTAGAATTTAATAACAATACTAGCATGTCTCTCAAACATGAGAATTTCACAAAAATATCTCTTTCATCCAATAGTTTATATTATAACATGGCATATGTGAACACATTTTATGGCATTAACTAAATCCATTTTCTTTCTTCTTTCATAGTCATCAAAAGCATGATTTGAATATAACATTTTTCATATGCTCAACATGTACAAAAAGAAATGCAAGCATACTAACATGATTTATAGTACAAAAGAATTCTTCTTTTTAATTGGCATGGTAACAAATATATATTTAATCATAACAAGATTGTTCTCATTCATGGCATACTACTCTAGTATGAATTTTATCTATATTTTTAACATCAACATTAACTTATACTACTTATTTATAATTTTTAGCATGCATATTCTACAACTAGAATGTATGAAACCACCTACCTCTAATGGAAGATTTGAGAATGAGAAAGATGGAATCCACTCCTAGCTCCTAGCAAAACCTTCTCCTCCTAGCAAGAACTTTTCTAAGCAAGAACTCCTCCAAAATGAGAACACTCAACTCTCTTTCTTTTTCTTTCACTTATTTTGATTTGTTTTTGGTGCAAAAGAGAAGGAGAAATGGGGTGCTATTTATAGAATAATGTTAGGGTCTAATTTGCATAAATCTCTACCTAATAACTCTCTCCTTAATTGCCCACTCAACTCTTCATTTTCTAACTCCTAAAACTCCCAACCTTACACCTTTCCAACCCTTCAAAACCTCAACCCCCAACCTCTCCCCTTCCATACAAAAATCGGCCACCCCCAGTGTAAAAACCGGCCAACACTAAGTGTGTACATGCACACATGCATATACAAAAATAAATTCATTTTCTATAGTTCTAAATGTGTACAAAAAGTTGTAACTTGTCATGTATTAGTCCAAGCTCAACTTAATTTAGGATTTTACTAATGGGCTTGAATCATGGGCTCTCTTTAATTTATTAACTTAATTATTCTAGTGGGCTCTTCTTTTAATCAGTCTAATGGGCTAGGATTTAATCTTTAGGTCCATGGATCAAAAGAAAGCTAATTAAGACTATGCATGCTTAAAATTAGTAAATAAGAGTAAGAAAATAGATGGATAAATTAGCACGTTCATCTTACGTGCAAAAATCAAAAAATGCATTTTTTTAATAAAAATAAAAATGTGGGGTGTTACAATAATTGTCAATTAATTTTTGCAAATGAGCCATTTGATTAAAACTATGGTCTAAATCTCTAATATTATAGTGGGAGAAGGCCTTAGTGTCATTTGTCATTTTGTCATTCTACCAACATGTGCAACGCAGGTACATAGCTAATATAAAGAAGGTTTCCGGTTCAAATCCTCCCTACGTCAGAGTTTTTATTTTTATTTTTTGAAATTATTATCGTGCATCGCACATGTAAATTACTAATTTTCTTAAATTGACACCTCACTTTGTATGAGGAAATTTTCTCATACAAATATGAGGCTCACTTTTCTATATATATACTAGTTGAAATTTACCGTGCACCAAGTGCACATTGCTTGGTGCACATGAATATTGAAAATTTTATCCATTCTAGTTAACAAGTTAGACAAAGCACACTTGCATTTAGCAAACCCATTTTCTTCAAACTACAAATTTAACTTAGTCGATCATCTTAATAAGCAAACCATGAATTTCAAAATTACTCCATAAGACAACAAGCTCGTCGAAATCAGATTTGAAGCAAGCATCAAGAACCCCAAGTTTAATCAATTCTTGCACAATTCCAATCAAAACAAAGCACAAATGGATCAAAATTCGTACGATATAAAAGAGAGCTATATGCATAATAGTTTCATCTAAAACATCAAGATATAACAACAACATGTTATATATCGAAGAAGTGCAGGAAATAAGCATATGAACACAACATGTTGGCAATTGACCGTGCAATATTGGTTTAAGAAGCAAGACAAAGTCGAATAAACTAATATCGACCTTAAAACTTCCCAAGGTATCTTTTTTCAGGATTTCCTTACGAATCTTATATCATTCTCCAGTTTCAAATACAAGTGCTCATAATGTGTGAGGTAGTAGATTCCAAAACAGTCGAACAAAGTTACAAAATAAATTGGACAATGGCTTTAGAAGTAAAGGCCTATTAAGATGCAAATACAGGTATGTCATAAGCAAAAAGTTGCTATGGCTGAAACATACTTCTGACTGTATGACATAAGATTATCGGCCAAAACACTTCTTCAAAGAGCTAAAATGCATCCCATAATTCTTCGAAAATAATGCTTGTGGAAACTCTTACTCAAATTACCCTCACACCTATTTGAATTATCACAAATTTAAAACACCATTGAAAGGTGTTCGAGGGCTACCCAAAAGCAAATACCAAACATGGCCTGAGAAAGTCAATAAAACACCTATGCCTGAGAAAAAGTAACCCTTAGCATGATTCGAAAAAGGTATCCTGATCACCTGGACTCAAGGCAACATATTTAGGACAAATCTCTAAACCATAGTAGCGAGCTTAGATATTTCATATGAAATCAATAATAACTCGTGCAACCTTAGGCTAAAACAGAATAGGCTATATAGTCCTTAACTTCAATTTTTCCTAGCTTTTTTCACCTTATACAAAACCTTTTAAATTCACATCTTAGACTACACCTTCCTCAATAACCCATCTCAAGTGGTTGTGCATATGAGTTTATTATAAGAGTTCATATTTATTTGTTCATATTAAAGATGAATATGTGAGATCTACTTCTATGAAGTTTCTATTAACTTTTTTTTTTGTGCTAATCCTCAAAATTTAATAACTGGAGTACTATTTTTGCAAATATTTTCTGTAGTAGTCTTATCAAATACATGTAAAAATTAGCATCAATAATGAAGAATTAGTCACTTGTTTGTAGTGTGTGATCAGAAGGTTTTTTCTGAATTGAAGAAGCATACATCAAAAACATGATATCAAATACTAATTACAATGAACTGTAACTAATTTTACTTTACGAGAAGAACAATTATTGAAAAGAACTATGTCCACACCCACACAAAAAAAGTATTTTGTTTTAGTTCGTCCTGTAGTCACATATGAAATAGCTATGGGATAAATTTTACAAAACTTTTCCCGCAAGATCTCATGCAGGAAAAATATAATGTCCAACTTAGAGTTGTCAATTATATTCTTTATGGAAATGGAAAGTCAATTTGAGGAATTTATCACACAAATATTCAATTAGTTCGAACTTGCTTAGTATTGTATTGGGACCAAGAAAAAAATGGTTCTATAGAAGAAGTTCATGCTTCCTTTGTTGAAGTAAGGGTAAATAATCTCATTCGTGATTTCCTAAGAATTGAGTTAGGCAAGTCTACGATTTCGTATACTGGAAAACGGTATGATATATCGAGTAGTTTTTATTTAATATCAGATATATGGTAAACCATAATTAAGTTTTAGTTGATCCTTGTTCGATTAGTCGAGATGGTTCTCTAATGATACCTAATGGAATTACCAGTTCAACAAAAGAAATCTTGATAAAGAAATAAATCAGCATCATTAACGAAGAAGTAGTGACACGGCGATCATTATTTTTCTCTCTTGATGTTCCACAGTCTACCAAAAAAGAAGACGACGAAGACTAATAATAATAAGATTATGGTTATGTGCTTTTATAGGGGTAAATTGGAAAGAAAAAAAGTTGTTGAAATTAGTAAAACAAATCTTTTATTGGTTGAAAATTTTCATTCAATATATAACTGAAAACTTTAAAACTATGTTTAAAGAAACTTATATTTATTATCACTATCGTGACTCTTACTTCTCAAGATACATTAAAATCCATATCCATATCTATATTTAAAATTTACCTACCATTCTATAAAAACATTGGTAGTTTATAAGTAAAATGAAAAGATGACTACAACATGTTCCTTCAGTACATGTATTTTGGAAAATACACATTAAACAAGTTAAAATGAACAACATTATTTTTGGATCATAAATTAGCGATATTATCAGTAATAAATAAAGTAAATTTAATCATTATCTCTCATAATTACATGTGTTTTGCCTTTAGATTTCACATGTCAAGTAATCTAAATAACTAAAGATTTTTAAACGACACTCAAAGGACTTAATGTTTACAGGCCAACTTGCAAGTGCATGTGCAATATCAAGCTAGGAATGATAGGCAGTTACATCACTACATGATATAACACAAATCTCTACAGCAAACAGTAGGATGACAGGACGAAGTAGATACTCTTAATCTTATTTAAGGGAGTTGACTTATTTTCAGCAAAAAAGGTAATAAGCTAAGTAGAATGGAGACTCAGTTCAAATTCTTTCTTTCCCCTTAAATGATGACTATATCATTAAGACCATAATGGTTGTTTAAAAGTGACATTCCAATTGAAATCTAAGATTCCAAGATGATTAATAGTTTTCCTTATCCAAAGCTTCTTAGTTTGTACTTGGTGCACATAAATGCCATTGTCAAAGTTGCGGGTATTTATGAACTATGTGGACAATGTTCTAGATATTATAAGATTAACTTGATGACTCGGAAAGAGCGAGAGACCGAGACAGAAATAGTAGTTGCATCCCTTAATGCCGAGCTTTATAAGACTATGCCTAAGATGACTGAGATTGAGGAAGCAAGAATTGCAAAAACAGGTAAGCTTAGCTTTTAAATAGAACAGTCGTGGGGAGAGGAGAAGATTGCGTTCAAGTACTTGCCCTCGTTGGCTGAGGCGTTGACCCTCAAGGACATGGTGGATAACTATGTAGGAAGAAGAAGGAAAAAAGAAGGTGAAGCTATTGAAGAAAAAGCTGATCGTTCCTCTCATTGGAGACATGTTCTTGAGGAAGAAGGTTTTAGCTGATTAGAACTTATTACAGCTGATCTGTTCTGATTATTGACATTAACTGAAATTCAAAAGTTTGTATGCTTATTATTTTCTAATGTTTTCTTCAAGTGTGCAGTTGAACAGGAATATACCCAATTAATAACAAAAGTAATCCTTTTTCATCAATACTCGTTTGAAATTTAATTATATATTATTAAAAATAATTATAATTAATAATGATTAACCTAGAAATTGCCAAAGTTTTTGCTAACCAAAAAATGCTTCTGGAATTGTTAACAGCTCATTGTCAACAAACATGGATAATAAGTAATATTCAATATCTCTTATTAGAAAATCACACATACGAGAACAGTATGAGATACAGAATAATCATAAATATAAAATAAATTACTGTCAAAACTGAGCTTCATATTAAGCATGTCCAACATTACAAAAATTTCAGACCACTAATACCGAAGCAGAACATCCTAAAAAGGTTCGCCTATTGATTCACATACAAATCCAACCCAAATATTTGGGACAAGCTTGATGGCTACACTAACAGTTTAATAATACACATGAAGTATAAATATTGCCAAGACAATCTTCTTATTGAGACTAACCTTATGATTGGTTTGTAACAATTGTATAAATTATTTCTGTGAGACTTGTCTTTTTATTGCAACAGTAGCGACTATTCGAAATTTCACCAATTTCTAAGCCTCCATTTTCAGGAAGATGAAGAGTCATCACCTGCTTCCTCTTGGTGCAGATGAGGGCAGCTACTGAACAGCGGCGAGTGGATTCACCGGGACTGAGAAGGCAAGCTGCCAAGCATCGATCAGAGCTTTTGGATGAGGTTTGTCTCGCGACAATTCTGCAAGATTTAACATGCAGAGAAGAAATTCTTGTATTAGACGTACAAGCTGCATTGACAATGTGGACAAATGGAAGGCAAAAAACAAAAGCCTATTGACATGAGTTCATAGGTTTGATTCCCAATCTACACGTCTTAAACTTGTGTTCATAGAACTCCAACATCTTCTCTTCCTCCATGCAATGTGTGCGCATAAGTGACCCAAAAAGTTCAATCCCATCATTAACGATTTTTCCACTACCCACAATTCTTTTGCATGCTTTATTCATATGGAAATGTTCTGCAACAGGCAATTCATATGAATACTATTTAATGAAATTGTTTATTGAAGCATTTGATGCATGAAAAACTATGGTTATTATATTAATTTTTTGGCTGCGGCTGCAACCAGTGCGACTACATAGAACAGGTACATGCAAATCCAGTGCTACTACATAGAACAGGTACATGAAAATCACAATTCAAAAATGTATGAAATCATATATTAGATTGATACAGTGACAGTTCGGTCCAATAGTTGAGATTTCACATATGGTTCACAACTTCATATATCTATGCCAGAACAACCTCCAACTGATAATTCAAGATAGCATAGATACTATATGAAGTACAGACTTTAATCAAGGAATATGCAAACCTCAGTTAATTGTCCTGTTGGTTTGAACAAACTATGAAACTACAATATATACCAATAGGAGAAAACATGAAATTCAGTTTAAATACTTATTTTGTACATAAAATAAGAAGCGAATGAAATAAACAAGGAGTCTAGGATCCAATTTGTTTCTTCATGCGAAAATAACATCGAAATCTAACATGAGTGAGCCAAGTAACACGCTTTCTGTTAGATCTAGAAGAGAATGAGATATGAGACATCATCATCTGATCGGAATAACTAAGGAAGAATATTATCAGCCGAACACCTTTCTCAAATAAGAACAATTATATATAGTCCTATAACTGGGAAGAAAGATAAAGCCTCCCCCAACTGAAAATTGGTGCAGCCAATAGAACCACTCTCAAGGCCTCAACTATTGTGAAGATTAGAAGTTTGAAAGCTCGATGTAAACTCTCACAATTATCAAAATAAGTTATAAAAATTATTCAAATTGTGATCTCCAATGATATTAATGTGATGACTCTTGTTGTTTAACAATGTTTAGAGATCAATTAACATGTAAGGGGGGATTCTTAAGAATACTCTTTGTACATGCTGTTCAACCATTGACTTTTCTGTTTTACCAAATGAATTGTCAAATTTTTTCTCCATTCCCTCTTAACTCTCGAGCTTGTCCATTGCCAGGATTATACCATTGAGGCTAACACTCTATACATGACAATGATTAATACCATGGTTGCTTGAAATTTGCCTCATAAATCAAGGTATTTACAAGAAAAAGAATAGTGAACAAATTTGATTGGAAAGTAGACATGAAGTGCTCCCAATATTATAATATACATGTACACCACATCATAGATTTAATGGTTAAAATTATAAATGTCATAGTTAACTATAGTCTATTGTTTTTATAACCATGTTTCCTTTATGTAGATAACAAAGAGTCACTACAATACTATAATTTATCTTGTCTTCTTGATGAAGTTTCTCCATAATTTTCATCAATTTTTTTGCATGGTTTCCAAATTCCAGGTTTCGTTCTCTAGTTAAATCCTAATAGAAACAATTGAATAATGCATAACCCGAAAACTTTGCAAAGATTGCAATGTCCTCTAGATATCGTAAACGCCAAGTTCATTAATAGGCAGGAAATACCATTCCATAATCCATATACATACAAAATACCATCAGAATTTTGATGCATGGTCCTGTATTCTATCAGGAGCAAATGATGCCAAACTCAGGACTTATCAAATTTAAAACATCAGGACAAGTGTATACACAGCCTACAGTACATATATTAACCCTATATGCTTTTAAATGTTCAGTTTTTATGTACAAGGACCTGTAAAAATAACGAAGAAATGAACAAGGCAAACTGATAGATAAAAAGTTTTGCCACAAAAAGGCTCAAGGAGTCCATTTATTTCCTACCTCTTTATGAAAAGAATGTTTGACATTACCTACATACCCAAACAAGTGAGAAATATGGACGGGCACTCATGTAAGGTTTGAAATATATGGAAACCATAAGTTTCCAGCAGCCATAATTTACTGTAACAGGATGCAAAAGGACATAATTTAGCGAAAGGAACGGAAAAAGCATATTGTATTATCGCATCAAGACAGCTCATTTCTTGCGGAGAAAATAGAAAGTGACAAGCATCAATGAACTCCAAAAGATGACTTTTCAACGAGAAAGGACCAACTGGAAATTGCCAAACTTCAACATAGATGATGTTTCTTTAGATTTCTGAGTACCAGATTTAAATCAATCTTTATTAGGTAAATTTTCACCAATGGAAGCAGCTGAGCCAGTCGCTGAAATAGATAATTTTTCATTTCTATCTTTTGTAGGAACTGTCTCTGTACTAGAAGAGCTGGAAGTTGAAGCTTGCAAAGAGTGCATTCTTCCCAACATATCCTACAGAATACAAAACAGGAAGAACCAAAAGATTTTCTTCAAATTAGAAGGGCAGTTACATTCACTTAGACTTCTGTTGTTCTGCTTACACTATAATATAAGCCTTAAAGTAATCAAGAGGTCCATCTGGACCATTAACTAACAATAATGTTTAGGAAAATATCGATTTAGAAGCCATCAAAAGTTCAATCAAAGATTGTTGGTTGTTTATAATCGTACTTAGCGAAATATATATTATATATGATAGCTTTACCTGACGCTTTTCTTCAGGGAGTCCTGCTTTATCTATCAATGAAATAGCAAACTTGTGATGTTTTAGGACCATAACAAGGATGGTCACTGCATAAATGTCAGCCACCTCCAAATACTTATCTACAGGAATGAATGGTTGCCATATGCATCCTTTAGAAGACGAGCTCTGCAGTTTTGCTTTTGGCAAAACATTTTCTTCATCTTTCAAATAAGCCCACTTCTCAAGGAACTCCTCAAAATTTGGTTTTAGGTTGGATGAATATCCCTTTGATATTTGCATGCAGGACCTATGAAATCACAAGGGATCAAAAAAACTCGCTCACTTATTACAGACTATGGGTTTCAAAAACATAGTTTAAAAATAACTAAATTAAAATTCTCACAAAATAATAGGCATTGTGTAATACCTAGCAAGGAAAACTTGGACAAGTATAGCTGCAACTTAGCCAAACAACACCGTAAGCTCATCAATTAGTTCCCTCGTCCTGCGTTTTATCCAAATTAGAAAGATAATTAACCTTCTTTATTCAAAAGAAAATCAACGCAACATAAAAGTTGGCATTCATGCTATTAAGAACATGCTCAAATTTATAACCCCCATCTGAAGTCTGAACAGGTATCATACACATAATCTACATTTTTTTCCCACTGGTTAAGCACTACATACCTTTTTATATTTCTACATAGTTTAAATCAAGGTACAAACAAAGCATAGAATTAGAAGTCTCTTTACATTATTCCCGTGCTATCCTGCTCCACTGTTTCCCCTTCTTAATAAAGGTATTTACTTGAAGATTCTGATATTCTACCAGTCTATCTTCGAAGTATATACCTACTACGCTTAGTTACAGTCAGCAATAAATACATCTTACCACATTTTCAGTAAATTCGATGATAAATACATGCAATGAAAATTTTCCTCCAATAAGGTCTCATTTATTGTCTCAATGCATGACACAACAATTTTGGGACCGCTACATGAATCCTTCTCCCCTATTTACTCAACTCTATTCAGGACCACCTCTTCTCCTTAGTCAAATTAAGACTTTTCAAATCATATTAAGAAGTTAACCAAAGTTCATTTTGGTATACCTCTAGTCCTCCTTATTGGCTCATCCTATCAATTTTCCTAACCGCGGCAGCTACAATTTTCATTGCCTCAATGCACACTACTGCCATCAGTCTCTAATAAGTACAAGAAACATCACTAAAATAGCACAAGCAATACACCTATGACACGGTCCCCAATATCAACTCACAGCCAACCCAAGTAAATTACATCGCTTGACGCACAACACAATCTAACGAAATGACAAATGCCAAGAATTTCCTGGTACCTCCCTAATTCCTTCTCCCCTATTCACTCAACTCTATTCAGGACCACCTCTCCTCCTTAGTCAAATTAAGACTTTTCAAATCATATTAAGAAGTTAACCCAAGTTCATTTTGGTCTATCCCTAGTCCTCCTTTCTGCTCATCCTATCAATTTTCCTAACCGTGGCAGCTACAAGTTTCATTGTCTCAATGCACACTATTGCCATCAGTCTCCAATAAGTACAAGAAACATCGCTAAAAAAGCACAAGCAATACACCTATGACACGGTCCCCAATATCAACTCACAACCAACCCAAGTAAATTACATCGCTTGACACAACACAATCTGACGAAATGACAAATGCCAAGAATTTCCTGGTACCTCCCTAATTCCTTAAATGATTGAACATACACCATCCCGGCCGACTCCATCATCTCCCCAATCTCCGCACCTTTTACTCCCTCCATCGAATTCGCCTCCTTACATATCCTTTTAACAACATAGGAAGCTCGCGATGCCGCCTCCTCGAACATGCCACAAACCATACAGCCGCAAACAGATAACATCAAAAGCTAAACTACAAACTATTCATCAAGAATTCAAGATAGAAGTTTTACTCTACTAATTTAATAACTGTAAAATTTATGGTAATTGGAGATGTAGTAATACCTTTCAGAAAGCTTGATTTGAGTCCAGATATCGGATTTGGGAATGAAAGCGCTATCCGTTGGCTATTCGCTTCGCCGCCGCCGTCGTCTTCTTCGTGTACTTCTTCTTCTTATCGCCGGAGCGGTGAGATTAGAGACCTAGATATTGGACGAATGTGGTACCACGGTATTTGCACGTGAGAGAGAAGGGGAAAGATGAAGATGACGACGAAAAACGGTGATTAGATGGGCCAACTCCGTCACGAAAGAGAGAAGGGGGTTGAGGTTATTTATTATTAATTATATTTGTTTTTAAATATAAACACTAAATAAACTATCACAAATTAATAATAGTCTCTGATCAGTTTGATCAACAAAATGAACGAAGGGTTGAGATTCGTTCTGGACATATTTTTTTTCTTCTTATTCTTACTTTTATAATAGAAAATAGATAGATATACACACACATAAAAAAAGGGGGCCAAAATATTTCAGTATTTTAATCAATCCTGACCGTCCATCAAACCCATCTATTCTCTCTACGGCCCCCCCCCCCCCCCCCCCCCCCCCCCCCCAAATTCAAACCCTATTCGAATCATATCTTATATACTAGAATTCATCTTTAGATTCAAGAAATCAAATCTCCATAAAGCTCTCGCCAACTATAGCCATCTTGGATTCAGGAAAAGGTACCGATCTAACCCCTAATTATGTTCGGATCTTATTAGAAAATTGTTAAACCCTGACCCTAGTTTTATACAGGTCCTTTTCTTCCCTGATCTATAATATTAAGTGAAGTTGGACCTCCTTGAAAAGGTTTTGATGAATTTTTTGCAGTGAATTTAGATATGCTATGCCAATTTGCGAGGGTCTGTAGTTCTAATTTAGTAAATTCGCAGTATTTTTTTTTTGTTTTTAATTAGCTGAATTTTCTTTACTATTGGATTGGACATAAAAGAAGAGATTAATTATGTATTTAGTTTTTAGATGTAAGTGATAAATTTTAAAGTAGTAAAAAGAAATATTAAACAAATTGCTTATTAATTTTCACTGATATTTAATGCATATATTTGACGTGGATATAAGTTTAGGCTTGTCGGGAGCAAAGTTAAGATAACCAAAATCATTTTAGCTTTTGGAGGTACAAGGTGTGCAACTTCGGTTATCCTTCCTTTACCTCCAACATTAAGTTATCTGCATAGTTAAGAAAGATTAGGTAAGAGTGGAGTTTAGATATCATTTGCAACTTTTGGGGTGAGCTAACTGCACTATTGTTAACTCCAGAATAAGTCCCTAACATGGCTAAGTTGGGATAAGTAAGGTTTTACAAAAGTTATGTGAGATGTTCCAGTTATCCTAACTTAACTTTGTTCCTAAACATTGTCCTATAGGGCCTTGTTTGGGACAAAGTTAAGATAACTAAGGATTTTTAGGTTTTGTAGATCAGCCGATCCTAATTCGGATCCGGATTTGCGAAGTCCATCTTTAAGGGGCTGCTCCGATACAACCCCCTTATATCGGGATCAGCGTGATAACTCTTTGATCGGTAGTTAACAATTGGATTGGATGCATCTTGCTAGGTCCCAACCTGAAATCACTGATCCTATGATTAAAAAATTCAAATATTTGAATTTTCTATTCATGTGGATCATCTTCAACCAAATAGTGTAGATATAATTGTGTAATGAAGTAATGAACATCATCTCATTTATAGCCTATATTTTGTTTTTTTCCTTGTATGTAAATAAAATTATCAACCTATTTCTATTATTCTAGTTTTATTCTACATTAATAGTTCTTTGAAACTCATTAAAATGTTCAAATTTGTAATTAAAAATATGAAATTTGTCGAAATATGTATTGAAATTGATCAATTAATTTAAAAAAATTATTCATTATTATTACTTTTAAAAATTATTTAATTGTAGAAACATATTTGATAATTTTGTTTTAATTTTAGAAAATGTCCGATCCAAAAAAATTCGATACTACCGATCTGGCCTATAGCAATCCCAATCCAAATATTTGGAAAAAAAATTGATCCCTGAGTTTTAAAACCTTGATCCTACCTTTACATCCAACTTAAAAAGTTATTTTTATAGTTAAGAAAAATTAGATAAGGGTGGAGTTTAGATAACAATGTCTGATTTTCTCACCTCTTGGGGTGAAATAACCATAGTTATCTTAAATCCAAATTGAGTCTTAAACATGCCAAAGTTAGGATAACTAGAGTTTTCTAAATATATGAGAGATAATTACAATTATTCTAACTTTATTTTCCCCCCCAAACATAGCCTAGATTGTTAAGAGAAGATATATCAGATGGGCACGCATATATTGTTACATTGTGCAGGAATACAAGATTCAATTTGATGCTTAGAAGTGGTAATTTGTTATTCTTTGTTCTACCCATCTTTAGATCATTCAGTATTATCCTTCATTGCAATTTGGTATGGAACATTGGAAGTGTCATCTTTGGGTTGTATTATCTGATCATGTTTTGATAGATTCTTCTTTGTTGAGAAAACATCTTACAGTATTCTCTCACGGAAAGGAATAAAGTTTACGCTTTTTGGTAGCATTGAACTGGTGGTTTTTCAATTTTAATCTGGAAAGCTAGTATGCATATGAGATCCTTCTCTTTATCTGTTTTCTGCTAAGGGACTGCCTGGATCAATAAAACTCAAAATGAGGAAAAAAACTGTGATATGTCTTCTCTCCTAAAGACTTAGCAATCAAGTTTGCAAGTGTTTGAATAGCAAAGTGAGACGAGGGTATGACATTTCTATAGTTAGCTTTTCATTATTTGGTTAAAAACTTCCCTAAGAATACTCAGAGTTAGAACTTAAAGAATGTATACCTACACTGTATACATGTTCAATTGTTTGCAAAAATGGGTAGTTATACCCCCTTAACCTCATAATCCCACCTTTTAACATGTTTCCACGTCAAAGATTCTTCACAAACCAATTGTTTTTTTATTGGCAATAGTTAAGTCAAATACAAAATCTGTGTGTCAAAACATTGCTCTAAAACAACTTGTTGGAACAAAGAACAATGAATAAATATACCAAGAGAAATCGTGGAGATCTTCTGGGATTTTGAAGAAATTTAATATTTTGATGGATTTTGAATATATTTCTAAAAAGGAAAGACTAGATAAGTTATATGGAGTGGGAGTCCTTTTGAATAAAACATTGGTTCAACTAAGGTTGAAGATGAGGAAAAGGTTGCACCACATAGGTAAGGAAGAAGGAGAAAGTGTAACCCCCGTTCCCGTGAATAAATATTTTCAAAATATTTTCTGTATTTCGATTATTTATAAATTTATTTTGTGTTAAATTAGGTTTGGATTTTCTATTAAAATCTTTTCTAATCGAAAATTTTATTTATTTCGAATAATAGTATATTTGAACTTTATTTTCTATCCCTAATTGATCAAATATTTATATTATTACTAGTTGGATCATTTTAATAAATTTGTTGAACCAAATTCCTATTTTGTTACATATCTTGTTATTACTATTATTATTATTGTTATTGTTATTATTATTATTATTTTTTGTTATCATTATTGTTATTATTGTTATTATTGTTATTATTATCATTATTATTATTATTATTATTACTCTTGATTGATTCTTAAAAATCCATTTCTATTTAATAATTGTATTTGTAGTTATTTCAAATAAATTTCTATATTGCAATACAAATTATATTTTGTTATAAACCCTATTTATATTGATTATTTTATCTCCTATTGGATCTAGAAACCCATACCCTATAGCCTATTCTCTTATTGGATCCTCCTCGAAACCCATTAGCCCAACATCCAAATAAACCCCTGTATATACTTACCTAAAACCCTACCCTACCCTACCTAATCCTAGCCCCCTTCCACTGTGCAGCCACCAAACCCCCCAAACACAATGTTCAACCCTTACCCTGTTCAAACCTTCTTCTTCCCCCATCTTCTTCCCCAGCCGAAGCCCAACACCAAGCCCCTCTACCACATCGACTGCGCCCAACACCTCCGAATCCATCAACACCCCCACCGTCTAGCCGCTCTCTCTCCGTCGACCTCGCTGTTGGCTGTTGAGAGGACGAAGGGAATCATGTTTGCTGTTTTGAGAAGGGAGTTAGGATTGCTGTTTGGAATTGTGTTTGCTGTTCGGGAAGTGAAGAAGGATTGGATCCGGTGTTTGCCGTTTTGGGTGAGTGTTTGCATGTAGATTGCACGTGTTTCTTTGATCGCGATCACGTTTGTTGCTCCGGGATTCTCATTCCGTTATTCTTGGTATTCAATTTCTTCATCTAACAGGCAAGTCACTTCCTCTTGAATTGTTAATTGTATCAAATTCAAGTTTTGTTGAAACTCCTGCAAGTAGATACCTTCGTTTATCGTATTATACATTGTTCATCATTTTCGTTGGGTAAATTGAGGGTTTACACGAGCTAACCTCAATTTACTTGATATAGTGCCACTTTTGACTCCAAAGATTGAATCTTTCACGTGTGCATATAGAATTGATAATAGGGCTGTTCATATAATTGTCACACAATTAATCTATTGTAGAAATAATTGTTAGGTTGTATGTTTGGTTGATTGATTAGTGTTTGTTGATGGTAAATTGATGTATGTGTGTTCTAATTTTATTTATCGTGTTTTGACATTCATCATGCGAACCAGAAAGTTTATCGACTAATAGAATTGACACCCATTATGTTATTTAAATTATTTCATGAAAAATACCCAAAACCCGGTATGTTGCTTGCTGTCTGGATTTTGTATGCTATTTTCGACCCAGTAAATGATCTTAAAATGAATAGCTTTCTGAATAAGAATTGTAGCCTTATCTTCTTAGTTTTCAGAACATCTTGAATTTCTGAATTCCGAGTTGTATAGCAAAAGTTATGCCCGTTTTACTACAGTTGTGTTTTTATTTCCAGATTATCATATCCTTGTATGTTTCATGTTTAAACGGTTAAAAGGCTGATCAAATGTTAAAATTTTGCTCTGAAAATTTTCAGATTGATGCTTAACATGTTTAGGGGCTTAATAGATATTTTTAATGAATTTAATAACGTGTTTTTACTGTTCCTAAAATTATAACTTGATGTAAATTTTCTGTCTGAACATAAAATCTGTAAAGACCGATGTGTTTGACCTAGCTACTGTTGTCGGATTTTGAACTTTAAATATGCGTTAGAACCGTGTGGAAGTCTAGTTTCTAGAATTTCTGATGGATTCAGTTTTCGAGTTCTGAAACAGCGGAAAACTGTATTTTTGTACAAACTACTCTTGCTGTCCAGAATTTTATATTCCAGATTTTAATAGGTTAATTATTCCTACATCATACTTTTGCATGAATTAAAATGTGTATGTTGCATTGCATGATTCCAATGAGTTATTGTCATCTTTCTAATCGTCCTACTTCATGTTATCATCTTATTGTTCCTTTATTGTTACTATTGTTTATCTCACATCTCAAATTGTATATTGTATTGTTGCATTGATAAATAATTAATAAGCCGGGTTTAAGAAATTGACTAGAGTAGTTGATGATATGGTGACTGTACTCGGATGATAGCCCGTGTTATTATCGTTATCGTCATTGTATAAGAAATTACACCATGGCCCGTGTTATTATTGTTATCATCATTGTGCAAGAAATTGTCTCAATGACCCGTGTTTTATTGTTATCATCATCATACCCAGTACATGAACTAAAGAATCTACCACTATAGTCTAAACGAAATTGATTGTATGCATCGAACTTGTGGTATGGAACATATGGGACATAGTAGTAGTGCATTAGTTAGGATTAAAATGATTAATAGACTTGAGAATTGACGCGGCATTGACACTGCATATTGTTCATCATTGTTCCTATTGATATCGGATCTTGCCTAAGTGTTATTGATGTTGTTCATCGAATATTGTTATCGAATATTGAATAATTGTTTATAGTCATTGTATCGATTATCATGATATTGATTATTGTTATTATTCTATATTATTGATTCCTATTGATCCATTGAATTTATTGTTATACTGTTATTCCATTGTTTTTTGTTTTTTCTACTTGCTGTCCGCGACTTGCTCTAAAGATAATTTTTCTTCTCTTTTTAGATGAAGCGTTCACAGGTAATTAAGGAGAATTACCTGCTGGAATTGGAGAACAAACATTCTGAAAATCTTAATGCTTTCTAGTTGCTTATTATTTCCTTAAACTATTGTTTTGAGACTTATTGCTATTGTGTTTGAGATTTATTATTATATTGGGCTTATGACCCAGATTTTGTTATTGTTTTCAGACGTTGGTTTATTGTATTTGGATATTTCATATTGCTTCATTCCTAGTATTATTGTTCATGAGATTATTATTATTGTCTGTGCAATTGTTCTTGTTTTGTATTGATTATATTGTTGAGTTGATCGGATAAACAGCTTATGAGTGACGTTAGTCATTCGCTGAGCAAATGCCATGTGCTCGTATTCCGTATTTTTGGGAAGCGGGGCGTGACAGAAAGAGATGCATCAAGGAGGCTAGGGAGTAAAGATTGAAATGAGTTAAGAGTTTCTAATTTTATTTGAGCAAATCCCAGATTTTATTGTTGAAATTGTTGTAATATTACCATGGTGAAAGATGAAGGCAGCCATGAGGCTTAACGGGGCGTTTGTTTCGTTGCAACTGCAAGTGCATTGCAATTGCAGTTGTAAGTGAAAATCAAAGTTTTTATTCCAAAACTTTTTAACCCAATTACCAAAATATCTCCTTCTGTTCTACATAACCTATATTCTATATATTACTATTATCATTTCTTCCCTCCATTAAATAAAGGACATATAGGTAATTGGGGATTCAGAAATTTTGGGGGAAACTTTGGAATTCCCACTTGCAATTGCTGCAACTTGCACTTGCAGACTACTGAACACCCCTTAAAAGAGATGATGGAGAAGAGAGAAAAACTGTTTGTAAGGATGAAGAGGTAACCCTAGTCATTATAGCTTCTCTGCATTAAAATGTATATTTTTTCCCTGTTGCCAAGTGATTTCCGGTCCAAAAGGTGGGAAATGGGTTTTCCCAATATGCTGAGGTGGTGGGGTTCACAGTAATTTCTTGTCGATGTTAGAACCAGACAGAAACTTGAGTAGTAAGAAAACTTGCTTTATTTTCTTCAAATTGACTTCCACCAAAGTGAGCTACCAAACAGACCCTAATTAAACATATTGTTTTCTATATATCATCTTTTATTGTCAGATTATTTTGACTTTTGTATAGAACATTTTACCCAATTTGTTTATGCCATCTTATATATTTTCTCTAGAAACTGACTCATAGTCCATTTTGCTACTGCAGGATTGGTATAATTTTCTATTTGCATACCCACTATCTTTTATTGAATGGCAACCTCTCTGGATATGTCTTTGGATGATCTGATTAAAAACAAAAAATCTGGCGAGAGAGGGAGAGGGCAGACCTGGGGGCGGGGCCGTGGACGGGGTCGTGGATGGACCCGCAGACGAGGTGGGTCCACCAGTGGGAGAGTGATAGGGATGCCCCGCCAAGGGCCTCTAAGGGTTAATACTCGGCCTTCTCCATACAAAACTGCCAAGGCAAGCCCAAAAACTATTGCTGTTTTTTGAGTATATTCAAAAATCTGCATAATTTAGAAACCAAAAATGGAGGGAAAGATTTCTAAGATTTTTGTACTTCGAGAGGCTCAAGCACCCAAGTAGAAGATCGTGCTTTTGGTACATATACATTGTTAATGGCCACTAAATGGGGGAATTGCAAGGGTTCCTTCTCGTAAATGTGGAATTTGGTGTTGCTCGTCTTCGCTTGTTATGCTATGCTAATTCATGGAGTGTGTTTCCTGAGGAGCTTACTGGGTCATTTTGGGAACTGGAGCTCTCACCAGTATCTTGTCGTCGGCATATGAGTAATGGGTGGAATTCTCGGCTTCCATTTGTTATCTGTATGCTTTATTATCACATGATATAGTTTTTGGTCCTAAAGTATATTGATATGAGTAGAAAATGATGTAGGAATTTTAGTTTGCCCAAACTTGCCGATCTATAACTGACTCTTCAAGTAGCTGGATGGCCAACTTCCCTTCTATACTAACTATTCTTCAAATCTGAATGTTTGTCACATATTGTTCATCAGTCTTTTAACAGAGCAAAGGATTTGATGTGGAGACATGATCTCTTTGACGATAGCATGGCAGCTGCTGGTCTTACTGGAGTTGAAACTGGCACAAAATTATACATTTCAAACTTGGATTATGGCGTGTCAAACGAAGACATAAAGGTATACTGCTTGCTTTGGTTTTTTTTGCCTTTATTGGAGCCCCTGAGTAACATTTTCATCTTTGATGTTGTTTAGGAGCTGTTTTCAGAGATGGGTATTCTTAAGCGGTCTACAGTTCACTATGATAGAAATGGACGCCCTAGTGTAAGCTTCTTTTCATCTATATCTTGTGGAATAAGTGAAATTGTTTCCTTTAGTTCTAGGATATAATTGAATAATTCAAATATCTTGTTCCTTTTGTTCACTTGCTTAGGTTCTTACAAAAGTCAAGATAAATTTCGAATTGGAAAAACAGGTCACCATAAGTAGGTAACATTGAATTTGAAATTAATCTTCACTTTGTGTTAAGTAAAGCTAAGCATATTTCCTTAACACGTGCTCGGTGGATGGAATATGTTCTTTGAGAAGGGCATACGAAGATTTTCTGTATTGTCAGATCAGAGTTAATTTTTAAATTTAATTTAATTAACCACACATATCATTACTCTTTTCCTATCTTTAGAAATGGTCGTAATTTCTGAAATTGCTTATACTGATATTGGAGGCGTGTTGTTCTGACAATGAAATCAAGTTGCACTGTAAAATTTTTAGGACAGGAAGTTGTGCTGAAAATGGGGTGCTTCATGGTAGACTATGTTTGGATTCCTTCTGTTTTGCTTGTGTGACTGATTCTCAAATCTGCACCTATATACAATTAGCTTTATAGTGTTGTTTCCCTTTCTATAGATGGAGTATTCTTCAAGTTTTTGCTACTCTCTGACCTCTTCTGTTGTTCCTCATAAGGTGATGATAATAGTATTAGTACTGTACAATTAGTTTTTCTTTGTTTAGCCATCAGCTGCAGAGAAATTTGCTTCATGCTCTTATGTCCTGTGCAATTTAAATCTGTTTGATCTTCTGGTTTTTGCTTCTTTTTATACTTAAATCGTCAAAGAGTTTTGGATGCAAAAAAAAGTTGGAATTATCTAATGATTTTCTTTTATAAATTTGTTTGCTACTATCGTTCTGCATGTATTGATGAAAATTTGGATGTCTGTTACTAGCCATTTCCACATTTGATCATAAGTTTAAACTCACTGTTTCTTGATCTCCATTAACTTGGTCAATTTTTTCTTTATCTGGATGAAACCAGGTTTTGTTAATATCTGGAAGGTCAGTTCTAGTTTAATTTTTTCAGTATGGTGCTTACATTTGTGGTGTCCTCTTTGAGAGATTATATCCTTTATTACATTGTGGTGGTTGTAATATTCTTCAGTTTCTGATCAGCAGCTAATGTTATTATAGGATGTTATTTAACTATTATACCATAGCTCTTCCTGTATTCAAAATTGTTTAGGTTAACAATTATTTGGGATGTTTCTTGGTTCGAGGTATATATTTGGTCATGGTTATATACTTCCTATATTGTTAACAGGGATCGGCCGAAGTAGTGTTTACACGGAGAAGTGATGCTATGGCTGCCTTAAAACGTTATAATAATGTTCAGCTGGATGGAAAAGCTATGAAAATTGAAGTGATAGGCACTAATATAGGCTTGCCAATTACTCGTGTAAATGTAGCTGGTGGCACACATGGGAGAGGGAAGAGGACAGTATTGATGACGTATGTAACTCTTTCCTATTATCTATTTAATATCAATTGTTTTTGCATTACTTGTGTTGTTTGGCTACTATTCCATTTGATTAAAAAATATTTTATATTTGAGATTTCGTCATTGATTGTGCTCATCAGAAAATTGAACATTTTCTTCGTTCTATTGTAGTTTTGTTCAAACAGGATAGAGACATGGGAAAGTACATAGACATACTACATGCATATACTGTTGATTAGTTTTTATGAAGTGAGTATTTAGATATATTTGAAGGATATTTCCCATTGTTATTTATATATATTTGAAGAATATCACCCATTGTATTTTATATATATTTGAAGAATATTACGCACCGTATGATCATTACTGAGAATATGTGATAAGATATAATAGCAATGAATAGTAGTATTTAAACAATGGCTAAATTACCTTTATATGCCCTAATTCTTGTCCACCTTTACCTTTAAATACCTCCATCTGAAAAATTTTACCTTTAAATACTGCAATGTTTCCCAACTTTACCTTTTGCTACCTTATGTTACGATTCTATTAAATAATGGAAACAACATATATGATATGCATGGGATAATTTTAGGATGTTGTTGCCCCTGCAAAATTTTTGTTTTTTTTTGTTGGCAAAAGTAAGTGCTTTAAGATTAGATAGGAAAAATGAGGTAAAAATGAGGTCAAAATTCGTTGTGGGAGATTTGGAGCGTCTATCGAGGAAAAAAGATGGGGGAATACATTTAAGTGAAAGGATACAGATGTCTATTCACTTTTTCCGTAAAGGTGGGTAAACATTAGGGCTTATAAAAGGTAATTTAGCCTTAAATAACAGTGGCCATTTCTGCTACTAATAGGAGGAATCCAAAATATTGAATTATTTTTGGCAACTGAACTTTAGTCGAAGTTGTCAAGTTTTAGCTCCACCCATGCCACTCCATGTCCATGCAATTTGATAGGAAAATATTCTAAAACATACTATTTTTTCCTTCTTTCTAAGTGGGTACCTCTGGTGTTTGATTTGACATGTACAATGGGTGCCTTGCACTAACCTTTTTTCTCACATAAAAGCTTCTTGGTTAGAACTCTTGCTAACAGGCATTTGCACTTTTTCCTGAACTCTTGCTTAGAACAAACACCTGAATTACATTGTTGGTTCACTGCACCATATGCTCTTTTAGGGTTGCTGCATTGCAAGCTTGTTTTAGTGACTATCTTTGTTTCTCTTACTTTAATCTGTAGTCTTAAATACCTTCTGGGGTTTTGTTGTTGGAGAAATTTTAGTTAATGTAGCTATCTTGTCCTGTTCTTTTGGTTCAATGTACCCGGACTTGAGACATGCATTTCAACAACAGTAGGTGAACAGTAGTGCAGTGAGGCCTTGTGCATCACAACAACAGTGGGTGAATGAACATGTGATATGTGGTCTACTGCTTTGCGTCAGTAGGTGAACGATAGTGAGATATGCCGTGTGGTGCATTACATATGTAGGTGAATGAAGGTTGGATATGTGATCTGATGCACTACAACAGTAGGTGAACGAAGATGAGATATGCAGTCTAGTGCATAATAAAATCATATAAATTGGGATGGTAAGAGCATCTATAGTCGTTTGCTAAATATGCATAATATGCATATTTGGTCAAAAAGAGCGCTGCAGTCGTTGGCCAAATATGCATATTATGCATAAATCGCTATAGTAGATTGCTATAAATGACAATCGAAATGAGAAATATGCATATATAAACGACGGAGCTCGAAGTGCTGTCGCACAAAAAAAAAATTTTTTTTAATGATCGGACGGCACTTTAAGTGCCGTCCCTCCAAATTTTTTTTTTAATTTCGTAATTAAAAAAACCAAAAAACCCCACTTCTCTCAAGTGCCGTCCCACCCCTCTATGTAGTTTTTTGTAATTTTTTGTAATTTTTTTGTAATTTTTTATTATTTTTTTGTAATTTTTTATAATTTTTTTAAAATTTTTTTTGCTTCGAGTACGATTTTTCCCCCCACCATTTTAATTTTTTATTTTTTTTCTCTCCGACGGAACATGATATGCCGTCCCACCTTTTAAAATGTTTTTTTATTTTTTTTCCTCTCCGACGGAACATGAAGCACCGTCTTTTATTATTTTAATTTAAAAAGGTAAAAAATAGTATTCTACGACTGCAGCAAAACGAGAGATTGCTATATGCATTTATCCATTTATGCATATTTTTACCATCAACGACTGTGGATACTCTAATGTGCATTGGGTAAGCCATTTCAGTCAAAAATTTTAGCCTAGGGTAACCAGCTCGTATGAATGGGTAAGATAAGTGCCGAATGTTTATATTTGTATATATGGTAGGGGTTTGATAAAGGCTTCTCCTTTACCTATCCACCTGCATCAAAATTATTAACTTAGCAAGACTATGTAATCATTTTTTGTATTAATGAATCAAGTTAGTGATCAATATTAATTTTATACAAGACTAAGCGTGATCTAGACTTTTTTTTTCTCCTTTTTCTCATGAGATTGTGAACTCCTAATGCAGTGTCACGTTTGTTACTGTTGTTTGATGTGTTGTTTTCATTTGCATTCTAGAACGATCAAAACATTCACGTTTGCAGGAGGACACGAATGTTACCTCCATTTGCTACCTTTTCTTTGAGCTGTTAATTTTGCATATACATATCTGATCATTTAAGAATTTACAGGCCGGAATTTGGTCGTGGTGGCACACGGTCCTTCAATCGCACAGCTGGGTGAGTTAATTGAAGCTGTTGTGTTTTGTACTGTGGCTCAATGATTTTCAATTGCACGTCGATGTTTTTGCTAACACTGTTCTGCTTGCAGGTCCAGCCGTGGGGGCTTTCAACGTGGTAGTGGTAGAGGACGTGGCCGTGGCCCGTCTCGAGGTCGCGGGGGTCGTGGTCGTGGAAAAAGGCAGCCTGTGGAGAAATCAGTAGATGAGTTGGACAAAGAACTTGAGACATACCATGTCGAATCAATGAACACATCATAACTTGTTGATTCTTGGCGTTCCATTGTGGGTATAGTTAGTTGGCTTGTAGTATGGTTGCGAGAGTAGGAAGAGTTCAACTGTTGCTGTTGGTGACCTTTTTCTGTTTCATTTAGGCATTTGCTTTCGACGCGTGTTTTACGTATGTTTTAGAAATGGCTACTGGCCGTACGGGCGACTTTAATAACCCCTGCATATTTATGTTTGGAGTTTGGAGATCGCTACTGTATGATAACAAGCTGGAGTGATAAAAGCTGCACAAATTGAACGAATATTATCATGATTGACCTGCTGATGTTGGAATGCATTTGGTTGTATGTGGAACTAAGTGATCACTGAGGTTTTTATTGAGTAGTTGTTAGTGCTTGTTTATACTGTTTAAACTGCTTTAGTAGTTCATTTGCTGCATTTTTAGGCAAACCATAGATGATTTAATCATTTATAATACTAGAAATGAATACTACTATTAGTCTGTTAGTGTTCATGGGAGAATATTTGTTCATCTAATAGTTCAATGTTATCTTAATACTTCCATATTTCTGTAGGCAGATTTCTCTTTTGCTTGTTGCAGTAACTTGGGACGAGACCGTAGTGTTGATGAGTATGATGAGTACCGCCAAAGAGTTTTAATATATTGTGGGGTTTGATTTAGAACTGTATGAGAGATGATGTCTAGATATCCAAATATCTATGTTACTATATTGGCTAATAGCTACATTCATTTTGTTGTATATATCCAGAAATGGAACTTGTATATCCCATAATTTTAAATTAAGGAGCAAAATTTAGGACACCATGATAGTTGGTATAACTTTAGTTTCGGAGAACTATATAGAGCTGAAAATGGATAAATTGATATATGGCTGATGTCCGTCCCCCAATCTATAGAGTCCTATTCTGAGAGGCCGAATGATAAAGAGATGGACACTCTGGAATAGCAGCTGTAACAATCTTCTGCCCTGCAAGTAGCCACCAGTGTACGGTTGCAATCTTCCGTGCATCTACCATAGCCATACGTCAATGTCTGGCCCTTTGATTTATAGAGCACAACATTAGAATAATAATGTTGTGCTCTAGGGTTTCTCTCTCTAGGGTTTCTAGAGAGAGAAACTCTCCCCCCCCCCCAAAAAAAAACCCAAGAAAAAGGAAAGCACTCGATCTGAGCTGGGGGGGGGGGGATCAGACTTTTTTGCCGTCACTCCACCCATCGAGCCCTCCCACCGATCGAGCTCCTCCATTCGAGCTCCTCCCTCCCTCTGCTCCACCGATCGATCTTCTCACTCTCGTTGCTCCGCCAATCGAGCGCTGTTGGATCTGAGGTCGAGGATTGTTGGCCTCCAGTCGCCGACCCGGTCCTTTCGAGCGATGGGGACGCCGCTGTGCGTTGGATACTCGCGGAGATTGCCCAACCCCTGCTGTACGTCATTGCTGTCCTCTTCTTCGGCGCCGGTTGGCGTGCCATCGCTACCGCCACCATGTCCTCGCACTCAACGCTAATCGCAGTGATCTGTAGCTGCGATTTGGATGTTGAGATGCTGGTTGAGTATGCGAAGAAGAGAGAGTATGTGTGATGGCAGTGTCGGAATTAGAGACGGCAGCAGTATGATTGATTTGGGTGTTGTTTACATTAGTGAGGGAGGAGTGGAGGAGTTGCCTAAGTTCGGTGTTGACTCGATGTAAAGTATGATGTGCAGCATGGTTGTGGGGCTAGGGCCCGAAGATGGGGTCCCCCCATGTGGTGCGCTCACTTGTTACAGCATTGGCTGGGGCTTGGGCCTGCAGACGGGGTCCCCCAATGAGGTGCGTTGAAGGAAATTGCAGAGTTGGAGATGTATCTATTTTTGGTTGGCAGTGTGGAAGTCACACCCTGAATTCGACCTCCTTTAATCAACTGCCACAGGATTCGCAACAGCGCCGCCACTACACCCTCATCATTGAACCTGCAATGCACAACATTCACCACCCGTAGGGGCGAGAGAAGAAGGTGATACTTCAGTTAGTTGTGATTTGTTTCGGGTTTTGCGTGAGAGAGAGACTGAGAGAGTGAGAGAGTGAGAGAGTGAAGATGTTGCTTCTCACTACTCTGTGCAGGTGTCTGTTTGTATTTGTGATAAATCACTTGAGAGAGTAAAAGCGTGTGAGAGGTGAAAGTATCATCTTCACGGCTCTCCCTTTGACTGTGTTTGTGGTTAGGGTGAGCGAGAATTTTATTTGGTGAGAAATCACTTTTGAGAGCTAAAGCGTGAGAAAGGTGAAGGTACCCTCTCCACGGCTCTTCATTTGGTTCTGACTTCGGTTGGGCCGAGTGTGAGAATGCTTTGGTGAGGAAGAAGAATGAGAGCGGCGAATTTTTAAATCCCACGTGATTCGCTTCAGGTGAGTGTGCGCGTGCCGTGGAGGCGGTGCACGAAGCTTACTTGACTTACATATAATTAGTTGGTCCTCGCTTTATGATTGGGCCCAAGATGGGGTCCAATACATTACTGGTGTAGGTCGGGGACAAGCTGCCGGTTCGACCTAGCCGTTTGTTGGCTCATCCTCTAAGGGTGTTTAGAGTGAGCTCTGATTATATGTACTGGTCATGTCGCTTCATGTTCTTTTTTCCTATCTGTAGTTTGTAATTTGACCCAGTACGCTGGGTCTGTTTGGTTAATTTCTTATTAATGAAATAGGGTGGCCATATTTCACCTTTTCCTTCAAGGTCATGTCGCTTCATGTTCTTTTTTTCTGTCTGTAGTTTGTAATTTGACCCAGTTCGCTGGGTTTGTTTGGTTAATTTCTTATTAATGAAACAGGGTGGCCATATTTCACCTTTTCCTTCATATATATATATATATATATATATATATATATATATATATATATATATATATAAGGCTTCTTCGGCTGCAAACGCGTCTGTGTGCACAGACCCGTGCGAACTTTAATCTAGGCCGTTCGATTCCATATATATTTTTTATAATATTTTGTCTTAACCCGCCATTTCCAACGACGGGTTAAGGCAAAATTTTATAAAAAAATATTGCCTTAACCCGTCGTTGACAAGGGCGGGTTAAGGCAAAGATATAATCTCATAACTGTATACAGTTCGTCTTCCTCGTCGATCTCCCCCTCCCCCTTTTCACTGTTTTTTTGGCCGAAACGAAACCCAAGAACCCTAAAAAAATTCCAAACTCCTCCGTGAGCTCCTACTCCTCCGTTTGCTCCTCCTCCTCTTCCACTCTCATACAGTCTCTCTCTCCAAATATCTACATCGAAAGCAAATCAAATCCCTACTTCGGCCAGAAATCGATCTATTCGCAATATTCGTAGTTATTTTGTAAGGTATTGACTAATTCTTTGCCTTATTAGAGTTAATTATGTTGATTTGTAAATATTTACATAGTGAATTATTTAGAAAGTCTACAAAAATTATTTGCCCAAAATTATTAATTTAGTTTTATTTGTGTTGATTTTTCATGTTCAATTTATATGGAAATAATTAGTTAGAAATTTTTTGTGCAGTTAGATTAGAAAACCTTGCAAACGGCCTCCAAAAAATACGAAACTTTACGAGTAGGTTGATCTCACGCAGCACAAGCCACCCCAACTTGTAGAAGTGGGTTTCGGTTCAGGGTTCGAGATATACGGCCATATAACTTTATTTGGTTAAAAAAAACCTAATAAAGCGGTATACAAACAAATCTCGTAAACCGTGAGTCGAAACTTACTTGTACAAGTTTGGGTAACTTGCGCTATGTGAATTCGACCAAGTTGCAAAGTTTTATAAATTTTGGATGCCGTTTGTGCAGTTTTGTCACGTTCCTCGCATTAGAAATTAGTGACTTAGAATTTTTTTAGTGCGGTTAGAGTTGAAAACCTTGCAAATGGCCTCCAAAAAATACGAAACTCTGCGAGTAGGTTGATCTCATGCAGCAGAAGCCACTCCAACTTGTAGAAGTGGGGTTCGATTCACGGTTCGAGATATACGACCGTGTATCGCTTTTGGTTAAAAAAACCTAATAAAGCGGTATACGGATGTCTTTCTAACTGACAAACCGAGATCTCCAACTTTTTTAACTGCCCCTCGGCATCTTCCCTATCACCTACCTCGGCATCCCCCTTAGATGGGGCAAGTTGCATAGATCCGACTGGTTTCCACTGATTGATAAAGTGGAAGCCAGGCTCAATGTGTAGTCGGGCAAAATGCTTTCCCGAGGGGGGAGATTAACCCTTATTAATTCGGTACTTTCCGCTATGCCACTTTACTGGATGTCTTTCTACTACCTCTCATCCTGGGTTATCAAAAGAATAGATCAAATTCGAAGCAATTTCTTCTGGTCAGGATCTAACTCCTTTATACCTGGATCCCACCTGTGCCATTGGCACATGATGTGCACTGCCAAATCGGAAGGAGGTCTTGGTGTTTTGGACCTTAGAAGCCATAACATCGCTCTTTTAGGTAAATGGTTATGGCATCTCCATTGTCGTGACAACTTACCCTGGATTCAGTGTGTCAAGGACTATCGCTCTCGCTCCCCATTTTGGTGGGAGTTCCCTGAGACGATGCATCGTCTTGCCTCCCCCTTTTGGAAAGGTGTCTGGAAGGCTTCGGCCGCTTTTGATTGCAGTACCTCTCGCTTTTGTGCAGACGGCTCTAGAGCGAAGTTCTGGACCGACCTGTGGATTGGTAACATCAAACTCTCATCCAAATATCCCTCTTTATTTGGTCTGGCGGTCAATCCGTCTGCTACAGTAGCATAGTCTTTTAGGATGATCGACGACATGTGTCATTGGATCATTCCCTTTTTGACTGACCTCCCCCCTTCTCTATCCGAGACTTTCAATGATATGCTCTCTCTCCTCAATAACTTTGAATGGAGGCCTAGTGAGAGTATTGTTTGGTAGTGGAATTCTTCTGGATTATTCTCTGTTAAATCCTTTTACAGTTTTCTTACCACTAGAGGTGTTCAATCCTCGATTGCTCATTTTATTTGGGACTCTGCCGCTCCTCTTAAGGTTAAAATCAATATGTGGCTGGCGTATCATGGTAAACTACTAACTGTTGAGGTGCTGAACCGGCGGAATCTAGCGTGGGGGCAGCTTTGCACCTTTTGCGACCAACACTCGGAAGATTTTAACCATTTATTTACTCAATGTCC
This sequence comes from Hemerocallis citrina, assembly GCA_017893485.1. Lineage (NCBI taxonomy): Eukaryota > Viridiplantae > Streptophyta > Magnoliopsida > Asparagales > Asphodelaceae > Hemerocallis > Hemerocallis citrina. Next base: position 158,963,415 of record CM030360.1, on the reverse strand, counting down.
TCTCAGCCTCCCTTTATGGAAGATTTGTGCTCTAGCATGGAACACGGGATCCTAGCCCCCCGCAGCCCCCCCCCCCCCCCCCCCCCCCCTCTTTGGTTGATGTTTGGTCCGTTAGACCTTCAGACGCTAGATTTGCCAATGCATGGATGCTCTCCGTTCATATAATCATATGGATTATTTGGAAAGAAAGGAACAAGAGAGTGTTTGAACACCGTTGCTCACCCTCTCGCGCAATGGTCGATTCCTTTCTTTTCTTGTTCAATCTCTGGAGTGCTAGCCGGAGTTACAAGGGTAGATTGCCTCATGATTATCAGAGACTACTTGACTCTGTTCGTTGCCTCTATAGCTTGCAGGCTTTACCTCCTTAGCATCTCTAACTTTAGTGTTTCCCACTTGTTTAGCATCCCATCAGATCTTTTTTACGAGCTTATTACATTTGTTGGCATTTTTGAAGTGCAAGTTTGTTTTTCCAGGTCTATTCATCTTCTTTCTTCTCTGTAATTATATGCTTTTTTCCCAGCACTGTGTCCTTTCAGCGCGGTTTTCTATCTGATTCTCTCCATCAGCAATCTTGCTTTTAATTTTACTTTCTGAGTAGTTTTTACTGTTTACTTCCTACTAGATTTATATGTTTCCTCACCGTCTCTCCTTCGCAGGTATGATTCCTTGTAGATGGATCCTTGGCTGTTGGTTGGCTAAATGCTCTGGCTTCGTTCTTTTGGCCCTTCTTGACTTTGCTCTGATTAGCAGCTTACCTTCTCCCCCGCTTTTAATTCCCTTTTTGTTTGTCTTTTGGTTTGTACTTTTACTGAATTGGCATGCTGGGAACTGTTGTGTTCCCTTCGGGGCTTATTATATGATGCTGCTTTTTTCTCCGCTGATGCGGCTTTTGAAGTGTAACTGAGTATTTTCCTTATGTTAGCTGGTGTTGTTAGCCTGAGTTCTTTTGTTTCGATCCAGTATTGGATCCTTGTTGATTATTCCAGGTCTATTGGTGCTTTGCTCTGCTATTGTTTGTTTGTTTGTCTGGGTTGCGGATTGTATGGCTATTCACTGGGTTGGTTTTTTTTTTTTTTTCTGGTCTCTCTGTCTCCAGTTTTGGAGTGGTCTTTTACTCGATCGTTGATTGTATTGTTAGCGTGTTTTTTCTCGATCGCTCATGCAAGGCTTAAGGCACTTGAGCCGGTGTGCAAATCCATATATGCGCTCCCCGTAGGTGCCTTTGCTGTCCCTGGGCTGTATGGCACCCTATCGCTTTGATGGTTAAGAGGCCTTGCGGATTCGGGTGGTTCCTATGGGCTACCCTATCTCGTCCCCAGCCTAGCGCCTTCCTATTCGGCTCTTTCATTCCTTCCAGCGGTCCGTCATGCTGTGGCCTGCTATGGTTGTTGGCTTCTCTGCCCGGCTAGCTTTCCACTTCGCTCGATGCATCATCGGCTCCCCGTGGCAGTCCCCAGCTGTGCCCCTCCTCTTGTGTTCTGGACTGGTCTTATTGTATTTGTCTCTCGATTGTAATTATGAGTCTCCCTGTTCTTTATCCTATTTTCCCTCGATTGTAATTATGAGTCTATTGAGGAGTTTACTTCTTGTAAGCTTTGTACTGTTTATCACTTTTGATTTATTTATATATTCGTTTTGGTGTGGCTGGAGTCAGAAGACTCTATCCGTTTCATCAAAAAAAAAGCAGTATACGGATATATCTCGCAAAATGTGAGTCGAAACTCACTTTTACAAGTTTGGGTGGCTTACACTACGTGAATTCGACTAAGTTGAAAAGTTTTATAAATTTTGGATACCGTTTGTGAAGTTTTGTCACGTTCCTTGCATTAGAAATTAATGACTTAGAATTTTTTTAATGCGGTTAGAGTTGAAAACCTTGCAAACGGCCTCCAAAAAATACGAAACTTTGCGAGTAGGTTGATCTCATGCAGCAGAAGCCACCCCGACTTGTATAAGTGGGTTTCGATTCACGGTTCGAGATATACGGCCGTGTATCGCTTTTGGTTAAAAAAAACCTAATAAAGCGGTATACGAACGTATCTCGCAAACCGTGAGTCGAAACTCACTTCTACAAGTTTGGGTGGCTTGCGCTACGTGGATTCGACCAAGTTGGAAAGTTTTATAAATTTTGGATGCCGTTTGTGCGGTTTCCTCACGTTCCTCGCATTAGAAGTTAATTACTTAGATTTTTTAAAACCAGGTTAGAGTAGAAAACCTTGCAAATTGCCTCCAAAAAATTTTAAACTTTGCGAGTAGGATGATGTCATGCAGCACAAGCCACCCCAACTTGTAGAAGTGGGTTTTGATTCACGGTTCGAGATATACGGCCGTATATCGCTTTTGGTTTAAAAAAAACCTAATAAAGCGGTATACAGCCGTATCTCGCAAACCGTGAGTCGGAACTTATTTCTACAAGTTTGGGTTGCTTGCGTTACGTGAATTTGACCAAGTTTCAAAGTTTTATAAATTTTGGATGCCGTTTGTGTGGTTTTCCAAAGTTCCTCGCATTACAAGTTAATCACTTATAAAGCATTTAGAGCGGTTAGATTAGAAAACCCTTCAAACCACTTCCAATAAATACGAAACTTTGCGAGTAGGATGGTCTCACGTAGCACAAGCAACCCGAACTTGTAGAAGTGAGTTTTCATTCACGATTCGAGTGATACGGCCGTGTATCGATAACTATTTGGGTTTTTTTACAACCAAAAGCGGTACACGCCCGTATCTCTCCAACCGAGAGTTGAAACTCACTTCCACAAGTTGGGGTGACTTATGCTACGTGAATCCGACCTAGTTGACTTCTACTGCTTTTTTTGTTGTCATTTGTGCATTTTTTCCCACAATCTCGGTATGTTTATTGATGATAAATAAATGGATGTGAGTCATACCAACTATATTTAAATTTTTTTGTACATAGATAAATAGCTAGAACAAGGCAACCGAGAAGCCCGTCCGGTACCACTAGTGGCGCACCAACTACGGAGGTAAGATTGATTATTATTATTAGTTTTAAATACGAATATGTAACATTATCTCAATAATAACATTTGTTATCTTTGTTCGTATTGGTTGGTGGCCGTCAATCTGCATCTGCTGAGACAGGTCCATCGTCCTCGGTTCTCGTTACACCAACTGAACCCGTGGACACAAACTTACTCACGTTGCAACCCATACATCGATCCGAAGCCGTGTGGAATGGGTCCGATAAGAAATGTAACTTCCGGAAGCACGCGGTTCTTCATTTTGACCCCCGTATCACGCCGTACTTAGTTGAGGCCTGGTTTCTATGGAGCTAAATTCATGGGGGGAGTGAAGCTAGATCGGCCGCTACTTACAGCTCTTGTCGAGCGATGGAGGCCGGAAACCCACACATTCCACCTACCAGTGGGTGAGATGACTGTGACCCTCCAAAATGTAGCAATGATAACTGGGCTACCAATGGGGTCACCGTGACGGGGAACATGGACTTCGATCGAGTTGAAGTTGTTCGTGATTTGCTTAGTATCGACCTCCAGTTGATAGTTCTCCAAAGAAGAGAGGTCGTTGAAAAAGAAATCCTCGAAAATGTTCCCCCAGATCATGATCAAGATTTATTATATGTTACCATGTGGCCAACTGGAACACCATGCAGCATCAAATGACACTGAATATGATGTTCTTCGTGACACCGTATGATGGCTTCCTCCAACAGGCATACATGATGTGATACAAGCGGGTAACACGGTTGTATGTTTCTCCAAAAGCCGCTTTACTAGCCGGTGTGCAGATTCCGATTCCCCCAACCCAGGCAGAACCACCCTCGACATATTTCTCCTCCCAGCCGATGTACCAATCAAAAGCTGAGACATATCGAAAAATGATTAGTCAAATTTCATATAGTTAGTATGCATGTATTATAATTTGAGATGGGTGATATGTTAAGTATGCATGTTGTTTATATTGAAATTTCCAACCTAATGTAGATTGAAAACACATGGGAGAACGTTTGGACAGCTACTCGCGTCTTGAAGAGTAAGGTACCCAAGAGCTTTAAGGAGATAATGCAGGAGATGCTAAACCCGTACCGCCGTACTCTTGAGGACGCGGGTGAAGGTCCGCAACTTGAGGCTTATTTGAAAGCCAACGTGCCAGCAACGGGTTCTAGGCGAAAGAGCGTGACAAGGCAGAGAATACACATCGCCGAGCCACAACAAGTGCAACAACAGCAAAATCCTGAAGAAGTTGAAATGGAGCAGTGGTCGGATGACTCTGAATCCCCAGGGACGCAAGGCAGACGGCGAAATCCTCAAAGGAAGCGGAACCCGTCCAAGCAATTCACACCAAGCGGTCGCAAGCCGCGTGGCCGTAAACGGTAGTATCTAATAGTCGGTTCATTATTAGTAGTTTAGCATTTGGTTGCTAATTTTGTTACTCCAATAACTAATGCATAGTTTGTTTCTATGTTGATAAATTGTTGTAGGTAAATACCGGGCATGTGTGGAAGCCAACGAGAAAAACGCCTTGATTTTTTTTTATTTTTTATAATTTGGACATGTGTCGGGTTGTATAATTTTTGTGAAAATTTTTGATAACTGTATTGATTTGAATTAATTGTGTATATTGGTTGTCATTGTCAATTTGTATGCTTCAAAATTGATGCGAAGTTATCTGTTGTATTATATACATTGATGTGATGTGAATTTGTGAACAAATTTGGTGAAGTTGTATTTGTATTAACCAAAACACATAGATCCAAACACAGACGAAAGTTCTGTACAAATCTATCTACTTAACCCGTTATTGACGATGACGGGTTAAATGAGTTTAACTCGTCATTGGTGATGACGGGTTAAATAGAGAGATATTGGCAGTCCTTTATCCCCTACAGACCAAGTCTTAATAAAGTACTGCCAATATCGCTATACTTAACCCGTTATTGTGAATAACGGGTAAGATCACTTAACCCGTTATTCACAACAACGGGTTAAGTAGAGAGATATTGGCAGTACTTTATCCCCCTACATATCATGTTATCATAATGGACTGCCAATATCTCTCAACTTAACCCGTTATTGGAGACAATGGGTTAAGATCGCTTAACCCGTTATCCTCAACAACGGGTTAAGTAGAGAGATATTGGCCTTACATACCAAGTTTTCATAATATACTGCCAATATCTATCTACTTAACCCGTTATTGACGATAACGGGTTAAATGATCTTAACCCGTTTTTCCCAATCACAAGTTAAGTAGAAAGATAATTTTATGCTTTCTACAACTTTCTCTTCACTCTTTGCGAACATTGTCTCCTGAACTCTGCAAAGTGACATTCATATGCTTGTAAATTGTTTATATTTTTTTTTATTAATTTCCATTTATTGCCACGTAACTAACTAATATAAAATCGTTAACATTAAATGTGGTGAAAAAGTTCAAAAAATTAAATTAGACCACTTGCCTAGGGTTACGGTTAAGGTAAGCTAGGGTTAAGGGTTAGTGTAGGGTTATGTGTTGGGGTTAGGGTAAGGGTTAATATTTGTAGTAAGTGGTTGTTTTTGGTTTTGATTAATTAGGTTAATATTTGTAGCTCTCCGATCTAAAACGCACTGAATTTTTTCCATTATTGGGTTCTACATGTGGGGTTCTACATGTGGTGTTCCACATGTGGGGAGTATAATCTGATGTGAGTTTCTTAATTTCGTTCAAGTCCCCCAATTATTGGGTTCTACATGTGGCGTTGTACATGTGGTGCCCACTTTGTAGAGTGAAATATAATAGTAGGCAAGCTATGAACATGTATTTTTTTTCCCCACAATTGGATCTGATGACTCTCCGATCTAAAACGCATTGAATCTTTTCTAATATTGAGTTCTATATGTGGGGTTCTACATGTGGTTCCCACTATGTAGTGTGAAATGTAATAGTAGACAAGTTATGAACAAGTTTTTTTTCCCAATATTTGACCTGATGACTCTCCGATCTAAAGCGCACTGAATTTTTTCCATAATTGGGTTGTACATGTGGGGTTCTACATGTGGTGCCCACTTTGTAGAGTGAAATGTAATAGTATCCAAGTTATGTACTTTAGGTTTTTCCAATTTTGGCACTACATGTGGGGATATACATGTAGTGCAAGTTATCAAAGAGCATTATTACAAGGATCATGTGAATGAGATTGGATTGGAGTTTTATCAACTCATGGATTCCATAACTTGCCTACTTTTACATATCACTGTGGCTGTGTCGGCAGCACATCTAGATCCCCATAAGTAGAATCCAATATAGCATCCTCGGTCCTTGCTCTTTTTCTCTTCATAGTTCCCCCTTCACTCAGATAGATTTGCTAAGTCTATGTCGAGCAAAGGAGTGTTCATTTTTGTTTATGATAACTTTGCCTACTATTATTGGAGACTCGATAAAGTGAGCACCACATGTAGATCCCCACATGTAGAACAAGTCCATAACGGGCCTATTGTTACATTTCACTATACAACATAGGTACCACATGTACAACAAGGCCATAACTTGCTTACTATTATTGGAGACTTCCTCCCCGTACATGTAGTACAGGTCCTTAACCTGCTTTTACAATCGAAGAACAGAATTGGCAAAGCAGTGGGGACTGAGAGGAAGTGGAAGAAAGAGTTTTAAGATATAACCCTAACCCTAACAATAACCCTAACACAATTTGTTTGTATTGTATATTATTATTTGTTTTATAAACTTCTGCAAATATCTCTCTACTGAACCCGTTTTTGGAGATGACAGATTAAGTACACTTAACCCCACGTATTAACATTTTTTTGTAATAAAAAAATAAAAAAAAGGAAAATTGTTTGTAAAAATACATTATCAAATTTACATAAATAGGGTTACGGCTTGGGTGAGAGTAGGGTTACAGTAGGGTTACGGCTAGGGTTGGAATAGATCTCTCTACATTAGGGTTAAAGATTAGTTCGTAGGGTTATTTCTAATTTTTAATAAACTTTTTCATATCTTCAACTATATTATTTAATTTCATAATGTTTAAAATTACTCTAACCCTACTGTAACCCTACTTTAACTCTCTAATCCTACTGTAACCCTATTTTAACTCTCCAACCCTACTGTAACCCACTCTAACCTTATCTCTAAACCTACTCTAACCTTATCTCTAAACCTACTATAACCTTACCATGAACATGTCTTGACCCTACTCTAACCTTATCTTTAAACCTACTCTAACTTTATCTCTAAACCTACTCTAACCTACTCTAACCTTATCTCTAACCATTTCTAAACCTACAAACTTGTCCTAACCCTACTCTAACCTTATCCGAACCCTATCTCTAAACCTATGCAACAACAGAGGAATTTACAGAAGTGCTTCGATGTCCACATACTAAGTATTCATAATGTTCATCCAAAATATCTCTACCTAACCCGTTATTGGTGATGACGGGTTAAGTACACTTAACCCGTCATCACCAATAATGAGTTACGTAGAGATATTTTGGCAGAACTTCATCTCTACTTAACCTGTTATTGGTGATGACGGGTTAAGTGTACTTAACCCGTCATCACCAATGACGGGTTATGTAGAGATATATTTGCAGAACTTCCTCAAGTACAGATCCACGAACCACTTAACCAATCTATGGCTGTTGCTTCTTTGTTGCCTTGCACTTGTTTTCAAGACAATCTTCATTTCCTTTTTGTTATCTTGCCTTCTTTATTCAATGTTTTTGAGAAGTGTATCATTTGCTTCTTGTTTTCTTCCCATCTTCATTCGACAATTTCAGATATGGGAAACAATGCATTCTTGTTTTCTTGTTGCTTGCCTTCTTCATTTCCTTCTTGTTTTCTTCCCTTCTTCATTCAAGCCTTTCCATAAATGCATGAATGCACTCTTGTTTTCTTGTTGCATCCTTTCCTGACTTCTTCATTTCCCTATTGTTTTTTTTCCTTCTTCATTCAACATTTTCAAAACTTAATCAATGCATTCTTGTTTTGTTGCTCTTGTTTGTTTGCCTTCTTCATTTGCCTATAACTTTCAATCAATGCCTTCTTCTTCAACTTCATCAAATACAGCAAATGAAGTAAAGTGAGGAAAAAAAAGTTATGGAGGAGGCTCCTACAAGTGGGAGGGAAAAAAAGAGGGAGGAAAAAAAGAAAAGAAAGGAAAAAAAAAGTAGCTTACGTTCAAGGAGACTCTCTTTCATCATTCTTCATAACATTGTTTATAGAATATGAAGGGGGAAAATGTTTCAGAAAGAAGCTGAAGATGCAGAAGTAGAGAGACAGATGCATGTCTACGTTAGCGTACAAGTGCATGCTGGGTTTCCCTCAATGGGTAGGGAGGACTCCTGACTCTGCCTTTTTTTTCTTCATTTCCCTAACTCTTCTTTTGGGGCTTTTTTAATGAATGCAGAATTAGCAATTCTCCTCCCTTCATACACATTCGTTCCCTATTGTTACACAGAGTGCAACAATTCTCTGGTTTCGTAGGATGGAGTAGTGGTGGGTGTCACAATGTATTCATGGTACTTTTCAATTTCTTGGCATGCACACCTCACAATCATGCAACAAATAGTACGAATATGAGGAGTGCGTGTCAAGAAGTTGTCAAGTACTTTGAATATACGGTTACACCCACTACTACTCTATCCCACGAACAGGAGAATTGCTGCCTCTGTGTAATAGTAGTGAACTAAATTGTATGCAGGGAGATAACTGCTACTTATGCATTCAAAAAAGGCAGTGTCAGCAGTCCTTCCTACCCGTTGAGAAGAAACCCAACATGTACTTGTATACTAAATTAATTGCAAATTTTGGTGAAAGTGTCAAAGAATGAATTTGTAATATCAATTGGCTTTAGTTTTGTATGCATTCTATGTATGTTCAATTTACATATATTTGCCAGTTTATAATATATGATGTACAAAGCTATTATAAGGTATAACCCGCATCCCAATACGACTCCGAACTTTATCTTGAAATTTTGAAGAGTTGTAACAAAAAGGCGAAGACACTACAAATATCATTTAGCTCTAATGGGTTAAGTATCCCAAGATTGATGTGAATTGCTGAATGAAAAACTTATCATCTGTAGAAGTTGTGAATGAACAAATTATGTGAAGTTGTATATGTATAACAAAAGCACATAGAGCCTACACAGACGAAAGTTCTGTAAAAATTTCTCTACTTAACCCGTTATTTACGATGACGGGTTAGGTGATCCTAACCCATCATCACCAATAACGGGTTAAGTAGATTGATATTGGCAGGACTTCATCCCCTACAGATCAAGTATTGATAAAGTACTGCAAATTTCTCTCTACTTAACCCGTTATTGGGGATAACGGGTTAAGATCACTTAACCCATTATCATGAACAACGGGTTAAGTAAGGAGATATTGGCCGGACTTCATCCCCATACAGACCAAGTTTTCATAAAGTACTGCTAATATCTATCTAGTTAACCCGTTATTGACGATAACGGGTTAAGTGATCTTAACCCATTTTTCCCAATAACGGGTTAAGTAGAGAGAAATTGGCAGCACTTTATGAATACTTGGTCTGTAGGGAATGAAGTCCTGCCAATATCAATCTATTTAACACGTTATCCACAATAACGTGTTTAGTTATTTTAAACCGTTATCCTAAATAACGTGCTAGGTTTATCCAATGTTGGCATCATTTTATCTCCAAAATGTAAGTTTGCACCAAGTTTTCACAATTTTCCACAAATAAAAATATCCACAACAACATCCACAACATGTACGGTTCACAAACACAGAAATTGCACACATACACAAATTGCACTAAGATTAAATACAACACCAGTAATATATTTATAAATAAAAAAATGTTGACTTCGGCATATATATTCAGTGACCTACAACATCAAGACCCACAACAGCATATGTAGTTCACAAATACACAAAATGCATACATACACAAATTGCACTATGATTAAATACACTAGTAATCTAATTGTACAAAAAAGAAACTTCAATTGACCACATATATACAATCAAAAGTATGGAACTTTTTAATAATTGATTCCTTTCATGGGCACGATTTTGCTTCATTCCGGACCCACACCACCAAAAAAAAAAATTTGGTTAATAATAAGGTCAAAAATAATAATTCTCTTCACATCGAAAGACAAAAGTAAGTAATTATTCGGTGTTTATCTTGAATGTTTGATATGATATACACAACACGAATAACCCCTTAGTACGAACCTTCACCTTCATCATCATCACTCTCTCTAGCATTTGGAGCTTCTTCATGCCCTACCGATCCACTAAATAAGGGAGAAGAATGGGTTAGTATCAACTACAACAAGTTTAGATTCATTGAGTCCAATTAACAAATACTTAGTCTTCGATATATTACCTTGCCATAATTTTTGGGTAATTTCGTGAATCATGACATACGACACGAAGGCATGTCTGCAAAGTCTTGGTCTCTTCGTTTTTTGGGATTCTCTGATAGACTTCAACCTCTTACCTTTAGGCCTCCCCTTTGTGATGCATTGCACGGGGTCCCCCACCGGTGCATGTGCATGTGCATGTCCACCACTCTCCGGTTGTGCGCTACCTTTGTGTGGTGTGCTATTCTCGGATTGAATGTGAGAAAAGCCTTTGATTCCCTTGAGCCTGTGGTCGAGCATGTACTTGTACCTTCGCTCTGAAGAACAACCAAGATCGACCAAATATCTTGAGTGCATAGTCAGTTCACAATAACGAGAGGCAAAATTGTCGCCCATACTATTGGGAACAGGTGTACTGCTTTTTGTTAGTTGATCCTTGGTCCATCGCCTACAACTATATTGCTCTGGTAGTGTGGTGTGATCTGTGAACCGAATAACTGCCAATAGATGTTTGCAGGGAATGCCTACGAAGTCATACATGACATAAGGGCATTTAGCCATTTGACGGATTTTACAAAATGAAATCACTCTCCCTGGTTCTCAATTTCCACAAATGGTTACAGAAAAAGCTATACTATTCGGTGTATCCATACTCACAATTAAACTCACATTAAGTAATAAGCTTTTTATGACTTCTTGTTGGAATTTGTAGAAAATCTTCAGTGTGTATGTTCCCGCAATTTGTGGCTCCAATGCCCATTCGGTCTTCATTTTTGGCCTCTCATCGCGATTACGATGAGTTTCTTTAAGTTCATCGTGTCTTTGTTTTACTAAGACTCGGTCAAAGATGACGGCAAATTCATGTAATGAGTACTTCTTATGAGTATGTTGCTTCAAGGATGAATGTAGCGATTCGCTACGTTGGGTACTCAACATGCCACCCCAAAATGAGTCTCTTGCATACACAGGAGCCCATTTCTCGCGAATCTCAAATTTATCATTCAACCATTTGTTATTCTCAAGTTTGTACTGGGAAATTAAATTTTTCCACTTCTGTTCAAATTCAGTTTTATATTCCGCCGTATAAATGATAGTTTTCAAAGCATCCTTAAACTTGTCAATGTTATTCGGTAAACGCACTTCATACGGTAACTTATCCAAAATATGCCAAATGCAATATCTATGTGATGTGATTGAGAAAACTTTATAAACTGCAGCAGTTATTCCACGATCCTCATCCGTCACAATGTTCATCGGATCGTGAGTCATTGCTCCGCGCCACTTTTCAAAGAACCACTCTAATGAGGATGTCCTCTCATTTGGGATGAACCCATAATCTAGGAATATTGATTGCCAATGATGGTTGAATCCAACAAATGGTACAAACAATATCCCGTATCGGTTTGTATTGTAGGTAGCATCAAAGCATACAACATCCCCAAATACTTCATAATTCTTTCTAGCGATACCATCCACCCAGACACAATGGGACAATCGCCCTTCGGGATCACATTGGTAATCATAATAGAATAAAGGATCGGTCTCCATTTTGGATTCAAAGAACTCAAGTAGCATTTGCCCGTCGTGTCCTTTTAAACCTTCCATCTCGTCTCTCCTGAGATTTCTGATATCAGTTTCAGTGAAACCAATTTTCTCATTACCTCCACTTGCACCTTCGAAGAATAGCATTTGTTTGCATACATGGACATTAGCTTCAGTAAGTTGACCAATCATTTTTTTATCTATATTTGTCAATTCACGGTTTCGAGGTAGCAAGTGACGTCTACCGGGTGAAGTAAATTCGTGATTGTGTGGTTCATTAAATGAATAAATAATCCATGAATTACTTTGTGGGTTTAGTTTGACACAAATGAAAGCTTTGCAACCCGTTCTAGAAGTTGTTCCTCGTCTAGCTTCATTCTGATTATTCGGTGACTCCCCGACTTTATTACATACATATAATTTATTCACTACATCGTTTCCCTTGTATTTATTTCCACCGTTAAGCATAGAGAATCACGCATGAATAAATTTTTTTCGCTTCCTCTAGAGTAGGAAATGTCATATTAATCTTCGGTTTTAGGTACTCATCAACATGATGAAGAAACTCGCCAATTTGTTGTGCACAAACAAATTTCTCCTCGGCAACAGAATTTCCTTCAAAATTGTCCATTCCTAAGAAAACGAAAAGGAGAACAATTAAGGCTACTAAATTCGTTACGGAATGTGATGAAAAATTTCTAAATTTATTTACATATTATTAGGGAAGCGTGACATAACCGGACAAACGGCATCCACAATTTATAAAACTTTGCAGTTTACTTTAATTCACCCAGCACAAGCCACCGTAACTTGCAGAAGTGATTTTCGACTCACGGTATACGAGATACGGTCGTATACCACTGTATTTGGTATATTTATAACCAAAAGCGACACACGATTGTATCTCTCGGACCGTTAGTCGAACTCACTTCTACAAATTGGGGTTGCTTGAGATACGTGAGACCATCCGAGCTGGAAAATTTCGTTTTTTCTGAAGGTCGTTTGAAGGGTTTTCTAGAATAACCGCACTAAACACGTTCTAAGTCATTAAGTTCTAATGCGAGGAACATGAGAAAATGTAACACCCCGAATTCGAAATACAACTGAATTCGAGATTCCGCAGGATCTTTACATTTCTTTCGTACAATTTTACAAGGAATTTAAAACTTTTCAATTTACATCAGAGTTACAATGAAATCTTTATATTTTACAGCGGAAGCAAAATTACAACATTTATATAAATGAAAGTACAACAACATTTGAATAATCTCTAAGCATCAGTTCTTCTTTAATCTTTATCATGCCATTTATCCTACATACAAAACTGTGGGTACGTCAGTTTATTCAACCGACGAATATTATACACGGCCATCATTTCTATGCCAGAAACAGTATAATGATTTTCCATACTTAACAAACACAAACTTGTTCACAAATCAAACTAAAGGGAATATCCTATTGATGTCGTGTTGTGATTGTGCACTTAGTCCTTAATGCAGTTATTTATATTACATGACACTAATGCGCACTTGTTCGGATTCTATGCATCCCATACTACATAGGTCCGAGGGTAAGCCTCTTAGTCGTTCTTCATCTTGTAGGGTTCAATCCCTCGTCATGACTTACTCTACTACTGTAACTCCGGTAAGTATCCTAGATGTTCTATGAGTAACGAGCACATGTACAGAAAAACTGGAGGGAAATCCCACGTCATGTCACGATGCATCGTGAAGACAACCTATGGATAATTTAGCCTACTTCATGGCACACGATCCTCTCGCAGTCACCAAACACCCCATAAGCGTCGCCAAAATCCCGATAATTTCGGAGTAGTGCCCACGTCATGTCACGACGCATCGTGAAGGCAACTATGAATCACACCCACATCGTAGACTCGAGGCCCTCATACTTGTGTTTTTCTCTTACTTTCATCACCTCTTCACTATGTACTAATTCTTAATTTAATGAAATCATGAACAAAATCAATCTCTTAGAGTCAGCACTCTCACTAATACCGGTCTTATTTCTTTCATTCCTCAATGACCCAAACTTGGTCTTTTCAATTTCATTTATCACATCTCATTACTTTCAATTGCCGGTGTGAGTCTTGGCTACACCCTAATTTTCAATTTCAATTCACAATTCACATATTTGAGTTGTCATACTCAAGAAATTTCTCTTTTCCAATTACATGATTTCCAACCTTTTCATGAGTCAATTATCATACATGGAGTTCAATTATAAATCATGCATTCCATAAACAATATTTATTTCCACATTAAAATCATACCACGAAAACATCTAGTCAAAGTGAATATTCACAAAATCACCATTGTCATTCTACTCTTTTAACATAATAACCCATACAAGAATTCACATTTATATTTTCTTTCCATCAATTTTCCTTTTTAATACTCATCTTAATCACCTCGTGAAATCACACATTTTTATAAAATTATACGAGTAAGAAACCATAGTTTCGAATACAATTTTACCTCAAAAATACACTTTATTTTAGTCCAATAACTCCCAATTAATTTTCATAGGTTGTATATGATTTTTGAATAATAACAGTATTTTTTTCAGAATTTTTATACATCAAGAAAACCCCAAAAATCAATTTGTCAAAAAAATTTATATTCTGGCTACACCCAGAATCGAACCCGCAACCTTTAAGAAGATAGACGCACGCGCTAGCCGACTGGCCGAAGGTGCTCAGCGATATGAAGAGGAGACAGAGAGTTATATACTCTTTGTCGGTGATTGGTATTTTTTTGAACCGCACACAAAAAGAAAGGTGAACACAGGTATCGAACCAGCGACCACAGAGCCACACGCCGCGCTACAGTTGTGCCAGAAGGCTCACCGACCACTTGCGCTATGAGCTCAAGTTGTCACATACACAACTCGAATTCTATTTAACTCGGTTCTCTGTTTTATTAAAACATTTCGATGTTCAAAAATCCTTATCTTTATTTTGCTTGCACCAAAAGCCATGTAAAACTCTAGAAGCTAACTTAAATTAACACCCCAGTATTTTTAAAATAATTTTTCAGTAATTTAATACACATTTCTCATACAATAATTTAAATTACATACTAGTCTTTCCATAATTCAATTTGACATTTCTCAACACAACTTGGTATTAAAAATTCACGTTATAAATATAATTCCCTATTTTTCCCTCTTTCATAAACCCAAATGCATAGGACAATCTTATTCATTTGAACCAATATCACGATAGTCCATTTAGCATATAAAACAATTATTTCATCTACTAGCATTTCGTACTCAATTTTGACATTATCAACAATCCCAATTCAATATTTCCATAACTACAAGCAATTTGCACACAATATTAAGATTCATGATAAGTTAACATACAATCTATCAAGCATTAATTTAATCAACTAGCAAGTCCTTTTTCAAATTAAGTGTACTCTTATTAGTTTCTTTCATGCATCATTATTTCAACACTCCTAGCATGACATCTAAATTAGAAGTATAGAAAACCACCCACCTAATTTGGAGAGAAATCACACAACAGCTCCTAAACGAAAGAGCCCTTCTCCTCCAAGATTGAGCTTGCCCAAACGAGTGCTCCTCCTCCTTGCTCCTAATGCAACCCGAGAGCTCCAAGTTGATGTGGCCGGCCTCCTAGCTTGTAAGCACACACACTCTCAATCTCTCAATCTTTTACTCTCACTTCCTACTAACAATCTACTACTAACAATTGTATTCTTTCACTATAGGTTTGGATAATGAAAAGTGTAAGGATAACTAGGGTGGAGGGGGGGGGGGGGGTATTTTTACAAAATTTTGGGACAAATAGAAGGCTGGGATTGATCTAGGAGTTAAGAAATAATGGCTCGGATTCCAGGGAAAGTTGTAGTAACCAACCATGACTACAAAAACCACCTCCCACAACTCCACCTTTTTTTCCTTTTCCCTCCCATTCCATCAGGCCACAATGAAAAAGTGCACAAACACGTGCTAGTGCAATGCACGTGTTTGTATAGTCTCCCATTTAAAAAAGTTGTACATTTATTTTTTTATAAAAAATCTATAAAAAATTGTCTACACTACAAGTTGTAATAAATAGAGAAAATAAATTCATGGGCCTTTATTTAATGGACCAAATTAGCTATATTTAAAATAAATTAAGTTGGGCTCAAAATAAAAGAGTACTTATGTTTGTTTAAAAATAGGCTTTTATAAAAACAATAGAAAAGACATATATATATATATATATATATATATATACTCATTTGTTTATGTAATGAAAATAATTATAAAAATTTTATATCACAAGATTGCACGTGCACAAAACGTACAAATTAATAACACAAAATAATAATTCTCATAAATGAAAATCAGGGTATTACAACACTCTCTCCTTAGAATAGTTCCGTCCCCGGAACTACAGTCAAGAGCGAGAAACAAAACACACACAACAAGCAAAAGAAAGAAACAAAATACAAATCAAGCAAAAAGCTCAGGATAATCCCTCAACATCCCCTCCTCAGACTCCCAAGTAGCCTTTTCAACCAAATAGTTTCTCTAGACTACCTAACCATCGGTATCGTCTTATTCCTCAAGACTTTCTCTCGACGATCAACAATCTCGACAGGAGACTCGATGTAATTGAGATCCAATCGCAAACCTTCCGGCACTTTAGGCAAATGATGACTCGGATCTGGAATATAACCTCTTAGCATAAACACATGATAGACATTCTGCACCTGAGATAACTCTTTCGGTAACTCAAGCCAGTAAGCAGTTTTTCCGATCATTTTCAATATCTTATACGGGCCTATAAACCTCGGGGCTAATTTCCCGCCCTTGCCAAATCGAATCACACATTTGCTGGGCGATACTTTCAGAAAGACGAAGTCACCTCCCTCAAACTCAAGATCCCTTCTCCGATTGTCTGCATAGCTCTTCTGCCTGCTCTGAGCCTCTATCAACCTCTTCCTGATCAGATCAATCTTCTCAGAGGTTTGCTGCACAAGTTCAGGCCTAAACAACTGACGCTCCCCAACTTCAAACCAACAAACAGGTGTTCTACACTTCCTGCCATACAAAGCTTTGTACGGCGCCATCCCAATACTGGTTTGAAAATTATTGTTGTAGGCAAACTCTACCAAAGCTAGATGCCTTTCCCAACTACCTCCAAAGTCAAGTATACAACACCGAAGCATATCCTCAAGAATACGGTTGACTCTCTCGGTCTGTCCATCGGTTTGCGGATGAAAAGCAGTGCTGAAATCCGTCTTGGTGCCCAAAGCTGTCTGAAGACTACTCCAGAAATGTGAAATAAACCGCGCATCTCGATCAGACACAATAGTTAAAGGAACACCATGGAGCCTGACGATCTCGCCAACATACAATTCAACTAACTTGTCCATCAAAGAAATGAGTTTTATCGCCAAGAAGTGAGCGGACTTGGTTAGTCGATCGACTATAACCCAAATTGCATCATTGCCCTTAGGACTCTTGGGCAATCCCGTAATGAAATCCATACTGATGTTATCCCACTTCCATTCCGGAATAGGTAACGGCTGTAATAGGCATCCGAGTCTCTGATTCTCGACTTTGACTTGTTGACAAATCTCACACTTCGCCACAAATTCAGCCACATCCCGCTTCAAACCTGACCACCAGAAATGTTGTTTGATGTCTTTGTACATCTTAGTACTCCCAGGATGTACCGACAAAAGAGTAGCAAGTGCCACCTAAAGAATACTCTCTTTCAGGTCCGCCTGATCTGGAACACACAGTCTATCTTCGAACCACAGCACTCTATCCCTGATTTGGAATCCGGACAACCTGCCAGCACCAACCTACTCCTTCATCTCCAAGATATCAGCATCAACCTCCTAACTTGCAATAATCCTTCCATTCAGTGTAGGTTGAAGCCTTAACTGAGCTAAGGATGCTCCCAATCCTTGCACGATCCAATTCCTCTGCCAGCTACCTCTAAGTTGTAATCAAACTGGATAAACTGCTCTTGCGGCTAAGTGCATCAGCAACAACATTAGCCTTCCTAGGATGATACTTGATCTCAGGTCGCATGTCTTCAAGCACTTCCAACCATCTCCGCTGCCTCAGATTCAGATCCTTCTGCTGGTATATATACTTCAAACTCTTGTGGTCCGTGTACATGTTCAAATTTTCACCGTACACGTAGTGTCTCCATTGCTTCAAGGCGAAGATAATCGTAGCCAACTCCAGATCATGAGTCAGATAATTTTTCTCATGCGGTCGTAGTTGTCTAGACCCATAAGCGATCACTTTTCCTTCTTGCATTAAGATACAGCCAAGCCCACGATGTGAAGCATCGCTGTGAACATCATACTCAACCCCTGCTCTAGGCAAAGCCAAAATAGGTGCGGTAGTCAGCTTCTCTTTCAGCTCTTGAAAGCTTGCCTCATATTGCTCAGTCCACTTGAAGTCCACATTCTTCTTGGTCAAACCAGTGAGCGGCACGGCTAACTGAGCATAACCTTGAATGAATCTCCTGTAGTATCCAGTCAATCCAAGAAAACTCTTGACTTCCTTCACTGTAGTAGGCCTTGCCCAATCTCTCACTGCCTCTATCTTCTGAGGATCAGTTGCCACTCTCTCCTTAGAAAGAATGTGACCTAGGAATGTCACTTCAGATTTTCAGAAATCGCACTTGGACAGCTTGGCATACAACTCCTGCTCTTCCAGCTTCCTCAAAACTGCTGCCAGATGCTCGGTATGCTCCTCCTCTGATTTGGAGTACACAAGAATATCGTCGATAAACACCACGACGAAAGAATCAATGAACGGCCTCAGAACTCTGTTCATCATGTTCATAAAGATTGCGGGTGTATTCGTCACTCCAAATGGCATAACTAAGAATTCGTAATGCCCATGTTGAGTTCTAAATGCAGTTTTGTGCACATCTTCAGCTTTCACTTAAACTTGATGATATCCTAATCGAAGATCTATTTTGGAGAAAACAACAGCTCCTTGTAGACGATTGAACAAGTCATCAATTTAGGGAATATGATACTTATTCTGAACAGTGACATTATTCAGCTCTCAGTAATCGATACACATCCTCATCGATCCATCCTTCTTCTTTACCAAAAGCACTGGTGCTCCCCAAGGCGATACACTAGGTTGAATAAAGCCTTTCTCCAACAGTTCCTCAATCTGTCGTTTTACCTCATCCTGTTCCACAGGAGCCATCCTATATGGTGCCTTAGAAATAGGTGCACTTCCCGGTTGAATAGTGATGCTGAACTCTACATTACGTTGCGGGGGTAACCCGAGCAAATCATCCAAGAACACAGTCGGATAGTCTCAAACCATAGGAATCTTCTGCACTTCCACAGGAATCTCTTCCTTGTGGATAGCTGCCACCAGCCTGGAACACTTCTTCTTTTCTTGGAAAGTGACTTCAGAGCCTTCACTGTTACTGTCTTGGTCTTACACTCGATGCTTGCACTGTACACCGACATTCAATCAATGCCAATGATAACATCGACCCCCAAGATAGTCAGCTCGATTAGATCAATCCTGAAGATTCTGTCCCCAATCTCAATCTCGCAATCCGTACAGTACCGATCAGTGGTTAAAGTCTCCCCTGATGGAGTAGGTACTACTAAGATCTTGCCTGAAAAAATCTTCGATTCAACTTCCAACACTTTAGCAAATTTAGGAGACACAAAAGTATGAGAGGATCCAGTATCGAACAAAACAACAGCTTTCATTCCATTCAAATAAAGTTCTCCTGTTACATAATACACACTCATTACGTAACAGTTCACTAAGTAAGGGAAAAAAGAAACAACAAAACCCTCTAAACATCCGCCCTTGTACCGGTGATGACATGATCCACCTCATCAGCATCAGCTTCCATCAAGGCAAATACTCACCCTTGCTGGTACGGCTTCTTTCCAGTCTGCTGCATTGGTACATTGCGATTAACATTCCGTGGTTTGGGGCATTGAGATTGGTAATATCCCGTCTCACCGCAGTTGTAGCAATTTACCGCAGGAGGTCTCACAAAATTATTTCCGGGTCCTCCAACCACACTGATAGCGTTCGCCCCTGTCGGTTTGAACCTTTGTGCCGATGGTTGTCCCTTGAAATTTTCGGAATTTGCGAGCCTTTTCCCAACCTGCCAGTTGTTCCTCCGATTTTGAACAACATGAAACTGCTCCATGTCTGCTTCCGTGGCTGCCGCGCGCTTGACTAGCTTGTCAAACCTCCTGATACCGAGGGGTATCATCCTGGATTTCAGACTTAGCCTCAACCCATGCTCGAACTGATGAGCCTTCTTCCCCTCATCCATCACCAATTCGGGAGCATACCTTGAGAGTTGAGTAAATTTGGTCTCATACTCCCTAACTGACATGCGACCTTGTTGCAGCGATAGAAACTCCATGGCCTTCTTCTCCTGGACGTCTGAAGGAAAATAATGACTACGGAATTCTTCCAAAAATTCCTCCCAGCTAAGAACCAAGCCTACCATCGTCCGCTTCATCGACTGCCACCACACAGCCGCATTCTTCTCGAATTGCAGAGCCGCCAACTTCACCTTGCTGCCCTCCGGAGTCTCCAAAACTTCGCGATAGTCTCTACTTACCGGATCCAATTATCAGCCGTGTCAGGGTCTGACTTCCCTTCAAACACCGGTGGTTTCATCTGTTTAAATGATTCCACGAGTTTGATTGCTTCGGGTACCGGATTCGCAGGCACCCTTCCCTGATTCTGATTCATGGCAACGGCATTGAGTGTCTGATAGACCCTCGCTAGCTCAGTTTCCAAGTCCAGACCTTCACCATTTCGAGCTCGTCTTTCAGTCATATTCTGATGCAAAAGATCCATTGAATTCGAAGTATGGAACATGAACTTTTAAGTCAACATTTTCATTTTATTGAATTTCAAACTTTATACATTCGAATTTAAAATATTTCTGACATCAAAATGAAAGCAGTAGATGATACAACGGTCTAATTCCTACAGTTCCTCTTGGCTTCACGAAGCTCTCCCCGTAGTTCTTCCACTTCTTCCTTCAGTACATCGGTCATGTTTTTTCTCTTCTCAAGTTCCCATACACGATGACTGAGAACTGCAAAATTATCCTTGCGCTTCGCCAAATGAGCCTCCAATAGTCCGACTCTCTCCCGCAAAGTCTCTACCTGCCTCTGAAGAGACATCACAAGACTACTCGAAACTGGTTCCTCTTCGTCAGAAGAATCATCAGATGAATCCGAAGGTGAGGTGATCTCTCGGGACTCAGGCCATTCCTCTCCGTTGGAGTCTGCTTGCCCTGGGTAGAATTCTTCCTCGGAATTTGCTCATCCAGGATAGTATTCTTCCTCTATGATATGCCAATTGTCATCTCTAGTAGGGTCGAAGTGATCAGCCATCTTAGAAAAGGGGGAGAAGCATAAATCTTAGAGCAACACAAATGTAAGTGACTTACATTTAAATCTCCAGACCCAACACACACTCTAATGTCCACTTCTAAGGTGTCGTTCCTCATAAACTTGTACTATTTGTTAAGCGTGGCTCTGATACCATTCTGTAACACCCCGAATTCCAAATACAACTGAATTCGAGATTCTACAGGATCTTTGCACTTTCTTACAATTTTACAAGGAATTTAAAACTTCTCACTTTACATCAGAGTTACAATGAAATCTTTACATTTTACAGCGGAAGCAAAATTACAACATTTATATAAATGAAAGTACAACAACATTTGAATAATCTCTAAGCATCAGTTCTTCTTTAATCTTTATCATGCCATTTATCCTGCATACAACACTGTGGGTACATCAGTTTATTCAACCGACGAATATTATACACGGCCATGCTCTCCATGCCGAAAACAGTATAATGATTTTCCATACTTAACAAACACAAACTTGTTCACAAATCAAACTAAGGGGAATATCCTATTGATGTCGTGTTGTGATTGTACACTTAGTCCTTAATGCAGTTATTTATATTACATGACACTAATGCGCACTTGTTCAGATTCTATGCATCCCATACTACATAGGTCCGAGGGTAAGCCTCTTAATCGTTCTTCATCTTGTAGGGTTCAATCCCTCATCATGACTTACTATACTACTGTAACTTCTGTAAGTATCCTACATGTTCTACGAGTAACGAGCTCATGTACAGAAAAACTAGAGGGGAATCCCACGTCATGTCACGATGCATCGTGAAGACAATCTATGGACAATTCAGCCTCCTTCATGGCACACGATCCTCTCGCAGTCACTAAACACCCCACAAGCATCGCTAGGATCCCGATAATTCCAGAGTGGTGCCCACATCAAGTCACGACGCATCATGAAGACACTGTGAATCACACCCACATCGTAGACTCGAGGTCCTCATACTTGTATTTTTCTCTCACTTTCATCACCTCTTCATTATGTACTAATTCTTAATTTAATGAAATCATGAACAAAGTCAATTTTTTAGAGTCAGCATTCTCACTAATACTGGTCTTATTTCTTTCATTCCTCAATGATCCAAACTTGGTCTTTTCAATTTCATTTATCAAATCTCATTACTTTCAATTGCCTGTGTGAGTCTTGGCTACACCCTAATTTTCAATTTCAATTCACAATTCACATATTTGAGTTGTCATACTCAAGAAATTTCTATTTTCCAATTACATGATTTCCAATCTTTTTATGAGTCAACTATCATACATGGAGTTCAATTATAAATCATGCATTCAATAACCAATATTTATTTCCACATTGAAATCATACCACGAAAACATCTAGTCAAAGTAAATATTCACAAAATCAGCATTGTCATGCTACTCTTTTAACATAATAACCCATACAAGAATTCACATTTATATTTTCTTTCTATCAATTTTCCTTTTTAATACTCATCTTAATCACCTCGTGAAATCACACATTTTTATGAAATCATATGAGTAAGAAACCATAGTTTCGAATACAATTTTACCTCAAAAATACACTTTATTTTAGTCCAATAACTCCCAATTAATTTTCATAGGTTGAATATGATTTTTGAATAATAACGGTATTTTTTTTTCAGAATTTTTATACTTTAAGAAAATCCCAAAAATCAATTTGTCAAAAAAGTTTATATTCTGGCTACACCCAGAATCGAACCCGCAACCTTTAAGAAGACAGCCGTACGCGCTAGCCGCTGGCCGAAGGCGCTCAGCGATATGAAGAGGAGACAGAGAGTTGTATACTCTCTGTTCGGTGATTAGTATTTTTTTAAACTGCACACAAAAAGAAAGGTGGACACAGGTATCGAACCAGCGACC
Source organism: Hemerocallis citrina (assembly GCA_017893485.1). Taxonomy (NCBI): domain Eukaryota; kingdom Viridiplantae; phylum Streptophyta; class Magnoliopsida; order Asparagales; family Asphodelaceae; genus Hemerocallis; species Hemerocallis citrina. The sequence continues at coordinate 158,940,223 of CM030360.1, read as the reverse complement.
ACAGAGCCAGACGCCACGCTACAGTAGTGCCAGAACACTTGAGCTATGAGCTCAAGTTGTCACATACACAACTTGAATTCTATTTAACTCGGTTCTCTGTTTTATTAAAACATTTCGATGTTCAAAAATCCTTATCTTTATTTTGCTTACACCAAAAGCCATATAAAACACCAGAATGTATATTCTAACTTAAATTAACACCCCAGTATTTTTAAAATAATTTTTCAGTAATTTAATACAAATTTCTCATACAATAATTTAAATTCCATACTACTCTTTCCATAATTCAATTTGACATTTTTCAACACAACTTGGTATTAAAAATTCACATTATAAATATAATTCCCTATTTTTCCCTCTTTCATAAACCCAAATGCATAGGACAATCTTATTCATTTGAACCAATATCACGATAGTCCATTTAGCACATAAAACAATAATTTCATCTACTAGCATTTCGTACTCAATTTTGACGTTATCAACAATCCCAATTCAATATTTCCATAACTACAAGCAATTTGCACACAATATTAAGATTCATGATAAGTTAATATACAATCTATCAAGCATTAATTTAATCAACTAGCAAGTTCTTTTTCAAATTAAGTGTACTCTTATTAGTTTCTTTCATGCATCATTATTTCAACACTCCTAGCATGGCATCTAAATTAGAAGTATAGAAAACCACCCACCTAATTTGGAGAGAAATCACACAACAGCTCCTAAACGAAAGAGCCCTTCTCCTCCAAGATTGAGCTTGCCCAAACGAGTGCTCCTCCTCCTTGCTCCTAATGCAACCCGAGAGCTCCAAGTTGATGTAGCCGGCCTCCTAACTTGTAAGCACACACACTCTCAATCTCTCAATCTTTTACTCTCACTTCCTACTAACAATCTACTACTAACAATTGTATTCTTTCACAATAGGTTTGAATAATGAAAAGTGTAAGGATAACTAGGCTGGGGGAGGGGGGGGGGGGGGTATTTATACAAAATTTTGGGACAAATAGAATGCTAGGATTGATCTAGGAGTTAAGAAATAAAGGGTAGGATTCAAGAGAAAGTTGTAGTAACCAACCATGACTACAAAAACCACCTCCCACAATTCCACTTTTTTTTCCTTTTCCCTCCCATGCCATCCGGCCACAATGAAAAAGTGCACAAACACGTGCTAGTGCATTGCACGTGTTTGTATAGTCTCCAATTTTAAAAAGTTGTACATTTATATTTTATAAAAAATCTATAAAAAATTATCTACACTACAAGTTGTAATAAAAAGAGAAAATAAATTCATGGGCCAAATTAGCTATATTTAAAATAAATTAAGTTGGGCTCAAAATAAAAGAGTACTTATGTTTGTTTAAAAATAGGCTTTTATAAAAACAATAGAAAAGACATATATATATATATATATATATATATATATATATATATATATATATATATATATATATATGTACTCATTTATTTATGTAATGAAAATAATTATAAAAATTTTATATCACAAGATTGCACGTGCACAAAACGTACAAATTAATAACACAAAATAATAATTCTCATAAATGAAAATCAGGGTATTAAAGAAAACCACACAAACGGTATCCAAAATTTATAAAACGTTGCACCTTACTTGAATTCACGTAGCACAAGCCACCCCAACTTGTACAAGTGACTTTCGACTAACGGTTCGGGAGATACGGCCATGTATCATTTTATTTGGATTTTTTTCAACCGAAAGCGATATACGGCCGTATCTCTCTAACCGTAAGTCGATTGACTTATACAAGTTCGGGTTGCTTGTGCTACGTGAGACCATCCTACTCGCAAAGTTTCATATTTTTTGGATGTCTTTTGCAGGATTTTCTAATCTAACTGCACTAAAAAAGTTCTAAGTCACTAACTTCTAATGTGAGAAACGTGATAAAATCGTACAAACGGCATCCAAAATTTATAAAATCTAACACCTTGCTTGAATTCACGTAGTGTAAGCCACTCCAACTTGTACAAGTGAGTTTCGATTAACGGTTCGAGAATACGGCCGTGTATCACTTTGTTCGGATTTTTTTCAATCGAAAGCGATACACGGCCGTATCTCTCTAATCGTGAATCAAAACTGGCTTCTATAAGTTCGGGTTGCTTGTGCTGCGTGACACCATCCTACTTGCAAAGTTTTGTATTTTTTGGATGTCGTTTGCAGGGTTTTCTAATCTAACCGCACAGAAAAATTCTAAGTCATTAACTTCTAATGCGCAGAACGTGAGAAAACCGCACAAACGATATCCAAAATTTATAAAACTTTGCACCTTGCTTGAATTCACGCAGCGCAAGTCACCCAACTTGTACAAATGAGTTTCGACTAACGGTTTGAGAGATACGGCCGTCTATCACTTTATTTGGATTTTTTTCAACCTAAAGCAATACACGAACGTACCTCTCTAACCGTGAGTCAAAACTGACTTCTACAAGTTCGGATTGCTTGTGCTATGTGAGACCATCCTACTCACAAAGTTTCGTATTTTTTGGATATCGTTTGCAGGATTTTCTAATCTAACCGCACTTAAAAAATTCTAAGTCATTAACTTCTAATGCGAGGAATGTGACAAAACCGTACAAACGGTATCCAAAATTTATAAAACTTTGCACCTTTCTTGAATTCACGTAGCGCAAACCACCCTAACTTGTACAAGTGAGTTTCAACTAACGGTTCGAGAGATACGGCCGTGTATTACTTTATTTGGGTTTTTTTCAACCGAAAACGATACACTGCCGTATCTCTTTAACCGTGAGTCGAAACTGACTTTTACATGTTTAGATTGCTTGTGCTATATGAGACCATCCTACTCGTAAAGTTTCGTATTTTTTGGATGTCGTTTGCAGAGTTTTCTAATCTAACCGCACTTAAAAAATTCTAAGTCATTAACTTCTAATGCAAGGAACGTGATAAAACTGCACAAACGGCATCTAAAATTTATAAAATTTTGCACCTTGTTTGAATTTACGTAGCGCAAGCCACCTCAACTTGTACAAGTGAGTTTCGACTAACAGTTCGAGAGATACAGTCGTATATCACTTTATTTGGGTTTTTTTCAACCTAAAGCGATACACGGCCGTATCTCTCTAACCGTGAGTTAAAACTGATTTCTACAAGTTCGGGTTGTTTGTGCTACGTGAGACCATCCTACTCGCAAAGTTTTGTATTTTTTGGATGTCGTTTGCAGGGTTTTCTAATCTAACCGCACTAACATTGTTCTAAGTAATTTAATATGTTCGGCATGATTATAAATATAACTCAATCTACAATATCGTCAACCAATCAACAACTATTGCACCGTGTAAATTCATCAAAATACTACTTACAAATTTCTACATCTACAAATTTTTAAAGCAATTTTAATATACGTTAAAATCGTGGAAAGCAACAAAAATATTTTAAAAATCAACAGAATTACAACTACTAAGGTAGATATTTAATCATTACCTTACAATATAAACCTGAATTTTGCCAATGTAGGTCATGCTGCGAACTAGGGTTTCGTTTTTGGGATGAAAGAGTTGGGTTAGGAAATTTGCAGTAGAGATTGGGATAAAGAGATTATATGGGGATCGAAGATGATGAGGAGCGGAATGAGGTGGAGGTGCGAACGGAGGAGGAGAACTACAGTTTGAGGAGCAACGGAAGAGAGAGAGAGAGCGAGAGAGAGAGAGAGAAAGAGAGAGAGAGAATCGCCTGTATGATAGGGGAGAGAAGTGAGAGAGGAGTTGCCGGAGTGAAAAGATCACGATTTCAGAGATATTGGGTTTAGGTTCATCCAAGAACGAAAGTTCAGCTTTGGGAAAAAGTCGACGAGGAAGACGAACTATATACAGTTATGAGATTCTATCTTTGCCTTAACCCGTCCTTGTCAACGAAGGGTTAAGGTAATATTTTTTTCATAAAATGTTGTCTTTACCCGTCGTTGAAAATGGTGGGTTAAGGCAAAATATTATAACAAAATATATGGGCCGTTGGATCAAATATCCAACAGTTCAGATTAAAGTTCGCACGGGATTAAAATTCGCACGGATCTGTGTGTAATATATAAGATTAAAGTTCGCACGGATCTGTGTGTGATATATATATATATATATATATATTTATATATATATATATAGAAGAATAATGAATATGGTTGGGGAGCGCAATTGCATGAAGGAGTGGTACCTACCCTTGTTCGTTCGGATAACCATGTTGGGCTTCAGTATGATCACGATGTATATGGTCATATGATTAGAAGTGTTTTGGGAATTTATAGTGTACATGTTTGAACTAAATCACACTTTTTGTTTGCATATTTTTCTTGATTGGGGACCTAAAACCTAAGGAATGCAATATGCACGGACAGATAGTATCTGGATAATTTTACAGTTTAATTGAGAGAAAGGAGTCTCAGATATAAATCATGTCGCGAGAAAAACTATACTTAATTTCTAGTGGATATAAAGGTAGGCAAATTGCAGTTCATCTTTACAACCCCAACCTAAATGTAAATGCTAGGGGGAAAAAAAATTAGGTCCGTCACTTGCACTGTATTCGCTCTAATTTTAATTGTTAATTTTGAGTTCTAACTAAAAGTCAGTAAAATTATGAATATCTGATGTCTTTGTAGTCCAAGGTATCACCACAAGTATCATGTATGATGCACTTTTGATGAAGGTTTGATGATACGCAACTTCTTGTGACATCTCTACATATTTTCTGTGCCATTAATGAGAAAGAAATAACCTTATTGGCTTCCAAAACATGATTGGAAGTAATTAATTTCTTTCGCTTGTCCTGTGGAATTTCTTTTGCAAAGTTGCAGTGCAAAATTTTAGTATAATTTGATCCTTGTTATAAATAAATTATTAAGTGTGAATTGTCTATTGAACTCCTCCCACTCTTTTCACATTTTCCACCACCACCACTACATTCATTTATATTTATTCATATATAATAATTATGTAATTGTCTCTTTGTATTCTTTGTAAGCCTATAAATAGGCAATTGGGTGAATCATTTGTATACACATGAAAAACCTATGAATGAGAATAATCTTCTTTCCTCTCATCTCTATTTTCTTTGTTTATTGTTTCTATTATTTTATAATACGTTATCAGCACGAAGGCTCTACTTCAACTATTCGAGGATGAATATCTGCTGAGTAATATAATTGATGCGGTTTGTTTTTGGGAGGCGTGTGGATGCACCAGGTGTGAGTTCTTACTCGATTTGTATTGGTGGAAGAAACTCCTATGCGGACGACCCTCAGCTGGGCGAACGGTACGGAAGTCGGCTTGACTGAGGTGGAGGCTGGTGCTCGGCTCGGATCAGGGGGCTCGGATCAGGGGGCTCGAATCTGAGGTCTCGTGTATCTGCAGACGGTCTAGGAATACCGGGGTTGGTCCCGGTGGCAGACCCTCCGATGAACTAGTTAGCTACTGAGATAGAGTAACAGTAACTAGGGTTTTGTGTGGGATAGATTGATTACCTGGATAAGGGGTAGGGGTCTAGTATTTATAGGAGAGGCCAACCAGGTCTGGACCCGATTGCCCGTGGGGCTGAAGCGATGGAAACCCGGGCAGTATAGGGCTGACGTGGCAGAGGCCCGGGCAGTTTCCAGGCTGACGTAGCAGAGGCCCGGGCGGTTTTCTGATGCTAACCTGGCGGATCTGGATGATCCGAGGGTGCACGTTTTCTGAGGGGATCTTGTGGTCCAGGAGGGGCCACATCATCCAACCCATATCATAAGCCCCACACTCCTGGAGGGATTGGGTGACCCAGTCGTGTAGGAGTGGTTTTTTGCCTCTGTAGGAAGAGCAGGGGTAGGATGAAGGGATCCCCTATTGGAGTCATGCTGGGTGCTTGGCGCGGAAGAGCCGGAGTAAAGCTTACCGAGCCGCTAGGGTCGGCAGACGGTCGTCTAGGGTCGGCGGATGAGCAATGAGGGTCAGCAGACGAGCATCGAGGGTCGGCAGACGATCCCCTCGCTAGTTGGAAGAGCAAGGGGACATCGAGGTTTGACGAGCAGGGGTCTTCTTGCCGAGGATTGGGGGTCGGCGGACGAGCGTTAAGGGTTGGTAGACGAGCTTCGAGGGTCGGCGGACGCACCCCTCGCTAGTTAGAAGAGCAAGAGGAAGTCGAGGTTGGAAAAGCAAAGGGCGATGCTGATGCCGTGGAGCAGGAAACCTCCTTGACGAGCGTGGAGGGTCGACAGGCGAGCCCCCACACTTATTGGAAAAGCAAGGGGGCGTTGAGACCATGGAGCTGGAGGCCTTCTTGATGAGCGCGGAGGGTCGGCAGGCGAGTCCCCTCACTTGTTAGAAAAGCAAGGGCATGTTGGGGTCCTGTTCAGTAGGGGCCAGTATGCCGAGTGTCGAGCGCCGAGCCCGGAAGGCCGAGCCTGAAGGGCCGAGCCAGGAGAGCTGAGCCCGGAGGGCCGAGCTTGGGCATGACTGTGAGATAGCCAGTAGGTGGCTAGGAGTCGGTGCCGCACGCCGAGCCCGGAGTGCTGAGCCCGGAATACCGAGCCTGTAAGGCCGAGCCTGGGCATGACTGTGAGATAGCCAGTTGGTGGCTCAGAGTCTGTGTCGAGCACCGAGCCCGGAGTGCCGAGCCCGGAATGCCAGCTTGGAGGGCCGAGCTAGGAGAGCTGAGCCTGGGAAAGACTACGCCGAGCGCCAAGCCTGGAGTGCCGAGCCCGGAATGCCGAGCCAGAAGGGCCAAGCCTGGGCATGACTGTGAGATAGCCAGTTGGTGGCTAGGAGTCAGTACCGAGCGCCGAGCCCGGAGTGCCGAGCCTAGAATGCCGAGCCTGGAGGGCCAGCCTGGGCATAACTGTGAGATAGCCAGTTGGTGGCTCGGAGTCTGTGTCGAGCGCCGAGCCCAGAGTGCCGAACCTGGAATGCTGAGCCTAGAGGGCCGAGCTAGGAGAGCTGAGCCTGGAAAAGACTGCGCCGAGCACCGAGCCTGGAGTGCCGAGCCTGGAGGGCCGAGCCTGGGCATAACTGTGAGATAGACAGTAGGTGGCTAGGAGTTAGTGCCGAGCGCCGAGCCTGGAGTGTCGAGCCCGGAATGCCGAGCCTGGAGGGCCGAGCCTGGGCATGACTCTGAGATAGCCAGTTGGTGGCTCGAAGTCTGTGTCGAGCGCCGAGCCCGGAATGCCGAGCCTGGAGGCCCGAGATAGGAGAGCTGAGCCTGGGCAAGACAACGCCGAGCACCGAGCCTGGAGTGCCAAGCCCGGAATGCCGAGCCGGGAGGGCCGAGCATGGGCATGACTGTGAGATAGCCAGTAGGTGGCTAGGAGTCAGTGCCGAGCTCGGAATGCCGAGCCTAGAGGGCCGAGCCTGGGCAAGACTGTTCTGTAGGAGCCCGTCTTGCCGAGCATCTAGGGTCTTCTTGTCGACCATCGACCCCTCACTTGTTGGAAAAGCAAGGGGCTCGCGGTGACATCCGAGCGCCGAGCCCCAAGCCGATTGAGAAAAACTTTTTGGGGCACGGGATGACATCCGAGCGCCGAGCCCCAAGCTGTTTAGGGGAACCTTTTTGTGCTCACGGTGACATCCGAGCGCCGAGCCCCAAGCCGTTTGAGAGAAACTTTTTGGGGCTCGGGGTGACATCCGAGCGCTGAGCTCCAAGCTGTTTAGGGGAACCTTTTTGGGCTCACAGTGACATCCGAGCGTCGAGCCTCAAGCTATTTAGGAGAAACTTTTTGGGGCTCACGGTGACATCCGAGCATCGAGCCTCAACCTGTTTGCAAGACTTTGAGAAAGCCAGCAGGTGGCCAGGAGACAACGCCGAGCGCCGATCCCGGAGTGCCAGCCTGGAGAGCCGAACCTGGGCATGGCTGTGAGATAGCTAGTAGGTGGCTAGGAGTCAGTGCCGAGCACCGAGCCCGGAGTGCCGAGCTCGGAATGCCGAGCCTGGAGGGCCAAGCCTGGGCATGACTGTGAGATAGCCAGTTGGAGGCTAGGAGTTAGTGCCGAGTGCCGAGCCTGGAGTGCCGAGCCCGGATGGCCGAGCCTGGAGGGCCGAGCCTGGGCATGACTATGAGATAGCCAGTTGGTGGCTGGGAGTCAGTGCCGAGCACCGAGCCCTGAGTGCCGAGCCCGGAATGCTGTGCCTGGAGGGCCGAGCCTGGGCATGACTGTGAGATAGCCAGTAGGTGGATAGGAGTCAGTGCCGAGCACCGAGCCCGGAGTGCCGAGCTCAGGATGCCGAGCTAGGAGGGCCGAGCCTGGGCATGACTGTGAAATAGAGAGTAGGTGGCTCGGAGTCTGTGTCGAGCGCCGAGCCCGAAATGCCGAGCCTGGACGGCCGAGCCTGGGCATGACTGTGAGATAGCCAGTAGGTGGCTAGGAGTCAGTTCCAAGCACTGAGCCCGGAGTGCCGAGCCCACAATGCTGAGCCTAGAGGGCCGAGCCTGGGCATGACTGAGATTGCCAGTTGGTGGCTCGGAGTCTGTGTCGAGCGCTGAGCCCAGAGTGCCGAGCCCGGAATGCTGAGCCTGGAGGACCGAGTCTGGGCATGACCGTGAGATAACCAGTTGGTGGCTAGGAGTCTGTGCCGAGCGCTGAGCTCGGAGTGTCGAGCCCGAAATGCCGAGCCAGAAGGGCCGAACCTGGGCGTAACTGTGAGATAGCCAGTAGGTAGCTAGGAGTCAATGCTGAGCACCGAGCCCAGAGTGCCGACACCAAAATGCCTAGCCTGGAGGGCCGAAATAGGAGAGCTGAGCCTGGGCAAGACTGCACCAAGCGCTGAGCCTGGAGTACCGAGCCCGGAATGCCGATTCAGGAGGGCCGAGCCAGGGCATGACTGTGAGATAGCCAGTAGGTGGCTAGGAGTAAGTGCCGAGTGCCAAGCTGGGTGTGTCGAGCCCGGAATGCCGAGCCTGGGCGAGAATGTTTTGTAGGAGCCCGCCTTGCCAAGCGTTTAGGGTCGGGAGACGAGCCCCTCACTTGTTGGAAAAGCAAGGGGTCTTCTTGCCGACCGTCGACCCCCTCACTTGTTGGAAAAGCAAGGGGCTCGCGGTGACATCCGAGCGTCGAGCCCCAAGTTTGCAGGAGAAGTTTTCGTGGCTTGCGGTGCCATCCGAGCTCTGAGCCTCCTGCTGAATAGAGGAGGATTTTGGGGCTCGTGGTGCCATCCGAGCTCCGGACTTCCTGTCGAAAAGAGGAGAATTTTGGAGCCCCTCAACCATGGGAAAAGCCAGTGATGGGCATGGCTGTAGGTCGTAGCCAAGCGTATTGGTCGAGCGGCTTTGAAGAAAACCACGACCTTGCTCAGGGTTGACGATGAGGTACCATTCGTTCTCAAGAAGACGGTACGGGTGTAACTGGCGGTTGCCGCCTCGAGCATAGGTTGATGGGCTTGAAGAAACCCAAACCAAGCTAGGGATAGGTGCCGAGCCCCCACACCGGGGAGAAAGCCGGTAACGGACGCAATGCAAGATGGCCTAACCCTCGGGCTCCTCGGGTTCCTCATCCCGCTCGGGGCGATGTCGGGGGGCTCGAGGAGGAGGGGAAACCCTCCGGTTTCTGGTATCCCTCTGTTCCCGAGCGTCTTCCCGTTTGAACTCTCGAAGGTATCCTCGCTAGATGAGGGCCTCAATTTTGTCCTTCAGGGCACGGCAGTGATCTGTGTCGTGCCCGTTGTCCCGGTGGAAGCGGCAGTAGAGCCGCTGATCCCTCTTCTTGCTGGTGTTGTTGGAAGGTCGACGGGAGAACTGCACGAGGTCCCTATCTTCGATTGGTAAGAGAATGGTGGACACATTCTGTGTCAGAGGAGTGTACCTCTCGAAGCGAGGGACCGGCGAGACCTTCTTCGTGGCACCCCTGTCTCTTGGTGCTTTCTTTGCTGGCTCGACCTCATCAACCTTGTGCTTTCCCTTCCCGGGAATTTCTCTCGATTCTTCTAGATTCAGGGCCTCTTCGGCTCGGATGTACTTTTCGACCCGGTTGAGGAGGTCGGGGAAGTCTATCGGGGGCTTCTTTGCCAAGGAGGCCTTCAGCTGTCCGTGTCGGACATTGTGCCGGAAGGCTGCCGAGGCAACCCCACGGTCGAGGGAGGAGACCGACCTTGCCTCGGCGGTGAACCTTCGGACGAACACCCGGAGTGACTCCTCTTCCTTCTGCCGGAGGCCAATTTGGGATGCACTTGTTCTTTCGGCCTTTCGGCTGGTTACGAAGTGGGCGAAAAAGTTGCCCTCTAGCTGGTTAAAAGAATAGATGGAACCGAGGGTGAGCTTGGAGAACCATTCTCGAGCCGGACCCCAGAGGGTGGCGGGGAAGGCTCGGTACAGGAGGAGATCCGATGTGCTGTGAATCATCATAAGGGTTTTGAAGTCCTCCATGTGATCAGCAGGATCGCCCTCACCATCATAGGTCTCAAATTGAGGTGGACGAAAATTCCGGGGTATCTCTGCCTGTAGGACGAGGGCGGAGAAAGGAGGTCGGATGGGCCTGTATCACTGGGCCGGTCTCGGCCCGCTGTCCCCGATGTGGTCGAGGCGTTACTCCATTTCTTGGAGGCGCTTCAAGATGTCGTCGTCATACTCCAGCTGGATAGTCGGGACGCGAGACACGCTGGCCTCGACATCCGAACGGGAGTGAGAGCGGCGGACGTCTTCATTAACGGGGGTTCCCCGGATTGCCTCCATGATTTCTTTCCGGAAGTCTTGAAACTCCTAGTGGGTGACTGGGGCTTGTTCGGCTCGGTTTTGCTGAGTCGGTGGGCGCAGGCTGATGCGACTGAGTGCCGGCCCCTGCCCTTGGGACGGAGGTTTGGGATGGTTCGGGGCCGAGTTGGAAGCGGCCCCTCCCCTACTCTGGCTCGCCTGTCGATTCTGGATTACCATCTGCAGGTCGGGTTGGATCGGACGGGAGGCACCCGGTTGGAGTCTGTGACTGACCCCCGGGTTGTTGGATGCTTAAGCGTCGGTGCCGACGCCCTGTGGAGGCACGTCCTGCCGATGCGCTGAGGTAACAGCTCTCGTGGCTTTGGGTGCAATGTGAGCTCGGGTTGACGGGGTACCGTTGATAGCTGAGCTCGGGCTGGCGTCTGCAATAGAGTTTCCCACAGATGGTGTCAACCTGATGCGATTTGTTTTTGGGGGGCGTGTGGATGCACCAGGTGTGAGTTCTTACTCGATTTGTATTGGTGGAGGAAACTCCTATGCGGATGACCCTCAGCTGGGCGAACGGTACGGAAGTCGGCTTGAGTGAGGTGGAGGCTGGTGCTCGGCTCGGATCAGGGGGCTCGGATCCGAAGTCTCGTGTACCTGCAGACGGTCTAGGAACACCGGGGTTGGTCCCGGTGGCAGACCCTCCGACGATCTAGTCAGCTACTGAGAGAGAGTAACAGTAACTAGGATTTTGTGTGGGAAAGATTGATTACCTGGATAAGGGGTAGGGGTCTGGTATTTATAGGAGTGGCCAATCGGGTCTGGACCCGTTTGGGGCCGGGTCTGGACCCGGTTGCCTGTGGGGTTGAAGCGGTGAAAACCCAGACGGTATAGGGCTGACGTGGCAGAGGTCCGGACGGTTTCCAGACTGACGTGGCAGAGGCCCGGGCGATTTTCTGATGCTGACGTGGCGGATCTGGATGATCCAGAGGTGCACGTTTCCTGAAGGGATCCTGTGGCCCAGGAGGGGCCACGTCATCCGACCCATATCAATCATGGATGGCAAAAGCGTTTGCATCTGGCGTGGACACTCTTTCCTCACAAATTTGAGGGGCATCGAGCTGAATATTGGCAGACTCTATATTCTTCCGCGAACATGGGCCCATTCCTTATACTTTCATCCGAGGGTGATAAATTCATACCAGATAGTCTGCAATTTTGCTCAAAATCTGCAGGATCTTGGTGGCGATGTTAAGCTTGTCAAATGGAACAATTCCCCTCATTTAGGTACGTAATCTTTATTATTTTAAAACAACTGGAAATTAATAAGTTTAACCACAGCTAGATCTGAGCCCTTTCTGGAAGTCATTTAAAAATAAAAAAATAAAATAAAATAAAATAAAATAATAATAATAATAATAAAAACCAATCTGACATTCCCTTATGCAATACTAAAGATTACTTGCCTCCTTGAGTCCCATTTATATATGAAATTGCGGTTATGGTGGGTTACACTACACTAGCATTTGCTTTTAATATCTGTCACCTTCTTGAAGGTGTAGGGTAGTTGAATATAATTATCATTATGATGAATACTAATTCCTCCAACAATTTCTACCCTCAGATTTTCCTTTTAGATTATACCATTGTTTGGAACTTCTCCATACTAATTCCTCCAACAATTTCTACCCTCAGATTTTCCTTCTAGATTATACCATTGTTTGGAACTTCTCCACTAGTTGCAAATCGAGTTATGAAAAAGCTTATCACGTACTGGTTCAGTACATCATGTTTAAGAATGATATTTTCATTCAAAGAATATTAGTCATAAATGTTTAAAGTGATTCAGAGTAGTATGTGCAAAAAAAATTTAAAAAAAAAAATCTGGAAATGGCTTCATTTTCTATGGCGTAACTATCTTGCTATTGTAGACTTGTAGTAGTGAGGCATCTCACTCTCAGATCAGGTAGAATAAAGCTCGACTCAGTAATAATTTTGTTATAATCAAAAGGCCAGCTGTGTGGCATTTCACGTTGAGATCAGGCACAATGTTGTCTTCACTTGTTATATAAAGTCAAAATCTTTTGGTATATAAAATGTATGAATCTATTTGTAAGTTATGAACAATGTACTACTGAAATATATGCATTAAGTTTTAAACAACATGCATTAATTTACTGGCAAAACTATGTAGTAAGTAATAAAGTGTATACTATATATATATATATATATATATGTAGTACCGATATTTTCTTCCCTGAGAACATACCATAACTTATCACATATTAGTAGATGGATGCTATATATTTGTTGTTTGTAAGGTTATTGTTTATACCTCGATGCTTATACCGTAATATGGGATTTTGTGTGTGTATTTATAAAATATGTTTTGTATTGTAAATTTTATAACGCCAGAAGACACAAAATTCATAATTGAAAATGCATTATTTTCGCCTAAGTCTCAAAGAAACTTATTAAGTTTTAAAGATATTCGTCTAAATGGATATCATATTGAGACTATGAATGAAAGAGATATTGAATATCTTTATATTAGCTCAACTATGATGGGCAAAAAGTGTGTGTTAAAAAAAATTACCAGTTTTCTCATCTGGATTGTATTATACAACTATAAGAATGGTAGAATCATATAATACAGTAAATATGAAGTTTACTGATCCTGTAAACCAGAAGTTTACAGATATATTTAAGGTTTGGCATGATTGGTTAGGTCATTCTGGTTCAACGATGATACAGAAAATTATCGAGAAATCATGTGGTTATTCATTGAAAAACCAGAAGATTTTTCAATCCCATGAATTTTCTTGTGTTGCTTGTTCCAAAGGAAAGTTAATAACAAGGCCCTCACCAGCCAAAATAAAGAACGAATTACTATCATTTTTAGAACGAATTCATGGTGATATACGTGGTCCGATTCATCCCCCGTGTGGACCATTTCGGTATGTTATGGTTCTAATTGACGCATCAACTCGATGGTCACATGTGTGTTTATTATCATCTCGTAATTTGGCTTTTGCAAGATTACTTGTACAAATAATTCGGTTGCGGGCACATTTTCCTGATTATCCGATAAAGACAATTCGTCTTGATAATGCTGGTGAATTTATATCCCAATCTTTTATGAATTATTGTATGTCAGTTGGGATAAAAGTGGAACATCCAGTAGCCGTTCACACTCAAAATGGTTTGGCAGAATCATTTATAAAATGCATCCAATGGATTGCTAGACCAATGATTATGAAATCAAATCTCCTCGTTTGGGCCTGGGGACATGCTGTTTTACATGCAGCACAACTTATACGCATCCGGCCAACCAGTTATAATGATAATTCTCCCTTACAATTGGTTCATGATCAGGAACCAAATATTTTCCATTTACGAATTTTCGGATGTGCGGTATATGTCCCAATTAATCCACCACAGTGCACAAAAATGGGACCTCAAAGGAGGACAGGAATATATGTTGGGTATGAATCTCCATCTATAGTCAAGTATATTGAACCGACAACTAGAGATTTGTTTACTGTAAGGTTTGCAGATTGTCACTTTGATGAATTACTATTCCCAACATTAGGGGGAGATAATAAACAGTTGGAAAAAGAGATTTCATGGAATGAATTATCATTGAAAATGTTAGATCCTCGAACAAAAGAAGTGAATTAGAAGTTCAAAGGACAATTCATTTGTAAGGTATTGCAAATCAACTGCCAGACGCATTTACTGACCACGAAAGAGTAACAAAATCTCATATTCCAGCTGTAAATGCTCCTGTCAAAATTGATGTCCCTGAAGGACAACCTATAATTGCTAGTGAGTCTAAGGCACGGTTGAAGCGTGGTAGACCACTTGGTTCCAAAGATAGACATCCTCAAAAAAGAAAAGGAGCAAATAGCCATAATTGTCAAATCGAGGATGTCTCTCCAGAAGAGACCATTGACATAGTTAATAATGAAGAGAATCAGGTACCTGAAAATAATGAAAATGAAGAGAACTCGATTAACTATGTCATTACGGGAAGAAGATGGGACCGCAATAATACAATTATCGACAATATTTTTGTATATAATATAGCGCGCGATATCATAAATGAAAACGATGATCATGAACCTACCTCTGTGGAAGAGTATAAAAATAGAAATGATTGGCCAAAATGAAAAGAGGCAATTAAGTCTAAATTAGAGTCGTTTAAAAAATGTGGAGTTTTTGGACCTGTAGTCTGAACACCAAAAGAGATCAAACCAGTAGGCTATAAATGGGTATTTGTTCGAAAAAGAAATGAACGAAATGAGATTACTAGATATAAAGCACGGCTTGGCGCACAAGGTTTTACCCAGATGCCTGGTGTTGATTATGAAGAGACATATTCTCCTGTGGTGGATGTAATAACATTTCGATATTTGATATGTCTGACAGTGCATGAAAGACTTGAAATGCGCCTCATGGATGTGGTCACGGCCTATTTGTATAGTTCGTTAGACCATGATATATACATGAAAATCCCTGAAGGATTTAAAGTCACTACAAAAGAAAGTAGCTTTCCCGGCGATTATTCCCCGGCGTTTTACTAGTAGCGCCGGGGTAGGGAGCCAGTAGGAATTGGGCGCCAGATGGGATGGTCATACACCGGCAGTCGATTTAAAACGCCGGTGAATGTTAGTATTCACCGGCGTTTTACCTAAACACGCCGGTGAAGTTTATTATTCACCGGCGTTTTTTATTATAAACGCCGGCGAATATACTGGCACATTCACCGGCGTTTCCAATTAAAATGCCGGTGAATAACTGGGAATAAAACCCACGTACCCTAATCGTTCGCTCGCCATTTACCCATTACCCCAAAAAAAAAAGAGGGAAAAAAGGCGCTTCGTTTCCCTCCTTCCCCGCTCTATTTCCCGCGCGTTTGCCTCCGCCGCTTCGTCCTCTTCGACGGCCTTCGACCATTCGAAATCGTCCCTTATTCCCTTCGTCCTTTTCGATTTCGTTCTTCCCTCTCTCGATCTGGAGGTGAATCGGCGGTCGCCCCCCCTCTCTCTCTCTCCTACGCCCCCGCCCTCGTCGCCCCGCTCCCTCCCTCTCTCTTCGGTATGATCTCTTGATTTCCCTTATTTTCCAAAAAAGGCAGCTTTTTTCAGTTTATTCATTTCGATTTCCTTAGCATGAATGGTTTAGTTGAGATGAAGAATTAATAGAAAAATATATGCTTAGATAATGAAAATTTTCATCTTCTTTTACTGTTAATGAAGCTGATTTCATGCATCTGATTGTCTTCATGGCATGTTTGTTTTTTTACCCAAAATGGGTTCACTGTGAACTGAGGATATTGTATAGGTACGTATGCCAAAATTCTCTGGCCGGATATGCACCACACTTGGGTTTTAGATTTAGTTGGGCACAGTGAATTAGTAGAGCAACATATAAGCTCAGTTAATGGGAAATTTTCATTTTCAGATACTATTAAAGTAACCTGATTGCAATCTTTGGCATGGTTTTTTAACACAAAATGGGTTCACTTCCAAACTAAGTATGCTGCATAGCATACCCGTTTTCTTTCACTGTTAATGAAGCTGATTTCATGCATTTGATTGTCTTCTTGGCATGCATGTTTTTTTACCCAAAATGGGTTCACTGTGAACTGAGGATGCTATAGGTACGTATGTCAAAATCCTCCGGCCGGATATGCACAACAATTGGATTTTAGATTTAGTTGGGCTAAAGAAGTAGTAGAGCAACATATAAGCTCAGATAATGGGAGATTTTCATTTTCAGATACCGTTAAAGTAACCTGATTGCAATCTTTGGCATGGTTTTTTAACACAAAATGGGTTCACTTCCAAACTAAGTATGCTGCATGCATAGCATCCCCAGTTTGTATAGGTTCACTTCCAGACTAAGTGAACTGAGGATGCTATAGGTACGTATGCCAAAATCCTTCGGATACACACAACAATTGGGTTTTAGATTTAGTTGGGTTGAAGAAGTAGTATAGCAACATATAAGCTCTGATAATGGAAAATTTATCATTTTCAAATACTGTTAAAGTAACCTGATTGTCAATCTTTGGCATGGTTTTTTATACGAAAATGGGTTAACTTCCAATCTAAGTATGCTGCTAGCATCCCCATTTTCTTTTTTTGTTGTTAGTGAAGCTTATTTTCATGCATCTGATTGTCATCTTGGCATGTTTTTTTTACCAAAATCGGTTCACTGTGAACTGAGGATGGTATAGGTACGTATGCCAAAATCCTCCGGCCGAATATGCGGCTACAATTGGGTTTTAGATTTAGTTGGGATGAAGAAGTAGTAGAGCAACATATAAGCTCAGATAATGGGAAATTTTTCATTTTCAGATACTGTTAAAGTAACCTGACTGGAATCCTTGGCATGGTTTTTTAACAAAATGGGTTCACTTCGTAACTAAGTATGCTGCATAGCATCCCCTAGTTTCTTTCACTGTTAATTAATTGAAGCTTATCCCATGCATCTGATTGTCATTTTGGCATGTTTTTTTGACCAAACTGGGTTCACTGTGAACTGAGGATGCTATAGCTCTATGCCAAAATTCTCCGGCTATGTACAACAATTGGTTCAGTCTGCAAAATATATGCTTACATACTAGACATTTTAATTTTTCTTTTACTGTTTCTTTTGTTTAGTAGTATTATTATTATTATTATTATTATTATTATTATTATGAGATAAGTGATTATTAGTAGTCATGAACAGAATAGTTCATGAGTCATCAGATCTTCTTGTTACCGTAGTTTCAGCAGGACGCACTCATTATTCGGCCGATTCCTCTTCATCAGCAAAATACCCTTTACCATCATCATCTCCTTGAACGGAAAGCCAAATACAGGGGAGACTATAGTCGATTTTTTTTTATGCTCGAACACAGGGTGTGTGATAAAATACCGTCTAAGGTGGTTGTGATCATTTCCACAAAAGGTCGTTTAGGGTTTGGTGAATAGAGTAGATTGTATTAAGAAGTAGTTTTTTTTTGTACATTTTTTGGAGCCACAATTTCTTTATTTTACAGTTAAAGATTATATCGTTTATTTATTTGCAGCTAGGGATGATTTTCAAATAGGTGAAATTTAATATACAAAATGCCTTTTACTGTTATTACTATTTAATATATCAAATTTTAATTTCGGACTGTGTGCTATTGATATAATGGATAGAAGTTGGATTAGTAAACCACGATTATCCAAGGAGTACCGTGATGGTATTAAAGATTTTATTATCTTTGCCAAACGACATTCCCGTGATCCCAACCTAATCCTTTGTCCATGCCTTCGCTGTACAAATTGTATGCTGAGGACATGTGACGTAGTACATACACACTTGGCTGTCAACGGTTTTCTTCAAGGGTACACAAGGTGGTTTTGTCATGGAGAGGATCATACGGCAGCTCCTGTTCGTCCGGTTGTATTAGAAAATGAGGCTGAGCCCTTAGTGAACGAAGACTTAAGCATTCCCGATGAGATGCATGCTTTGTTACAAGATGCCATGGGGAATCATAATGTTCCTTTCCACACCAATGACCCAACAACCGAAGTTCACAATGAGTCAATAGAAACAAACCAGATTGGTGGTGGGGTGGACGAGGAAATGTCTGGCCCCACCCATGAAAATAATAAGCAGCAAGAATCCTTCGCTAAGTTACTTGAAGATGCTAGTATCCCGTTGTACCGCGACTGCACCAAATTTTCTAAGTTCTCATTCATTGTCAGACTATTTCAGATTAAATGTTTAAACGGGTGGTCTGCTAAGTCCTTCACTATGCTACTTGAATTGTTGAATGAAGCATTTCCTGAAATCTGTATTCCAAACTCAGCCTATAAAATCAAAAAATTCCTAAGTTCTCTCGATCTAGGATATGAGAAGATAGCAGCATGTCCAAATGACTGTATGTTTTTCACGAGTGGTAAGGAAAGTCTGGAGAATTGCGAAGTGTGTGGTTCTTCGAAATGGAAAGAAAGACAAAAACAAGACGAGGGAGCCAGCGGATCTACTAAGCGAAGTAGGAAAAAGAAGCCTGCCAAAACATTGCGTTACTTTCCTCTGATCCCTAGGTTACAAAGGTTGTTTATGTCCACGAAAACTTCTTCTGATATGAAATGGCATGCTGAAGGCCGCACTAATGATGGGATTCTTAGACATCCTGCTGATTCTCAATCTTGGAAAAGATTTGATGAAAGATATCCTGATTTTGTGGAAGATCCTCGAAATGTGAGACTTGGACTAGCTAGTGATGGTTTCAACCCTTTCAGGCAAATGAGTAGTACATACAGCATATGGCCGGTTGTGTTGATACCATACAATTTGCCGCCTTGGAAATGCATGAAGCAGTCCTCATTTATTTTGTCCATGATAGTTCCTGGACCGAAAGGTCCTGGAAATGATATAGATGTGTACCTACAACCGTTAATAGATGAACTTCAGAAGTTGTGGGTGGGTGTTCCAACCTATGATGCTGTGGCTAAAGAAATATTTTCTCTTCGTGCCGTGTTGTCTTGGACAATCAATGATTTTCCAGCATATGCAAATTTATCTGGATATAGTACTAAAGGACGTTATGCATGTCCATGTTGTGCTGACCAAACTAGTTCAAGGTGGTTGTACAATGGCAGAAAGTTTTGCTATATGGGTCATAGGAGATGGTTGCCTGACACACATATATTTCGGGCAGAGGCAGCGACATTTGATGGCACCGACGAGTGGGAACATGCTCCTGGGTCTTCCTCTGGTTCAGATATTTTGAGGCGGGTAGATGGTCATCAATTCAAATATGGAAAGGAACCAGAAGTCAGGACAAAGGGCAAGAAAAGGGCAAGGCCGGAGCAAGATGAGGAGACCAATCTATATGGCGAGGATGAGGATCAAAACTTGACGAGTTTAGGTGCATGGAAGAAGAAGAGTATTTTCTTCAAGTTGCCGTATTAGGAATTCAACTTACTGAGACATAATTTAGATGTGATGCATATCGGCAAAAATATAGGCGAGAATTGTATAGGAACAGTTATGGGAGATGATCGGAAGACAAAGGACAATCTGAAGAGCCGACTTGATTTGAAGTCAATGGGCATCCGACATGAGTTGCACCTAGAAGAATTGCCGAACGGGAAAGTGCTCCTACCTCCTGCAATCTATTCAATGTCAAAATCGGAGTTGGAGTTGTTTTGCAAAGTACTACTTGAACTGAAAGTCCCCGATAGCTATTCTTCTAACATGGCAAAATGTGTCAACTTTAAAGAGAAGAGGCTTCAGGGGCTAAAGTCACACGACTACCACATCCTAATGCAGGATCTCCTTCCTGTGGCCCTAAGGTCTTCAATGTGTGAGCAAGTCACTACTGTCCTGAAAGATCTTTGTAGCATATATAAAGGTATTTGCTCAAGAATGCTTCGTGTTGAAGATCTGGACCAATTGGAGCAGCAGGCGGCATTGACACTTAGTAAAATGGAGATGATATTTCCTCCATCGTTTTTCACTATTATGATTCACTTGATAATCCACCTTGCTGGTGAAGCCAGAATCGGTGGTCCTGTTCACTATCGGTGGATGTACCCCATTGAGAGGTAAAATAATTCGTTCATCTTACGAAATTGAATTTTCAAAAGCTCATTTCTTTTAATCCCCTAATCCGCTCTAGTTTATTAATTGTACATGTTTAGGTACCTATACCGGCTAAAGGGTTATGTGAAAAATAGAGCATATCCTGAAGGGTCAATAGCCCAGGGATATCTATCAGAGGAGTGCTCACATTTTTTTTCCAGGTATTTGCCTGGTGTGGAGACATCTTCCAGTAGACCACGTAGAAATCCAGACATTTCCAACCTTGATGGTGCACAATATCTTTTTGATACCGCTGGCACCACTGTTGGTAAAGTTGATGCATTTGAGCTCGATAGCTTAGCGTGGGAACAGGCACATCGATATGTGCTAGACCATCATGCATCAGTGGAACCATTTCGAAAGTAAGTTGCTTTTAAATGTAAATCGAATACAGTGAAAACCGCGGAGTTCGATATTTTTGATACTTTTGTTATTCCTAATTTTAATTGCTTTTTTTTAGCGAATTTGTCAGGGACATCAAACGAAGGGCTAGACCAAGAAGACTACCACCACGTGAACAAAACAAGCTGATGAATGAAAAATTTCATAAGTGGTTTGAATCTCATGTAGGTGAATTACAGTTATGCAAGTTAATCTTTATTATATCTATATTTTCTATGGTGTTGATACGATTTGCGCAAAATTAATAGGTACATTCTTTGGGTCCTGAAGGTGCGTCATCTGAAATACAAGTACTTGCCAAAGGTCCCTATCAGATGGCCAAAAGATACGGAGGATACATATTCAATGATTTTAGATTTCGTACTAAGGATCGTGAATCTAATTTGAAGTCTCAAAATAGTGGAATGGTAGTGACGTCTAAGACTAGAAGTTATGCTTCCAAATCGGACACGAGGCCTGTAGATGGGGATCTCGACTACTATGGAGTGCTCACGGATATCATTGAGTTGAATTATTTTGGCCATTTCCGTGTTGTCTTATTTCGTGGGGATTGGGCTGAGTTTGATAAGAATTTTGCTAACAACAAGGACAAGCTTGGCTTCACAGTTGTGAACTTCTCAAAATTGATTCACATCGGTACACACATTAGCCATGAGCCATTTGTGTTTCCATCCCAAGTGCAACAAGTGTTCTACATTGCAGATCCAACCCTGCCAAAATCGTATGTGGCTATCCCTATGCAACCAAGAGATGTATTCCAACTGGGCGATACTTCAGACGATGAAGACGGTGAAGACATGAACAGTTACATTGCTTCTGAGTTTTCTGTGTTTGATGTAAACACAACCGATCTTGGAATTTGCGGGACTTGGCTCCGCAAGGATGGAGAAGAGGGCGATGTACTGGAAGATGTCGTATTGTAGTTTACATGATTTTTTATGCAAGTTTATTATATGTCTGTAATTTTATGTCTTAAATCTTGTTGTAATATTATGTCTGTAATTTCGAATATGTTCATTATGAATTTAATACACTGGTTTAATTGTCTTTCTATTTTCTACTGCTTGGTATTATTTACATTAAACTATGCTTAGTGTCATTTGAACCAAACTATCATTTGAACCAAGTTATCGGATCCTTGACAGGTACAACATGCCGAGGCGTGGAAAGAGGGTAAATATAAATGATGGCAACGAGAGCCATGGGGATGAGCAGCCACTAAATAATAGTGGCAGGCAAACATATGAGAGTGAGGGTAGCACGCCGCCCACTGTCAAAAAACATCGGTAAGTCTTGAAATTGGTATTTTTAAAGAGATTATGTTACTTGAATGCATGAAAGACACGTACTAGTGTTTGTGAGTCTGCATTGTGGCTGTCGTCTATGTCGCATTTCGTCTATGTTTCTTAAGTGGGCTGTGATTAGAGAGAAAGGGCTGGAGTGGAGATCTGGAAACCCAAAATAGAGACATCTCGTTTATTATAATCTACACTTATTGTTGGACCAATCCCCTTTTGTTGTTGTTGCTGATGTCTCTTTGTGTGCGTGTGTTGAAGAGAATGAAGGGATGAGAGAGAGACGAGGAAAATGCCGCTATGTTAGCCTGGTGTATCCTCATTCTCTACGATCCCTCTTTCTGGCTCCATATATGGCTTCTATATTAAATTGGTTTCCTTCCACGATGACAGTCCGTAATACTACACTTGATATCCCATGTTCATAGCTGCATCCTATTGCATACTCACAAACAACTAATACTTGTCGGCCTTGCATCGTATGCCCAACCCCATTTTGGCACATAACCTGGTATAGATGACATTGTACTGATTTGGAGGAGGTGAAAATGGGACCATAAAATAGCTTAAGAAGACCATCAGGTTTGTGAAATAAGCTTCACTAACAGTGAAAGAAACTGGGGATGCTATGCAGCATACTTAGTTTGGAAGTAGTCCCATTTTGTGTTAAAAAAACCATGCCAAAGATTGCAATCAGATGCATGAAATCAGCTTCTTTAACAGTATCTGAAAATGAAAACTTTTCATAATCTGAGCATATATGTTTCTTTAACAGTGACTGTGAACAATTGTTCTTAATTGGGCTGTGATTAGAAAGAGACGAGTTGGAGTGGAGATCTGGAAACCCATATAGAGACATCTTGTTCATAATAATTTATTATGGTTGTTGTTCTTGTCGCTCTTGCTGTTGTTGCTGATGTCTCTATGTGTTCGTGTGCTGAAGGGAAAGAAGGGGTGAGAGAGAGATGAGGAAAATGCTGCTATGTTAGCCTGGTGTATCCTCATTCTCTACCATTCCTCTTTCTGGCTTCTATATTTGGTTTCCTTCCACGATGACAATTCCAGTTAAAACTACACTTGCTATGAGCCCTATTCGTATTTTTCTTCCATGAACTGAGGATGGTGCATAGGCTGGTGCCTGGTGTATCCTCATTCTCTAGCATCCCCAGTTTCTTTCACTGTGAGTGAAGCTTATTTCACAAACCAGATGGTCTTCTTAAGCTATTTTATGGTCCCATTTTCACAAACTGTTAGTGAAGCTGATTTCATGCATCTGATTGTCTTCATGGCATGTATGTTTTTATACCGAAAATGGGTTCACTGTGAACTGAGGATATTGTATAGGTACGTATGCCAAAATTCTCCGGCCGGATATGCACCACACTTGGGTTTTGCGATATAGTTGGGCTGAAAAAGTAGTTGAGCAACATATAAGCTTAGATAATGGAGAAATTTTCATTTTCGGATACTGTCAATGTAACCTGATTGCAATCTTTGGCATGGTTTTTTTAACACAAAATGGGTTCACTTCCAAAATGAGTATGCTGCATAGCATCCCCAGTTTCTTTCACTGTTAGTGAAGATTATTTCACAAACTTGATGGTCTTCTTAAGCTATTGTATGGTCCCATTTTCACTAACTGTTAGTGAAGCTGATTTCAAGCACCTGATTGTCTTCTTGGCATGTATGCTTTTAAACCAAAAATGGGTTCACTGTGGTCATCAGATGATGGAGAAATTTTCATTTTCAAATACTGTCAATGTAACCGGTTTTTTTAACACAAAATGGGTCCACTTCCAAAATGAGTATGCTGCATAGCATCCCCAGTTTCTATCACTATTAGTGAAGCTTACTTCACAAACCTGATGGTCTTCTTAAGCTATTTTATGGTCCCATTTTCACTAACTGTTAGTGAAGCACATTTCAAGCACCTGATTGTCTTCTTGGCATGTATGTTTTTATACCGAAAATGGGTTCACTGTGAACTGAGGATATTGTATAGGTACGTATGCCAAAATTCTCCGGCCGGATATGCACCACACTTGGGTTTTGCGATATAGTTGGGCTAAAAAAGTAGTAGAGCAACATATAAGCTTAGATAATGGAGAAATTTTCATTTTCGGGCACTGTCAATGTAACCTGATTGCAATCTTTGGCATGGTTTTTTTAACACAAAATGAGTTCACTTCCAAAATGAGTATGCTGCATAGCATCCCCAGTTTCTTTCACTGTTAGTGAAGATTATTTCACAAACCTGATGGTCTTCTTAAGCTATTGTATGGTCCCATTTTCACTAACTGTTAGTGAAGCTGATTTCAAGCACCTGATTGTCTTCTTGGCATGTAAGTTTTTAAACCAAAAATGGGTTCACTGTGGTCATCAGATGATGGAGAAATTTTCATTTTCAAATACTGTCAATGTAACCGGTTTTTTTAACACAAAATGGGTTCACTTCCAAAATGAGTATGCTGCATAGCATCCCCAGTTTCTATCACTGTTAGTGAAGCTTACTTCACAAACCTGATGGTCTTCTTAAGCTATTTTATGGTCCCATTTTCACTAACTGTTAGTGAAGCACATTTCAAGCACCTGATTGTCTTCTTGGCATGTATGTTTTTATACCGAAAATGGGTTCACTGTGAACTGAGGATATTGTATAGGTACGTATGCCAAAATTCTCCGGCCGGATATGCACCACACTTGGGTTTTGCGATATAGTTGGGCTAAAAAAGTAGTAGAGCAACATATAAGCTTAGATAATGAAGAAATTTTCATTTTCGGGCACTGTCAATGTAACCTGATTGCAATCTTTGGCATGGTTTTTTTAACACAAAATGGGTTCACTTCCAAAATGAGTATGCTGCATAGCATCCCCAGTTTCTTTCACTGTTAGTGAAGATTATTTCACAAACCTGACGGTCTTCTTAAGCTATTGTATGGTCCCATTTTCACTAACTGTTAGTGAAGCTGATTTCAAGCACCTGATTGTCTTCTTGGCATGTATGTTTTTAAACCAAAAATGGGTTCACTATGGTCATCAGATGATGGAGAAATTTTCATTTTCAAATACTGTCAATGTAACCGGTTTTTTTAACACAAAATGGGTTCACTTCCAAAATGAGTATGCTGCATAGCATCCCCAGTTTCTATCACTGTTAGTGAAGCTTACTTCACAAACCTGATGGTCTTCTTAAGCTATTTTATGGTCCCATTTTCACTAACTGTTAGTGAAGCTCATTTCAAGCACCTGATTGTCTTCTTGGCATGTATGTTTTTATACCGAAAATGGGTTCACTGTGAACTGAGGATATTGTATAGGTACGTATGCCAAAATTCTCCGGCCGGATATGCACCACACTTGGGTTTTGCGATATAGTTGGGCTAAAAAAGTAGTAGAGCAACATATAAGCTTAGATAATGGAGAAATTTTCATTTTCGGGCACTGTCAATGTAACCTGATTGCAATCTTTGGCATGGTTTTTTTAACACAAAATGAGTTCACTTCCAAAATGAGTATGCTGCATAGCATCCCCAGTTTCTTTCACTGTTAGTGAAGATTATTTCACAAACCTGATGGTCTTCTTAAGCTATTGTATGGTCCCATTTTCACTAACTGTTAGTGAAGCTGATTTCAAGCACCTGATTGTCTTCTTGGCATGTATGTTTTTAAACCAAAAATGGGTTCACTGTGGTCATCAGATGATGGAGAAATTTTCATTTTCAAATACTGTCAATGTAACCGGTTTTTTTAACACAAAATGGGTTCACTTCCAAAATGAGTATGCTGCATAGCATCCCCAGTTTCTATCACTGTTAGTGAAGCTTACTTCACAAACATGATGGTCTTCTTAAGCTATTTTATGGTCCCATTTTCACTAACTGTTAGTGAAGCACATTTCAAGCACCTGATTGTCTTCTTGGCATGTATGTTTTTATACCGAAAATGGGTTCACTGTGAACTGAGGATATTGTATAGGTACGTATGCCAAAATTCTCCGGCCGGATATGCACCACACTTGGGTTTTGCGATATAGTTGGGCTAAAAAAGTAGTAGAGCAACATATAAGCTTAGATAATGGAGAAATTTTCATTTTCGGGCACTGTCAATGTAACCTGATTGCAATCTTTGGCATGGTTTTTTTAACACAAAATGGGTTCACTTCCAAAATGAGTATGCTGCATAGCATCCCCAGTTTCTATCACTGTTAGTGAAGCTTACTTCACAAACCTGATGGTCTTCTTAAGCTATTCTATGGTCCCATTTTCACTAACTGTTAGTGAAGCTGATTTCAGGCACCTGATTGTCTTCTTGGCATGTATGTTTTTATACCAAAAAATGGGTTCACTGTGAACTGAGGATATTGTATAGGTACGCATGCCAAAATTCTCCGGCCGGATATGCAACACACTTGGGTTTTGCGATATAGTTGGTGCTGAAAAAGTAGTAGAGCAACATATAAGCTCAGATAATGGAGAAATTTTCATTTTCGGATACTGTCAATGTAACCTGATTGTTTAACACAAAATGGGTTCACTTCCAAACTAAGTATGCTGCATAGCATCCTCAGTTCTTCTTTTGTTGATAGTGAAGCTTATTTTCATGCATCTGATTGTGATCTTGGCATGTTTTTTTGAGCAAAACGGGTTTACTGTGAACTGAGGATGCTATAGGTACGTATGCCAAAATCCTCCGGATACGCACAACAATTGGGTTTTAGATTTAGTTGGGCACAGTGAATTAGTAGAGCAACATATAAGCTCAGTTAATGGAAATTTTCATTTTCAGATACTGTTAATGAAGCTGATTGCCATCTTTGGCATGATTTTTGAACAAAAATGGGTTCACTTCCAAACTAAGTATGCTGCTAGCATCCTCATTTTCTTTCACTGTTAATGAAGCGTATTTCATTAAGATCCAGGATGGCAAATTTTGACTGGGCTATGATTGGATTGTTTAGTGGATGTGGTCTATGTTCTTAATTGGGCTGTGATTAGAAAGAGTGGGCTCGAGTGGAGAACTGGAAACCCATATAGAGACATCTTGTTCATAATAATTTATTATTATTGTTGTTCTTGTCGCTCTTAAGGTGGTTGCTGATGTCTCTTTCTGTTCGTGTGCTGAAGGGAAATAAGGGATGAGAGAGAGATGAGGAAAATGCCGCTATGGTAGCCTGGTGTATCCAAAGTCTCTACCTTTCTTCTTTCTGTTTCCATTTCTGGCTTCTATATATATTTGGTTTCCTTCCACGATGACAGTTTCCTAAAAATACACTTGATATGAGCCCTATCTTATTTTTCTTATTTTTCTTATATTTGGTTTCCGTCCACGATGACAGTTTCATGGATTGTCTGAACAATCCATGAAGGACATGCTTAGATACTGAATTTTCATTTGTTTTATTGTTTTAGATAGTTGATATTCCCAATCAGAGGAGAATATAAATGTTTCAAGTTAGATACTGAATTTTCATTTGTTTTGTTATTTTAGATATATTTAAAAACAAAATTAAGTACGGAATTTTTAGCATTGCAATGTAATTATTTTACCTCTGTATATAGCATTAACAATTCCATTTGCAGTTGGCACTTTCATCTTATAATTCGAGACACAGGTAGTTCTTTTTGCAAGTTCAAAAAATATGTATATTCTGTATTGTGATCTACTGTTCAATTAAACTATTATTTTTTATTCACAGAGCGGTCGTCAAGATGAAGGAAATGCAGATGATCAGAGCTGAAGCTACTCGAGGGGTATGAATCTGCGGTCCTCCTTGCTGTTCTTATGTCCTCCTTGCTGTATGGTTGTTGTTCTTATGTCCTCCTCCTTGCCGTTGTTATGTCAGACTGGTTTTTTTTATGAGAGTTATGTCATACTTTGAATTTGGGATATTTTGGATATTTGTCAGGCTGGTTTGTTTGGATATTTTGGATGTTAGTCTCTATATTAATTTGTTAATTATGACACTGTTAATTAATCAATGAATTTGGACGTTGATATGACACGTGTGAAACTTGATTATCTTTAATTATTCTTGTGTTTGGCTGTGGTTTGCGCAGTAGTATGCAACGAAATTGATTGAATCAGTTGTGAGAATTAGTTTACAGGTTATGTAAATGAAACTGTGAATTGAAATCGAACGGAAAAGCGGAGTATCGAAAATAAACGGGCATAGCCAGAACGGCGTTTTAAAAAACGGCGGTGTATATAATTTAATTGTTGGAGTGTATGATACACCGGCGTTTCAACGCACGCCGGTGAAAGTTTTCAGCTGTAACGGCACAGGTATACACCGGCGTTTTATAAATGCCGGCGTATATAACTACACCGGCGTTTTTAGTCGCGCCGGTGTTCGTAAACAGGGAAAAACAGGCGCTTACAAACGGACATACACCGGCGTTTCTTGACCGCCGGTATACTTTCGATATACACCGGCATTTTTATTTACGCCGGTGAATGGATAAATACCGGCGGTTTACGACCGCCGGTGTATGTATATAGGCACACAAACACGGCACCCAGAAACGGACATACACCGGCGTTTCTTGACCGCCGGTATACTTTCGATATACACCGGCGTTTTTATTTACGCCGGTGAATGGATAAATACCGGCGGTTTACGACCGCCGGTGTATGTATATAGGCACACAAACACGGCACCCAGAAACCGGCATACACCGGCGTTTTATGACCGCCGGTGTAGTCCTAGTATTTACCGGCGTCCACCAAAAACGCCGGTGTAGGACCCTTCGTTTTAGCGACGCCCGCTTCGGCGGCAGTTGGACCGGCGTTATTGTAAACGCCGGTGAAAGTTTCCCCGGCATAAAAAAACGCCGGTATAGACGGAAAAAACCGTCGGGAAAGCTACTTTCTTTTGTAGTGAGTGCCAGAAGCACATAATGATAATTCCCGGAAAATTTACGTAGTTAAGTTAAACAAAGCATTATATGGATTGAAACAATCAGGAGGGATGTGGTATAACCGTCTGAGTGAATTTTTAATAAAAAAGGGTTATAATAATGATCCTATATGCCCATGTGTGTTTATAAAAAGTTTAGGATCAAAATTTGTTATGATTGCTGTTTATGTTGATGATTTAAATATCATCGGAACTCCTGAAGAGTTATTACAAACCGTGCAATGTTTAAAGAAAGAATTTGAAATGAAAGACCTTGGAAAAACAAGATATTGTTTAGGTCTTCAAATTGAACATTTGAAAGATGGGATTTTCTTGCATCAATCCACTTATCTGGAAAAAGTACTTAAAAGGTTTTACATGGATAAAGCTCATCCCTTAAGTACTCCCATGGTAGTGAGGTCATTAGATGTTAATAAAGATGTGTTTAGACCTCGTGAGGAACATGAAGAACTACTTGGTCCTGAAGTACCATATCTTAGTGCCATTGGAGCATTGATGTATCTTGCTAACAATACACGTCCTGATATATCTCTTGCGGTAAATTTATTGGCAAGATATAGTTCTTCACCAACTCGAAGACATTGGAATGGTGTGAAACATATATTTAGATATCTTCGAGGGACCATGGATATGAGCTTGTATTATTCTAACCTGTCCAAATCAGATTTAATTGGGTATGCAGATGCAGGGTATTTATCTGATCCACATAAAGCCCGATCTCAATCAGGATATGAGTTCACTTGTGGAGGAACAGCAATTTCATGGCGTTCTACAAAGCAAACACTAGTAGCAACTTCAACTAATCATGCAGAAATATTGGCAATCCACGAGGCAAGTCGTGAATGTGTTTGTTTGAGGTCGATATCTCAATATATCCGGGGAACGTGTGGCCTTTCAGTCGATAAAGACATCCCCACAACTTTATTTGAAGATAATACAGCATGCAAAGCTCAGCTAAAGGATGGCTACATCAAAGGTGATAAAACGAAGCATATCTCACCAAAGTTCTTCTTCACTCATAATGTTTCAAAATGGTGAAATCATTGTTAACCAAATAGAATCAAGCGACAATGCAGAAGATTGCTCGCTATGACCCTATCACCCCAACTTTTGGAAAGGATGGTAGAATTGATCGAGATTCGAGATACGACTTTTGAAAGTCCTAATCGGATGATCTCGTCAGGAGGAGAGATGATATGCGCTGCACTTTTTTTTCCTTCACCAAGTTTTGTCCCACTAGATTTTCTTGGTAAGATCTTTAACGAGGTAGCATCTTCATTGCATATTATTGTTAAAGATTATGTACTCTTTTTCCTTCATTAGGGTTTTTTCCATTTGGGTTTTACCTAGTAAGGTTTTAACGAGGCATATTCTTATTTACATTCAATAAACATTCAAGGGGGAGTGTTATAAACAAATTATTAAGTGTGAATTGTCTATTGAACTCCCCCCTACTCTTTCCACATTCTCCACCACCACCACTACATTCATTCATATTTATTCATATGTAATAATTATGTAATTGTCTCTTTGTATTCTTTGTATACCTATAAATAGGCCATTGGGTGAATCATTTGTATACACATGAAAAACCTATGAATGAGAATAATCTGCTTTCCTCTCATCTTTATTTTCTTTGTTTACTGTTTCTATTATTTTATAATAATCCTTCTTTTTTGGAGGAATTAATCCTTTGAACTTTTGGATTCTGATCATTGTAGTAGCTATCTACCAGAGATAGCATGCAAACGTAAAAATAAAAAAAATAGTTCTCAGAAATATCCCATAAATTAACGGGTTCGGATTAGGGCCTATCTGGATATAGTATAATATAATCTCTATTCTCTAATCTCTAATCTATAATATTATAATAGAAGAGTTGGAGTTGTCATTTGCAGACAGCTTGTAATTTGTATATATTCAACTATCTAATCTCAACCATTTATTATTAAGTAGGAGTTATATTAATCATTCATTTGCTCAACTGTTGTTAGTTACCACAATACTCTCAAACTTCAAATTTATTTACTACATAATTATTTACAAAAGTGACACTCATATAAAATAAAAGTTTGTGGCACTAAGGATAATTTGTAAAGAGTATGTGATGCGAAAATGAAGGTCTCAAATTCGAGATCAGATTATGTCTTATTATTTATTATATATAAAAATAATAATTTGAACGGTGCATCCACGTGCATATTACTAGTTATATTTAGGTTGAATGTTTGTTATGTATACATCAATCACTTTAAAAATTGGTATACATCAATCCCCCCACACAAGTGGGATTCAAATCAATGAGAAATAACATGTTGCCAAAACAGGATCTGGTTAAATTGGACATTAAATAAAAAAATTAAAAAAAAACTAAATCAAATTAATCCTAAATGCTTTCTTACCGGGATCTAAAGCATTCAAAATTTCCTTGATGCACCTCTACCCCCCCCCCCCCCCCCCCCCCCCCCCCCCCCCCCCCAATCTATACATATGGAGGGAAGAGAAATGTAGTGAAATTGGTAGTGGCTCTAGCATTACTCATACATATATTCCTGAGTATAACTTTTTATCTATTACTATTATATATAAGTACTAGGTGCCCGTTGACATGTGCCTATGATACGTCTTCGGAACGGTGCACCTTATTTTATCATATAAAATAGTTTTGGAGGCCCAGCAAATTAATTGAAGTAGCAAATATATTATATGAGAAACTTTTGGGAGTCCAGCAAAAAACGTATTACATGATTTTATTTTTTTTTGATTTTTTTTGAATTATTTTAAAAGTTTTTAGTTTTTTATTTTTTTCAGTTTTTTTAATTTTTAATTTATAAAAAATTTAAAAATTTTTATTTTCTTAATTTTTTGAATGAAAGAGGGAGCGAGAGAGAGAAAAAAAAATTTAAATAAATATAGGATTTGTTTTGGGTGGGAGATTTGAATTTGAGTTTTGGGAGAAAACTTTTGGGAAAAAAAATATATTTTGTGAGGTTAAATCTGAACCTTTAATTTTTGAGAAGATTGAAGGAGAAACACTTGATAGCTTCCCTTGTATTTTATTATATAGATTTTAGCTCTTGAATCCAATAATTTACCGCATACTATTACTAAGATATATATTTATTTGAAACTCTTGGTTTATCTATGAGCTGTTAGTTTGTACGAGTATAATAGTTTATCCTCATGTGCATTAATGTACTTATATTTTTGATGGACAGAGGAAAGTTTATTTACTATTATATTTATTCATGGACAGAGGAAAGTTGAATTATTGCTATATTTGTTTGAGGACCATTTGAACTTTATAATTGTTGTGAAACCGTGACCACCTAAAGGTGGATGCCCACTTATTCAGGTGGTAGCTCAAGCTCACCTATTCTGTAACCTCCATTTCCTATAATTAGTATTTTTCGTGTATTTTCTATAATTTTATTTTTTTTGCAAATTTACTTTTATTTTAACTCGATTTGTACCTTCTATTAAAATCTTTTTCAAATAATAGTATAAATTAACTTTATTTTCTATTTTTAATTTATCGACTATTAATGTTATAAATTTGCAGATTTTAATAAAATTGTTCAACTCAAATCCTATTTTGATGCATATTATTATTATTATTATTATTATTATTATTATTATTATTATTATTATTATTATTCTTCGTATTGTTATTAATATTATTATTTGTTGTTACTGCTGTTATTATCATTGTTATGGTATTACTATTTTTTATCGCTATTATTATTATTATCATTATCATTATCATTATTATTATTATTATTATTATTATTATTATTATTATTATTATTATTTTGTTTTAAGCCTGAGCATGCTCAATCTATATGCAGTTCACTATTTGACTTGATGTATATATATATGTGTGTGTATACGAATATTTTAAATACTCTATTTTTCTTTCTTGATTATTTTTTATTTTTTAATTGAATTTGTTCATGAAATTATTCGTTCTTCTTGATCGGGCCATTCTTGTTGATTCTATTATCTTTTATTTAATTGTGGTTATTTTTGTTTGAACCCAATTGATTTGGATCTATCCTTATTGAACCCTAAAATCCAATTCGAATTGTTCTAGACCCAAATCCACTATTATTGGACCCAAATTCACCAACCCAGTACCCTAATTGTACCGTATAAATACAACCATAATGCAAACCCTAAAAATTGCACAATTCTGAAATCCTAGCCGCCTATTCTCTTTCCTCTCTCTCTCCTCGTCGTTCTCTCTCTCTCTCTCTGTTTTCCCGCCCAAATCGCCAGAACCCTTTTCCGTCGTCTTCTCCGGTGCCACCGTAACTCTTGCGACCTCCCATATTCCGTCGCCACTTCCTCCCGGTGCCGTCTCCTAGCGCTGCCAGCCAACATCCCCAAAACCTCCCCCAACCTTCTTCTCTGTCCTCGACATTAACGCCAGAACCCATCGCTGTTCTTCCTCCCTGTTCTGATCGCCGACCACAGCCTCCAGCACCATCCACAGCGCCGACACTCGACTTCGTCAATCGCCACCCCCTTGCCGTCGCCGCCAGCGCCGCCGCCCTTGGCCACTGTTGCCGCTATCGCTATTGGCTACTGCCTCTCTTGCTATTTTTACGGTTGATTTGGGGATTCTATTGCACGTGTTATTATTTGCTAGTTCGTGAGTTCGTTGCTTCAGGATCCTTATCCCGTTATTCTTGATATTCATTTTCACCGTCTAACAGGCAAGTCACCATCCTCTTAAATTGCTAATTGTATTAAATTCAAGTTTTATTGAAACTCTTGCAAGTAGCTCTCTTTGTTATCATATTATCATTATTTATCTCTTCGTTGGGTTTATTAAGGGTTTACACAGGCTAACCCAATACTCTTGGCATCATGTCAATTTGACTCCAAAAATATTGAATCATGCATACATCATATAGTATGGATAATAGAGTTACACATACAATCATGACACAA
Source organism: Hemerocallis citrina (assembly GCA_017893485.1). Classification (NCBI taxonomy): domain Eukaryota; kingdom Viridiplantae; phylum Streptophyta; class Magnoliopsida; order Asparagales; family Asphodelaceae; genus Hemerocallis; species Hemerocallis citrina. Next base: position 158,906,383 of record CM030360.1, on the reverse strand, counting down.
ATAAATTATTCTAGAAACAATTGTTAGGTTGTATGTTCGATAGATGGTTGATTGATATTAAATTGATGTATGAGTGTGTTATAATTTTTTTTATCATGTTTTGACACCCATTACACTGATTATATAATATATTGACTAATAGAATTAATACCCGTCATGTTTAATAAATTTATTTTCAAGAAAACTACCTAAAACCTGTATTTTGCTTGCTGACCTGTATATTGACTGCTGTTTTTGAACCAGTAAATGATCTTAAAAGGAATTAATTTCTGAATATGAAATGTAGCCTTATCTTTCTAGTTTCCAGAACATCTTGAATTTTTGAATTCCGAGTTTTGTGGAAAAAGTTAAGCCTGTTTTACTACGACTGTATTTTTAATTTCAGATTTTTAGATTTTTGTATCTTTCTTGTTTAAACAGTAAAAAGGCTGATTAAATGTTAAATTTTACTCTGAAAATTGTCAGATTGTTGCTTAACATATTTAGGAGTCTAGAAAATATTTTTAATGAATTTATTTTTGAGGTTTTGCTGTTTCTAAAAATAAAATAACATAATATCAAAATCCTGTCCTTAACATGAAATCTGTAAAGAACAATTGTGATTGACCTAGCTACTGTTGTCAGATTTTGAACTTTAAATATGCGCTGGAACCGTGTGGAAGTCTAGTTTCTAGAACTTCTGACAAATTCACTTTTCGATTTCTAAAACAGCAGGAAACTGCATTTTTGTACAGACCGCTCTTGGTGTCCAGAATTTCACTTTTCAGATTTTAATAAATTAATTGTTCTACATCGTAGTATTGCATGAATTAAAGTGTGTAAGTTGCATTGCATGAACCCAGTGTCTCATTGTCATCATTTTATTGTCCTATCTAAGTTATCTTCCTATTGCTCTCCTATTGATACTATCGTTCATTGAAATGTCCATTGATTGCATTGATAAAGTAATTAACAAGCCGGGGTTTAAGGGATTAACTTTAGTAGTGGACAATATAAGGACTATACTCGGAATAGGGGCCCGTGTTTCGCTATTTATCGGTCTATCGGTCTATCGGTCTATCGGTCTATCGGTTATACCGGTCATTGATTAATTGTAGATTACTAATTACAGTATCTCGATTGATTCGACCATCGGTCATTATTGAATATTGTTGCCAAGTACATGAACTATAGAGTCCACCACTAAGTCGAAAACGTAAATTGTTTGTATGTAGCAACCATGTGGTAAATGGATGGGATGCATGAAGTGCTACATTAGTTAGGATTAAAATGATTAATAGACTTAAGGATCACACAACATCGATACGGAATATTGTTCCTCATTGTTCCTATTGATATCGAATTGATTATTGATTACCGTTACCGAATGTTGCATCATTGTTCATAGCCACTGTATCAATTACCGTGATCGTGATTATTCATTATCGTGCCATGTAATTGATTCCATGATCCATTAAATTCATTGTTGCACCATTATTCCTTTGTTCTCGGCTTTCTCTACTTGCTGTTCATGACTTGCTCTAAGGACATTTTTCTCCTCTTCTTAGATGAAGTGTATACAGGTGTTGATGGAGAATTGCCTGATGGATTGGGAGAACAACATTGGTGAAAGAATTTATTGCATCGCCGCTTAATAAATAATTATTTTTTTGTCAAGAAGACTTAATTATTAAACTATTGTTATTTCATTGTATTGGGCTTATGTCCCAAATATTATTATTTGTTTCCAGACGTTGGATTATTATTATATTTGGATATTTTTATTACTTTATTTCAAGTATTATTGTTCATGAGATTATTATTATTGCCTGCGTAATTATTCTGTATTGTTTATATTGTTGAGTTGATCGGATAAACAGCTTATGAGTGACGTTAGTCATTTGTTAGGCCAATGTTACATGCTCGTATTCCGTATTTGGGAAGTAGGGCGTGATAAGGTTTTTAGTAGTATCAGAGCCTGGATTTGGATAATATATCAATCAAACGTGACTAACGTAAGCAAGTTTGACTTTGATTAATATATTAATCAGGTTTGGGATTGTATCGGTTTGACTCCACAGTATGAGTAATACAGTGATCGCATTTACAATTGATATCCAACTTATGATCTGGACGCTAACCGTTTGATTTTAATTGCAGACCATGGCTAGAAAAGATGCTTCATCTTCCCGTGTTGGGGATGATGAGTCCAATGAGCCCACTATTGCACAGATGATGCAAATGCTTAGAAGAAGTGCTTCTTCTTCCCGTGGTGAGGATGATCAGTTTGATGCGCCCACTATTGCACAGTTGATGCAAATGCAACGTGAGCACAACGAACTGATAATGGAGATGCAATGGGATAATGAACAGTTGAGAATGGCTTATGAAGCTGCTATCAGGGTACCCATTGTGCCTGCCCACACATTGCTGCCACCGAGACCTGGTAATGTGGCGGATTTCATTTAGCTCCATCCAGACAAGTTCTCGGGCACTGAAAGTCCGCTTGAAGCCGAGCAGTGGCTTATCAGGATTGAACAGTTGTTGATTGCACCACAGATTGCGGATGTGGATCGTGTGGATGTGGTGAGCATCCAACTTGTTGATCTTGCCCACATATGGTGGCAAGCTAAAGCTGAGCGTTTGGGCTGACCCATCCATTGGGCCATCTTCACTGAGAGCTTCCTCACGAAGTTCTTCCCTAATGTTACCAAGAATGAAATGGAACGACAGTTTGTCTCATTAACACAGGTTCGTTAGATGGTGTTTAATCATGATTTTTCGTCGTTATTTTATAAAGTACCGACGTTAATCTAAACACTGTCTTAAATTAGGGGAGTCGGACCGTGGACGAATACGCTGCGGAATTCACCCGACTAAATCATTTTGCTACTGCTAGGGTGGTAAATGATGAAGATAGAGGTCGTCGTTTCATGTTGGGCTTGGACATTGAGATTCGAGATCGCCTTTCTGCCTTGCGACTTCGTTCCTATGCTGATGTTCTGGATGCTGCAAGAATTCAGGAGCAGACTAGTACGAGGAAGCGTGCTATTCAGCGGTCTGTTCCACACCCTGTCGCTGTGAGGACTTCTGGAGGGCCTATTCAGAGGCCATTTCAGACCCAGACAGCTAGAGCTTTGCCCTACTCGCCTGCTGCCCTGCAGGTGGACCAACCATGCATATACTTCCACAGGGTTGGTCACTCACGTCAGGATTGTAGGGCAGCGAACCGCCAGTGCCTGTTGTGTGGAAGTGAGGACCACATGGTTCGAGTCTGCCCAAGGAACCGGCAAGATGCGCCGATAGAAGGACCAGCCCCCAATGGAGGACAGACTGGAGCTCGTGGCCAGGCTTACTACTTGATCACTGAAGGAGTGACTACAGGTATTCAGCAATAAAGTTGTTTTGTTTATTATTCTTTCTTCTCTGTTCTTGCATTGGTTTTTCTCTCTTGCATCACTTATTCATTCCGCATCTTGCATTTACCTTCATTTATTGATTCGTTATTGAGTATCATACTAGTTATTTCCACCCTACTCGTTTCTCTCCACCCATATTCAATCATTCCATTTCTCTTTCGCCCCTGGTAGTTATTCTCATTCAAAGATTTCTTATTCAGTGTAAATTCATTCTTTTCTATCTATATTATCTTTGATTCTAGTGTTATCCATTCTTTTATTCCTGTTTGGTTGTCGATCGGCATTGCTCGATCTACAGCGACATGTCTTCATTCATTGAATCTTTATTCACATTATTCTTGATCACTTCATTCATATCCATGTCCCTTCTTGTTCTGGTATTGCCACCATTTTGTCTCTTTTCCTTTATTCCCAGTTTTGTTATTTCATCAGTTTGTTTTTGCCTTGTCCTATGTACTGCCTGAGAAAATTTCGAGGACGAAATTTTGTTGTAAGGTGGGTAGGATTGTAACCCTCATTCTCGATAATTAGTATTTTCCGTGTATTTTTTATAATTTTATTTTTTTTGTAAATTTACTTTTGTTTTAACTCGATTTGAACCTTCTATTAAAATCTTTTTCAAATAATAGTATAAATTAACTTTATTGTCTATTTTTAATTTATCGAATATTTAGATTATAAATTTGCGGATTTTAATAAAATTGTTCAACTCAAATCCTATTTTGATGCATATTATTATTATTATTATTGTTATTAGTATTAATATTTGTTGTTATTGCTGTTATTATCATTGTTATTGGTATTACTATTTTTTATCGCTATTATTATTGTTATTATTATTATTATTATTATTATTATTATATTGTTTTAAGCCCGAGCATGCTCAATTTATGTGTCGTTCACTGTTTGACTTAATGTATATATATATATGTATATATACGAATATTTTAAATACCCTATTTTTCTTTCTTGATTATTTTATTTTTGATTGAATTTGTTCGTGAAATTCTTCGTTCTTTTTGATCGGGCCATTCTTGTTGATTCTATTATCTTTTATTTAATTGTGGTTAATTTTATTTGAACCCTATTGATTTGGATTTATCCCTTATTGAACACTAAAACCCAATTCCAATTGTTCTTGACCTAAATCCACTATTATTGGACTCAAATTCACCAACCCAGTACCCTAATTGTACCCTATAAATACAACCATAATGTAAATCCTAAAAATTGCACAATTTTGAAATCCTAGCAGCCTATCCTCTTTCCTCTCTCTCTCTCTCTTTCTCCTCGCCGCTCTCTCTCTCTCTCTGTTTTCCCGCCCAAATTGCCAGACCCCTTTTCCGTCATCTTCTCGGGCGCCACCCCCACTCCGGTGACCTCCCATATTTCGTTGCCACTCCCTCTTGGTGCCGTCTCCTAGTGCCGCCAACCAACATCCTCAAAACCTCCCCCGACCTTCTTCTCTATCCTCGACATTAACGCCAGAACCCATTTCTATTCTTCCTCCCTATTCCGATTGCCGACCACAGCCGCCAACACCGTCCACAGCACCGACGCTCAACCTCGCCAATCACTGCCCCCTTGCCGTCGACGCCAGCACCGCCGCCCTTGGCCACTGTTGCCGCTGTCACTATTGGCTGTTGTCTCTCTTTCTATTTTTGCTGTTGATTTGGGGATTCCATTGCACATGTTATTATTTGCTAGTTTGTGGGTTTGTTGCTTCAAGATCCTTATCCCGTTATTCTTGGTGTTCATTTTCACTGTCTAACAGGCAAGTCACCATCATCTTGAATTGCTAATTGTGTCAAATTCAAGTTTTATTGAAACTCTTGCAAGTAGATCTCTTTGTTATCATATTATGCATTGTTTATCTCTTCGTTGGGTTTATTGAGTGTTTACACGAGCTAACCCAATACTTTTGACATCGTACCAATTTGACTCCAAAATATTGAATCTTGCATACATCATATAGTATGGAAATTAAAGTTACATATACAATCACGACACAAATAAATTATTCTAGAAACAGTTGTTAGGTTGTATGTTCGATAGATGGTTGATTGATACTAAATTGATGTATGAGTGTGTTATAATTTTGTTTATCATGTTTTGATACCCATCATGCTGATTATATAACTTATTGACTAATAGAATTGATACCCGGTTTAATTAATTTATTTACAAGATAACTACCCAAAACCTGTATATTGCTTGCTAACCTTTATATTGACTGCTGTTTTTGAACCAGTAAATGATCTTAAAAGGAATTACTTTCTGAATATGAAATGTAGCCTTATCTTTCTAGTTTCCAGAACATCTTGAATTTTTGAATTTCGAGTTTTGTAGAAAAAGTTATGTCCGTTTTACTACAACTGTGTTTTTAATTTCAGATTTTTCAGATTTTTATATCTTTCATGTTTAAGCAGTAAAAAGGCTGATTAAATGTTAAAATTTTACTTTGAAATTTCCAGATTGTTTCTTAACATATTTAGAAGTCTAGAAAATATTTTTAATGAATTTATTATTGAGTTTTTGCTGTTTTTAAAAATAAAATAATATAATGTCGAAATTGTGCCTTAACATGAAATCTGTAAAGAATAATTTTGATTGACCTAGCTACTGTTGTTGGATTTTAAACTTTAAATATGCGTTGGAACCGTGTGGAAGTCTAGTTTCTAGAAATTCTGACGGATTCACTTCTCGATTTCTAAACGACGGGAAACTGTATTTTTGTACAGACCGCTCTTTCTGTCTAAAATTTCACTTTTCAGATTTTAATAGATTAATTGTTCTATATCGTAATATTGAATGAATTAAAGTGTGTATGTTGCATTGCATGAACCCAGTGTCTCATTGTCATCATTTTATTGTCCTATATAAGTTATCATCCTATTGCTCTCATATTGATACTATCGTTCATCGAAATGTGCATTGATTGCACATTGTATTATTGCATTGATAAAATAATTAATAAGTCGGGGTTTAAGGGATTGACTTTAGTAGTGGACAATATAAGGACTGTACTCGGAGGAGGAGCCCATGTTTCCCTATTTATCGGTCTATTGGTCTATTGATCTATCGGTCTATCGGTCATATCTGTCATCAATTAATAGTAGATTACTGACTACAGTATCTCGATTGATTCGATCATCGGTCATTATTGAATATCATTGCCGAGTACATGAACTATAGAGCCCACCACTATGTTAAAACATAAATTGTTTGTATGTAGCAACCATGTAGTAAATGGATGGGACGCATGAAGTGCTACATTAGTTAGGATTAAAATGATTAAGACTTTATAAGGATCATACAACATCAACACTGCATATTGTTCGTCATTGTTCCTATTGATATCAAATTAATCATTGATTGCCGTTACCGAATATTGCATCATTGTTTATAGCTATTGTATTGATTACCGTGATCTTGATTATTGATTATCGTTCCAGGTTATTGATTCCTATTGATCCATTGAATTTATTGTTGTACCATTATTCCATTGTTCTCTGCTTTCTCTACTTGCTGTCCATGACTTGCTCTAAGGATATTTTTTCTCATCTTTTTAGATAAAGTGTTTACAGGTGTTGATGGAGAATTTCCAGATGAATTGGAAGAACAACATTGGTGAAAGAATTGGTTGCATCGCCGCTTAATAAATAATTATTTTTTTTGTCATGAAGACTTAATTATTGAATTATTGTTATTTCATTGTATTGGGCTTATATCCCAAATATTGTTATTTGTTTCTAGATGTTCGATTATTATTGTATTTAGATATTTTTATTATTTTATTCCAAGTATTATTGTTCATGAGATTATTATTATTTCCTGTGCAATTGTTCTGTATTGTTTATATAGTTGAGTACGTCGATCAGATAAACAGCTTATGGGTTATGTTAGTCATTCGCTGGGCCAATGTTATGTGCTCGTATTCCGTATTTTTGGAAAACGGGGCGTGACATATTTAGATGGTGACACAACCACACTACCAAATTCTAATCCTAACTTCCATCCTATATATTTATAATATTATAATGGGAGAAGAGGAGTTGTCATTTGTAAATCTATCAACGCGTGTAAAGCCTGTGCATAACTAATATAAAAGAGATCTTAGGTTCGAGGCCAGATTGCATCGAAATTTTTACTTTTAAAAATTATATTTATTAAGATGTGCATCACATGTGTAAATTATATATATATATATATATATATATATATATATATATATATATATATATATATATATATATATATATATATAGGGGAGTCTTCCGTTGTGCACCACTTATGGTGCACACGCCATGTGCACACAGCCTTCCCGCCTTCGTATCGACGATCTGACCCGTTAACATTGATCTACACATCTAATTAGTCTAAATATGTAAAATCAAGTCATTTGAAATTCATTTGCCCATCCATTGAAGTGTTACAAAATTGTATGGTTGAAAATCATTGTTTTTTATAGCCACGTGATGGATGGGCAAATGAATTTCAAATGATTTGATTTTACATATTTAGACTAATTTAGATGTGTAGATCAATGTGAACGGTTCGGATCGTCGATACGAAGATGGGAAGGCCGAGTGTACACAAGTGCACACGGAGGGGTGGTGTGCAATGGAAGATTTCCTACATATATATATATATATACACACACACACATACGGGAGAGTTGGAGTTGGAGTTTTTAAATCTACTAACTTACGTGCATTTTCCTGTGCAAAATTAATATAAAAGAGGTCTCAAGCTCGAGGCCAGACTACGTCGGAGTTTTCATTTAAAAATATATATTTATTAAGACATGCATCACACGTGCAAAATACTAGTATGTTATGAATGAAAAACCACAATATTTGATTTCATCTGTAGCTCTCTATCACTTTTTTTTTTTTTCGTAACACGTTATCAACACCATGCCTTGAGGAACTCTAGATTGCTGGTTTAACCAGGACAAGAAAGGTATGTCGCCGATCTTTCTATTCATTTTCATACAATGCCTAACTTAATAATTTGTTACTGGTACTACTTTGTTAATGATCTGTAAAACAATGAAAAATCATGTTAATTTTATTAATGATCTATCACCGATGTAATTGTGAAAACTGCCGCCAATTTGTTGCTATTCTTTTAGGGTTTGCCATCTCTTCTGATTTTTCATTAATTTTATTTATTTATTTACTTTTTTTTATTGATTTTGTTAGAAGTAGTGTTATACCAGTTCAAAATCTCATCTTTTTGGGTCCCTTTTAGTCTGATTAATCTGAACGAACATTAAAAAGAAAAATCATGTCTTGTTTTGTTTGTGTGTCGTTTATGTTTGATTAAAGTTGCTTCCTTTTTCGCTTTGGTTTGTGTATAGTGGTATGGATTAGATTGAATTGTATGTCAACAAGGGTTTGTGGGATCATGTATAATTTGCACTAATCCTGATGCCCACTGCTGGGAAATCATATATTGTGAGAATCCTTATGTTTAATGTTTTTAAGGATTCGATCATGCTTGTGGTTGTTTAATATATATATATATATATATATATATATATATATATATATATATATATATATTCAAAACTAAATTTGGCTAATTTGGCCTAAAGGGGAAAGCTTGTCTATACATGTTGAATCTGAAAGTTGAAACATGGTATGAGTTGTGAGATAAATGCAACTTTTTTTGGCTAGTAGTTGATGTTCGGTTACAATAGGAATTTGTCACATCATCAATAGGTAAGTAGAAGGTAGTGCTTTGGGTCAACTTATTTCTTGCTTCTTTCCCTAAAAAAAAAAAAAAAACTTATTTCTTGCTTCTTTTAATCATGGGGATTTGAGAGCCATGGTCTTGCACAATGGTTTTGAGAGCCACGGTCTTGCACAGTGGTTATGTGATACACTGGCACTAGTTTAGGCTCCCCTGACGAAAATTTTCAAGGCCCTTGTTTATGGTGCATATATCATTGTACTTTGAATTTAATTTCGAGTTTTTTTTTGGTAATGGTTTGTTAGATTTGATAGTTAATTAGAATCTTGCACACTTATCTTGCACCTTGCAATGCTAGCATAAATTTTAACTATTGGAGTATGAACACCCTCTCAGCCTAACGGGACTGGGGGAAATCTTGAGTTCGGACCCCCTTATTAAGTAACTTGAAAAATATGCATGGTGTGGTCCATGTGGACACAATATATTTATACTCAATTAGTTTTGCAATTAACTATATATATGTTATAATATGTGAATAATCTTCATGATGTATATATGTCTGTCTGTAATCATGCACATGTACGTATGTGTGCTTGTACAAGTTTCTTTATAGTAAGGGGAATTTGAAGTTTGCTAGCTCCGCATCTTGTTTGCATGTAAACATCGAGTCCAATGAAGTAGGTCATCTTTCCAGCAACTTGACCTTCAAACTATGCTAAGGCCCCTTCCTGCTGATATATTATTATATATACTATGGCCAGGTGAATTGGCATCAACATGTAGAAATATTATCTTAGATCAATTTCAAGTTGTTAAATACTTAAATGTTGACCGCTCATACCGTGGATTTTTTCCCTCAACTGAAAGTTGAGGCTCAGTTACTAAGCAAATAATCAATGGGTAAGGTTTGGGTAATAATGATTAAGATGATAAATTTAAAACGGTTATATGAGTCCTTTAACTCGATGGTAAGATAAGGTGCTGGTAGGTAAGAGGATTCACAGTATGCATATATGCATATTATACCGTAGCATATTGAGCAATTGCTGCAGTCATGAAAAAGTAAAAAATACATAATTTCGTCAAGTTTCGCTTTTGAGAAAAAAATTAACTTAAATGAATTTTATTTTGCAGAAACAAAAAGTTTAATATTAAAATAAATGGGACAAAACATCGTCTCAGGAAAAAAAAAATCAAATTCACATCGGACGAAACATCATGTTTGGTCTGAAGTAAATTTTAAAATTAAATTTTGATTTTTTGGGATTTTTTTGGAATTTTAAAAAGGGTTAAAAAAACACGTGGGACCCGTATGGGACGAAAGATCATGTTTTGTTCTAGTTGTTTTTTTTAAAAAAAAATTTAAGTTGTTAATTATGTTTTTAATTAACTAAACCTAATTAATTAACTAATTATTTAACTAAAAGTTTAATTAAAATACTAACTACACTAATTAATTAACTAAATTAGGAGCTTAAGATTTTTTTTAATAATTCAGGATTTCATCGTCCGATAAAACATTAAAATAAAATATTACGGACGAAACATCAGATCAATTAAAAATATTTAAATAATCCAGACGAAACATGATGTTTCATCACACATAATATGCATATTGCTATATCGCCGACTATCTTTAGCTTTTTACTATAGCGAAATATGGAAAAAATGGCAGAATACAGCGTCTACAGTGACGAAATATGCATAAAATGCATTTTTAGCTGACGACTATGGATGCTCTAAGTGGTAAAAACAATAACCAAGATGATTATTTATTTAACTTCATCATATATTTGACCAAACATACTGCTGCAACAATAATATAGAGAAAAAAAAATCTCAAATATTTCTGAACTCACCTTAGTGCTACTAGTTGCTGAGGAAAATAATACAGTCCTCATGAAAAACCATAACACTAAGCCTACTGAAACACTAGCATTCCCTGAAGCGAATGCCAGTGATTGATATTCCAGAGATAAAGGCAGAGGCAGAAGATGTTCTGGCAGAGGAAGGGGAGGTGGTCAAGGTATTCACTCCAACAAAGGTGACTACAAAGGAAGATGGAAGCACGGTTACCCCAGCAATGGTAGACAGAATGAGCACCAAAAGAAACAAGCATCATGAAATCAAGGGCAGCAACAACCCCCTTCAAATGATAGAGGACCAAGTGATACATGCTTAATGTGTGGGCGTGAAGGTCATTAGTTCCGCACCTGTCGTGCATCAAAGGAAGCGGTGGCTAAATATCAGAAAATCCAGAAGATTGAAGCAAATATCACTCTTGAGATAGACAATGATGACCTCATTGGCGAAGATCTTGAGGAACAAGAGAACACAAACTTGACATCTGTAGATTATTTGGTGGGATTATCAGTAGCTTACTTTTATTTAGGGGTGGACAACTTTTATCCGAACCGACCAATCCGAACAAATTCAATCCGAATCGACCGATTTTTAACTGAACCAATTGGGTGGTTGGGTTGGCCTGGTTCTTGATCTTCAATAACCAACTGGACCAGTTCGGTTGCTGGATGAGACTTTCAAATAACCGATGAAACTGAACCGACTGTATTTCTATGCATTAGTCCCTAAAAAATCTAGTTCTCCTTTATTTCTTGAATATACAAACAATCATTTCTTATTTTCTTGGAGATACAAATAGTCCCCTTTAATTTCTTTAATATAAACCGAGCAGTTGTTCTACCTATATTTTTATTCTCCATAATCCTGTGTGTTATGTTGTTGAGAAATGCTTGATTTACAATGTGGTCCAGTTTAATAGAATCATGATGTCAATGTAACATTTAGTAGTTACTTTAATCAAGTCAAGTAGAAATTATTTTCTAAATCTTTTTTATTGTACATGAAATTCAATTAGCTATGATTATTGATGTTTTATGAGAATAAACTAAGATTACAGAAGTAGGTAGGAGAAATAGCAGTGTATCTCACCCATTTAAACGTAATCATCTCAAACAATTAGTGTCAAATTCATTAGCAACTTGTGGTTTTATGAATCTTCATTTTAAATTCATTTATGAACAACAAATAGCAGATTGTTTCTTAAGTTTGATTGAAGTTGATCTTTTAAATTTCAACAAAATTGTGAATGATGTTGGAGGTAAAAAGTAGCACGCCAAGACCATCCAATTCAATCCAAATTGAGTTTAATCGACCTGGATGGAAACCATCCAATTAAGGCTTAGATTGGTTGCAGATGAAAAAAATAAAAAACAGATCTTCTTTGGATCGGTGGTGGATGGTCCATATTAGGTCGGATACCGACTGATGCCCATCCCTAGTTTCATTTATTTAGCATTATACTACTTGACATTGAGACTTTATGGCTTATGTTGGTATTTTGATAACTATATTTTGGTACTTATGAAGGGAACAATATTTCATTAGAATTTATTGATGAATAACTTTTATTTGCACATATTGATTAAATATTGCTATTTTAGATACTCTATTGTAGTACTTGATGCTTCAACTAGAATACATTTTTCTAGTCTATTGACCCAAATCATCAAACTCAGAACCAATTTCCTTCATCAAGCTATCAAATCAATAAAACTACACAATGCCACTGAATTTACCTCACTGTCCTTCAATGATTTTTGTATATCCATAGAAATAGAGGTTGGGTATCATGTTCCTAATGTCCATACCCAGAACCAAAATGGGTCTCCAACGTCGATTGAGAATTTATGTTAGTTTTGAATCTCCTTCGATTATTAAATTTTTAGAACCCTTGACATGAGATATCTTTACCTCAAGATTTGTGGACTTTCACTTCGATGAGACAATATTCCCACCGTTAGTGGGAGATAAAATGGAAGATAAATGTCTCGTTCCAGAAGAATGTCGTGAATTATCGTGGCATACTCCCACTCTATCTGATCTAGACCCAAGAACTCATTAATGTGAACAAAAAATTAGGAGAATTATTCACTTGCAGTCTATTGCAAATGAATTACCCGATGCATTCAACGATAGTGTAAAAATAACTAGATCATATATACTTGCTATGAATTTACCTGCAAGAATAGAAATACCAAAAGAAACAAAAACAATTCCACATAAAAAATGTGGAAGACCTAAATGTTCTAAAAATTCAGCTCCCGTGAAGAGGAGATTGAATAACATAACACACCCTAATCCTCCCGAAGCAGCAGCTCCTAAAGTGGCATCTCCTGAAGAGAATTCATGATGGTCTAGAAGATGTCTTGAACCAAAATTTAATTTCTCCAAAGCAAAGCATATCGCTCTGGTCGAGGATATGCCTCAGATTCTAGAAAAATAGAAAAAGAGGTACCGGTACCCAACAATAATGAGAAATGTGTTTCACACATACACATGTAAAACTTAGAATAAAAAAGAATTGGTCATGGGTGACATTTTCTTATATGCAGAAGAGATTAAAAATGGTGATGAAAATGAGGATACCACTAACCACGAATAATCCTTGAATGTAGAAATGACAAGATTGACCAAAATGGAAGGGTGTGATTCAAGCGGAACTAGATTCTCTTGCAAAACGTGGAGTGTTTGGTCCTATAGTATAAACCCCAAAAGGTGTAAACCCTGTAGGTTTTCAATGGGGGTTTGTAAGAAAAACAAATGAAAAGAATGAGATCTAAATGAATAAAGCACAGTTAGTTGCTCAAGGATTCTCACAAAGACCATAAATATATTCTGAAGAAACATATTTTCCGGTCATGGACATCATCACATTTAGATATCTAATAGGTCTTACTGTTTATGAAAAACTTGATATGAGACATCATACCTATATGGTATGTAGCGCCCCGAATTTCTAATATGAGAGCTTAGAAAATACGTGGCACATTCCCAGTGATCCACTTCAATATAACAATAAACACAACCAAACACCACTAAAATTTTCAACATTTATTACAACAAAACTTTTACATATCACAGCGGAAGACTAAACAACTCAAATTTAACTCAACAGGTCTTTACAAATTAACACTGAACACTTAATAGTCCATTTATCCCAAAAGCTAACTCAAGCATCCAATCTCCAACTATAGGCAATAACCTGCAACATGTGAGGCTAGAGTTGAACCCTAACCCCCAAACTAAAGGGGTCAACCATAAATGGTGTGAGTGGCATAAAAATCAAACAACAACATAAATGAACTTAAATCGTAATGTCCAACAAGTAATAACCAAAATACCAAATAGAACAACAGGTGATACCAAAACCAAGTGTCAAATGTGGAAACAGGAAATCCGAATGCATAAAGATGAGTCAATAAAACACAAATGCTATATGCTGACAACGATGACTACTAAGAGATGAAGATAAACTATGAGAATTTGCCCATGCTTGATAATTCCGGGAATAGATCCCACATCTCAGGTATTTTCCCTGGATAATTCAGGAGATCGACCCACATCTAAACATAGACTCATCATCACAATAATATCCCAAGAGCGTCGCCTCGACTCTGATCATTCCGTAGGTCAATCCCGCATCTCAAGATAATTACTTGGATAATTCAGAAGATATATCTCACATCTCAGGTTGTCTACTTGGATAATTCAGAAGATAAATCCCACATCTCAAGTTAACCACTTGGATAATTCAGGAGACTAAATCCCACATCTAAAGCCTTACTGAGGTGCATAACTCATGTCCCCTTCGTCATGACACTACTAGTGCAAGTCCTTATTATTTTTGGTTACTGAACAAATCTCCTAGAGTAGTGTACCCCACCGGACTAAAAATCTGAATAACTGAAAATTCGCCTCAATGGGCCTCAACAAATAACTCAACACCGGTATACTAGGGTCACGTACCTCTAGAGACTCAAAATCAAATATCTAATCAAATTCCCACTAAACAAGTGGTTCAACTGAATATCTCAAAATCACTTTCTTAACTGAATATCTCAAGATCAAACACTGAACAAAATATCTCAAATCAAACACTGAACAAAATAGCTCAAAATCAAATACTGAACAAAATATCTCAAAATCAAATACTGAACAAATTATCTCAAAATCAAATACACAGATCCCTCGGTACTAGTCGACTTATGCTGAGGTAAGTCGACTGTCCAGAGGACAATTCTCCAGAATTTCACAAAAATAATCTAAGGCATATCAGTCGACTAGGAGAGTCATCAGTCGACTGCCCCGAGACAAATTCCAATAATTCTCAAGAAAATATTCTAAGTATTTAAGTCGACTGAAAGGTTCATAGGTCGACTGTCCCGAAAGGACTGAACAAATTTCACGACCCGCAGACCAGTCGACTGACAATAGCCTAGGTCGACTGTCCCGAAAAATTCTCAAAAGACTGAAGATAATCAGTAGAGTCGTACCAGTCGACTGCACAGTAGGCCAGTCGACTGTCGGCCTACAGTTTTCAAAAAATAGGTCTGGATACAAAATCAAACTGAATATTTCTAAAGAATCATTGTTCATTGTTTATCAAACAATAGTTCGTACACAAGCCAATGATAACTCTCAAAATAATATCCAATACGGATACAATACTCATCAATCAATTCCTCAAATCTCAACTTCTCATGATCTAAATCACTAATCTTCTATTAGGGTTTCTCAACTACGCTTCTTTCTCGACTCATAATCAAATTCTGATTTAAAGTCATAAGATCCAGATGTTTATCATCCGATCACAACCAAATCAATTCTTAACATGCTTTCCAACAATACGATCCCATAAATCAATATTTCCTCAACAAATCTTGATTATTTTCTTATACATGGTCTAAATATCAATAAGTGTTCTCATCATCCATATCAAAGATAGAAGATCCATATTATGCATACAATGAGACTAACAAGACAATATCATATCGATCCCAAACAAGCGTAACAAAGATCTTACGTCATTCATCAATCAAAACAAACAAAACAAAACAAAGCAAAACAAAACCAAACCACTCACCTTTGATTTAGAGAAGATCCACGAAAAAGCTCTCTTCCTTGCTAGATTCAAAATTCTCCTTTTTGCTCCTCAAACAAATCTCAAAATCTATATATTTTGTAAATGACGGCTGGGAAAGAAATCCCTTATATATGCCGGATTAATATTACGGTTTTACCCACATTTTGCAAAACAATCCTTCCCAAAAATACAACTTACATATATATACATTAGTCTTGTAAATTCAATAAAACTCCTTTAAATTAGGATCTAATAGAAAATATACTTCTAAACCTCAGCCAATACTGCTCAAAACGTCCAGAATACCAATTTTGCATTTCAACCCTTGAAAATGTCAATTTTGCAAATAATTCCTTCTTTTCTCAAAAATTGCAAATAGTATCAATTAATTTCAGAAAAAATCTGGAAAAATACTACATAAATTCTAAATAATAAATAATGATTTTTCATGAAGAAATCTTAATTTTTCAAACTTCTACAAAGTCATTTGCACGTATTTTGCACGTGTACAAAAGATAAATTTCTTAGAAAATATTAATTAAATCTCCAAAAATCATTTAAATTCATTTTCAAATAATTAAAATAATATTTGAAAATATGGGGTTCTACATGTTAACCTAGACAGTGATATATATATAGGGAAATGCTCAGTTGAAAACGCAAATGTTTGTGAAAATGTAGAAGGTTATAATGCATTATAACCTAGGCCGTTGTTTCCAACAACGGCGTAGGCTTGTTTTCACATTTTCCACAACATTTGCATTTTTAATGGAGCTTTTCCCATATATATATATATATATATATATAGGGCCTTCTTCCGTTGCAAATGCTACTGTGGCGTTTGCAAACGTGCAAACACCTTAACCCGTCATTGGCGATGACGGGTTAAGGCAAAACACATAACCCGTCATTGGGGATAACGGGTTATGTGTTTTGCCTTAACCCGTCATCGCCAATGACGGGTTAAGGTGTTTGCACGCGTTTACACGACATTTGCGTTTGCAACGGAAGATGGCCATATATATATATATATATATATATATATATATATATTGGGAAACTTTCGGTTGTGCACTAGGGTAGTGCACACCGCTGTGTGCACTGGTGCTATGCCATCTGATCTAGAACTTTCATCATGATCCCCATCCAGCGGATCTGATGAGCTCCCGCTCATCTGGCTAAAAGGGGGGGGGGGGGGTAATATCGTGATTTCATACCCCCTATCCCCAAAGCTTCGTCTGCTTCCCTCTCTCACGCTCCACTTCCTTCATCGAGCTCAGATCTGAAAAACCCTATTCCCCCAAAAAAAATTGAACCCACTAATCTGCACGCGTGGACATCCCCAAATCTCCATCTCCTCCCTCTCCAACGCTCGAATTTCCTCCACGCCTTCATCAGCGACCTCAGATCTGAAAACCCTAGCCTCCAAAATTCTCGAACCTACAAATCAGTACCCAAATCTTATCGCGCTTTCCTCCTCGTGACGCACTCATCCTCCTCGATCTGGAAAGAGACCTCAGGTATCAATTTTTTTTCTTTTACTTCATCTTGTTGAAAAAATACACTTTTACTTGATCTTGTTCAAAAATAATTTTTTTTTGGAACTCACGGAAAGAGACCTCAGTTAATTACTATCTATTGGTTAATTACTATCTATGAGTTGATCTTCTTTGGCTGATATCAAGTGTATTTCACTAAACTTAATTACTATCTATTGGTCATATTAACTTAAAGAAAACTAATGAAGTTGGGTTGTGTTTTTTAGAACTCTGGAAACCATACAAACAGCTGCTTCTATCTTCTAGGAGAGAGTGTAGATCATGAAAATATATATCATTTTATTCAATTAAATGTAAGTTCTATCTTCTAAATTCTGAAAAAACTGATACTTGAATTGTAACGTATTGAAATCTCCCAAATTATTGCACTCTAAAGAAGGGTCCTAACCCTAGTTTTCAAATCATGGTAATTACTTATTTTACATTTCATGTTGTTGTACTTTGGTTATATAGTGACTATAGCAACGCTCCTCTACTGTTGATTATTTTGAATAGTTATACCACTTCCTTAACTGTACAATGTTACAAATACGTATTACTCATATTTGAGGAATTCCTATGGTATATATATTGCTGACATTTGATTTTCCCGAAGCAATTTAACCCTTTGCTTTGTGGCCCTAGAAGTTATTGGATTTGTATTTGTGTTTTGTAGTTCTTTATTTTAGTTTTGTTTTAGGGTGTGTCTAGTTGGTTGCAAGTGCAAATAGAACCTCTAGCTCCCTTTTCACATTTCACATTTTCTGTAATGTGAAGCAATCGAAGACTGAGAAGCATCATCTCTAATATGTAATATTATACTACTAAAGTTGCCGATTTATAATATTTGTTAGAATAACAAGTCACCTATTATATATTTCGCAATAAGTTAATAGAATGTGATTTTTTGTAAGTTTAGTGACTTAAACCTGACAATCTCTTGTAGGATGGCATCGAACTACTCTTCCAACCAAATCCACAATTACTATAGCTGTAGCTCCATGTCTTCCCGAGCCAGTTCCGGACAGAGAATTGGAGCTCCAAAATGTTTTTGTCGAATACAGACAAGGGTCAAATATTCTACTTCGGGGAAGAATTCAGGTAAAGCATATTACAATTGTCCTAATTTTCCCAATAGATGTGAATTTTTTTGTTGGGTAGAGAATTATGGGACAGAGGAGGATAAAGATGCTACAATAAGGGAATTGTATGATGAGCCTTCGATTTAGTCATTGTTGAGGTCGGTAGATTGTGATGGTGCGTGGAAGAGTGGTTACAGGGTAGGTGCCCAGCATTATGCAGTGCTTGGATTTCTTTGTGGGCTGTTGGTGTCCGTCTTTTTGTTCCTAGCGTTCTTCAAGTACTAGTGTGGTGGTGGTGGTGGCTCCTCTAGTATGAAGTTTAAAAAACTGTATTTTGTATTTGCTATTTTTTGTAATTTTGTATGTTGTAAGATATGTTATGTAATGGTGAAGTTGCTCAGTTTGGAGGATGTATGTATAAAGCCATGGTGAAGTTACTCATGCAGTTATGAAGTCTCTATGTAATGGTTGAATTTTATTTGTGCTTAACTGAATGGGTATAAACAAATAGCTCATGTTGTACTTGTCAAATTTCTTTATCAATTGATCGCAACTTTCTAAGGGGTTTACATTTATTGTTGTCGGATACTTTGTATGCTTTGTATATTCAGTTGTACTGAATATATCATTGCATATGCTTGATTTTGGCTCAGAGATTGAATTTTTCTGATACAATTATGTGATTTTTGTATGCTTTGTTACACAGTGAGCTCTGTTAGTTTATGCCCTTCTGATGTGTTTCAACAATGAGACCAATTTGGTTTTTTTAAGTTCACAGTTAAGCGATCTCCAAATTTGGGTACTGATTTGTGAGTTCGCATTTTTTGGAGGGTTATTGTTTTCAGATCTGAGGTCGATGATGAAGGGTTTTCAGATTTTGTTGGTTTTTTTAAGTTTGCAATTGAGCTGTGTATTTTGGCTGTGTATGAAGGTTTGATTATTTGGCTGTCAGTGAGCTCTGTAAGACAGAAGACCACATAAATAAGAAAGATATTACAAGACCACAAAAATGAGAAGAATTAACAAGTAAAGTAACATCATCCATGCCAAATAAAAAGAAAGGTTACTAAAATGACTGAAGATGACATATAGTAGTGTATACAACTACAATCTTCCATTTCATAAAGTAGATAAATATTCGATACACATTATTTCAGAACTGTGCTCTGTGGTAAGTAAAAATATGATCCAAAAGAATGATCTTCAACCACCCTTCAACCTTCAGTTGAATCAACTATTAACCAAAATGAACTATATGCCCTGATGAAGTAAATTGAAGTTCACATACAAAGCATACAAAATATCTAGCACTCCAAAAAAAAAACCCTTTCTTTGCCAAAATCAACTACTGATACTGCTGCCGCATCTCTTCATCTTCTCGTACTGATTCTGTAGTATATAACAAGAGGTTCCCACACTTTAAGAAATCAACTCACTGCCAAAACCTACAAACTGTTGCATCTGCTACTGCTACATCAAATATTCTAATAGGCTCATCTCACACTTTCATGTAACGAACTGCTACTGCTGCATCTCTTCATATGATTTTTTTAGATAGCTCACTAGAAAAAAAACATAAAGTTAGATGAATTTCATACAGATTTATTAGGTAACATAAAGAAAAAATAATTTAGAGGATGATTATGTTCATGACATGAATTTAAGTAGGCTCAGAAATCACATTATTTCATATGACAATGTTCTCAAATGAGCACAACATCTTGAGTGGGCGAGCATAAAAAAATCAGGCATAAGTGTGTTGGTGTAGTATTGTGGCTGCAGTTGAACTACCACGCCCAAATAGCTGCAACCATCACAAATCCCTACCTCTTGTTCCACAATCAAATAAATGCATTCCCATTTGTAAATCACTTAATTGTATCCGAGAAAATCAAGTATCAGCCACTACAAACAGTATATGCCATGATCAAGTAGACTGCAGTGAATATTCAAAGCAAACTATCAGCCAAAATATACAGAGCACACTATCAGCCAAAGTAAACAGTGCAGAACTGTGAAACGAAGCTCACTGTCAAACAGAGCTCAACTGTGAATCACAGCTCAATTGCAAACTTAAAAAACCCAACAAAATATGAAAACCCTTCATCATCGACCTCAGATCTGAAAAGAATAACCCTCCCAAAAATTCAAACTCACAAATCAGTACCCAAATTTGGAGATCGCTTAACTGTGAACTTAAAAAAAACCAAATTGATCTCATTGTTGAAACACATCAGAAGGGCATAAACTAACAGAGCTCACTGTGTATCAAAGCATACAAAAGTCACATAATTATATCAGAAAGCTTCAATCTCTGAGCCAAAATCAAGCATATGCAATGATATATTCAGTACAACTGAATGTACAAAGCATACAAAGTATCTGTCACTCCAAATGTTGAAAAAATCAAGTATCAGCCAAAATCAAGTAAGTATATGCCATGATCATATCAAGTGGGTGCATCAGCCCACTAACTACCTGACCTCAGAGTAGGAAAGAAATTTATTTCACTTTGTAGGTGGAGAAAACAATAAATTCAACCTGAGACAATACCATGCATTCATCACTGCCTATCAATTCATCCCCTAAACTAAAATAAAGTAAGGTATCATATTTACCAAATTGTTTGTGAATCAAATTTTCACGTCTCGCTTCCCAAAAAGAATACGGAATACGGATATGAGACAAAAGCCCAGCGAATGATTTTCATCATCCATAAGCTGTTTAGGAATCTTTATAATATTTCACAAGATAATCAGAGTCGGAAGCAAAAGATAAAACCAGGCATGCATAATTGAAACAAGATACCAACAGAAATTACTTGAAACCAAATATAATAATCTCAAATAATCAAATTCTGAACAAGTCAAATATCCTGGGTCACATCGCCCATATACAAGATAAATATCCAAGTAATCAAGTATATCTTATTCAAGTTCAAGTAATAATAATAATAATAAAATCATAAAGTATGAAATCCAGCACTAGTACATCATCCCGCCAATACCATCTGGCACCGACCATCCTGATCTGCAATTAAGAAAATTGCAGGAGAAGGAAGAAGAAAAATAAGTACCCGTCAATTGCAAGTTACGGGCTACATATAATGTAGGATACAAGTACATGGAATAGGTAAATCTATGTAACAAATCTAGAAAGGTATAATCATGATTTCAGGATATAAATCATAGCATGGCAAGATGAGCAAATATAGTAGCATGTGTCGAGTGTCAAGAAAACAAGTGTCAAGCATCAAGTAACCAGTATCAAAAATCCAATAATCATGTAGCATGTATCAAGTATCAAATCTCATGTATCATGTAGTCAAGTGTCCAGTGGACATGTATCATATTCAAGTACTATCTAGGTAGCACTTCATGCATCCCGGTTTTTACTACATGGTTGCTACAACAAATAGTTTTGCTTTAGATTTCATAGGGGACCATACAGGGCAGTGTACTCAGGGACAAGCTCCAAGTATCATGTAATCATGTATCATGTAAACAAGCTCCAAAACCAAAACAAGCTCTAGTGTCATGTGTGTACGTGTCAAGCTCCACATGTAAACAAGCTCCAATAACCACTAGGTTCTTCCGAGTACACGTTTCTGCACTATCCACTACTAGATCTTTCCGTTAATCCTGGCTTGGTTAATTTATTATTAATGTCAAACAAGTATGTAGATATGCAAAATATATCAAGTATATCAGGGCATGATCATGTAACAAGTTCAAGTTGCAAGATAAATATGTGCGAGTGCAAGATAGTTCATAAAAGAATAAAAATGAACAACTCTCAAGTTCAGGACAACAAGACCACACTATAGTAAAACACTGATTCCCAGTGTTACAAACATCCAAATCTGAATCCATCGAAACTTCTAAAAAGTAGACTTACAACCGAATCCAGCGAGTATAAATAAGTCATATATTAATTCACAAAAAACATATCTCAAAACTGGTTTGAATACAGAAACTTGGTTCAGCCAGAAATCAGGAAAACGAATTCAAGAGCAGGAAAACAGCATGAAAACACATTAAATAAATCCACAAAAAATCTGGGGTATTTCCCTATATGTCCAGTATCTAAATATAAAGTTTCATAATTTTTCACTGAAATTAGATCAGTCATCAAAAATAAGAAAGCATCAAGAAACCATAGTTTGGCAAATCTGGAATTCCCAACACTGCTGTACGAAAACTATGATATCTCGCAACCAGCGAAACGAAATCCAATTCCACCAAAGGGATATAAAAATAGATAAAATATACTAACTTTCATATTTCACAACAATTTTTCATACAGTAAAAGGAATCATAGTGAAAATAAGGTTCTTTACAAAACAGCGAGCAAAATACCGCAAGTATAGATTTCATAAACGAGCATGAAACAATACATAAAACTCATCAATAAAATTCACCAAAATTCTGGGTAATCCCTAACTTGATAAAGAAACACTGACCAATGTTTTGGGTCAAAATAATATGTGTAACATAGTTAATAAAATCATTTAGTCATCAAGAACATCGAAAAACAAAATCTGGAAAAGATCGACACCTCTGTAGTAAAACAGTCATAAATCACTCATACGAAAACGAAATCAAGCAAAGTCATAGGGTTTTGAAAATAGAGAAAATTATCTAAAACTCATGTTTTATATCGAAATTAAGATATTGACTTCAAGACAGTCCAAAACAGCAAACAAAATAAATCAGCGATGAAATACAAATTTCTCCCTTGAACAACAACTCAGCATATATCATACAAAACTTGTTCAGAACACAACCAAACATGAAATCGAGTCTACCAAGTGTCTAAACATTATAAATTAGGGTAACCAGCATGTCCACACCAAGCATATCACATGGGTCTCAACCAAAATACGAATTCTCATAAAAGTCTCACATACATGATCAAAATCAAGAACGGGTAAATCCTAAGTTAATTCATATCCATATTGTGTCGTGAGTCATATATGGTCAAATTTTCCCAATAAAGACAAAACCCATCAAGCATATCACAAACAAGAGTCGTCTCTAGACCCAACTACACTATAAGTGGTATTTTTGACTTGTATCAAATAAATGAATTAGAGTACAAGTTACTTGCCTTAACCGAAGATGAAGAACAACGAAAACCTAGAGTAACGAGCAAAACCCACGAACGAAAAATCCAAAAATCAACGAAGCCAAGCAACTAGAGTGAAAATATCCACACGAACAAAATTCCACAAAGCGAGATGATCCAAGAGGGATGAAGACAATAGCTGCTTGCGGCCACAAGAGAACACCACGAGAGAGAGACGAGAGATTGAGTGGTGATGTGAGGTGGTCAGGATGGCCAAGGAGGGGGAAGGTGAGGGCTCGGTTGTGAGAGAAGTCGGCTATCGGGTTTGGGGTGTTCCCGGGGGGGGGGGAGCAGGCCGGGAAGAGTAGGTCGGCCTGGGGCTGTGTGCGGGTTGGTGCTCGGCGCAAGCACCGGGAGAGGGAGAGAGAGGGAGGGAGGCCGGGTGTTAGGGTTAGTGGAATTAGGGTTAGGGTTTGTGAGGGAGAGTGTATATATATATGAGGGGAATTAGGGTTAAGAAATATGAGTTGGGTTAATGGGTATTTGGGTTGTGGGTAATTAGGAGTAGTAATAGGATTTGTTTAATTGGGCTTCAAATAGGATACAAATGTATAGGATATCAAATAGGATTGGGAATAAATAGGACAACCAAATCACCACCACCACCACAAACACCCAAAAAAAGGACAAGAACAAAATGAAAAAAAGAACAAAATATTGAAGAACGAAACAAAAGAGACAACCAATCAACACAAAGAGCTCGAAATGAAATAAAATGAATATATATCGAAAATAATTCCAATATACGGTTCAGAAAAAAAATACAAGAGAAAAAATACACCAAACGAAAAATACACTACAAAAATACAAAAAAATGAAAAACAGGGGTTACACAAATACTTCCCTCAGTTCATATAATCGTTACCATCCTCGGAACTTACTTCAGTAGAGAAATTCATCTCATCTTCGTCGAATGCACTCCTGCCATTGAAAAGATAAACCAAAAATAAGTCATTGTGCAGTAGTTTAAAAAAAAATAAGAAAGTGTACGCTTAATTAAGAATTTTCATAATTAGACAAATTCATGATATACCTTTCATTTTTCTTTGAGCAATTTCGCGCATCATGGCCTTGCCCGCGCAACCCGCAACAATTGCACTTCCTAGGTTTGCCTCTTAATTTCTCCCGCATCGGTTTCAACCTCTTCCCACTTAATTGGTCTTCCCTTGGTATTACATTGACAAGGTTCTTCCACCGAGACTTGAGACAAGACCAAGTCCTTCCCATGTACTCTTATTCCACTACCTTTAGCCCCACCACTACACTCTTCGGGAGCGATTATATTAAAGCCTTCAATTGACTTGATCATACCTTCACGCATGAACACATACCCTTCATCGGAAGACAATCCAATCTCAACTTGTTTCTTGGATAAGTTATTTAACTTATAATAGTGGGAAGCAAAATTCTTGCTATTATTGCCATCTTCTCTACCAAAATTTGTGGGTGTGTAGCTTCTTCGAATTACTTCACAGCTCCATTTTCTCAAAATATATTGCTTTGGAAGTTCATTACAATTAGAGTATTTAAGGAAGGCCAAGAGATGCTTGCAAGGGAGTCCAACAAATTCAAACATAAAACATGAACAACACCTATAGTGAGTCTCTTTGGAATAAGTAATCATGGTCACTTTTTCCGACCTACCAATGAATGTCACTGTATAATAAGTATTAGTAGTATTCACGTCACCTTCCACTAAATTCACATTATACAGTAGGCTTGCCTTGATTTCTTTTTGGAACTTTAAAAACATTGCTAAAGTGTATACTTGGGCCATTTATTCCTCCATATACCACCCGGTCTTCAATTTGGGTTTCCGATCTAGTGTACGGTGGTTCTCTTTAAGTTCTTCTTCTCTTTGCCTACCAATCACTCTTTCAAATATCAAGGCAAACTCATGAAGTGAATACTTCTTTTGGGTGTGCTTCTTTAAGAAAGAACTCATTCTCTTATTTCTTTGGCTACTAGACATGCCGGCCCAAAAATTAGCCCTATGGTATACAGGGGGCCCATTTATTACGAATTTGAAAAATATCATTCAACCATTTGTTATTTTCTGCCCCAAATTCCACAACCAAAGCCTTCCATTGTTCTTCAAAATAAACACAATCATACGAATTCCAAATGTTATCTTTAAAAGTATCCATGAACTTAACATTTTGAACCAATTGAGGCACCTCCGAGGGAATCTTATCTAAAATATGCTAGATATAATATCTATGGCGAATTTGAGGAAAAAACTTGTTTACTTGCAACACCAATACTCCCGGTCTTGATCCGTTACAATGCCAAAAGGAGCTTTCTTCATGACTCCTAGCCATGTTTGGAATAACCACACAAAAGATGAAGCCGTCTCATTTGGGATGAAACCACAATTGAGAAAAATAGACTGCCAATGATGATTAATCCCAACAAATGGAACAAATAGCATATTGTAACGGTTAGTACTATGTGTTGCATCAAAAGAAACTACATCACCAAATACCTCATAATTCATACGAGCAATCCCATCAACCCAAAAAACAATGAGACAGTCTACCAAACTCATCTTGCTCGAATTCATTAAAAAAAGAAGGATCTTTTTCCTTTTGCCATTTAAAAAAGTCTACCAACATTTGACCATCATGACCTTTTAATGACTCCCTCAAGTCTCTTTCAGGGTTTCTAGCATCGGTTAGAGTAAATCCAACCCTATCATATCTCCCACTTGAACCTTAAAAAAAAGCATTTGTTTGCATGTGGGAATATTAGCACTCGCAAGTTGCTCCATTATGACTTCATCGGAACTTGACACAACACGGTTATGCAGCAACAAATGCCGTCTACTGGGTGTGGTGAATGCATGATTGTGCACCTCATGAAAAGAATAAAAAGACCATGAATTCGTTTCTTTGTTTAATCTCACACGAACTAATGCATTGCAAGATGTTCTAGATGTAGTACCTATTCTAATTTTATTATTCTTACTTTTCGACACCCCCGCTTTATTACAAAGAAACGTCTTTTCCACCACCTCACCTTCCTTCAATTTGTGAGGTCCTTTACGCATTTGAAAACCCGCACATTTCGCATAGCTATCATAATATTTTTCTGCTAGCTCAAGGGTGTCAAATATCATACCCTATCGTTGGTATTAGATGCTCCTCAACAGTCGGTGTAAAATTACCTTCTTGAACATACAAAAAATTTTCCCCTAATTGCGAGCAACCTTCACCAATCTCCATACCTATTACAAATTTGAATATATAATCAATATCGAAAAGAAATATCTAAAAGATAGCAAAGTTAAAACCTGGAATGTGAAATTATTTGTGAACAAGATCAAGTAAAGGTGTATTTTTTCAACAAGATGAAGTAAAGGAAAAAAAATTATACCTTAGGTCTCTTTCAGTTAGTTCAATAAATTCGAAGGAGAGAAAATATAGATTTGGGGATGAAACTTTCGGTTGTGCACTAGGTTTTCCTGATGCAACTAAGAGGATGGAATTTTTTGGCGCGAGGAAATCGAGCATGAGACGGCGACGATTGGGGGATGAGGATGATGAGAGCGTTACGAGGAGGAGATCGCGATAAGATTTGAGTACTGATTTGTGGGTTCGAGGATTTTTGGGGGCTAGGGTTTTCAGATCTGAGGTCGCTGATGAAGGCGAGGAGGAAATTCGAGCATTGGAGAGGGAGGAGATGGAGATTTGGGGATGTCCACGCGTGCAGATTAGTGGGTTCGAATTTTTTTAGGGGGCTAGGGTTTTTCAGATCTGAGCTCGATGAAGGAAGTGGAGCGTGAGAGAGGGAAGCAAACGAAGCTTTGGGGATGGGGGGGGGGTATGAAATGATGATATTACCCCCCTCCCCCCCCAACCTTTTAGCCAGATGAGTGGGAGCTCATCAGATCCGTTGGATGGGGATCATGATGAAAGTGCTAGAACGGACGGCCTAGCACCAGTGCACACAGTGGTGTTCACTACCCCAGTGCACAACCGAAAGTTTATATATATATATATATGAAATGATGATATTAACCCCCCCCCCCCCCCCCCCCCCCCCCCCCCCCCCTTTTAGGCCAGATGAGTGGGAGCTCATCAGATTAGTTGGATGGGGATCATGATGAAAGTGCTAGAACGGACGGCCTAGCACCAGTGCACACAGTGGTGTTCACTACCCCAGTGCACAACCGAAAGTTTATAACCGAAAGTTTATATATATATATATATATATATATATATATATATATATATATATACAGGGAGCCCTTCGGTTGAGAACTAATTTGGTGAGAACTCCGTGAGAACTCACGGAGTAGAATCTCCATGAAAAATCCGAACTGGCCATCTCGCTCTACACACCTTAGATAACATAACATAAAGAAATCAAGTAATTTGAAGTTCATTTGCTCATAATTTACATCATCGCAAAATTGTATGGCTGAAAATTCTACTCCATTTGATGGATGGGAAAATGAACTTCAAATTACTTGATTTCTTTATGTTATGCTATCTAAGGTGTGTAGAATAAGATGGTCGGTTCGGATTTTTTATGGGGGGTCTACTCCGTGAGTTCTCATAGAGTTCTCACCAAAATTAGTTCTCAACCGAAGGGCTAACTATATATATATATACCCGAAGGATTTAAATTACTAGAAACCAAGTCTACAAATATGCACTGTATTGGATTAAAATGAACCATAAATAGACTAAAACAATCCGGAAGAATGTGCTACAACTGGATCAATGAATATCTGTTTAAGGAAGGAAATAATAATGCTCATATATTACTGTGCATATTCATAAAGAAATCCCTGAAGGGATTCGTCATAACAGCTGTCTATGTAGATGATATTAACTTCATCGGATCTCCTGAAGAGATTGAAAAAGCCATTATCTATCTTAGAAAAGAATTTAAGATGAAAGACTTGGGTGAAATAAAATTTTATCTCGGTCTGCATATCGAGCACAGTAAAATTGAAATTTTACTATATCAAGCCAAATATGATATATACTTTTTTGAAGAGATTCAATATGAGTGATTGTCTTCTACTCAGTACACCTATGGTGGTTAGGTCTAGAAGTTGACCAGGATCCATATTGGTCGAAAGAAGAAAATGAAGATATTATGGGTCATGAAACACCCTATTTAAGTGCAATAAGGCTCGCTCCTTTATTTAACACATTGCACTAGATCTTGGTTTATATTATTCATATGAATGTGCTAACTTTGTTGGATATACAGACGCATGTTATTTATCTGATCCTCATATGGGGAGATCACAAACATAATATGTTTTTCTTAATAGTGGTGCAACTATTTCATGGAGATCAGCTGAATAAACAATTGCAGCAACATTAACTAATCATTATGAGATACTGGAACTTCATGAAGCAAGTAGAGAATGTGTATGACCAGGATCTCTAGTTCAGCGTATCAGGGAGAGTTGCGAGTTCCCGTAAGTCACAAACAAGCCTACAAACATTTTTGGGGATAATACAGCTTGAATAAAGCAAATTTAAGATGGATTCTTCAAAGGAGACATGAAGAAACACATCTTAGCAAAATTTTTCCTCACCCACCAACTTTTAGAAGAAAAGGCGATTGATGTAAAACAGATCAAGCCTTTAAAGAATCTTGCATATCTCCTCACAAAATCTCTTTCAAAGTCCAAATTTCAAAAGTTAGTACACTAGATTGGCATGAAAAGACTTCAGTAGATAGACATATAAATGTATAGGCTGATAAATTTTTGGGTTGGGATGTAATGGCTATATATATATATATATATGGGGTGGGGGGGGGGGGGGGGGGGGATTTTTTATTTAAGTTGATGTAAGAACTAAATGTAATAAATTTTAGTGATTTTGAGAAGCATCCTAAAGATACTAATGGAGACATCCTGAAGAATATTTTTGCGCATTGTACTCTTTTCCTTCGATGAGTTTTTTTCCCACCGAGTTTTTTCTTCGAAAATTTTTAATGAGACAATGTAAGTCGCATCCACTTAAATTCATGAAGAATCGGTTCCTGAAGTATCATATGGTTTGTGTGCACACACTAAAAGCATATTTGCTTAATTATATAGTAGATGTGAATATATTTTAGTAGATATGACTATGCCTATCTATGGATTTTTTTCTTCTTCTTAATTTTTAAATTCCAATTCTAATTGAATCCATATTTAGAAATAGATTATTTTGCAATATTTGTATGCGACTCTTTTGGGAGATTGATGTAACCCAGTTTTTAAGGTAATTGATGTACATATGATATACGTTAAACATATATATAATTATATTATATTTTATCTAGATAGGCCATAATCCGAACCCTAAATTAACACACAAACTGTATGAATTACTACCAAGTAACAAAATCAACACATACAAATAAAAACAGTACTATCTACTGATGTTAGTAAATAACCCAGCCTGATCCGAGCCGTCTAATCTCCACAAATCCGCTCACCCTCAATCACCAGGTCAGAAAATCCAACATACCTTCTACAGGTTCAGGCCTACAGAGAAACGGGTCAACCCGGCCCATTAGGCTTAGGGTACCCATTCTCTCTGCCTATAAATACCAGTTCCCTCAACCCTTCAGAGGTAATTTTTAATAAAAGAACTTTTCTCCACCAAAACCCTAGCTTTCCACTCCCGGTGTCTCTAGACATTTTGCAGGTACTCAGGGTGGCCAGCTACCAGCATCGCCTCCTTTCCTGCTCCTCACCAAATTTTCATTTTAGATCCAGATCTGTGACTAAGATCTGTTCCTTCCACGATAAATAATAAGAACTCGCACCCGGTGCCCCAACACTAAAATAGCAGCATAAGTGTACCAATTCATAAGAAGCATATTACATATAAACGAGTATCATAATTTTATGCATGCATAATTCTTCTTTTATCTGATCATAAAGGTAAATCAATCTTCGGCACTCATCGGTCTCACGGTTATCCTTGCAGTAAGCCTCAAGGGACCCGCGTCCTTCGGCTTGTCACGTGCATGGCCGGCAGCCGCGCTGTGCTCCTCCACTTCGTCCCATGCAGCCGTTCACTCACCACTCTCCGGGTCATGTGAGCACGTACTCTTCCCCTTCTCAATGCTCTCCTCCACCTTGTTGGAAATGCCAGGAGTGGTCGAGGATGCGCTCTTCATGGGTTTGACCATTACCATGCGACCAGCCTTGTAGCCGATCCTCTTGTTCTAAGTAACAAAGTTGGTAAGGCTAGTATTGTTGGGTGTGGTTTTTGGGATGGAAGTGAGACCACTTGGTGTGGAAAGGCTTACACTAGAGAGAGTAGTTGCCATTGCTATCTTTTGGTGGAGTACACTTTTTCGTTGGTGTACTGAATTGAGGATTGTGCGAGACAAGGGAGGAAAGAGGAAGGAGGGAGGGTTTTGATGAATTGTTTTCGGTACGGACACACTTTTTGAAAGTATTGACCAAACTAATCCACTTTCGAAAATATTTACCCAACTAATTCAGTTTTGGATACGTCGGCATAACATATAACACGTTCTTGGAAAAAAAAGACATCGGCTAATTCCATACCATTCTTCCAAAAAGCGGCATCAGTTTAAATTTTTTTTGTTTGAAAAAATGACATCAGTACATTTCTTATACAAGTGTGAACCTTCTGACTTGGAAAAAAATTCAAGTGCTGAAACAACTTATAAATGATGTCATTATCCTCAAGAACGACATTCGCATTACTGATGCCGTTATTGGAGATAACAACATCAGTTATAATACTCATTAAATATAAATAATGATTTCCTCTTCTCCTTTGCCTTTATATACAATGAATATTACAACTGATGCCGCTATCCCTAACAGCGACATCTGTAATGCGAATGCCGTTGTTCGGGATAGCAGCATCAGCTATATAATTTTTTCACACTTTTGTAAAAAAATTTCAAGTCAGAGAGAGTATCTAATTAGGAATAAGTTAACTGATGCGATGTTGTTACTTTAAATAGCGGCATGCAATTTTTTTTAATAGATGCTACTATTGGAAAAAACAATATATAAATAACTTATGTCGTTATTTTCAATAGCGATGATGCTGATGTGTTCATAACTGGATCATTTGGATAAATATTTTCAAAAGTAGATTAGATTGGTCAATATTTTTAAAAAGTTGGTAAGTACAGAAAAAATCGGTTTTGATAGGATTAGGGGGCCACCTAGGGTTGCCATTCGGGTCGACCGATCTGGGTCAGGTCAAACCCGCCCGAGTTGAAGTCATACTTGGGCGGGTTCGGGTCGGGTCGGAGCTTTAACCGGGCCAGTCTGGGCCGGGTTCATTATTAGAAATTTCGATCCGGTCGACCCGTGAAACCGTTTCGGGTCGGGTCGGGTCGCAGGTTGGCCCCTTTTTATTTTTTATTATTTTTATTTTTTAACAACTAACAACTTCACTTAAAAAAATATTACAAGTATAACTATATAAGAGTAAAAAATTCATATATTATTGATTATACATTTTAACTACTATGAACTTTTTATGAGTTTTTTACATAAAAATACAAGTCCCCCCCTCCCCCCTATTTTAACCAAAATAAATAAATAAATAAAAATTGTACAACAAGTATCAGAAGAATTAAACAAAATTGTATATATTATTCATTTCAACTTCTATAAAACTTTTACAACTTTTTAACATACAAATACTGTTAAAAAAAATCCAATTCCTTCAATTACATGTTTAAGAGGACAACCTAGAGTTCGAGATAACCTAGAGTTAGATTGAAGAGATGACATTGGACTACTGTCGTGCACCTCTACTTATCCTAAACCTAGGATCTCAACGCCCTAAATTTTCTAATCTTGTTGTTGGACTTCAGGGGAGTTGCTTCTGCTTGTCGATGTAGATGCCGCTTTTCCTTGAGTCCTGTCTTCAGAATTCATCCAATCTTCAGTGCACATGAGTATCTCCAACGAATCCGGCTTCAAGCAATTTCTGTAATCTGTTAGAACTCTGTCGCTTGTCGAAAAAGCACTTTCGGAAGCAACTGTGGAGACATAAGGAGTTAATAGATCTCTAGCCATATGTAAAAGAACAGGAAATATATTTTTATGTTCTTTCCACCATTGTAGCACTTCAATCTTAGTACTAGAACTTTCACTATCTCGTTGATTATACCAATTCAATTAATTAGGTGCATTAGTCCTAGGTTTTTTTGAGAATACAAGCAAATAAATTAGAAGCGGCATCTTCTAATGTACTCTTACCATTACCTCTAGAAGTAGAAGAAGAAGAAGAAGAAGTAATTACACTAGTTGTACTACTAGATATAAAAGTTCTATCATAATAATCATGAGTTATTCAATATTGATTCAAAGCTAGCTAAAAATTCATTACAATCATATTAAGAATCATCTCCAAGTAAAAAGTATTTCAATCAAACATTTTGTACCCGCTAATTTGATACGAGGATCCATAACAGTAGTAATACAATACAACATAAGAGGAAGATTAAAATACTTCAAAAATTTTGTATAAGCGGGAATAACAATATGGCTAATGTATTCGTCTGAAATCATATCTTGAAAAGTTTGCATCATGGTAATGATTGAAATAAAAATACAACTAGAAGTAGAATCATAAGATATAGAAAACTTCAAAGTTGCGGTTTTAAAAGGTTCCAAAAACCGTAATAAAGATTTGGCAAAATACCATGATTGGGGAGTCATTTGAAAATTTTTCATATTTTTGCAAGACAAAAACCGTTTATAATATCTTTGTATTAAGTAACAATATTTAGTAAATCGAAAGTAGAGTTCCATCGGTATTTAATATCTTTAGAAAATTTTCTAAAATGTATTCCCCTAGCTTTACACCATCCTTTAAATTTTTGTAGCATAGGACAATTCAAAGCAATAAAATGTACACAATTTCTAATTGCTACTATATATGAATCAGCTACTTTCACTGTTTCTTGTAAATATAAATTTAAAATATGAAACACATATCTAACATGAAAAATTTCATTACATGGAGGAGCTAATTATGTTTTTAATGTACTAATTGAAGTATTGTTGTTAGATGCATTATCAAAACTAATAATTTTTTTATATATCACGAATATGATATAAATCACAAACTTTTAAAATACGTGTTACAATAAATAGTTCACTATGGGGATACGACAAAGCCCCAAGTGAGATAATTCTCTTTTGAATCATCCAATCACTATCTATGCAATGACTAGTAAGCCCATAATCAGAATATCATTACAACATTTTCAACAATCGAAAGTTAACGATACTCTACAAGTTAAAAAAATACAAGAGTGCAATTAAAGTGCCTCTCATTTCGTTGTAAAGTTTAAAACAATCGAACTTTAGTGTGTTTCTAGAAATTCTTCTAAAATGTGGATTTAGTGCATTTTGGTTGAATGACTGTACATTTCTACTCTCGGAATAGGAAAAAGGTAGCTCATCCTTAATAATTAGTCGAGCAATTTTCCAACAAACAAGTTCGGGATTATAGGGTTAGCTATCTATTTGTCCGGTCCAAGGATTGAATTTTGTTGGCCTTGTTGGTCTTTTACTAAGTCTTTGTGTACATTTCAAATGTATTGTTTAATTGTACATGTTCCATCACCCTCTTCCATTCGTAACTCTTGTCACAATATTTACAAATCTTATGTCCTACACCTGGATTATTCTCATCGGGGATATAGTCATAAAATCTGTGTCAATCACTTGTTTCTCTCCTAGTTTTTCAAATACTAGTGGGTTCGGTTTGTTATATTTGTGTGTCAACATTATATATTTCTTCTTCTATTTTGTGTGTAGGGATATCGTGAGTTCCTACCATAAGATTATATGTAAATTCAGGTTCAATTTGTTGAACTATTGGAGGCCGACGTGAAGTACCGGTGGAATCTTGTCCACTTTGGCTACGACCACTACTTCATGATCTAGACATGGTAATAGTGTATGTAAAAAAAAAAAGATTTCTAGTATTTTACAAATGTATGTGAAATAATAGAAAACAATTTAGGAGGTATATGTTAAAAAATAAAATCTAAAAACAATAGGAGGGTTGAGAGGGAGAAAAAAGAAAAATCAACAAAAAAATATGATACAAAAAATTAGAATTACAACAAAATTCAAGATAATAGGAAGGTTGTGAAATTTTGATACTGTACTTCACGGATAACCGAATATTCGAATGAGAGAAAAAATAAAAGTAGAGAGTATTCGGTAATCCAGAAGTCGTTGAAACTTGAAAAGAGAGAGAGAGAGAGAGAGAGAGAGAGAGAGAGAGAGAGAGCTTCTTTATTGGATGAGTTGAAGTAGACGTAGTTGAGAGTTGAATCAACACAATTCGATACGATCGAAAATTTTCACTTCTTTGTTGAAAACACTTGATTGAATAGAGATTGAATTGAGGAGTAGTAGTAGAGAGAGTAAGAGAGCAAGGAGCAAAAATTTTTAGGTTGATTTAAGAGAGTATTTATAGGGGGGGTGGAAAAAAAAAAGAACAAGAAAACAAAAAAAAACCCAGCCCCAACGGTCTGTTTTTTACCGTTTGACCCGCGGGTTGGCGGGCGGGTTTAAGTTGGTCAATGGGTCGAGCGGGCCGGGTCGAGCGGGTTTGGTTTTCTAATTTTTCGACCCGAGTATACCCGCGGGTTCGACTCGGACCCGAATCGCATAGTTGCGGGCAGGGTTTGCGTGGACAGGTCGCGGTCGGGTCACGGGTCAACCCGGCCCGGTTGCCGTCCCTAGAGCCACCCATTTCTTATCATTTTGTAGCGAATGGGAGTGTGACACGTAGGTGTGTATGATGGTCATAGTATGGGAAATATTGTTTTTGTTTGCGAAGTTGGCAATTTGAAAAAGTTTTGTTCAACGTTAAAGAGGGAAGGGAGAAAATCTAAAGCATGTAGTGGTAGATTTTTGACACATTAGGTTTGAGCTTGACAAGGGCATGTTTGGATCTAATGGTAGTTAGACGGTCAGTGACAGTCTATATAATAAAACACAAAGAAAGCTATCAAGTGGCTCTCCTTCAATCCGCCCAAAATCAAAGGCCCAAATCTAACCTCATAAAACACATTTTCCCCCAAAAGTTTCCCCCCAAAACTCAAATTCAAATCCCCCCACCCAAAACAACTCCTTTATTTATTTAATTATCTCTCTCTCTCTCTCTCTCTCTATCTCTCTCTCCTATTCAAAAAAATTAAGAAAATAAAATTTTAAAAAATTTTTAAAAAATAAAAACTAAAAACTTAAAAACGTAAAAACTAAAAAATTTAAAAACTTTTAAAATAATTCAAAAATATCAAAAATATCAAAAACTTATAAAAAATTTAAAAATTTAAAAATTTAAAATATTAAAAAATATTAAATTTTAAAAATTTTAAAATTTTAAATTTTTTTTTTGAAATTTTGAATTTTGAAATTTTGAAATTTTGAAAATTTGAAAATCTCAAAGCAAATCCATATCCAAATCCAATGTCGAACCCCAATCAAGAGGTCGTCGCCGATATCTAATCCGCTGCTGATTCCGTATCGGTGACTCCCCTCCCCCAAATCGAGCGCGAATATCAAGCGACTCCGTATCAACAACTCACCTCCACCGAATCGAAAGCCTCTATATGCGATGCGACGACTCTAATTTCATCTCATTAACCGAATCTCATTCTAATTTTTAATTTTGTGTGCAGAGGATTACTCAGTTTTTTGCTGATTCAAATTTTGTGTGTGCATGGGATCTATGTTCAGAGAGGTATGATTGTTTTATTTTTTGGTTTAAAAATTTTAATTTAGTGATTTATTTGATGAGTTTTTTTATTAGTTTTGAGTTAAGGTGAACGCAAGTGAGAGATGAATTATTTGGTGGCCTCAATTTGGGCTTTCAAATCATAGCAGGATATGTAAGCTGGCCAGCAACCTAAAACAACTTGGCAAATATATAACATTAATTTATTTACTATAAGAGAAAATACTACCGTGAAGTGTTCCCTTCACTAGTTGTTAGAAACCATGGATAATATAACATATAAGAACTTTTAGTGTATGTTTGCATATATAGGATTGGGATGACTGGAGTTTACCAGTGAATGGTGCAAACTCTCCACTCAAGAAAGATAGCTAAAGTAAATTTTTTATTTATCCATTTTGACTTTTTTTTATAAAGGTGCAATGGGGAGACAAAGTGGAGATAAAAGAAATGATTATCTTGGATTAGAGTTTTGAGAACTTCATGTATTTCATTATGGTTGAAATAATAATAAGATGTATTTTAATTGCAAACTGAGTCTCAGACAAACAAATGTTAAGATTATTGGTATTGTAGATACCTTTACACCTGCACTTGGGTTACCATTATATTTAGACATGCTCATAGTGGTTATGGGATTATAGTAAGCTCTATAAAACCTATATGATAATGTCCTTGCATAACGATTACAAGCATCTAAAAATGATGCTGAAGTTAAAAAAAATTCTATACAGTGTTTCTAACAAACTATAAGCATTCCAGGTAAGTTCAAGCTAATGATCAAGAAGGCGATGGTTGAGCTTAAAGGTAGATATACTGCTTCCTCAATTAATTATTTTATATTAATTGATTTGCTACTTCAATTAATTTGCTACTTCAATGATCAAGAAGGCGATGGTTTGCTACTTCAATGAATTTGTTGGACATCCAAAACAATTTTATATAATCAAACCAGGTGCACCGTTCCGAAGACGTGCCGTAGGCACGTGTCAACGGGCAAACCTAGTACCAATACAAGTGTTTAGAAATGCGTGTAACGGATTTTTTAAACCAATGTTTTATATAGAGTCAATCTCACATATAGGATTTTTTAGAAAGTATTTGTAAATATAGGACACCACTCAAACTATTTACAAGAATAGAACAGTTGGAAGTAATTTTCTAAAAAAGTCTTTACATTTGGAGATATTACACAACATTAAAACAAAAAAAATTTACATATCTCACTACCCTATTTAAAAACTGGATATTTCACATAAAATAAATAAATTAAGATTAAAAAATACCTCAAAATTTTAAGATTAGATACAATGATAGAAGATTAACAGAAAGAAAGCATATAACTGATAGAGAAACACTACAAAAGAAACTAGATTTTCCGGCGGTTTTTGACGTCTTTACCGGCGTTTTTTTACGCCGGTGAATCTTTCACCGGCGTTTATAAAAGTGCCGGTCCAAATGCCGCCAAAGCGGGCCTCGCGGAAACGAAGGGGTATACACCAGCGTTTTTGATGGACGTCGGTAAATGTGACAACTACACCGGCGGTCACAAAACGCCGGTGTATGTCGGTCTCTGAGTGCCGTTCTTTCGCACCCTATATGCATTCACCGGCGGTCGTAAACCGCCGGTATTTGTTTATTAACCGGCGTTTATGAAAACGCCGGTGTAGAAAGAAAGTATACCGGCGGTGAAATTGCGCCGGTGTATGTGCGTTTATAAGTGCCTGATTTTCCCTACTTACAAGCACCGACGCGACCCATAAACGCCGGTGTAGTTATGTACGCCGGCGTTTTATAAAACGCCGGAGTACGTCTGTGCCGTCACAGCTGGCAACATTCACCGGCGTACGTTGGAACGCCGGTGTATCGCACACTCCAACAATTAGATTAGATAATCCGGCATTTTTTAAAACGCCGGTCTATCTTTGCCCGTTTATTTTCGATACTCCGATTTTCCGTTCGATTTCAATTCACAGTTTCAGTTACAAAACCTGTAAACTAATTTTCACAACTGATTCAACCAATTTCGTTGCATATTACTGCGCAAATCACAACCAAACACAAGAATAATTAAAGATAATCAAGTTTCACACGTGTCATATCAACGTCCAAACTCATTGATTAATTAACAGTGTCATAATTAACAAATTAATATATGGACTAACATCCCAAATATTCAAACAAACCAGTCTGACAAATATCCAAAATATCCCAAATTAAAAGTCTGACATAACTCTCATAAAAAAAACCAGTCTGACATAACAACAACAAGGAGGAGGACATAAGAACAACAACCATACAGCAAGGAGGACATAAGAACAGCAAGGAGGACCGCAGATTCATACCCCTCGAGTAGCTTCAGCTCTGATCATCAGAATTTCCTTCATCTGGACGACCGCTCTGTGAAAAAAAAATAATAGTTTAATTGAACAGTAGACCACAATACAGAATATACATATTTTTTGAACTTGCAAAAAGAACTACCTGTATCTTAAATTATAAGATCAAAGTGCCAACTGCAAATGGAATTGTTAATGATATATACAGAGGTAAAATAATTACATTGCAATGTTAAAAATCTAGTACTTAATTTTGTTTTTAAATATATCTAAAATAACAAAGAAATGAAAATTCAGTATCTAACTTGAAACCTTTATATTCTCCTCTGATTGGGAATATCCACTATCTAAAACAGTAAAACAAATGAAAATTCAATATCTAAGCATGTCCTTCATGGATTATTCAGACAATCCATAAAACTGTCATCGTGGACGGAAACCAAATATAAGAAAAATAAGAAAAATAAGATAGGGCTCATATCAAGTGTATTTTAGGAAACTGTCATCGTGGAAGGAAACCAAATATAGAAGCCAGAAATGGAAACAGAAAGAAGAAAGGTAGAGACTTTGGATACACCAGGCTAACATAGCAGCATTTTCCTCATCTCTCTCTCATCCCTTGTTTCCCTTCAGCACACGAACACAAAGAGACATCAGCAACAACAGCAAGAGCGACAAGAACAACAATAATAATAAATTATTATGAACAAGATGTCTCTATATGGGTTTCCAGATCTCCACTCGAGGCCACTCTTTCTAATCACAGCCCAATTAAGAACATATACAACATCCACTAAACAATCCAATCATAGCCCAATCAAAATTTGCCATCCTGGATCTTAATGAAATAAGCTTCATTAACAGTGAAAGAAAATGAGGATGCTAGCAGCATACTTAGTTTGGAAGTGAACCCATTTTGTTAAAAAATCATGCCTAAGATGGCAATCAGCTTCTCTAACAGTTTCTGAGAATGAAAATTTTCATTATCTGAGCTTATATGTTGCTCTACTACTTCTTTAGCCCAACTAAATCAGCTTCAGTTCACAGTGAACCCATTTTGGGTAAAAAAACATGCATGCCAATAAGACAAATCAGATGCATGAAATCAGCTTCACTAACAGTGAAAGAAAATGGGACCAAAAAACATGCCAAGAAGACCATCAGGTGCATGAAATCAGCTTCACTAACAGTGAAAGAAAATGGGAATGCTAGCAGCATACTTAGTTTAGAAGTGAACCCATTTTGTGTTAAAAAAACCATGCCAAGGATTGCAATCAGGTTACTTTAACAGTATCTGAAAATGAAAAATTTACCATTATCTGAGCTTATATGTTGCTTTACTACTTCTTTAGCCCAACTATATCTAAATTTCAATTATTGTGCATATCCGGCCGGAGGATTTTGGCATACGTACCTATACCATCCTCAGTTCACAGTGAACCCATTCTGGGTAAAAAAACATGCCAAGAAGACAATCAGGTGCATGAAATCAGCTTCACTAACAGTGAAAGAAAATGGGACCAAAAAACATGCCAAGAAAACCATCAGGTGCATGAAATCAGCTTCACTAACAGTGAAAGAAAATGGGGATGCTAGCAGCATACTTAGATTGGAAGTGAACCCATTTTGGTATAAAAAACCATGCCAAGGATTGCTATCAGGTTACTTTAACAGTATCTGAAAATGAAAAATTTCCCATTATCTGAGCTTATATGTTGCTCTACTACTGCTTCAGCCCAACTAAATCCAAAACCTAATTGTTGTGCATATCCGGATGAGGTTGGCATACATCTATAGCATCCTCAGTTCACAGTGAACCTATTCTGGGTAAAAAAACAAACATGCCAGGAAGACAACCAGGTGCATGAAATCAGCTTCACTAACAGTGAAAGAAAATGGGACGAAAAAACATGCCAAGAAGTACCATCAGGTACATGAAATAAGCTTCACTAACAACAAAAAAAGAAAATGGGGATTCTAGCAGCATACTTAGATTGGAAGTGAACCCATTTTGGTATAAAAAACCATGCCAAAGATTGCAATCAGGCTACTTTAACAGTATTTGAAAATGAAAAATTTTCCATTATC
Source organism: Hemerocallis citrina (assembly GCA_017893485.1). Classification (NCBI taxonomy): domain Eukaryota; kingdom Viridiplantae; phylum Streptophyta; class Magnoliopsida; order Asparagales; family Asphodelaceae; genus Hemerocallis; species Hemerocallis citrina. The sequence goes on along the minus strand of CM030360.1, from coordinate 158,865,434 downwards.
TGAGCTTATATGTTGCTCTACTACTTCTTTAGGCCAACTATATCTAAATTTCACTTGTTGTGCATATCCGGCCGGAGGATTTTGGCATACGTACCTATACCATCCTCAGTTCACAGTGAACCTATTCTGGGTAAAAAAACAAACATGCCAGGAAGACAACCAGGTGCATGAAATCAGCTTCACTAACAGTGAAAGAAAATGGGAAGAAAAAACATGCCAAGAAGTACCATCAGTTGCATGAAATAAGCTTCACTAACAACAAAAAAAGAAAATGGGGATTCTAGCTGCATACTTAGATTGGAAGTGAACCCATTTTGGTATAAAAAACCATGCCAAAGATTGCAATCAGGCTACTTTAACAGTATTTGAAAATGAAAAATTTTCCATTATCTGAGCTTATATGTTGCTCTAGTACTTCTTTAGACCAACTATATATGAATTTCACTTGTTGTGCATATCCGGCCGGAGGATTTTGGCATACGTACCTATACCATCCTCAGTTCACAGTGAACCTATTCTGGGTAAAAAAACAAACATGCCAGGAAGACAACCAGTTGCCTGAAATCAGCTTCACTAAAAGTGAAAGAAAATGGGACGAAAAAACATGCCAAGAAGTACCATCAGGTGCATGAAATAAGCTTCACTAACAACAAAAAAAGAAAATGGGGATTCTAGCAGCATACTTAGATTGGAAGTGAACCCATTTTGGTATAAAAAACCATGCCAAAGATTGCAATCAGGTTACTTTAACAATATTTGAAAATGAAAAATTTTCCATTATCTGAGCTTATATGTTGCTCTACTACTTCTTTAGGCCAACTATATCTAAATTTCACTTGTTGTGCATATCCGGCCGGAGGATTTTGGCATACGTACCTATACCATCCTCAGTTCACAGTGAACCTATTTTGGGTAAAAAAACAAACATGCCAGGAAGACAACCAGGTGCATGAAATCAGCTTCACTAACAGTGAAAGAAAATGGGACGAAAAAACATGCCAAGGAGTACCATCAGGTGCATGAAATAAGCTTCACTAACAACAAAAAAAGAAAATGGGGATTCTAGCAGCATACTTAGATTGGAAGTGAACCCATTTTGGTATAAAAAACCATGCCAAAGATTGCAATCAGGTTACTTTAACAGTATTTGAAAATGAAAAATTTTCCATTATCTGAGCTTATATGTTGCTCTACTACTTCTTTAGGCCAACTATATCTAAATTTCACTTGTTGTGCATATCCGGTCGGAGGATTTTGGCATACGTACCTATACCATCCTCAGTTCACAGTGAACCTATTCTGGGTAAAAAAACAAACATGCCAGGAAGACAACCAGGTGCATGAAATCAGCTTCACTAACAGTGAAAGAAAATGGGACGAAAAAACATGCCAAGAAGTACCATCAGGTGCATGAAATAAGCTTCACTAACAACAAAAAAAGAAAATGGGGATTCTAGCAGCATACTTAGATTGGAAGTGAACCCATTTTGGTATAAAAAACCATGCCAAAGATTGCAGTCAGGTTACTTTAACAGTATTTGAAAATGAAAAATTTTCCATTATCTGAGCTTATATGTTGCTCTACTACTTCTTTAGGCCAACTATATCTAAGTTTCACTTGTTGTGCATATCCGGCCGGAGGATTTTGGCATACGTACCTATACCATCCTCAGTTCACAGTGAACCTATTCTGGGTAAAAAAACAAACATGCTAGGAAGACAACCAGGTGCATGAAATCAGCTTCACTAACAGGGAAAGAAAATGGGACGAAAAAACATGCCAAGAAGACCATCAGGTGCATGAAATCAGCTTCACTAACAACAAAAAAAGAAAATGGGGATTCTAGCAGCATACTTAGATTGGAAGTGAACCCATTTTGGTATAAAAAACCATGCCAAAGATTGCAATCAGGTTACTTTAACAGTATTTGAAAATGAAAAATTTTCCATTATCTGAGCTTATATGTTGCTCTACTACTTCTTTAGCCCAACTATATCTAAATTTCAATTGTTGTGCATATCCGGCCGGAGGATTTTGGCATACGTACCTATACCATCCTCAGTTCACAGTGAACCTATTCTGGGTAAAAAAACATACATGCCAAGAAGACATTCAGGTGCATGAAATCAGCTTCACTAACAGGGAAAGAAAATGGGACGAAAAAACATGCCAAGAAGACCATCAGGTGCATGAAATCAGCTTCACTAACAGTGATAGAAAATGGGGATGCTAGCAGCATACTTAGATTGGAAGTGAACCCATTGAGATTGTAGTCATAGATCAATTCTTCATTGAAGAAAAATACGAATAGGGCTCATATCAAGTGTAGTTTTAAGGAATTGTCATCGTGGAAGGAAACCAAATATAGAAGCCAGAAAGAGGAATGGTAGAGAATGAGGATACACCAGGCTAACATAGCGGCATTTTTCTCATCTCTCTCTCATCCTTTCTTTCCCTTCAGCACACGAACACATAGAGACATCAGTAACAACAGCAAGAGCGACAAGAACAACAATAATAATAAATTATTATGAACAAGATGTCTCTATATGGGTTTCCAGATCTCCACTCCAACTCGTCTCTTTCTAATCACAGCCCAATTAAGAACAATTGTTCACAGTCACTGTTAAAGAAACATATATGCTCAGATTATGGAAATTTTCATTTTCAGATACTGTTGAAGAAGCTGGTTTCATGCATCTGATTGCTATCTTTGGCATGATTTTTTAGCAAAAATGGGTTCACTTCCAAACTAAGTATGCTGCTAGCATACCAAAATCCTCCAAATCAGTACAAGAACATGGCTGAACAAACCTTGTTTGCAGGTCATACAATGTCATCTATACCATTTAATGTGCCAAAGTGGGGTTGGTCATACAATGCAAGGCCGACACATATTAGTTGTTTGTGAGTATGCAATAGGGTGCAGCTATGAACAGGGCTCATATCAAGTGTAGTATTACGGACTGTCATCGTGGAAGGAAACCAACTTAATATAGAAGCCATATATGGAGCCAGAAAGAGGGATGGTAGAGAATGAGGATACACCAGGCTAACATAGCGGCATTATCCTCAACTCTCTCTCATCCCTTCATTCTCTTCAACACACGCACACAAAGAGACATCAGCAACAACAGCAAGAGGGGGTTGGTCCAACAATAAGTGTAGATTATAATAAACGAGATGTCTCTACTTGGGTTTCCAGATCTCCACTCCAGCCCTTTCTTTCTAATCACAGCCCACTTAAGAAACATAGACGAAATGCTTATAGACGACAGCCACAATGTCCGATTTACAAACACTAGTACGTGTCTTTCATGCATTCAAGACCATAATCTCTTTAAAAATACCAATTTAAAGACTTACCGATGTTTTTTGACAGTGGGCGGCATGCTACCCTCACTCTCATATGTTTGACTGCCACTATTATTTAGTGGCTGCTCATCCCCATGGCTCTCGTTGCCATCATTTATATTTACCCTCTTTCCACGCCTCGGCATGTTGTACCTGTCAAGGATCCGATAACTTCCTTAGAGATGCAAATTTAATTAATAACATGTTTATAATAACTATCATAAAATTTGTAGTTTAGTAGGATTAACAAACCGGCGTAATTATAAAAAAATTAAAAAAATGAGATCTGTAACAGATTAAATTACAACGATAGTTTGGTTCAAATGACACTAAGCATAGTTTAATGTAAATAATACTAAGAAGTAGAAAATAGAAAGATAATTAAACCGGTGTATTAAATTCACAACGAATATATTCGAAATTACAGAACGTAATATTACAACAAGATTTAAGACATAAAATTACAGACATATAATAAACCCAATTGAAAATCATGTAAACTACAATACGACATCTTCCAGTACATCGCCCTCTTCTCCATCCTTGCGGAGCCAAGTCCCGCAAATTCTAACGTCGGTTGTATTTACATCAAACACAGGAAACTCAGAAGCAATGTAACTGTTCATAGCTTCACCGTCTTCATCTTCTGAAGTATCGCCTAGTTGGAATACATCTCTTGGTTGCATAGGGAGAGCCACATACGATTTTGGCAGGGTTGGATCTTCAATGTAGAACACTTGTTGCACTTGGGATGGAAACACAAATGGCTCGTGGCTAATGTGTGTACCGATGTGAATCAATTTTGAGAAGTTTACAACTGTGAAGCCAAGTTTATCCTTGTTGTTAGCAAAATTCCTATCAAACTCAGTCCAATCCCCACGAAATAAGACAACACGGAAATGACCAAAATAATTCAACTCAATGATATCCGTGAGCACTCCATAGTAGTCGAGATCTCCATCTACAGGCCTCGTGTCCGATTTGGAAGCATAACTTCTAGTCTTAGACGTCACTACCATTCCACTATTTTGAGACTTCAAATGACATTCACGATCCTTAGTACGAAATCTAAAACCATTGAATATGTATCCTCCGTATCTTTTGACCATCTTATAGGGACCTTTGGCAAGTACTTGTATTTCAGATGACGCACCTTCAGGACCCAAAGAATGTACCTATTAATTTTGCGCAAATCGTATCAGCACCATAAAAAATGTAGATAGAATGAAGATTAACTCGCATAACTGTAATTCACCTACATGAGATTCAAACCACTTATGAAATTTTCATTCATCAATTTGTTTTGTTCACGTGGTGGTAGTCTTCTTGGTCTAGCCCTTCGTTTGATGTCCCTAACAAATTCGCTAAAAAACAAGCAATTGAAATAAGAATAAAAAAGTAAGTTAATATCAAACTCCGCAGTTTTCACTGTATTCGATTTAAATTCAAAAACAACTTACTTTCGAAATGGTTCCACTGATGCATGGTGGTCTAGCACATATCGATGTGCCTGTTCCCACGCTAAGTTATCTAGCTCAAATGCATCAACTTTACCAATAGTAGTGCCAGCGGTATCAAAAAGATATTGAGCACCATCAAGGTTGTAAACGTCTGGATTTCTACGTGGTCTACTACAAGATGTCTCCACACCCAGCAAATACCTGGAAAAAAAATGTGAGCACTCCTCTGATAGATATCCCAGGACTATTGACCCTTCAGGATATGCTCTATTTTTCACATAACCCTTTAGCCGGTATAGGTACCTGAACATGTACAATTAATGAATTAGAGCAGATTAGGGGATTAAAAGAAATGAGCTTTTGAAAATTCAATTTCGTAAGATGAATGAATTCTTTTACCTCTCAATGGGGTACATCCACCGATAGTGAACAGGACCGCCGATTCTGGCTTCACCAGCAAGGTGGATTATCAAGTGAATCATTATAGTGAAGAACGATGGAGGAAATATCATCTCCATTTTACTAAGTGTCAATGCCGCCTGCTGCTCCAATTGGTCCAGATCTTCAACACGAAGCATTCTTGAGCAAATACCTTTATATATGCTACAAAGATCTTTCAGGACAGTAGTGACTTGCTCACACATTGAAGACCTTAGGGCCACAGGAAGGAGATCCTGCATTAGGATGTGGTAGTCGTGTGACTTTAGACCCTGAAGCCTCTTCTCTTTAAAGTTGACACATCTTGCCATGTTAGAAGAATAGCCATCAGGGACTTTAAGTTCAAGTAGTACTTTGCAAAACAATTCCAACTCCGATTTTGATATTGAATAGATTGCAGGAGGTAGGAGTACTTTCCCGTTCGGCAATTCTTCTGGGTGCAACTCATGTCGGATGCCTATTGACTTCAAATCAAGTCGGCTCTTGAGATTGTCCTTTGTCTTCCGACCATCTCCCATAACTGTTCCTATACAATTCTCACCAATATTTTTTCCGATATGCATCACATCTAAATTATGTCGCAGTAAGTTGAATTCCCAATACGGCAACTTGAAGAAAATACTCTTCTTCTTCCATGCACCTAAACTCGTCATGTTTTGATCCTCATCTTCGCCATATAGATCGGTCTCCTCACCTTGCTCCGGTCTTGCCCTTTTCTTGCCCTTTGTCCTGACTTCTGGTTCTTTTCCATATTTGAATTGATGACCATCTACCCGCCTCAAAATATCTGAACCAGAAGAAGACCCAGGAGCATGTTCCCACTCGTCGGTACCATCAAATGTCGCTGCCTCTGCCCGAAATATATGTGTGTCAGGCAACCATCTCCTATGACCCATATAGCAAAACTTTCTGCCATTGTACAACCAGCTTGAACTAGTTTGGTCAGCACAACATGGACATGCATAACGTCCTTTAGTACTATATCCAGATAAATTTGCATATGCTGGAAAATCATTGATTGTCCAAGACAATACGGCCCGAAGAGAAAATGTTTCTTTAGCCACAGCATCATAGGTTGGAACACCCACCCACAACTTCTGAAGTTCATATATTAACGGTTGTAGGTACACATCTATATCATTTCCAGGACCTTTCGGTCCAGGAACTATCATGGACAAAATAAATGAGGACTGCTTCATGCATTTCCAAGACGGCAAATTGTATGGTATCAACACAACCGGCCATATGCTGTATGTACTACTCATTTGCCTGAAAGGGTTGAAACCATCACTAGCTAGTCCAAGTCTCACATTTCGAGGATCTTCCGCAAAATCAGGATATCTTTCATCAAATTTTTTCCAAGATTGAGAATCAGCAGGATGTCTAAGAATCCCATCATTAGTGCGACCTTCAGCATGCCATTTCATATCAGAAGAAGTTTTCGTAGATATAAACAACCTTTGTAGCCTAGGAATCAGAGGAAAGTAACGCAGTATTTTGGCAGGCTTCTTTTTCCTACTTCGCTTAGTAGATCCACTGGCTCCCTCGTCTTGATTTGGTCTTTCTTTCCATTTCGAAGAACTGCGCACTTCGCAATTCTCCAGACTTTCCTTACCACTCGTGAAAAGCATACAGTCATTTGGACATGCTGCTATCTTCTCATATCCTAGATCGAGGGAACTTAGGAATTTTTTGATTTTATAGGCTGAGTTTGGAATACAGATTTCAGGAAATGCTTCATTCAACAATTCAAGTAGCATAGTGAATGACTTAGCAGACCACCCGTTTAAACATTTAATCTGAAATAGTCTGACAATGAATGAGAACTTAGAAAATTTGGTGCAGTCGCGGTACAACGGAGTACTAGCATCTTCAAGTAACTTAGCGAAGGATTCTTGCTGCTTATTATTTTCAGGGGTGGGGCCAGACATTTCCTCGTCCACCCCACCACCAATCTGGTTTGTTTTTGTTGACTCATTGTGAACTTCGGTTGTTGGGTTATTGGTGTGGAAAGGAACATTATGAATCCCCATGGCATCTTGTAACAAAGCATGCATCTCATCGGGAACGCTTAAGTCTTCATTCACTAAGGGTCAGCTTCATTTTCTAATACAACCGGACGAACAGGAGCTGCCGTATGATCCTCTCCATGACAAAACCACCTTGTGTACCCTTGAAGAAAACCGTTGACAGCCAAGTGTGTATGTACTACGTCACATGTCCTCAGCATACAATTTGTACAGCGGAGGCATGGACAAAGGATTAGGTTGGGATCACGGGAATGTCGTTTGGCAAAGATAATAAAATCTTTAATACCATCACGGTACTCCTTGGATAATCGTGGTTTACTAATCCAACTTCTATCCATTATATCAATAGCACACAGTCTGAAATAAAAATTTGATATATTAAATAGTAATAACAGTAAAAGGCATTTTGTATATTAAATTTCACCTATTTGAAAACCATCCCTAGCTGCAAATAAATAAACGATATAATCTTTAATTGTAAAATAAAGAAATTGTGGTTCCAAAAAATGTACAAAAAAAACTACATCTTAACACAATCTACTCTATTCACACAACGCTAAACTACCTTTTGTGGAAATTATCACAACCACCTTAGTGGTATTTTATCGCACACCCTGTGTTCGAGCATAAAAAAAAATCGACTATAGTCTCCCCTGTATTTGGCTTTCCGTTCAAGGAGATGATGATGGTAAAGGGTATTTTGCTGATGAAGAGGAATCGGCCGAATAATGAGCGCGTCCTGCTGTAACTACGGTAACAAGAAGAACTGATGACTCATGAACTATTCTGTTCATGACTACTAATAATCACTTATCTCATAATAATAATAATAATAATAATAATAATAATAATAATACTAAACAAAAGAAACTAATATGGCTACTAATAAGTTTTTCTAAAATAATTCTTCATCCCAACTAAATCATTGATGCTTGTAGCGCCAAAAGAAACCTGCACGAGGTTTGTTCAGCCCAAATCTTGTACAGATTTGGAGGTTTTTGGTAAAAAACATGCCAAGATGCCAATCAGATGCATGAAATCAGCTTCATTAACAGTAAAAGAAAAATGAAAATGTCCAGTATGTAAGCATATATTTTTCAGAGTGAACCAATTGTTGTACATAGCCGGAGGATTTTGGCATACAGCTATAGCATCCTCAATTCACAGTATACCCATTTTGGTCAAAAAAACATGTCAAAATGACAATCAGATGCATGGGATAAGCTTCAATTCATTAACAGTGAAAGAAAATGGGGATGCTAGCAGCATACTTAGATTGGAAGTGAACCCATTTTGGTATAAAAAACCATGCCAAGGATTGCAATCAGGTTACTTTAACAGTATCTGAAAATGAAAAATTTCCCATTATCTGAACCCATTTTGTTAAAAAATCATGCCTAAGATGGCAATCAGCTTCTCTAACAGTTTCTGAGAATGAAAATTTTCATTATCTGAGCTTATATGTTGCTCTACTACTTCTTTAGCCCAACTAAATCTAAAATCCAATTGTTGTGCATATCCGGCCAGAGGATTTTGGCATACGTACCTATAGCATACTCAGTTCACAGTGAACCCATTTTGGGTAAATAAACATGCATGCCAAGAAGACAATCAGATGCATGAAATCAGCTTCATTAACAGTGAAAGAAAATGGACATGCTAGCAGCATACTTAGTTTGGAAGTGAACCCATTTTTTGTTAAAAAATCATGCCTAAGATGGCAATCAGTTTCTCTAACAGTTTCTGAGAATGAAAATTTCCCATTATCTGAGCTTATATGTTGCTCTACTACTTCTTTAGCCCAACTAAATCTAAAATCCAATTGTTGTGCATATCCGACCGGAGGATTTTGGCATACGTACCTATAGCATACTCAGTTCACAGTGAACCCATTTTGGGTAAAAAAACATGCATGCCAAGAAGACAATCAGATGCATGAAATCAGCTTCATTAACAGTGAAAGAAAATGGGTATGCTAGCAGCATACTTAGTTTGGAAGTGAACCCATTTTGTGTTAAAAAACCATGCCAAAGATTGCAATCAGGTTACTTTAACAGTATCTGAAAATGAAAATTTCCCATTATCTGAGCTTATATGTTGCTCTACTAATTCACTGTGCCCAACTAAATCTAAAATTCAATTGTTGTGCATATCCGGCCGGAGGATATTGGCATACGTACCTAGAGCATCCTCAGTTCACAGTGAACCCATTTTGGGTAAAAAAACAAACATGCCATGAAGACAATCAGATGCATGAAATCAGCTTCATTAACAGTAAAAAAAGATGAAAATTTCCATTATCTAAGCATATATTTTTCTATTAATTCTTCATCTTAACTAAACCATTCATGTTAAGGAAATCAAGATGAATAAACTGAAAGAAGCTGCTTTTTTTGAAAAAAAAAGGAAATCAAGAGATCATACCGAAGAGAGAGAGAGAGAGCGGGGCGACGAGGGCGGGGGCGTAGGAGAGAGAGAGAGAGCGGGGCGACCGCCGATTTGCCTCCAAATATAGAGAGGGAAGAGGAAAATCGAAAAGGACGAAGGGAAGAAGGGACGATTTCGAAAGGTCGAAGGCCGTCGAAGAGGACGAAGCAGCGGAGGCAAACGCGCGGGAAGTAGAGCGAGGAAGGAGGGAAACGAAGCGCCCCTTCCTTTTTTTTTTTTTTGGGTTGGGGATTTGGGAAAATGGCGAGCGAAAGATTAGGGTTCGCGGGTTTTATCGCAGTTATTCACCGGCATTTTAATTAGACACGCCGGTGAATTTGTCCGTATATTCGCCGGCGTTTATAATAAAAACGCCGGTGAATAATAAACTTCACCGGCATTTTTAAGTAAAACGCCGGTGAATACTAACATACGCCGGCATTTTAAATCGGCCGCTGGCATATGACCATCCCATCTGGCGCCCAATTCCTACTCGCTCCCTACCCCGGCGCTACTAGTAAAATGCCGGGGAATAATCGCCGGTAAAACCAGTATCTTTTGTAGTGAAATATTAAAATATTTGTTAATAACAACCAAAATAACTGAGAAACTTCCTAAGGAAATACAAAAAGAGATAACAAACAAAGTATTAGATTATAGGAATGAAGAAGCAAGTTGGAATTACCAACACACTACAAACAGTAACAGAATCGACGGCATTTTTTCCATAATGGCCGGCGTTTTGAAAACGCCGGTGATTGGTTTCTTGGCATTTCATAAAATGCCGCCGCAAGTGCCGTCCTTGCCGCTGCCGGGGAAACTATTAGATTCCCCGGCGCAAATGAAGCGTCGGAGAAGTTTTGAAAAGTCCCCGGCGTTTTATAAATGCCGGCAATTTGCTTTTGAATTTTTAAAATTTTTTACCGTTACTTAATATACCCTGGCGTTGGTAAACACCAGGAATTGTTTTATTCTTGCTGAATCAATATTTCCACTCCTCCACAAATTATGAAACCCATAGAATGATAATCATATTGTTGAAAGTCACAAATTATCACAAACTCCACTACTCCACAAATTATTACAAATTATCACAAACTCTACTACTCCACAAATTATCACAAATTATCACAAACTCTACCACTCCACAAATTATGAAACTCAAAAATTATCAAACAAACACTCCTTGAAACTTTCATAAAACAAAGATCTTTCAACTTTCATAGTACTATTTATACATCATATAAAGTTCTTTCAACTTCAAAATATACATCACATAAAGTCTCTGAGATTTCTTACAACCAAGATTTCAACCAAGATTTCTTACAATTTTACCGCATCCAAGAGCAAAAACACACTTCGTAAAACATAGAAACCTGAAAATGAAATTGATGTGTGGCTTCTTACAATTTTGTCAAATAATTTGCCTCCATTGACGTATTCGAGTACCGAGTAAATTTTGGTTTTGCTTGCTGAGACCTGAAAATAATAGTGAAGAAAACTATCAGGATAGTGTTACAACTTCAACTATTTACGTTATAATAAGGAAAAACCATCAAATAGAATAGAAGAATTGAGTGATTACTTATTGATAAGACTATTGTGGTTGAATCCTCAGTAATAGCTACCCAAAGTAGGTCATTAATTTGAATGCAATTCAGATATTTAGATATTTTTGTAACCTAAGATTTAATCTTTAAACCTGCATTAGTACAGTTCTTTATCCTTAGCTGATGATCTCAATTGTTTCTTCACATTAGCCATTCAGACTCGCATTTACTCCAAGTAGGATAGCAGAGAAAAATAGAAACATATGACACTTTCCTTCATTCTGTTAAGGATCATCTTTCTGTCAAATAACACTTCACAAATACCTTAATCCAAGTCTACAATGGTCTTCTTCTGGTGATCGACATATTAACCATAATTCTATCAATTTTTTCTGCCTGACGATGTAATTGGTCTCCATTACATGCACACAAACAATCTCATCGAATTTCTTACACAAAAATAACTGACGATGGCTAATGATAAATAAGGTGTACTTCTTGTCAGTTACAGTTTGGTTGCTCAGAAGGCCAGACACCATTATCAGTTCTGATTAATTGGGCTAGATCTCTTTATTTTACACTTTTACAGCCAACAAAAACAGTTGCCAAATATTCATGAGATCTTGCAAAGCTTTATATTAGATATGTCACATGAGAGAGATGACAACAACTCCAAGTCTGCTGTATTGATTTTCCATGCACGAGAATAATAACATGGTGAAAGATAGCTTTCTGTTCATAAGTCATTTATATTGTAGCCTTCCATCATGGTGTAAACGCCAACTTAGTCGTTTCTATATTTGGTGGCTCATCAATGTGATTGGATGGACAGTTCAAGTCATCATAAAATGTTTCATGTTTATGTCATTTTTAAGATTATCCAAAACAAAAAGTGTCAATTTTTACTAGTGTTTTACTTGCAATAGCTATAAGACCAAAACATCGAACTGTGAAAATTTTAATGGAGTAACACTTACAGGTTGAGGTAATGATGTTTATGGTGTTAATGTATTATCTTAAAGCATTCTACAGTAACCAAGATTTCTAAATTATTTTTGCATGTTTTTCATTGTTTCAACCTATGTTTTTGTTGGGCTCTTGTGTCTCCCTCTTGACTCTTTCAACTATTTTACTGATTCCTTCACACGTGCGAGCAAGAAACTAGTGAAAGATCTATCTAAAAATGACCTACAAGACATTATTGTATTAAAGATAATAAATAATACAATCTGATGTATCCATAACTTAAATAACTCACGAAGTTTGTCCCTTTCAATCGACTACAGAACGAAGGCGGTAGTAGGTATGAAGTAGTCCAGTAAGTTAACCTTATTTATTATTGGTCTCTACTGTGTTTTATGGGGGTAAAAGTGAAGAGAAGAGGGCAAGAAGGCAGGAGGAAGACCAAGGGTTAACAACACATATCCTTGATGACCACTCAAGAGTTAAATAATATCAATAGTTAATAAGATAACAAGCAACTGATGCATCCATACATAAAAAAGTGAAGCTAATAAGATTGTAATACCTAAGAGATGAGAAAATTCCGCATAGAGTGTACGTCTAGCGATGCCGTTGACGGGATCACGATCGCCGGCTTCCTCTTCATTCAGACGACTGGATGATGTCGGGTCTCTATCACCTTGCTATATAAGAAATAAGTATGAAATGATGATAAGCTTTGAGTAATATATATATATATATAGATATATATATATATATATATATAGAGAGAGAGAGAGAGAGAGAGAGAGAGAGAGAGAGAGAGAGAGAGAGAGAGAGGAGTGATCCAATGAGAAACATCTTAAAATGAGAAAATGAGAAACATTAATTCTAACCATTGGATTTGAGAGAATTGAGATGAATGATGAGATGAAAGGCTCTAATTTATTTGGATTAGTAATTAAAAAAACCGGTTTATTTTAACTAATCTATATAAAAAAACCACCAAACAAAAACTCAAACATCACTTCCCCATCTTATACACAAAAAACAAACCAAACAAAAAAAAAAAAAATATATTAACACCAAAAATTATTCCCCCTCCCGTTCCCCTCTTCGCTCCGCAATCGAAGAATCGCATGCTCAAGGTAGAGTCACCTGCAGAGATCAACACTTGGGAACTAATGAAGGACCTGAGTTCCCCTGCCATCAAACCCTCAAACTTCTCGAACTCGCCGAGGAACCCAAAGAGGAGGCTTCTTGGTAAGGAGAACTGCTCCCCTACAGACAGCACCCCGAACCCGAACCGGAACCGGGTTTTGAGACCCTTTAGTTCTTCTGCCAATAGGCAGTCACAATCACCACTTGATGTCAAGGGTCAGAAGTTAGAGAAAGATCGCGGGGAATCGAAAATATTTAGGGAGGAGTTGAGGGAGTTGATGGGGAAGTTGAGGATTCCTTTGTTGTTTGTGAAGGGGAGGTTGATTGGGGGAGCTGAGGAGGTGCTGAAGTTGGAAGAGAAAGGGAAGTTGGAGGTGTTGTTGGAAGGGATTCCGAAGAGGCATTATTAGAAGCACTGGCTGAAGAACTGAAGCCTGATACCATTCACTTTTCTTCGAAATTATCATCCATCAAGAGTGTTGTCTTGAATGATTCGTCGACTGTTACCGATCTGCATCTAGACGACGGAACAATTATCAGAGCAAAAGTACCTATAAGAATTAAGATACATACTATATATATAAATCGTGCTGTTTATTTTATTTTTTTTTGTTTGGTTTGTTTTTTGTGTAAGGTGGGGAAGTGATGTTTTGGTTTTTGTTTGGTGGTTTTTTTTATAGATTAGTTAAAATAAACCGGTTTTTTTAATTACTAATCCAAATGAATTAGAGCCATTCATCTCAATTCTCTCAAATCCAATGGTTAGAATTAATATTTCTCATTTTCTCATTTTAAAATGTTTCTCATTGGATCACTCCTATATATATATATATATATATCTCAAAGCACATAAAAAATTGTAATATATATCAAATTGCAAGTAGTTTTACTTACTTTTTTTTGAACATTTGTTATATATATATATATATATATATATATATATATATATATATATATCAAACTGCAAGTAGTTTTATCAATTGATAGACACAATTAGATAAGAACAATACTGTATATAATTTCTAACATGTCTCGGTATGTTAGCAGGGTTCTGAACATTTGTTTCCCCCATTATATGTGCTATATGTGCAACTGTTGCCTTAAGCTCTGCGACTTGCGTCTCTAGAATAGATATCTTCCCATCTCTAGGATCCGGCTGTGTTGATGAAGCACAAGTTCGAGAGGGTGTTGGTCCTAACCTCTTCCTACGCACACGGCCATGGCACTCCGGACCAATGTTTTCGACCAACGCCTGGTGTTGAAGCTGCACTATATCAACCGGTGTTGTGGGGAAGTTGGCGGTGGAAGCGGATGATAGTTTGGCATACCTATTTCGAGCAGTTCTCTGTTTAAAAAAAAATAAAAAATTCCAAAAGCATGTGATATGTGATTCATTGTTAAGGTATATTACACATCAATTAAGTACATTTAAGATAGAAAAACTATTACTGATATCGTCGCTGCCTTTGAGGACGGAAATACGCCTTGTGAGTTCATGTGGGTTGCGTCGAAGAAATCTAAATTGCCGTACTGATCCGCACCTCCTCGCTCCACATCCTACATATATTAGAATACATAGGGAATTATAAAATCAATTACGTATACTATTCAAATGAAAATCAAAACACTTAGATATACCATTATTGCGCGTCGTCTTGCAAAGCTTGTACCTCCTGAAGTGTGCAGCACGTCCTGTGCATCCCTACTTGCACGACCTCTTTCAGCTCTCTTCTACACATAAATAAAATTATTACAATCACAATAAGATTTAATAAGCCAAATATCATATCAAAATATATTACATCATATACTACATTTTTTTGATTACCTTCCCTTCGGGTGTACTCCAAAAATGACAAAGAAATTCCCAATCAGAACGCACGACACCTCTCGGAACTACTCTTGTGTTCTCAACCATTGTTCGGTTCTCGTCATAATATTCTACCTTAAGCTTAACCTTATAGTCTCTCCAATTATTGGACATAGATTTATTTACCCAATCGGCATCAAGAACCGCCGGGTAATCAAATTTTTGCTGCAATAGTCATGAATCAATTTCATATATTTAAGAATTTAGGGCACAAGATAACTACCTCAAAGCATTAAACTACAACTACAAGATAATGACTCAGGTTTACTACAATTGACTCAAATCTTGTAACTTATGCTAATAACTTAAAGTTAACTTTGTCTTTATGCTAATTACTGCTAGCATGAGAACCAAGGGAAACTTGTGACACTAGAGTAGTGATATCAGCTTATGTATAAGGTGGTAAGCTGAAACTAGAATCAGGGGTATCAGGTGGACTAGAGTTGTGAATTCAATTTGGTGGGTAAGGCCTTGTATGATCTACACTGTGCTTCTTGATATGCATACCTGCATGTATCATAGAATGTGAGATCAAGTTGTAAACCTTTTTTTTTACTTTTGAATCAAATGTCTCAGAGTTTTCTACAGCTAAGGAAACGTGTTTTAGAAATCTAATGATACATGGATACATGGATATGATACAGGGTATACAACAAAGAACTATAATGATACATGGATATGGAAATGTTACAGGTATACTGCAATGATAAATGTGTTACAGTCAGCATATTTCAGCTGAGCTTCAAAACAGAGAAACTGTGATGTTTATAGAGCAAGTTTCCTTCTTATTTTAATTAAAAATTCAAGGAATCACCTAAAAGATCAAAATTGTATCAAAATTGTGAATCTTGTGAATAAACCTCCTCTTTTGATTTGGTTCACTACAAGTGACTTGCATGCAAGCTGCAACTGACTTGCATGCAAGTAGAACTGCAAGTACAAGTGACTTGGTTGCAATATAAAATCAAGTAGCGTATTTGGTTCACTACAAGTGACTTCATGCAAGCTGCAGCTGCAAGAAGAACTGAACTTCAGCATTCCAAAATGTGCAAGTTTCTGCTAGCAAATTAAGCTCTAACTCACAAGATAAATGGATGGTACCAAGATAAATGTCCAGCACCATATTATATATTGAAACCAAAGGATACTAAGAAATACTGTACAAATGGATGGTACCTTGAGAACTTCAACAGCTCTAGCCTTGGTCGCTATGGGGATTTTTGTCCATCTATCGTATGATAGTGGAAGATACTCCGAATTCCTTGCAATCAACCCCATGAACGATGTGAAGGTCACGACATTTTTTCCTATGGCTGATGATCCCCGTTCACCTCCACTAGAATTTTTTGACCAGCGGGTAGCTTCCATACATCATTTAACTTCGTCGCTCCCCGGGTCTTTTTTTGGGGGGGTGGCTGGGTGCTCCCTTCACCTACCTCTAAGTGGTTATCCTCCTCGTTTAGAGGTTCCTCACTCCTTTGACTAAGCACCGTATTCCTTCGCTGCATAATTCACACCTATTGACAAAATCAATAAATTATAAATAGTATAAAAATGCAATATTTAATTCACATTTCAAAGACAAGGCAAAATAATTGATAAATAAAGTTAATTCAAATTATGCATGAATGTGTTGATACTTCACAGTAGTGGGATAATTCAAAGTTACTTCACAGTAGAATGCTCATATATATATATATATATATATATATATATATATATATATATATATATATATATATATATATATATATATCAAGTAAGAGTCACAAAGTGTTACCATGAAGTGTTCTCAACGAGTATATATATTTTGATTAAATGCACCACATCAACGTTCTAGAGAATCATAAAATTTCTCTAGATAACACCAGATACCATATTGTAAATATATATATATATATATATATATATATATATATATATATATATATATCAAGTAAGAGTCACAAAGTGTTACCATGAAGTGTTCTCAACGAGTATATATATTTTGATTAAATACACCACATCAACGTTCTAGAGAATCATAAAATTTCTCTAGATAACACCAGATACCATATTGTAACGTACTCATATTCAGGTGAAGATACCCAAAAAAACTCACTCACGCATTTGACACCAACTTCATCGTATTTCTTTCAGTCAGCATAACCAGTATTTATGGTCTAAAAAAACAAAATTCCAACTGAGTGAATGAACTAAAAAGTTATTACTGCAACACAACTTTATAATAACCATTGTTGCCAATGTCATTGAAATTTTTGATAACCATTGTTGCCAATGTTATCAGCACAACTTCAATAGCATTTATCCAATTTAACTACACTACTTTCAGCGGACATCCTTATCATTTGTGAAACCAGCTATTTCTCAAGAATTTTACTACCACAAATCTTCTCCATATAAATGAACAAAGACTATATCTACATATCTTCGTTTTTCTTCACATCTTTTCATCAATCATTGTAACAACTAACACGTAAATAGAAAGAATATTTAATTTCTAACAAATTGTTTCTTTTCTTAATCTATGCTCAATTACATTTTCAATATGGTATCAACCGAGACAATACAATGCAATCTTGTAAACACATAATTAACAATTCAAATATGTTTCAAAAGTTATTGTTATTCAATACTATCCAATACATTCCCTGGCTCTCCATCAGTGCGTAGCCAATTAGGTTTACTATTGTCATTTGATATGTTTACATCAAACCTAGGAAATTCAGCAGCAACAAAAATGTTAGTGACATCTTCGTCCTCATCATCTGATGTCTCTTCCAACTGATATACATCTTTTGGTTGCATAATAAGAGCCACGTAAGATTTAGGCGAAGCTGGATCTTCAACATAGAACACTTGGAGGACTTGAGATGGGAAGACAAATAGTTCATGGCTGATGTGTGTGCCAGTATGAATCAAATTTGAAAAGTTTACAATTGCGAAACCTAAAGTATCTTTGTTTTGGGGATAATTCTTATCCATACCGGCCCAGTCCGCACGAAATAAGACAACTCGAAAATGACCGAAATAATCTAACTCGATGATATCCGTGAGTACCCTATAATAGTCAACATCTTCATCAACTGGATTTGTGTCATTCTTAGAAGCATAACTTCTTGTCTTTGACGTCACTACAATTCCACTATTCTGGGACTTTAAATAACGTTCATGATCCTTAGTATGAAATCTGAATCCGTTATATATGTATCCCTTAAATCTTCTAACCGTCTTATGTGGACCATTAGCAAGAATCTTGATTTCAAGTGATACCAAATCATCATGCACTTCAGAACCTATAGGATGTGATGATAAACCGTATTAGTAAAATTAAGAATATTCTAACAAAAAAGAGTACACGATAATTTGGAACATTCTTACATAGTCTTTAAGCCACATATGAAATCTTTCATTCATCATCTTATTTTGGTCACGTGGTCTTAATTTCCTTGTTCTAGAATTCATTTTCATTTCACAGATAAATTCTCTGTAAATATTTAAAAGAACGAAATATAATTAGATTTACATTATTCAAATCGATTTTAATTAAATATAAACCAACCCAATTATGACTTACTATCGGAATGGCTAAACTGTTGCATGATGATCTAGCACATATCGATGTGCTTGTTCCCATATTAAGTTATCTAACTCAACCGCATCAACTTTACCAATGGTATTTCTAGCAGTTTGAAAGAGATAATGTGCCTCACCAAGGTTGGACCTAATTGGGTTTCTCCTTGGTCTAGTAAGACATGTCTCGACACCCTGAAGATATCGGGAACAAAAATTGGAGCACTCTTCCGAGAGATAACCTTCTGCTATTGAGCCTTCTGGATGTGAACAATTTTTAATATATCCCTTAAGTCGATAAAGATACCTATACATGTAAATAGTTAGATCAAAAAAAGTATTCACATTATCCAAATTCGAGGTATACAATTAACAAATATGAATAACTACCTCTCAATGAGATACATCCACCGATAATGTACCAGCCTACCAAGTCTTGCTTTGCCTGCTAGATGAATGACCAAGTGAATCATTATAGTGAAGAACGAATGGGGAAATATTCTCTCCATCTGACAAAGTACCAAAGCAGCACGTTGCTCCAACAGGTTAATGTCTTCAACACGTAGAACCCTTGAGCAAAGTCCTTCATAAATGCTACACAGATCCTTGATGACGGTAGTGACTTGGTCGCACATTGAGAACCTTAAAGCCACAGGAAGGAGATCCTACATCAAGATGTGGTAGTCATGTGACTTTAGACCCTGAAGCCTCTTCTCCTTATCATTGACGCACCTTGCTATGTTAGATGAATAGCCATTGAGAACTTTAAGCTCCTGTAGAACTTTGCATGCAATACATTGCTGGAGGAAGGCGCACTCTGCCATTCTGTAAATATTCAGGGTGCAACTCGTGTTGTATGTCCAACGCAGCTAAATCAAGACGACACTTAAGATTGTCTTTTGTCTTCCGATCATCTCCCATAATAGTCCCTACACAATTTTCACTAATATTTTTTCCGATATGCATCACATCTAAATTATGGCACAATAAATTGAATTCCCAGTACGACAGTGTAAAGAAAATGCTCTTCTTCTTCCAGGACCCTAAATCAACAATGTCATCACATTCATCTTCATCGTTGTCGTCATCCCTTGCCCTTTTCTTGCCTTTTTTTATGGCTTCTACTTCCTTACCATAATTGAAATGATGACCATGTAGCCGCCTTAACACATCGGACCCAGATGATATTTCAGGTGAATGTTCCCACTCCTCCACCCCATCAAAAGTTGTAGTTTCCGTCCTAAAATTGTGTGTGTCAGGCAACCATCCTATATGACCCATGTAGCAGAACTTTCTCCCATTATATAGCCATCGTGAAGTAGTTTTATCAGCACAACAAGGACATGCATTACGCCCTTTGGTGCTATAACCGGATAAATTTTCATACGCAGGAAAATCATTGATTGTCCAAGTCAATGCAACTCGAAGACGGAATGATTTCTTAGTTGTTATATCATATGTTGGAACACCCTCCCACAACTGTTGGAGCTAATCTATTAAAGGCTGAAGATAGACATCTATATCATTTCCAGGGCTTTTCGGTCCAGAAACTATTGTGGACAAAATAAATGACGATGGCTTCATACACTTCCAAGGCGGTAGATTATACGGTATCAACACTACAGACCATATGCTGTATGTACTACTCGTTTGCCGAAATGGGTTAAAACCATCACTGGCTAATCCAAGTTGCACGTTGCGAGTATCTTCAGCAAAATCAGGATATCTTTCATCAAAACTTTTCTATGCAGCAGAATCCGCCGGATGTCTGAGAATTCCATCATTCTTCCTCCCCTCAGCATGCCATCTCATATCAGAAGAAGTCTTAGATGACATAAACAACATTTTTAGCCTAGGAATCAAAGGAAAGTAGCACATCTGTTTTGCTGGCTTCTTTTTCCGCCTTGATTTAACCATCCTACTTGCATCTTGTTCTTCATTCGGAACACCTTTCCATTTTGAAGTACCACAAATTTCACAGTTCTCCAGACTCTCCTTATCCCCCCTAAATAACATACAATCATATCGACATGCAACTATGTTCTCATACCCCAGATCAAAATATTTAAGGAATTGTTTTATTCCATATGCTGAATTTGGGAGACAAATTTTAGGAAATGCTTCATTCAACAATTTAAGAAACATTGTAAAGGATTTGGCAGACCAACTATTCAAACATTTGATCTGAAATAACCTCACGATGAATGAGAACTTTAAAAATTTGATGCAATCACGATACAAGGGTGTACTAGCATCCTCCAACAACTTACTAAATGCTTCAAATTCTTTGTTAAATTCAGAGTTTTGCCTTCCCTCCTCCACTCCACCCTCGTCTCCATCAGTGTGAGAGGTTTCGGTTGGTTCATCATAGACTTGGGTTGCTGAACTATTTGTGTGCATTGGATTGTTGTGAATCCCAAAAGCATCCCGCACTAAATTTTGCATCTCATTGGCAAGACTGTCTTCGTCATTCACTAAGGGTTCATTTTCCTCTTCCAACAAATCTTGTCCAACCGGAACCGATGTGTCACGCTCTCCATGACAGAACCACAGTGTGTACCCTTGCAGAAAACCATTAATCACCAAATGTGTTTGTACTTCGTAGTATGGAAGCAAATGACAGTTTACGCATCGGCGACATGGACAAAGGATAAAGTTGGGATCACGAGAATGTTTCATGGCAAAGATAATGAAATCTCTAACACCATCTCGATACTCTTTGCATAATCGTGACTTACTCATCTAACTTTTATCCATTTCAATAATATCACTCAATCTGAAAATTAAATTTCATAAAAGATAGCTATTCAGAAAGAGAGATTGAGACCCTCACAAATTAAAATATTCTTTTTTAATGAACACTGGGCTGTTTGGAGTGGATGAAGGTTTGGTATGCTTTTGAAAACAATCAAATTCATACTTCACATTCTAGGTGTGATGGTGAACTAAGAGTGAAATAGAAACTGACATAGATGTAATACAAAACTTGATCTGAGTGTTCATCCTGAAACTTTGTTCTACACTAGTTTTTGCAGTCTTGCAATTAGTTCTCTTCTAATAGTATAAAAGCATATTTCGATGATGTTATTGTATACTTCTACAATTCTTCATTTAATCCTCAATTAAATCTATCTTTGAATAACCCTCAATCCTTAATTGCATTAACTAACCTAGCTAGCTATTAGCAGTTTAAATCACTATGTCCGAGTTTGAAGTATCATTCATATATTGTTCAAATTTAGTTATACACTACTATATATGTACACAGTAACATCAAAATGAAATGATTACATACACAATATCATCAAAATGGAATGATGAACAATCTATTCATTGCAAAAATACAGTTAATCATAATTTTATCCATTAAAAAATAAAATTAGCTTTTATTGAAATTTAGTCACCTAAAAGGAAGATATAATGTCCGCGAACAAACTGAAAAATATAAGGGAACATATGAAAATTCTGTCAAACATAAGAATAAAATGAATGTTAAGAACTTTATCATCTACAACACTTTCCCCTAGTAAGAAGTTACTAATTTAGGCTTGGTTTCCCACAACAGCATGCCTAATTTATTGCTCGCCAATCCAAACTGTTCAGTTGTTCAAAGAAGAAAAATACTTGTCTAGTTAATGGAACCAACCAAGATAATTTCTCTTGTGAAATTACTAAACCTGTTCTGGATTCCCATGTACCATTCTAAGTATCAATTACAGCTATCACACAAATAAGAATTAAGTACTTAGACCCATTAATAATTTGCAAGTGAGAGCAAGCGCACATATACACATGTGCCAATTTACAGCCTAATAACTTCATAATCCACCTTGCCCAATCTTGAAATTGATGTTTAACTTCATAATCCACCTAATGACAATTTACAGCCTAATGACAATTTACAGCCTAATAACTTCATAATCCACCTTGTTCCAACCTAATAACTTCATAATCTAAACATGAAGCATGACAAAGTGCAAAATTCAATACTAAGGGTAAGAAAGTCACCTTATAAACAGACCCAAATCCACCTTGCCCAATCTTGCAGCTTGTTTGGAACCCTTGCGCACAATCCCTCAGGGTCTTGTAAGAATACCTAACTAAACTCCTACCTGTTATATAATCAACCAAAATCCGCACCATAAACCAACAAAATTCAAAAAACCCAAATCCGTAGATTGCATAAAAATACTACCAGGTAACGGTGGCGGCGATGAGATCCAACGGCAGCGGCGATGAGATCCAACGGCGGCAGGCGGCGAGATTGAACGGCAGCAGGCAACGAGATTGAGATCGAGCATGCGACGAGATTGAAATCGAAGAAAAAAAGAGGAATGAAGTAGTGATTGGGGTGTTAGAGAGGTAGGGTCTCGTCGAAATCGAAGAGGAACGAAATCGAAGAGGAACGAAATCAGAGGTAGGGTTTTCGGAGAGATAGGGTTTTCGGAGAGATAGGAGAGAGGCACGAGTAATTTAGGGCGCGAGTAATTAGGGGCGAGTGAAAAAGAGAGAGGGAAGTGGGGAATATAGGGCGCGGGTGGGGGGGTTTTCCCCGGCGTTTGCCAGCACCGGGGATTTGTGAAATCCCTAGCACTTTTTAATAAATGCCGGGGAATCCCCCGGCAAAACACCCCAAACGCCGGGGAATTTACGCCAGATATTCCTCTTTATTTTGTAGTGACACCTGCTAACATATAGAATATTAGGCTACGTATGGTCAATAGTACAAAAGTAGAAATATTAAATTCAAAAACTAAATCAGAAATTTATATGATAAATATACAAGAGTTGTAAGAATATTACAATGGTCCAGAGTTTGTAGGAACTATAAAAAAAAGTTTTAAAAATCATAAATAAGAACATAAAAGAATTAGGTAGTTATATAACCGAAGACACAGAAGAAGAACTAGGCATAACAGAAGAAGGTATGAAGGAGTTAGAAGCCATAACAAAGCTTAATACAAATATTTTAGAAATAGAAAATTTAACGGCAAATCCCAATTCAGAGGAAGTAGAGGAAGCCTTAAAAATCTAGATATAACGAATGAAGAAATAAAAAAGGATAAAGAGAAAGAAAAGATTATAGCAAAACCTACAAAAAATTCCAACTGATATGTACAAAATCTTAAGGCCACAACTTAACAAAAGACCTTATTACATACCATGAAAATGGAAAAACACAAAAATTAATAAGTTAAGAGGAGATAAAGAAAAAAGAAACCCCAAAATATGAATCTGCAGAACACTAAGAAAAAGGAATAGCAGGAAATGGAGAATGATTATATCTAAACTGCGTAAAAGACGTAGATAGAACAATAGAAGAATTGGTAAAGGTTTCACTAACAGTAGGATTTAGGCAAAACTATTCAGGAAAATCATTTGAGAAATTTATGGAAGCAACCTTCATAGGAGTAGTAGCAAAATGGTGGAATGGACTAAAGAAAGAAGAAAGAAATGCTATTAGAAAATCACGACCAATTGATGATAAATGTACAAAAGAAAGCTTAGCACAACGAACCTTAGGACTAAAAGAAATAATTACAAATTACAAGATAGCAATAAGAAAAAAATTCAGTGTCTACGATAAAGGAGAAAAGCACACTATATACAAAAAGAACCAAGCAAGATGGAGACTAAGCTGCGTTTGGTTCGTTGTTTTGAAAATTTATTTTAAACATAGTTTTTGAATTTTTTTTATAAAGTTGGGTTTTGTGATTTTCGAAAACAGAGTATTGTTTGGTACTTTGTTCATAAAACATTTTGTTTTTCAAAATTAAAGTATGAAAGGTGTTTGGTACACTGTATACAGTATGTCGGTATATACATAATTCGTATTTATGTATATATGTGATATGGCTAAAAATGGGGATTAATCGGAACCGTCCAAATCGGGCACGAATCTCGAAGTCCAGGGGTAAAACGGAAATTTCACCTACAAATAGGGTCTGAAATGGGTACTAGGTCTCTCCGATAAAGACCCAATAACCCACAAACGGATCCGCTTCAATTGGGCGCGGGTCTCAACCAGCAATAAAGCCCGATCAGAGGGATAGAATTAAGGCTCCTGATTAGATCCTAATCAACGGCCCTGATTCATGCCTATCCCTCCACTGGGAATTAGGGATTACATTCCTAATCTGTTTACAAGGAGAATATTCCTTATCAGATCACGAGGATTACATTCCTAATCTGTTCCCTAAGACGCCTATAAATACCCCCCATCCATCTCCATTAAGAGGTAATCAATCTTTCACCAGTTTTTACGCTCATTCATAGTCTTCCTAGATTACTGACTTGAGCGTCGGAGGGTGCGTCGCCGAGAACAACCCCGGTGTCTCGCACTTTTTGCAGGTGCACGGCGGGAGCGACGATCGACGCCCCAAGGAACAGGTATACAGGTTACTATTCAGTTTCCCTAAGAATCCACAAGTTCTATCTGTTTGCCCCCACACCAAATTTAACGGCAACAGATTGGCGCCGTCTGTGGAAAACTAACGAATAGAGACCTTTCCTCTTCCCGGTAAACAGGTCTTCTCCAGCCATGCCGCCTCGCAAAGTCAGGTCAAGAGGGTCTAATCGAGTGTCCAACCCTGACCAGCAAGAAGTCCTTCCTGATCCCGCTCAACAACAAGGGCAACTTCCTCCTACCATGGAAGAGCCGCCCCAGCGGAACCCTCCGCCTCCTGATCCTAAGGGTCCTAACCCTCAGAAACAGCCTCTTCACCAAGAGAACCTCTCTATCCACAACGCCTCCAGTGCCTCCATGGCCTCTCATCATCCCCGAGCCTCTGGTCGCCACAACGCCCCTCCCAAATGCCCGGAAGATGATGACCTCCGTCGTCATCTGGATGAAAAGCGGGCTCGGGAGGAAGCCTCCCGCCAACAAGAGCGATCCCCCCGTCGCCGAGAGCACAGGAGGTCCCCCATCCGAAGAGGGAGGAGGGACTCCCCTAATCATTACCGAAGGAGGCACTCTCCCGCAGGTCGGCAGCAGCCTAGGAACAAGGAAGCACCAATTACTCGCGCTGAGTTCCAGCAGTTCCAAGCAATGGTACAACAGGCCCTCAACCTCCGTTAAAACCTCGATGAGCCGAGGGCCCCATCCCCTCCTCCGGTCCGAAGCCCTCGCCAACGGTCCCCCTCTCCTCGTCCTGCACCAACCAACTCCCGGCGTACCCCGAGTCCTCGTCGTTCCCGAAGTTACCATCACCGCAGCCCACGCTCCCCCTCATACGAAGACGAGTCCCGTGGCCCGGCGGATTACCGTCGGAGGGACGACATCATGGACCGCCGTCTTAACGAGGTGGAAAAGCTCCTGGGTCAAATAAACCGAGAAGAGGAGCTCAGGGGGAGGACCCTACGTCCTAGCCGGCCCCCATTCTCCCGAACCATAGTGGATGCCCCTGTGCCGTTCGGCTTCAAACCTCCCCAATTCGAGAATTACACTGGGGAAACCGATCCAGTTGATCACATCGAAAGCTTTAAGACTTTGATGCTCCTCCACCAAGCTTCCGATGCCCTCCTCTGCAAAACATTCCCCGCGACACTCAAGGGCCCGGCTCGAGAATGGTACTCTCGCCTTGCCCCAGCATCGATATTCTCCTTCGAGCAGTTCGAAACCCTCTTCATCACCCACTTTGTCAGCAGCCGAAGGACCGAGAAAACTAGCATCTCCCTATTGCACCTCCGTCAGCAGAAGGGGGAGAAACTGAGAGACTACGTGAAGAGGTTCACAGCTGAAGCTAGAACCATTGCCTCCCTCGACCAATCGGTCGCTACCGCAGCATTCCAATCCAACATTCTCAATTCCAACCTCCGCTCCTCCCTCGCCAAGAAACCCCCACATGACTTTTCGGACCTTCTCCTTCGCACCGAAAAATACATTCGAGCCGAAGAGGCCGAGCAGCAACCCAACTGGGAGGTGCCCGCCTCCGGGCTTAAAAGGAAGGGGACGGAAGAAGAAGGAGCCAAGAAGCTCCAGAAGGATAATACCGGCCAGCGCCGACCTCCCCCTAGATTTGAGAAGTTTACTCCCCTCAACGCTAACCTCTCAGCCATCTTCATGGAGGTCGAGAAAGACGGGGTCTTGCCTCCGGTTCCCAAAATGAACACCCGCGCCAAGAGAAGAGATAAAGAGAAATGGTGCCGCTATCACCGGGACCATGGGCATGACACCAACGACTGCCGTGCTCTGAGGAACGAGATCGAAGCCCTTATCCAGAGGGGGCAACTAACGAAGTTTGTAAGAAAGGACCGAGCCGAGCTCCCTCCCCTGCCTCGGGGGGCTAATAAGCGTCCGGAAAGGGAAGAGACGCCAGACTTCGAGGAAGAGCAAGTCCTCCACCTCATCCATGGGGGTCCGATGGGAGGCTCCTCGAACTCCTCTCGGAAAGCATTTATCAGAGTGGTCAATTCAGTCCGAACCACACCTCCCCCCAAAGGCCTTGGAGTGCCAGTCACCTTCTCCGACGAAGATCTCGAGGGAGTTCGTATCCCACATTATGACGCCCTCGTCATCAGCCTCCACATGGCAAATTTCAAAGTGGAGAGGATCTTAGTAGACAACGGCAGCTCCGTCAACATCCTCTTCCTCTCCGCTTTTAAAGGCCTAAAGCTCTCCAGAGACAGACTAAAGCCCACCGGTTACACTCTCCATGGGTTCACGGGGGTTCCGGTAACTATTGAAGGGGTGATAACCCTCGATGTAACTGCCGATCAAACCCCTACCACCAGGACAGAGTCGATGGACTTCATGGTGGTGGATGTTCCTGCCGCCTACAACGTCATCTTGGGCAGGCCCGGCCTCGCCGCTCTGGAAGCAGTTCCCTCGGCATACCATCTGAAGATGAAGTTTCCCACCCGATCCGGGGTCGGGGAAGTAAGGGGAAATCAGGAGCAGGCCCGGAAGTGCTACATGACCTCAACCCTCGGGCCCGTCCTCTCCTTAGAGACCCTGGAGATCCCCCAAGATTCTACAAGACCGACCTCCGAGCCAGTGGACGAACTAGAGGAGGTGCTCTTCTCTGAACAAGAGCCGACCCGTAAGTTCTTCGTAAGCAAGACACTCCCGTCCGCCCTGTACTCAGATATTGTGAGGTGCATCCGAGCCAATCAAGACCTCTTCGCATGGTCCGCAGCAGACATGCCCGGTATCTCCGAAGAACTCCTGGTCCACCGCTTAAGTGTTGATCCAGGGTCCAAACCGGTTTAGCAGAAGAGGCGCAAGTTCGCCCCCGAGCGTCAGCTCGCTATCAAAGAGGAGGTGGATAAGCTGTTGAAAGCCCGATTCATCCAGGAGGTGAACTACCCGGAATGGTTGTCTAACGTAGTAATGGTGAAGAAGTCCAATGGGACGTGGAGAATTTGTATTGATTTCACCGACCTCAACAAGGCTTGCCCCAAAGACCCTTTCCCTCTGCTGAGCATCGACACTCTGATTGACGCAACCTCGGGACACGAGCTCCTCAGCTTCATGGATGCCTTCTCAGGTTACAATCAGATAAGGATATTCCTTCCAGACATCCCGAAGACATCGTTTGTTACCGACCAAGGCCTTTACTGTTACAGGGTCATGCCGTTCGGTCTCAAGAACGCCGGTGCAACATACCAACGCCTAGTCAACAAGGTCTTCCAAGCTCAGATCGGCCGAAACATGGAAGTGCACGTCGATGATATGCTTGTGAAGAGCATCCGAGGTGTTGATCATGTGGCCGACCTTCAGGAAGCCTTCGACGTCCTAAGAAAACACAGTATGAGACTCAACCCGAACAAGTGTGCGTTCGGCGTCTCATCAGGAAAGTTCCTCGGCTTCATGGTTAGCCAACGAGGAATTGAAGCGAATCCGGAGAAGATCAGGGCCATATTAGACATGGCCCCTCCCAGAAATGTCAAAGAAGTTCAGAGATTGACCGGTCGCCTAGCCGCCATAGGGCGCTTTCTGTCGAAGTCCGGGGAGAAGTGTCTCCCGTTCTTCAAAGCCCTCAGGGGGGCTAAAGGATTTGAGTGGGGACAGCAGCAACAAGACTCCTTCGACCAGCTTAAGGCCTACCTCGTCAATCCACCTCTGCTCAGCAAACCGATACCTGGCGAATCACTCTACCTCTACCTGGCAGCTTCCGAAAAGACGCTTAGTGCGGTCTTAGTCAGAGAAGAAGAAAGAGCCCAGAAACCCATTTACTACGTCAGCAAAGTGCTCCGGGACGCCGAGCTCCGGTACCCGAAGATTGAAAAAATGGCCTATGCCCTGGTAATGGCCGCGAGAAAGCTTCGACCCTACTTTCAGTCCCACTCGGTGGTCATCCTTACCGACCAGCCACTGAAACAAGTCCTTCACAAGCCTGAGACTTCCGGCCGCCTCATGAAGTGGTCAATCGAGCTGAGCCAACATGACATAACTTATCAGCCTCGGACCGCCATCAAGGCTCAGGCACTGGCCGAATTCATAGTTGAGAGTACAATCCCTGAGCCCTGCCAAACAGCAAAGGGGCCCCCGGTTTGGTCGATCTATGTCGACGGATCTTCTTGTAATGAGGGAAGCGGGGCGGGCGTCATCCTGGCAGGCCCAGATGACTTCATCCTCCAGTACTCCCTCCGTATAAATTTCAAAGCTTCGAACAACGAGGCCGAATACGAGGCGTTAATCGCCGGTCTCAGGATGGCTCGGAATGCAGGAGCACAGCGGCTACAGATCTTCAGCGACTCCCAGTTGGTTGTCAACCAGGTCCTCGGAGAGTACGAAGCCCGCGATGACAGAATGGTTAGATACCTGGCAAAAGTCAAGAGCCTCATGGCGCTGTTCGAGGAGGCCCTCATCCGAAGGATCCCTCGAGAAGAAAATGTTCAGGCCGACGCCCTGTCGAAATTAGCCTCCTCTTCCCTTCAAGGTCTTGAACAGACCGTGTTGATAGAAGTCCTCTTGAAGCCAAGCATAGAGGACGAAGCACCAGACTCCGTTGAAGCACTGCCTGTCCTCCTCGAGGACAACTGGATGAGACCCATCGTCGAATTCTTAAAAGACGGACTCCTCCCTGAAGATCCGAGGGAAGCAAGACGAATCAGGACCCGGGCAGAGCGTTTTGCTTTGATCGAAGGCGTCTTATATAAATGCTCCTTCACCCAGGTGGATGGTCGGCCTTACCTAAGGTGCCTGTCCCCCAGCCAGGCCGACTACGCCCTGCAGGAACTCCATGAGGGCATCGGCGGAGCTCATTCTGGGTCCAGGGCTCTAGCGCGCAAAGTGTTGAACTATGGATATTACTGGCCCACTCTCCTACGCGACGCGGAACGACACGTTCGGCAGTGCAGCTCCTGTAAAAAGTATGCAGACATCCGATGCCTTCCGCAAGCACCGCTAACCTCCCTATCAAGTCCGATCCCCTTTGCTATGTGGGGGATGGATTTACTGGGGCCGTTTTCCCCAGCTCCCGGACAGCTGAAGTTCCTAGTCGTGGCAGTCGACTACTTCTCCAAATGGATAGAAGCCGAGCCCCTGGCTATAATCACCGAGCATAGAGTAGTTCAATTCTTCTGGAAAAACGTGATTTGCCGCTTTGGTGTCCCCCGAGTCATAGTCACAGATAACGGGACACAGTTTACTGGAGCCGCCTTTCGAGCCTTGTGTGAAGACCTCTCCATACAACACCGATTCTCCTCTGTCTCCCATCCCCAGTCGAATGGCCAGGCTGAGAATGCCAACCGACAGATTCTTGCGGGAATCAAGAAGAGGTTAGACAAGTGTTCCAAGGGGCTATGGGTCGATCAGCTGCCGAACGTACTCTGGAATCACCGCACCACCAAGCGGACCCCAACAGGCGAGAGCCCATTTAATCTCACCTATGGGGCCGAAGCCATCATCCCCCTAGAAGTCGGGATACCCTCTCCTCGCCTGATCGCTTATGAAGAAGAGCAGAATGCTAGAAAGCTCAGAACAAGCCTAGATCTGATAGACGAAATCCGAGAGAGAGCTGCCATACGCCAGCAAGCTTACCAAAGAAGGATCGAGCTAGCATACAACAAAAGAGTCCGCCCAACGGACCTCAAAGAAGGGGATTTAGTCCTTCGGAAGTTGGCCATCTCGTTCCCCGGGCAGAAAAGCAAGCTGGCCCCGAACTGGGAGGGACCGTACAAGATCTCGAAAGTAATCCGCCCCGGTACATACAAGCTACAAGATCTCGAAGGTAGAGATATTCCCAGGACTTGGAACGCCGACCATCTTCTGAAATACCAGGAGAAGACCACTACGTCTCTCCAAGTAACTTGAGATGTTGAACCGATCCCTTCCTTTTACTAGTAGTAGTTTTTCCTTTCGTTTTTCTTTATTATTGTAATAACGGCTAGCAACTTTAGAAGCAACCGATCAGTAGATATCAATAAATAAAGTTTCTTCATGTTTTCACTACTATTACATCTCTCTGCTTTTAACCCTTTAATCTCACAATGGTTCCGGAGTCCAACACTTGGCTCGATTCTACTTCGCAAGCTCGCTCCTAAGCGAACTAGAAGTAGCTCGCCATTCAAAAATGCTCCCACGGCCGTTGAATGGTTCGGAGTCCAACACTTGGTTCGATTCTACTCCGCAAGCTCGCTCCCAAGCGAGTTAGGGGTAGTTCGCCATTCGAAACTGCTCCCACACCCCCTAAATTGACAATGGTTCCGGAGTCCAACACTTGGCTCGATTCTACTTCGCAAGCTCGCTCCGAAGCGAACTAGAAGTAGCTCGCCATTTGAAAATGCTCCCACGGCCGTTGAATGGTTCGGAGTCCAACACTTGGTTCGACTCTACTCCGCAAGCTCGCTCCCAAGCGAGCTAGGGGTAGTTCGCCATTCGAAACTGCTCCCACACCCCCTAAATTGACAATGGTTCCGGAGTCCAACACTTGGCTCGATTCTACTTCGCAAGCTCGCTCCGAAGCGAACTAGAAGTAGCTCGCCATTCGAAAATGCTCCCACGGCCGTTGAATGGTTCGGAGTCCAACACTTGGTTCGACTCTACTCCGCAAGCTCGCTCCCAAGCGAGCTAGGGGTAGTTCGCCATTCGAAACTGCTCCCACACCCCCTAAATTGACAATGGTTCCGGAGTCCAACACTTGGCTCGATTCTACTTCGCAAGCTCGCTCCGAAGCGAACTAGAAGTAGCTCGCCATTCGAAAATGCTCCCACGGCCGTTGAATGGTTCGGAGTCCAACACTTGGTTCGACTCTACTCTGCAAGCTCGCTCCCAAGCGAGCTAGGGGTAGTTCGCCATTCGAAACTGCTCCCACACCCCCTAAATTGACAATGGTTCCGGAGTCCAACGCTTGGCTCGATCCTACTTCGCGAGTTCGCTCCTAAGCGAGTTAGAAGTAGCTCGCCATTCGGAAATGCTCCCACAGCCGCTGAATGGTTCGGAGTCCAGCGCTTGGTTCGACTCTACTCCGCAAGCTCGCTCCTAAGCGAGCTAGGGGCAGTTCGCCATTCTAAAACGCTCCGACAATCCTAACCTAGTCAACCAAGGATCCCGAAGTCTAACACTTGGCTCGATTCTACTTCGCGAGCCCACTCCCGAGCGAGCTAGATGTAGTTCGCCATTCAGAGTCCGAAGCTTACGAAGTTACGGCACGGCAGACAACAATCGCGAGAACAAGACACACAAGTTCGGCAATAACACTTTTATTAATGAAACAGACGTGGTACAAAGGCAAACACAGCAGGAGCACAACTCATCAGAGAAAAGTTACAATGCCGACTTATTACACTTAGTGAAAAACAAAAAATAAGCAAAGAACTCGCAGAATCGACCACTTCAGCGCTTTTTCGGAGCTGGAGCGTTCCGCTTCAAGGACACTCGAGAGTGACGACGCTTGTCCCCGGAGCGCGACCCCAAGCCGGCAAACTGGGACGTATCCTCGGCACCGCTCCTGGTAGCTACACCGACGGACGCCCCGCTCGAGGAGATTGCCACCGAGCTTTGCGCGTCCCCCGGGCTTGGTTGGCCGATCCGCTGACGGGTCGCCATCTCATAGAAGGTAATGCCCCGCTCACTCTCAGCGCGAGTGCATGACGTGCTTCGAACGTTGATCGGCCCCGAATGTGGCTTAAGACGGGCCACTTCCGCCTCCAACTCCGAGATCCTGTCCCGCAAAGAGTCGTCTTTGACGTCGACTTCGAAATGTGGAGGTATTGCGGAGTCCGGCA
The DNA here is from genome assembly GCA_017893485.1 of Hemerocallis citrina. Classification (NCBI taxonomy): domain Eukaryota; kingdom Viridiplantae; phylum Streptophyta; class Magnoliopsida; order Asparagales; family Asphodelaceae; genus Hemerocallis; species Hemerocallis citrina. The sequence continues at coordinate 158,832,456 of CM030360.1, read as the reverse complement.
CTCCGGATCGGCTAGCAACGAGGCGCCGAAGGTGGGTGACCTCTATGCTTTCCACCGTCGCTCTCTTTAGCGCTTCGACTTCGGCAGTCAACTCGACTCGTTCGGTCGTCAACTTGGCCACCTCGGCCGTCAGCCCCTCGCCCTCACTCCGGAGCTTCGCCTCTACGGACTGCAGATGCTGTATCTCGGAAAGCAACTCGTCCTTCTCCGCTGTTATTTTGGACAAGTTATGACGAATGCACTGAACTCGAATCTCATTACTGAAATCAGTTGGTGAATGTTCACCTTCGGGTATAAGCTCGGCTATTCTGCTTTCCAAACGACGAATCTCGATGTCTCGCCGTCCAAGGACGAGCTGGAGATGCCTCCTCTCGCTTTCAGCTCGGCGCAATCCGAGCTCGACCTCGTAAAGTTTCTCTCTACACCTAGCCAGACACAGCCTTGTCGCCCCTAGGCCGGCCTCGGCTGGAACTTCCTCGTCCGGGCAAGCAAGCTCGACGTCTGGGGCAATCACCATAAGCTGCAAAGAGATCAGAATAATCAGCACAAACGCCGAACATGGCCAAAGCGCCACACTTAGAAAAATTTTCATCTCTAAAAACAAGAGGGGACAGTTCGGCAAAAGAAAGTGCGTAACACAAAAACTTCCGAACATCGACACTTGCAGAAATTCTCCTTTCATTAAACGTCAAAAAAAGCGGTGGCCAGTCCGCTATTAGGCATTACAAAGTTCGAAAGGAAAAACAAAAAAAAAACACAAAACCAAAAACAACAAAGCGAAAGGCGGATTCAGTGCCCGACCTCTTTCCCCGGGCGACGAGGCGGAGTAGGCGTCGACTTTGCCGAAGGAGACGCCGCCGCCAACGGAGTGGTCGTGGTGCTCGGGACTTCGCCAGTAACCCCGGCATCGGCATCAGCGTCGCCCTCCTCCTCCTCCTCCTCCCCTTCGGACTCAGGGTCGAAGCCCTCGACGTGTCCGGGGAAGAGTCGCCATCCCGAGACGTCCACCCCGGGGTATGCTTCTCGCACCCGGTCGAGGGCAGTGGCGAAAGCCTTCGCCATGTTCTGCGCCAGGTACCCCTGGGCCTTCTTCATGGTGGCGTCCTCCACCTCCTTCACGGCCGCCGCCTGCTTCGCCTCGGCCTCGACCAATTGGTTGGCCGACCCCTCCTTCTCCCGAAGCAGCTCGTCCTCCAGCCTCTTCACTTCGGCCTCGAGGTGCTGGATCCTCGCAGACCGACCTTCATGCTCGACTCGGAGCTTGTCGAGCTAGTTCGACATCCGAGCCTTCTCGTTCCGAGCCTGGTCGGACTCCTACTTCAGCTCCTTCTCGAGGGCGGTCAGCCTCTCGGTGAGGTGACCGAAATGGACGACGATCTACAAAGGGAAGAAGAAGAACTCAGGGAGTTAGAAATTTTTTTTTTTTTTTTTTGATTCAAAGGGATGAAACGAACGAAGGGAACTCGGAACTTACCGATACCGCCGAACGGGCGATCTCGATCACGTCGTCGCCTTCCCTCCCCGCGTCCATGGCGGCGCGGTCCTTCGGGGTGGCGAGATGCTTGACGGCCTGCATGCTCGCCAACGAGTTCCCGAGGAACCCATCGTGCCTCCGGACCTGCCAGTCCGGAATGTGGATCCGCTTGTGCTCCTCCGTCAGGAGCTCCTCGCCTGCTACGGTTAGCGGCGGGGTCGGCATTGCGAGCGCGGCGGCAATGGGGAAATCCCCCACAGGTGCAGGAGCCGAAGGCCCCGCCACGGCGACGACCGGGTCGTCAGCAACCTCCACCACCTGGTCGGGGGCCGCAATCCTCGGCACCTTCGAGGTCGAGGGCAGCTTCGACACAACCCTCTTGCGCTTCTTCGGTGCCTTACTGGCGAGCCCCGCCCTGAGCGCCAACACCGCTTCGTAGTCCATGGATTCTGCATCAAAAGCAAAAAATGATTAGCACAAAAAAAAAAACATGGCAGCAAGTACGGAAAAAAGAACTTGACGAGAGCCGCGTACTAGGGTCTACGCGGCAGAGCCCTCCCCTGTAGAGAACGTCCTCCATCAAATCCTTCCAATCGTACTTCGGCCGGTCAAGGAGGGTCCGGACCGCCGCTTCTTCCTCTACTGAAAGCCTCGGCAGCGCCGTCGCCCTCTTGGGCACCCCTCTGCCCAATTTGTGGGGATCGGCCATGCTTCTCGACTCCGCACGACGACCCACTTCTCTCGCCAGTGCTTGATAGAGTCGGGGCAGACGACGAGCCTGCCGCCGTGCCTCGGAGTCAGGTAATACCGGTACTCCGACTTGTTCCCTTGGTGGAGCCGGTATATCGTCCGAAGCACGTTCAGCTGCGGCTCGATCCCTGCGGCCTGGCAGTGGAGAACGAAGCCATTAATCACTCGCCACGCGTTCGGCATGAGCTGAATGGGGCAGACCCCGTACCAGCTCACCACGGTAACGGCGAACGCGTGGAGAGGCAGCCGAGCACCGGCGATAAAGGCATCGACCGGCCAGCAACACATGGTCACTGGCAGCGGCGAATTAGCCCTAACCCCGGGGCCCGGCAGCATGATTTCGTACTCCTCCGGGATGAAAAAAGAGTCCCGGATCGCAGCCAGTTCCTCCTCGCGCAGGATCGACGCCGCGTCGTCCGCCTCCGTCGTCTCGCTCGCTCCGTTCTCCTCGAAGGACCTCTCCCTCCCATGGACGATCCGCTCGGCCTGGTCCTTCGGGAGCTCCCTGACCCTGTGCAGCCCCGTCAGCGGACCTGGTAGCTGTCCGAACTCCCCCATCCTCTTCGGATCCTCGACGATGGAATCCTTGCCGAACACCTTCCCCTTGGTTGGATTCGGAGTCGAGGCCTCGACGCCTTCAAGGGAGGGCTCGGACCAAGAGACTTCATCTGAGACAGAAGCTACAGACATAATTTATAAATTACCTTGAAAAGAAAGAGCTGCCGAAAAACCCCGCCTGAGTCAAACACCGGCCACCGGAAAACTCGCCTGAGACACAAGAGAACGCCTGAGCAAATGAGAGAAGAAATGAGAAATGAGAAGGGGGGGAGGATTTATAGAAGAGGGACACACACCACGAGGCTAATGGGCCCGTACGACCGGCCCATCTAAACCAAGCGGCAGAGCGATCCCAATCGTCACCTCGATAACTGCAACGAATCATGAGTTGAATTTAATGCGCACTCCATCTGATGGAACCCCAGGGGTCACTGCAATTAATGAACGTCCCATCTGTCAGGGTTGTCAGAATTGTCAGAGTTGTCAGAGGTTCAAATGGCGCACAGAAAAGACAAACCCCCAAAAAACGACAAGTCTGGGAGTTCGGCACTCACTGCCGAGCGTTCGTGACACCGACCCCGTTATAGGGGAAAAGTCACGTTCGGCACTCACTGCCGAGCGTTCGTGACACCGACCCTGTTATAGGGGAAAAGTCACATTCGGCACTCACTGCCGAGCGTTCGTGACACCGACCCTGTTATAGGGAAAAAGTCACGTTCGGCACTCACTGCCGAGCGTTCGTGACACCGACCCTGTTATAGGGACAAAGTCACGTTCGGCACTCACTGCCGAGCGTTCGTGACACCGACCCTGTTATAGGGGAAAAAGTCACGTTCGGCACTCACTGCCGAGCGTTCGTGACACCGACCCTGTTATAGGGGAAAAGTCACGTTCGGTACTCACGACCGAGCGTTCGTGACACCGACCCCGTTATAGGGGAAAAGTCACGTTCGGCACTCACTGCCGAGCGTTCGTGACACCGACCCTGTTATAGGGAAAAAGTCACGTTCGGCACTCACTGCCGAGCGTTCGTGACACCGATCCTGTTATAGGGAAAAAGTCACGTTCGGCACTCACTGCCGAGCGTTCGTGACACCGACCCTGTTATAGGGACAAAGTCACGTTCGGCACTCACTGCCGAGCGTTCGTGACACCGACCCTGTTATAGAAAAAAAGTCACGTTCGGCACTCACTGCCGAGCGTTCGTGACACCGACCCTGTTATAGGAAAAAGTCACGTTCGGCACTCACTGCCGAGTGTTCGTGACACCGACCCTGTTATAGGGAAAAAGTCACGTTCGGCACTCACTGCCGAGCGTTCGTGACACCGACCCTGTTATAGGGACAAAGTCACGTTCGGCACTCACTGCCGAGCGTTCGTGACACCGACCCTGTTATAGGGAAAAAGTCACGTTCGGCACTCACTGCCGAGCGTTCGTGACACTGACCCCGTTATAGGGGAAAAGTCACGTTCGGCACTCACTGCCGAGCGTTCGTGACACCGACCCTGTTATAGGGAAAAAGTCACGTTCGGCACTCACTGCCGAGCGTTCGTGACACCGACCCTGTTATAGGGAAAAAGTCACGTTCGGCACTCACTGCCGAGCGTTCGTGACACCGACCCTGTTATAGGGAAAAAGTCACGTTCGGCACTCACTGCCGAGCGTTCGTGACACCGACCCTGCTATAGGGACAAAGTCACGTTCGGCACTCACTGCCGAGCGTTCGTGACACCGACCCTGTTATAGGAAAAAATTGAGTTCGGCACCAGCTGCCGAGCGTTCTTGGCACCGACCCTATTACGGGGAAAGATGGGACCTCGGATCATGCCGAACTCCCTCTCGGCACTCATAACCATGCCGAACTCTCCCCCCTCTTCGGAAAGATGAGCCGAACCACATACAGACCTCGGTCCTCTAGTCAGCGAGCTGTAGAAGGGGTCGGAAGCATGATACGAGCACATGTCCCCCTCAACGAATGAAAAAGGTCGAACCATTTGCCAAGAGATCTCGAAAAAATAATTAAAAATTTGGGAAATTAAGGAAGAACTCCTGCAAAGCAATTGTAAAGATAGGGAGCACCTTCTCATCCCCAAACAAGCAATTATTGCTGAGAACAATCTTCTAAGACCCCCGAACGACGAATTGACACTTCGCGAAGTTAAAAGGATATCCCTGCAAGAACACCACATGACCATAAGAGCTCAGGAGCGACTCAGGGTTCAATCCACTTGAAAAATCACCAAACTACCTCCTTCAAGATTCAAAACCTTCTATTTGGGCTCCGATACAACTCCGCCAGCCATTAAAACAGCTAAACTACTCCTCAAAGGCCGATCAAGCTCAGCCTTTAGGAGTGGGGGGCTCGTGATATGGCTAAAAATGGGGATTAATCGGAACCGTCCAAATCGGGCACGAATCTCGAAGTCCAGGGGTAAAACGGAAATTTCACCTACAAATAGGGTCTGAAATGGGTACTAGGTCTCTCCGATAAAGACCCAATAACCCACAAACGGATCCGCTTCAATTGGGCGCGGGTCTCAACCAGCAATAAAGCCCGATCAGAGGGATAGAATTAAGGCTCCTGATTAGATCCTAATCAACGGCCCTGATTCATGCCTATCCCTCCACTGGGAATTAGGGATTACATTCCTAATCTGTTTACAAGGAGAATATTCCTTATCAGATCACGGGGATTATATTCCTAATCTGTTCCCTAAGACGCCTATAAATACCCCCCATCCATCTCCATTAAGTGGTAATCAATCTTTCACCAGTTTTTACGCTCATTCATAGTCTTCCTAGATTACTGACTTGAGCGTCGGAGGGTGCGTCGCCGGGAACAACCCCGGTGTCTCGCACTTTTTGCAGGTGCACGGCGGGAGCGACGATCGACGCCCCAAGGAACAGGTATACAGGTTACTATTCAGTTTCCCTAAGAATCCACAAGTTCTATCTGTTTGCCCCCACACCAAATTTAGCGGCAACAATATGTATATACATAAATACTCTATATTGTATACTATTATATATAATGTATGTATGAGTTTGGTTGTATGTATATACAGTATACATACTCTGATACATACATGCTGTATATATATACATATATACATACATATTGATACATACTGATATATAATAATATAATATAATTTATTTTAATAAACATATTTAATAATATACATATATATAATAATATATAATAATTATAATAATATATATGTAATAATAATAAATATAATAATAAATAATGGTAATAGATATTAATAATATATATAATAATAATTATATAATAATAATAATATATATAAAATAGTATATATAAAATAACAATATATTATAATACTTTTATATATGTAAAATTAATAATATACATATATATAATAATATATAATAATTATAATAATATATATGTAATAATATATATAATAATATATAATAGTAATATATAATAATAATAATATATTATAATAATAGTATATATAAAATAGCATATATGAAATAATAATAGTATACATATATAATATACATACACATACATATACATACATACTATATACATACATACCATATACGTACATAATGTATACATATATACATATACATATAAAAATACAGTATGTTGGTTGGGAAATGAAAAAATTTATCTAAGAAAACAGGTGTTTTCTATTTTCAAAAAACTCATTTTAAACATAGGTTTTAAGTGTGAAATTTTAAAATGAGTTTTCGAAAAATTTGTATCCAAACAAAGTTACCCTATGTTTTTATTTTAAAAACTGAAAACTATTTTTAAAACCCGATCCAAACGCACTTAGAAATATGCGAGATGTGCTACTTTGACAACTATGCTTGTGAATTCCAAGAATATTTTCAAGATAGTTACTATACAAAAGAAGAAAGGAGTCAAATCTTGGACTCATTCTTTCTAAAACTACATGATCCATGGAGTATAAATATATATAGTGCATATGTAATACTCCGTATTTCAGCAAACAATCGACTGGTATATCTAGCAGTCGACTGCTACTATATAACGTGTACACTATGTACACGGGATTTGAGGAGATTTGTGAAAGGATTTGAGAAATATAGTCCAACATGGGAAGTGCACAAAAATAATTTGAGTATAAATATAATTAGCCAATGATCAAGAATCACCTAATTGGTTAACCACCTTTTGAGAGGCAGCCTGTGGTGGGCAGTTGTACTACATAGTATCTAATTTGTCTTCTAAAAATATTAAAATCGTCTGAGTATTGGGGCGGGGCGTTACAAATGGTATCAGAGCCGACTTTCAATACTGGGTGTAGAAGAGGGCCTATGATCTGCACATTTCGTGGGATCGAGGACGACGCTACATTGACTAGAAAGGCGGATCCTACACTAGATGTGTGTCCTGTACTCAGCGAGGATGCTGATTTCTAAGGTGGGGTGTATGTAATACCCCGTATTTCAGCGAACAGTCGACTGCTACTATATAACGTGTACACTATGTACACGGGATTTGAGGAGATTAGTGAAAGGATTTGAGAAATATAGTCCCACATGGAAAGTGCACAAAAATAATTTGAGTATAAATATAATTAGCCAATGAACAAGAGTCACCTAATTGGTTAACCACCTTTTGAGAGGCAGCCTGTGGTGGGCAGTTGTACTACTTAGTATCTAATTTGTCTTCTAAAAATATTAAAATCGTCTGAGTATTGGGGCGGGGCGTTACAGCATACATAGGTGAGAAAGTAAAACAAGAAGTAGATACTTTAGGGTATAGAACACAATTTGTAAAAGATTATAGGGATAAAGTTTGCCAAGAAGCTAGAGCAACAATGAAATACTATGAAACATATAAACAAAGAATTTTTTGTGAAGATGCAAGACCGAATCATTGGGGATGTAATAATAACTATAATTATACAAAGAAGAGTAACACAAATTCCAAAAGTATAAACCTTAAATATAGAAAAAATTTGAAGAGATATAAAGAACCCTATAAAAGATACTTCAGAAGAATAAATAAAAAAAGACAATATCCGAAAAACCCAAAGAAACGTAATTGTTATACATGTCGACAAGTAGGATATATATCACCAAATTTTCCTAAGAGAATGAAAAAATAAAATTTAAAATACGTAGAAGAAATTGAAGAAATGAATAACATAAACTATGAACCCATAGAATATGAGGATGATTGGTCAGAAATTAGTGAAGATGAAGAAATAATAGTACTGGAAGGAGATAGCGGAAGGAATGAAGGTGAAACAGAAGAATATGAAAAAAATATAATGAAAAAAATAACAGAAATAGGAGAACAATTAGAAAGAGAAAAAATAAATAAAGAAGTAAGGGAAAGAATGTATTTTGACATACAAAAATACGATAAAATAAGAGCAACCAAATTAGATATAAAACCAAAAGAGATATTTAAATTAAAAATATTTGAAAAGAAAAAGAATACCATCATAATAGCCAGGAAAATGAACAACCTATAGACATTGAACAAGTCCAAGGAAAAACCATAATCTCATTAATAACTGAAAAAATAATAAGACAGGAGATGAAAAAAATGTAACCCCTATTTTGGATTATATTGTATTTTTATTTCTTTCCTTGATTATTGTATCTGGATTCTTTTATTTTTATTATATTCATGCTTTTTCTTGGGCTCTTATTAGTTGCTCTATTAGTTGTTCTGTGCTCTATTAGTTGAAATTTTGCTATTCTTGATTCATCGCAAAATTTCACTCTTCCTATTTTGAGTTTGATTTGTTCCCTTTAGGTTCATCTCTTTGTTTTATGCTTGTTCGTCTCTTTTTAGAACAACTCTTGTTTGTTCTGTGCTCTATTAGTTGAAATTTTGCTATTCTTGATTCATCGCAAAATTCCACTCTTCCTATTTTGAGTTTGATTTGTTCCCTTTATGTTCATCTCTTTGTTTTATGCTTGTTCGTCTCTTTTTAGAGCCAAAACCCATACTCAAAACCCACTAAACCATAACCTAAAACCCAAAATCTTGATCTCCTATAAATACCCTATTAATTAAACCCTAATATTCTACTCTCTCTCTATCTCTCCACCGCTCTCTCTCTCCCTGACTTCCCTCTCTCTCTGCTTTACCCTAGACCGAACCCAAAACCCATTGCTTTTCCCCTTGCCACAACCCTTGCCACCTCCGACCACCACCGTCATCACCATCCCCTCATCATCATCTTCGTCACCTCGTCACCCTCCGATCATCTTCCCCGTCTTCGTCGTCCACCACCCTAACCCATCTCTGAGCACCCATTGCTCCATCGCCGTGCACCCCCGTCCTCGCCATTGCCACCATGATCTTTGCCGTGCACTCCCCTACACCACTGCAGATCCCCTAGCATCACAGTCATCGCCATTATCCCCGAGCCCTCATCATCGTCATTCCCCTGTTTTTTAGCGGAAAACAGAGCTCGCGTCGCCGTTGCTCTCGCCGTTGCTGTCACTTCCCGACCGCAACATCGTCGTCGTCGTCTTCGTCGTCATTACAGCCGTTTCTAGCCACCAAGCGTTGCGAGAGTCTAGTTCTCTCCTTCTCTCTCTCTAATGAAGGTAGGAGACGAGCTTCCATTGGCCGAATCCGCTGTTTGGTGTTTTGGCACACGGGATCTGGGTTTCTGTGTGCTATTTTGGCCGATCCGGTGTGCGTGAGTTGCTCTTGTTATTGGATCCGCTGTGTGGAGTTGTTCTTGCTGTTTGTGTGCCACTTTGGTTTTGTACGTGTTTCGCTCGTGATCTTGTGGATCTTCGCCCGGAATTCCGATCCCGTTATTCTATATTATTTGAATCTGCGATTTAACAGGAAATTCTCTCCTTGAAATAATATTTTATTTTGTTCAAGTTTATTTGATCTCTGCAAGTAGATTCAGTTCCTTTCGTTATCATGTTGTATCTGACAATTCCGTTAAGTCTATCGAGGGTTTACATGAGCTAACCCGACATATTCTTAACTTTGTGCCGCTCTCTTTGATCTAAAACCTAGTCCATGTTGTATCTTGCATATGCTCAATTACATGAAATTAACTAGATCCATGCTATAGACTTGTTTGATAAACTGTAACTGTTAGACTGAATTTGAATGACTACCGTGCCTGTGATATTACATCTAAGAACTAAAATTTGCATGTTAAACATCTTTTGACACTCTGATTATCAATTTTCATGAAAAATATGATCGTATGATTTAAATATTGCCTATTCATGTCAAGACAATTTCTAGACTGCTGTGTGTTCCATTTTGAACCAGATTTTCATCTATGTTGCTGTCATATTTTGAAATAACTTTCTAAACATGAAATTTAGCCTCTGATGTCTAGTTTATTATCTTTTTTTTGCGGATTTGGATTCCGATGTGTGGTTTGTTAGATATCAGCATTTTATTACAGTTGTGTCGGAGCTTTCAGAATCATAAATGCATGCGTATCTTGCTGTTCTATAATTTCTTTAACTATGTTAAAAGTAAAATAAAAATTTGAAATAAATTAGGATTAACCTAAACATGTGTAGGAATGCCCCAGAATTTTTATAGATTTATTTGATGAGTTTTCTGACCCGAAACAAATAGGTGAACACAGATTACATCATGCTGATTTAACATAAAATCTGAATAGAATAGAGCTTTCACCCTAGTTTCTGTATCTTTTATGTGCCTTATATATAGTCTTGGGAACCGTATGGAATTCTAGATTCTAGAACTTTTAACGGATCTAGATCTTCTATTTCGTAGTGACAGTAATTCATGTTTTGGTACAGCAAGGTCATGATGTCCTGATTTTGTAAATTGTATGTAGTTGACTTGTTTGCTCCATGGGTTGTCTGTAACGTATAGAATTAGTCACACTTTGTATCATAAAATATTGACACCTTCTTTCATGCTCACATAGGATGAAATAAAATGATAAAAAGCCAAGGTAATATGGGATGACTTGGTAGTGAACAATCGGAGACTGTACTCGGTCGGGCCCTACTGTACTGACCTATACTGTATGGACATAAAACCTTGCCTGATAAACACTGACACTAAATATTAAACACCGCCTAATAATCTCTGGGCCAAGTACACAAACCGTGAATTCACCATCATTCTAAAGCGTACACTGTGTGCTTACACCGAATTTGTAGTATGGGATGCAGTAGTACGTGCACTAGATAGGCTAATAAAATGATAAATAACTTGCATTTATCATCTCATGCTTGATCCTGTGTATGACTGATTAAAAATAGACCTTTGATACTATTGCCTGCTCTTTGCTTTGCTATTTGACTTTGATCATGTCCTTTCCTTTGATATATCATGCTTCCTTTATCCTTTGTTTTCCTCTACTTGCTTCCCACGACTTGCTCTTAGGGGACTTTTTTTTAAAAAATTTTTAGATCAAGCATTTACAGGTACTGAAGGAGCTATACCAGAAGGAATTGGTGAGCAACGATTCTAAAGATGGAGCTGATCTTCGCTACTTAATTTACTTTCTTGCTAGTTCATTGTTTTGAACATTGTTATGACTTGTACTTTGTTTTGGGCTTATGTTCCCGGAGTTTGTTTTCCCAGATGTTGGATTTTCTTGTATTGGATATTATTATTGTTGAATTATTTCATTATTTATTGAAGTTATCTTGATTCATGTGATTATTTCTTCCTGAATGGTTGTATTTGTTGTTGCATAATGTTGAGTTAGTCTGGTATAGCTTATGGATGGTGTTTACATCATTCGCTGAGCCTACGTTACGTACTCATATTCCGTATCTTGGGAAGTGGGGCGTGACAAAAAATAAGTGAGAAAACTAGAAAAATATTGAGATACATACATTTAGGATCTGTGCAAATAATAATAAAAGCTTATTTTAATGAAGGAATAAATACACCCCTGAAAATATACCTAATGGATGATGGAATAATATCAAGTACACAAGATGCCTTAATACCTACTGTATCAAAAGATAAAATTTACAATAAAACTTAATTTCTCTATGAGTATGGCTGAAGAAATAAGTACAAAAGTTTATTCATGTACCACATATTATCCGGAATAAAAATGATAGAGAAAAGCAAAATTATGAGTATACAAATAAGAAATATTTATGCTTTCACTAGTAAATATAAAGTAAAAAATAGGATTACAGATAAATAAAATAGAACCAGTATTCAGCAAAATTATAAGATACAAACCAACTAGAGAAAACCCTGAATGACTATACCAAATTGTATAGAATTTGATTTTAATAAAGCAAAAGAAATTACAAAAGAAAAAGCAGCACAAATACTGTTTGAAAAGAGATCACTGTCAATAAGAAACAAACAATAAGCATTGGAATTAATATCAATAATAAATACATTAGACTATCAAAACAATAGCAAATTTAAAATAGAAATAGAATATTATGATAGTGGAAATATAGCCCTGGTATATACATGAGCTACTAATTCACATATTATACAGACAAATATAAAAACAACAGAACTAATACCATTAGAAAATCCATATTACTACCTAGACTATTATAATAATAGACATCCAATTGTACATAAAATAATACTGACACTGAGGATAAATGATAGAAATAAAATGCTATTACATTTACATGTAGATCCAGAACACCATGTTAGTGACATGTTATTAGGAACCGACTTCCTTACATCAGTACAACCTTACTCAATTCAAGAAGAAAAAATAACATTAATAGTAAACAATGAAAGTATAGTAATAAATAGAATATTGTGTAAATGAATCCATTAAGAGCAACAAAAAATACATTATACATACTAACAGAATTTGTTTACGAAGAATACAAATCAAGAAACTATCATACTCTTATAGACACCGGAGCGAGCACTAGCTTATGCCGCAAAAATATACTATTGAGATAGAGACAAGATGGATATAATAAAAAGGCGGTAACCGGATTAACTGGACAAACTGTCATACTTGATAGGTATCAACAAAATGTTAATATACAAATAGGAAATTACATACTAAAAATACCAATAATATAATATGTATAATGATGTATTAGGAAATAACTTTTTCCAACAATATTATCCTATAACCATATCACATAAATTAGTTATATTTACAACACCTTGTCAACACCAAACAATAGCAATTAGAATAACCCAACCTTATTCTAGGACCGAATTGCCGCATATCAAAGTTTCTTCAACCAAGCGTGGTGAATATCAATATTTACCAAACAAAACTAGAATACTACAAGTCTAAGAAATAACTACAAAAGAAATTTTACAAAAATAATTAGAAGATCTATACGGAGAGAACCATTTAGCAAAATGAGACTTAAGTAAACCGACAGCACATGAAGTTGATAGATAAGAAAAAAATAATAAAAGTTAAACCTATAAGACACACTCCAACAAATTTAGATAATTACATAAGTGATATGGCTAAAAATGGGGTTAAATCGGGACCGTCCAGATCGAGCACGAATCCTGAAGCACGGGGGTAAAAAGGTAATTTCACATACAGATGGATCCAAAACGGGTATTGGGCCTCCTTCTCACAGAACCAACCACCCGCGAATAGATCCACTTCAACTGGGCACGGGTCCCGACCCGATACAAGCCCGGTCCACCAAGAGGAGAATCAGGCCACTGATTTGATCAAATCAAATCAATAAACCTGATTGGCTTTCACCAGGGAATCAGGGGCTAACTTCCCAAAAACAGAATAAGAGGATTTTCCTCCTGACTGTTAGGCAGGAAATCAGGCCCCAAATCATTCCAAAGGCGACTATAAATACAACCCCTCTACCACCAAGACCAGGTTAATCACTTTTTCACCACTTAAGCTCTTTCTTAATCTTTTGCTGATTACTGACAAGAGCGTCGGAGGGTGCGTCGCCGGAATCAACCCCGGTGTCTCGCACTTCCTTGCAAGTTGCGGCAGGAGCAAGAAGGCCGAGTCAGCTGTTCAGGTTTTCCTCGGATCCATAAATTCTATCTGTTTACCCCCACACCGAAATCAGCGGTAACAGATTGGCGCCGTCTGTGGGAAACACCACACGAACAGTCTCAGCCCATTCTCCGCCGTCCTCTGCAGCCATGCCGCCGAAGAAGAACAGATCCAGAGGGTCTAACCGCGGGGGCAACCCCACCGACCCGACAAATGAAGCTCCGGTCAATCCTGTCCTTCAGTCCGACCTCCCTCCGCTGACCCAGCAGGTCCCACCTCCTCCTCCTCCCAAGCAGCAGCCCAACAACGGTCCGTCCGGTCATAACGGTCGGAAGGAGAAGCAGCCCCTCAATCCGGGCCACGTCTCGGTCCATAATGGGTCCTCGGACTCGATGGCTTCTCATCACCCCGACCTCCGCATCACACTCCAAAACCGCCATAAGGACGACGACCTCCGTACCCATCTTGACGAGAGGCGGGCCCGAGAGGGAGCCTCCCGCCAGCGTCAAGGTGAGCGGTCGCCACGTCGTCGGGACGGCAGAAGGTCCCCGGAACGCAGAGGCCGAGCGGCGTCCCCTGAGCGCCGAAGGAGGAGGTCCCGGTCCCCCAGGGATCGGCGTCATCCGAGGGACCGAGATATACCCATCAGCCGAGCCGAGTTCCTCCAGTTTCAAGAGACCGTTCTGCAGGCCCTCAATCTCCGACAGAACGCCCAGAATGCTCAGAGGGTTCCGACGCCCCCCAGGGATCCCAGTCCCCGGTGCCGAACCCGGAGTCCTTCCCAGGATCCCAGCCGACAGCAGCGGCAACAGAGCCCTCGGCGGTCCCAGGAGTACCGGCGCCGCAGTCCACGCTCCCCCTCCTATGAAGAGGAGTCTGGGGGGTCGTATGATTACCAGCGGAGGGACGACGCCCTCATCCGCCGCATCCACGAGGTGGAAAGACGCATCGGCCGCATGGACAGGGAGGATGAGTCTCGAGCAGGAACCTTCCGTCCTAGCCGACCGCCCTTCTCATGGTCGATCATGGAGGCCCACATACCGAGGAGTTTCAAACCGCCGCAGTTTGAAACATACTCTGGGGAATCCGACCCGGTCGACCACGTCGAGAGCTTCAAGACCCTGATGCTGATCCACCAAGCTTCTGACGCGGTGCTCTGCAGGACCTTCCCTGCCACCCTCTGGGGGTCGGCTCGGGAATGGTATTCCAGGCTCGCCCCTTCGTCCATCTTCTCATTCGAACAGTTTGAGACACTGTTCATTACTCACTTCGTGAGTAGCCGGCGAGCCGAGAAGACGAGTCTTTCCCTACTGAACCTGCGGCAGGAGAAGGAAGAAAAGCTGCGGGACTATGTGAAAAGGTTTACCGCAGAAGTCAGGTCAATTGCTTCCTTAGACCAGTCCGTGGCCACCGTGGCGTTCCATTCGAACGTCCTTAACGCCAACCTCCGATCATCCCTGGCCAAAAAGCCCCGCCAAGACTTCGCCGACCTCCTCCTGAGGTGCGAGAAGTACATCCGGGCAGAGGAGGCCGAAGCCCTTCCAAACTTCGGGGGGCCCTCCGCAGGGTCGAAGAGGAAGGCGACAGGGGAAGAAGGGTCCAAGAAAGCTCAGAAGGACATGGGCGGTCAGCGCCGCCCTCCCCCCAGGTTCGAGAAGTTCACTCCCCTCACCACAAATGTCTCTACTATCCTCATGGAGGTGGAGAAGGAGGGAATCATCCCTCCGGCCCCGAGGATGCACACCCAGGCGAAGAGGAGAAACAAAGATAAGTGGTGTCGTTACCACCGAGACCATGGGCACGACACGAACGACTGCCGGGCTCTGAGAGATGAGATTGAAGCCTTCATTCGGAGGGGGCAGTTGGCCAAGTTCGTGAAAGCTAACGATCGAACAGATCGGAACTCTCCTCCCCCTCGGGGGGCTAACAAGCGCTTCGAGCGGCGCGAGGAGACACCCGAGTTCGAGGAAGAACGGGTTCTGCACCTGATCCACGGAGGCCCAATGGGGGGCTCCTCTAATTCCTCCCGAAAGGCCTTCGTCCGGGAAGTCAACTCGGTCCACAGTGCCCCTCCCCCGAAGGGTCTCGGCGTCCCTGTGTCTTTCTCCGATGCCAACCTCGAAGGAGTCCGAACCCCCCATTGCGATGCCCTCGTCATCGACCTCCGCATGGCCAACTTCAAGGTGCAGAGGATTTTGGTGGACAATGGGAGTTCGGTCAACATCCTATTCCTCTCGGCCTTCCAAGGCCTGCAGCTGTCCCGAGACCGTCTCAAGCCGGCCGGTTACACTCTCCACGGGTTCACGGGGGTCCCGGTAACCGTCGAAGGGGTGATAACCCTAGACGTTACTGCGGGAAGCACCCCTACTACCCGGACCGAGCCGATGGACTTCATGGTCGTCGACGTCCCGGCAGCATACAATGTCATCCTAGGCCGTCCCGGCCTAGCCGCTCTTGAGGCTGTCCCCTCGGCATACCACTTGAAGATGAAGTTCCCCACTCGCTCGGGAGTAGGGGAAGTCAGGGGGAGCCAGGAAACAGCTCGGAAGTGCTACATGACTTCCACCGGGGGGCCAGTGCTCTCGCTCGAGACACTAGAGATCCCCGAGCCGAAGGCTCGCCCAACGTCCGAGCCAGCGGACGAGTTAGAAGAAGTACTCTTCTCCGACGAGGATCCGAGCCGAAAATTCCTCGTCAGCAAGTCCTTGCCGACCGTGTTGTTCTCTGACTTGGTGAGGTGCATCCGGGATAACCGCGACCTATTTGCTTGGTCGGCCGCGGATATGCCCGGCATCTCCGAGGACTTGCTCGTCCACCGCCTAAGCGTCGAACCGGGGTGCAAACCGGTTCAGCAGAAGAGGCGAAAGTTCGCTCCCGAGCGACAGCAGGCAATCAAGGAGGAAGTGGATAAGCTGCTGGAGGCCAAGTTCATCCAGGAGGTAAATTATCCCGAGTGGCTGTCGAATGTCGTAATGGTCAAGAAGTCCAATGGCTCGTGGAGGATATGCATCGACTTCACCGACCTCAACAAGGCATGTCCGAAGGATCCCTTCCCTCTCCCGAACATCGACACCCTTATCGACGCCACCTCGGGCCATGAGCTCCTCAGCTTCATGGATGCCTTCTCGGGGTACAATCAAATCCGGATGTTTCCTCCGGACATCCCGAAGACCTCCTTCGTCACCGACCAAGGCCTCTACTGCTACCGAGTAATGCCGTTCGGTTTGAAGAACGCAGGCGCCACCTACCAGTGCCTCGTCAACAAGGTTTTCCAGCATCAGATCGGCCGAAACATGGAGGTGTACGTTGATGACATGCTCGTCAAGAGCAACCGCGACACTGACCATGTAGCCGACCTCCAGGAGGCATTCGGTGTGTTGAGGAAGTACAACATGCGGCTAAACCCGAACAAGTGTGCGTTCGGAGTCTCCTCTGGCAAGTTCCTCGGTTTCATGGTGAGCCAGCGGGGAATTGAAGCTAACCCCGAGAAGATTAAAGCCATATTAGACATGGCCCTGCCTCGGAACGTCAAGGAGGTGCAGAAGCTCACCGGTCGGCTCGCAGCCATCGGTCGGTTCCTCTCCAAGTCAGGGGAAAAGTGCCTCCCCTTCTTCAAAGCACTCTGGGGGGCTAAAGGATTTGAATGGGGCCAAGCACAGCAAGAATCGTTCGACCAGCTGAAAGCCTATCTGGTGAACCCCCCTCTGCTCAGTAAGCCAGTCCCGGGCGAGCCTCTCTTCATTTACTTGGCCGCTTCCGAGCAGACCTTGAGCGCTGTTTTGGTAAGAGAAGAAGACCGGACCCAAAGGCCCATTTACTACGTGAGCAAGGTGCTTCGGGACGCCGAGCTCCGCTATCCGAGGATAGAGAAGATAGCCTACGCACTGGTCATGGCAGCAAGAAAGCTTCGGCCCTACTTCCAATCTCACTCGGTCGTTGTCCTCACCGATCAACCCCTAAAGCAGATCCTCCACAAGCCAGAGACCTCGGGTCGGCTGATGAAATGGTCTGTAGAGCTGAGTCAGCACGATATCTCCTATCAGCCTCGGACGGCAATTAAGGCACAGGCTCTCGCCGACTTCATCGTAGAGTCCACTATCCCTGAGGTCGGCCACGTCCCGAATAGGCCCCCCATTTGGACAGTCTTCGTGGACGGGTCCTCTTGCAGTGAAGGAAGCGGCGCCGGCATCATCCTGAACGGCCCTGACAGCTTCGTCCTGCAGTATGCGATCCGCATGAACTTCAAGGCCTCGAACAACGAGGCAGAGTACGAGGCTCTCATAGCTGGTCTCGGACTCGCACGAAGTGCTGGGGCGCAGCGCCTTCGGATTCACAGTGATTCCCAGCTAGTCGTGAACCAGGTCTTGGGCGAATATGAGGCCCGGGATGAGCGAATGGCGAAGTACCTCGCCAAAGTCCGGGATCTCATGGGCCGGTTCGAAGAAACCATCATCCAACGGGTCCCCCGGGAGGAGAACTCACAAGCCGACGCTCTCTCCAAGTTAGCCTCGTCTTCTCTACAAGGTCTCGAACAGACCGTACTGATTGAAGTCCTCTCTAAACCGAGCATCGAAGACGAGACACCTGGCTCGGTGGAGTCATTGCCGGTCATGCTGCAGGACAATTGGATGAAGCCACTGGTAGAATTCTTGAGGGATGGAGTTCTGCCCTCGGATCCCAAAGAAGCACGCCGAGTCAGAACTCGGGCCGAGCGCTATGTCTTGATCGAGGGTGTCTTATACAAACGCTCCTTCTCTCAAATAGATGGCCGACCTTATCTAAGGTGCCTCTCTCCGGAACAGGCCGAATATGCCCTACAGGAGCTTCATGAGGGCATCGGAGGGGCACACTCCGGATTCAGGTCTTTGGCCCGGAAAGCTTTGAACTATGGGTACTTCTGGCCGACCCTTCTTCGAGATGCCGAGCGACATGTTCGGCAGTGCAGCTCCTGCCAGAGACACTCCAGCATCCGACGCCTCCCTCAGGCCAACCTCACCTCCCTATCGAGCCCTATCCCCTTCGCGATGTGGGGAATGGACTTACTAGGACCTTTCCCTCCAGCTTCGGGTCAGCTCAAGTTTTTAGTCGTAGCCATCGACTACTTTTCGAAGTGGGTCGAGGCCGAGCCCCTCGCCACGATAACCAAGAACAAAGTGGTGCAGTTCTTCTGGAAGAACATCATATGCAGATTCGGCGTCCCCCGCGTCCTCGTGACGGACAATGGGACTCAGTTCACTGGCACAGCATTCCGAGCCCTATGCGACGACCTCGTCATTCAACAGCGCTTCTCGTCCATCTCACACCCTCAGTCGAACGGACAGGCCGAGAACGCTAATAAGCAGATCCTCGCGGGAATCAAGAAAAGGTTGGACAAGTGCTCCAAAGGATTGTGGGTCGACCAACTCCCTAATGTGTTGTGGAACTACCGCACAAGCAAGCGGACGCCCACCGGAGAGTCCCCTTTCAGCCTTACTTATGGGGCCGAGGCCGTGATACCCCTCGAGGTCAGAATACCTTCCCCTCGGCTCATAGCCTATGACGAAGCGCAGAATGCCAGGGACCTCAGAGGAAACTTGGACCTGATAGATGAACTGAGGGAAAGGGCATCGATTCGGCAACAGAATTACAGAAGGATGGTCGAGCTAGCGTACAACAAGAAGGTCCGACCCGCCAACCTTGAGCAAGGAGATTTGGTATTGAGAAAGCTAGCCATATCCCTCCCCAGTCAGAGGAGCAAGCTAGCTCCGAATTGGGAAGGGCCGTACCGGATCACAAAAGTTGTTCGGCCTGGGGCATACCGACTTGAAGACATGGATGGCAGAGAGCTTCCGAGGACCTGGAATGCCGACCACCTCCTGAAATACCAAGAGAGCGCTCCGGCGCCTCTCTAAGTAATCCGAGGTGTCGAACCATTCCTCTCCAACTTGTAACCCATTTTTTCTCAAATTGTATTATGTAAAACGGTTCGCCGTCAAGTATCAATAAAGAAAGCTCTGTTATGTTTGTGAATATGCATGTCACTCTCCCCTCTTATCACCTGCATTTTATGTTGTGATCTCAAACAATGGTTCGGAGTCCACGTTCGGCTCGGCCTCATTCCCTCAGTTCGTCTCCGGGCGGACTAGAGGCGGACCGCCGTTCCGAACTGCTCCCACAGCCGTTGAACTATACCGATGGTTCGGAGTCCAACACTCGGCTCGACTTTACCTCCTCGGCTCGTCTTCGGACGAACCAGGGGTAGATCGCCGTTCGGAATTGCTCCCACAGCCGTTGAACTATACCGATGGCTCGGAGTCCAACACTCGGCTCGACTTTACCTCCTCGGCTCGTCTCCGGACGAACCAGGGGTAGATCGCCGTTCGGAATTGCTCCCACAGCCATTGAACTATACCGATGGTTCGGAGTCCAACACTCGGCTCGACTTTACCTCCTCGGCTCGTCTCCGGACGAACCAGGGGTAGATCGCCGTTCGGAATTGCTCCCACAGCCGTTGAACTATACCGATGGTTCGGAGTCCAACACTCGACTCGACTTTACCTCCTTGGCTCGTCTCCGGACGAACCAGGAGTAGATCGCCGTTCGGAATTGCTCCCACAGCCGTCGAACTCCGCGACAACCCCGAGGGCAAACACTTGGTTAAATTCCTGCCCTAAAGATTGCCTTCCGGAAATCCCCTACGTTGTGGCAAGCGCTCGGCTTACATTCAGTCCGATCCTCGTCACGGAAACGGGGGAAAATAAGGAGGATGGACCTACCCTTCGGTCGGAATCCGAGCAAGTGCCATTCCGAACCCGTAAACGGAGAAAATTCACCTTCTCCTCAACTTTCGCGCTTGATCTCAATCAGACGGCCCAGATCTCGCCCAGAGCACTAAAAGACAAGATAGTGTTTTCTTGGGAGCTACGCCCGTCTCGAGATGCGCGTCTTCATCCAGCGGTCCGTGTTGCGCCACATCGCTCGGCTCATTAAAGTTCCCTATCTTCGGTCGGCAGCCGAGCAAGTGCCTTCCCGAGCTCGTAAACGGAGAAAATTCCCCTTCTCCTCAACTTTCGCGCTTGATCTCAATCAGACGGCCCAGATCTCGCCCAGAGCACTAAAAGACAAGATAGTGTTTTCTTGGGAGCTACGCCCGTCTCGAGATGCGCGTCTTCATCCAGCGGTCCGTGTTGCGCCACGTCGCTCGGCTCATTAAAGTTCCCTATCTTCGGTCGGCAGCCGAGCAAGTGCCTTCCCGAGCTCGTAAACGGGGAAAAACCACTTTCCCCTCAACTTTCGCGTCTGATCTCAATCAGACGGCCCAGATTTCGCCAAGAGCACTAAAAGACAAGATAGTGTTTTCTTGGGAGCTACGCCCATCTCGAGATACGCGCCGGCATCCAGTAGCTCAGATAACGCCACGTCGCTCGACCTACCGAACACCACCGCCTTCGGTCGGCGTCCGAGCAAGTGCCTTTCCGAGCTCGTAAATGGAGAAAAAAAGACACCGGTCAACCGCGACCGTTCGATCTCTCAGAAATTCGTGCTCCTGACGATGAATGGTCCAGATTGCGCCACGTGCGCTAAAAGACAAGATAGCGTTTTCTTGGAAAACGTGCCACCATCCGATGGCTCAGATTGCGCCACGTCGCTCGGAACGCCAAACCCCCTAGTCTCCGGTCGGCAGCCGAGCAAGTGCCTTTCCGAGCTCGAAAATAGAGAAAAACGCTGCCGAGCTACAACAGCCGTCAGATCCTTCCGAAATTTGTGCTCGCCCATGATCAACGGCTCAGATCAAGCCACGCCATTAATCGGTATTTAAATCATTTTTTATCTATTTTAATCGTTTTATTTGTTTAAAATTTGCGAAAAAATCGCTAAAAATTCGGGAAAATTAGCTAAAAATTCTGGGAAATGATTGAAAATTCGGGGACACGCTTTCGGACCCCGGAGCGAACAATTATTACCCCGAATGCACCGCTAAAGTTCCCGAACGATTAGCAAACACATCGCAGAATTAAACTAGTATTTCGAAAAAAGTAGATAAAAGACCATCAGATACCCGACTCAGCTCAAGAACAGCTCACCGCGTCAAAGGTTACCTCATTACCCCCTTTCTAAATTCAAAATCCCACATTTGGACTCCGATACAACTCCACCAGCCACTGAGACAGCTAAACTACTCCTCAAAGTCTGATCACGCTCAGTCTTTAGGAGTGGGGGGCTCGTGATATGGCTAAAAATGGGGTTAAATCGGGACCGTCCAGATCGAGCACGAATCCTGAAGCACGGGGGTAAAAAGGTAATTTCACATACAGATGGATCCAAAACGGGTATTGGGCCTCCTTCTCACAGAACCAACCACCCGCGAATAGATCCACTTCAACTGGGCACGGGTCCCGACCCGATACAAGCCCGGTCCACCAAGAGGAGAATCAGGCCACTGATTTGATCAAATCAAATCAATAAACCTGATTGGCTCTCACCAGGGAATCAGGGGCTAACTTCCCAAAAACAGAATAAGAGGATTTTCCTCCTGACTGTTAGGCAGGAAATCAGGCCCCAAATCATTCCAAAGGCGACTATAAATACAACCCCTCTACCACCAAGACCAGGTTAATCACTTTTTCACCACTTAAGCTCTTTCTTAATCTTTTGCTGATTACTGACAAGAGCGTCGGAGGGTGCGTCGCCGGAATCAACCCCGGTGTCTCGCACTTCCTTGCAGGTTGCGGCAGGAGCAAGAAGGCCGAGTCAGCTGTTCAGGTTTTCCTCGGATCCATAAATTCTATCTGTTTACCCCCACACCGAAATCAGCGGTAACAATAAGAAAATCACAAAGTCCACATTCATCACCAGCATGTATAGTAAGAAAACATTCAAAAGAAAAATAAGGTAAATACCAAATGGTAGTAAATTATAAGGAATTAAATAAAAATACTAAGAGATTTGGATATCAAATACCAGATATGCAAATACTACTAACACAGTAAGAACAAGAAAAACATATTCAAAATTTGACTGTAAATTAGGATTTTACCACGTAAAACTAAAAGAAGACTCAAAACAGTTAACAAAATTTAGTACACCATAAGGATCTATGAATGGAATGTTTTACCATTCAAATATAAAAATAGTCCCGGAGTATTTCAAGAATATATGAATAAGGTATTTGAAAAAATACAATAATTTCATACTAGTATATGTAGATGACATTCTAATAGGATCCGAAAATGAAGAACAACATTAAGAACATTTACTAATATTTATAGAAATAGTAAAAAATGCAAGTATTATACAATCAAAAAGGAAAATAAAATTGTTCAAAACTGAGATAGAATTTTTAGGAATAAAATTATCACATGAAGGATAAAACTACAGCCACATATAGCAGAAAAAATAAAAACATTTCCTAATGTCCTAAAAGAAAAAGAAAAGTACAAACCATAATTGGATTACTAAATCAAACAAGATGATACATACCGAATCTATCAACCAAAACAAATTGGTTACAACAAAAATTCAAAAAGTTTAGGAAATTGGAATGGACCCCAGAGGATAAAGAAAAACAAAATATTAAAACAACAAACTTCAGAATTAAATAAACTAAAATTACTTGTTAAAGAATGTTTATGGATAATAGAAACAGATACATGTGATTAATTATGGAGCAATATTAAAACTCATTGAAATAGGTGAAAAAGAGGAAAGACTAGCCAGATACACTAGTGGATCTTACACACAAACCCAAAAAAATTAACACATAAATAAAAAAAAACTACTAGCAATACTAAAAGCAATAAAAAAGTTTGAATTATTCATAATACTTACGAAATTCACAGTAAGGACAGATAGTACACAAACAAAGAGTTGGTTTAATAAAATAATAGATCCAACTATAGCAAATACAAGATTGATAAAATGACAAATGGAACTAGCAATAATGACTTTACAATAGAAAATATAAAAGGAAAGCACAATATTTTAGCTGATTTTCTATAAAGAAATTAACTATTTCATTTGTTGTAATATGGAAACTAAAGTCCAGCAAATAGAACATGATATAATTTGCCTCAAGGGAACTATGGAACAAATAAAAGGAGTATTTAATCAATTATAGCTAAAAATATGCGAAATCCAAAGTCTGTTCTACCAGCATGTAAGTCAGCATCTAACCACAGAAAATATGGTGGACAATACTAGCGAAAAAGTGAGTGAAATGGGCGAACCTACTCATTCGCTAAAAGAAGAAGCAATTACATCATCAAATAAGACTACATACAAAGAAACACTTATTTCTGAGAAATCTCCCAAAGTATCAAAGAAAATATTATTTTTACAATATATTGAAAAATTATGCCAAGTAACCGAGATGAACCAATTCATCAAAACAATATCACAGGAACATATGAACAAGGCCATCATCCTATGAGGAGCTAAACAAAGAACAATCACGGCATTGTTCGAAATATGACTCATTCATTACATCAATCCATCCTGAGAATATCTAAGGAGAAATTCCACAAAAGTTTGTTAGGAGAGTTAGTAAGAAGTTGAGAATCAATGAAGACTATCGTTCTTGATAAGTTCTTGTACAATATAAGGTATGAATAATTAGTTTCTTACCATTAGGGAGAGTTTTGTAAGACTCTGCCTGAAGGATCTTGCAAAAAGACCTATTGGTAACCTTCTATAGTTAGGCTGTACACATAATAGAAGGAAACGAGCTAGGTTGTGGTTGTTTGTACTGAAGTGCTACTAGTTGTTCCAGACATATCTCTTAGATGAAGCTATCTTGAAGAGCATGGTAGTCCGGAGACGGGAGGAACATAAAAGGAGCACTTAAATCGGGGTGCATACCAGAGGTATTTTATCCACTAGTAGTAACTAGTACATAGCAGCTCAAAGTAGTCTAACTAGGTCGGAAGCATGATGGGCCATTTTGTTTTGATTTTTATGGTATCCTTAGGATCTCTCTCTACTCTTGATTTCATACTTGTTGTTTTAAATCTCAAAATCTCAAGAAATAATAATAATAATAATAATAATAATGGATAATGGATAATGGATAATAATAGTTTTAGTCTTGCCTCAGAAATTTATGAATTAATGACTAACTATCAAGGACGTGACAGAATGTTAGTTTTTTATGTTTATTATCCTAATAGAGTAACAAGCATGAATGATTACTATGAGTTCAAATTATTTTTCTTTAGTATACAACGAGTAATAGTTATAACAATAAATCAAATAAATTCTAAAGAAA
Source organism: Hemerocallis citrina (assembly GCA_017893485.1). Lineage (NCBI taxonomy): Eukaryota > Viridiplantae > Streptophyta > Magnoliopsida > Asparagales > Asphodelaceae > Hemerocallis > Hemerocallis citrina. The sequence goes on along the minus strand of CM030360.1, from coordinate 158,807,500 downwards.
CTAGCAATATAAGTGTCCAAATAATTGATGATCTAACTTTTTATGAAAGATCTTTATTATTTATGAACATGGAGAATTTGGTAGTTATATCTGGAGTCCTACAACTGCATATAGAGAATTTCTAGAAGAAAACGAACATAATGAAGAAGAAAATGAACATATGGAAGAACTCGAAGAACCCGCATATAATAGTAGTAGTGAAATATCAGAGACAGAATCAAAAGATATGAGAGATCTTGAACTTATGCTTGATTACTTTAATATTTTTGAAATGGATAATGCACATTATTTCGAAGAATATTATTTTACAGAAAACTATCATCTTTGAAGTTTTTTGATACTTTGTTTAATTCTATTTATAGGTGATTTCACGCTTCACAACCTCAACCCCAGCTGGTATCAGAGCCTTGTTTCTAAGTAACTCTCTCCTGGTTTTCTCAAAAAATTTAGCACAATTTAAGTAGTTAAAAAATTGATTAGATAGAGAAATAGAAAATATTACAAAAATAATTATTAAATTTGCAGAAAGATCACACATCCTATAGGAAATTTTATAGGATAGGAAGCATAGAATTTTATTTAGAAACTATCCCTTAGTTGCAAATAGTTTGGTCATTGTCTCTTTTTTTGCAAATGGTTTCAAAAATTGTTCTAACAAAATAATTAACGCTGTTTTATATGTAGCCAAGGTTACAGAGTTTGAATAAAGATTAGAAACATAATATTAGGGATTGTAGGTAGGTGTGGCAACTAGCATTGGTATTAAAACCCGAAACCCGGACCCGACCCGGACCCGGCGTTGGACCGGAACCGACCCGATCTAATTTGGGTAGAGTATGGGTCCTAAATTACTACCCGTTGAAATTTTGGGTAGGGTCTGGGTCCCCTAAAAATGGAACCGACCCGGACCCGGACCCGGACCCGCAATAGAAAAATAAACAAAAAATGAAGCGGACCCGACACGGACCCGACCCGTTACCCGTTAGATAAATATAGAGGTAAAGGTTAATCAGTGACGGGCTTGTAGTTGCGACTTCTGGAGCGGGCTTTGTTCTTGGGAGTGGCCATACATAGTTCAAAAATCAGATAAAAAACCATCTTCAGAAATCAGATAAAAAAACCAGTGTCATACATAGTTATAATTTGCATATCAATCTACTTGAGCTGCTTTGAGAATATAGGAAACGTACTGCATTGAAATCAAAAGAAAATTAGATTGCTTAAGCTTTCTCTTCTTGCTGTCAGAAAATATCCAGAACCCTGTTTTCATTTCAGATTATCTTATTAGCTGTATCTTTAGTTCTTATCTGAAAACTGAACAAACCTTTTAGCATTTATAGTACATAACGTTGTTTTTGTATATGTGCAGGTATGGCATTTTAGAACTTCATCAAATCCTTTCATATCTTGTGTCTTTCATTCTCCAAAGCCTGATATCATTTACTGTTCCAAACCTGAGCTCATTTTGTTTTCATACATAACTTAGAGAAACACTTAAATGATGATTATGATTCTTTTGTGCCTTTGAACTGTGGTTCTACAGTTAAAAGCATGATTTTCATCCAATTTTGAGATAATAGAACTGCTTCAAAACTTTTAGATAATGCATTTGTATATTTGTATACTAATGCTTTCTATTTGAAGTGATATGATGATTGTTAAAATGTGACCTGGGTTTCAATTTGATACTTACCCTGTATCAGGGGCTAAATATCACACTAGTTTATATCTGCATTTGTTGTTGTATTTCTGCAGTGTGTATCAGTTTATGATACATGTATGTATTAGTCTTTTTGACAATCAATTACGGGTGTCTGGTTAATGGCTTACTCTTATGCATCTAGAAAGAGGACCCATTGATCACTTTTATGATTTAGCTAGGTTTTAAGTTTAATGATATACAGACAAGTTTATTTAATAGGTTTAGCCGCGGTATGGTAATATTTTGCCTAGGTTGGAGGCTGTTGTTGACAGAGTTATAGACCACATTTGCAGAGGCAGAGTCTTCTTAATGTCCACTATTGATCATCATTGTTTCTTTGCACGGCACTCACTTATTATGGTGCTTTAAAGACCCGGAACCGAACCGGACCCAGACCCGGACCCCAAAGTGAACGGGCAACATTTCTTGTGGGGAACCGGACCCGGACCCGGACCCGAATTTCATGGGTCTGAGTCCGGGTCTAGTATTTGGACCCGTCAATGACCGGGTTCGGGTCCGGGTATTGAGCTACCCGACCCGACCCGACCTGTTACCAGTGCTAGTGGCAACAAAAACTAATTATATGCATTTCTTCTAACTAGGTATTGGATTTTGTTCCGATCTATTATTATCTTCTACACTTATCTAATAAAAAGGAAGAGGCATGTATTGGTATTAAGGGTCAAAAAAATATGGGCTTGGCTAGGGTAATCTAGATCTCCGGTACGGCCTTGATTGGTAGTATAAGGTCCTGATTATACAAGGCCAATGATGTGGGTAAAAATTACGGCTAATCGAGGTCGTGCGATTCCAACATAAATCTCGGAGTTTTTAAGGGCAAAATAGTAAATTCACAACAACCGAAGGCCCACAACGAGACGTTGGGTCATATCGAGACCAGCCATCTCAGCTCAGCCCATGATTGAGGCTGATTTGCAGCCCAAACAGGGAGATTCACCAACCATTCTTGGTTGGCTATCAGATCCCCTAAAATAGGAAGATAATAACTAATTTGATTTCATGATTAAGGGAATCTCCCAAATCAGTTAGAGAATTTTCCTAAACCGCTCCATCTCAGGTCTATAAATACAACCACTCTACCACAATTACTAGGTAATCAAATTTTTTCCACTAAATTACAGTTAATATTCTGAGTTGCTGATTGTTGGAGGGCCTGACGGTTGGGAAGAGTCCTAATATTTCAGGCTTTCTTGCATATTTTCAGCGGTATTTCAGCCACCAAATTTAAAGACAACCACAAATACAGTCTTTCATCAGATTTGGCCAACGACGTGGATCTAAGCTTTCTCCTTATATCAAGAACTTTTCATCTGGTTGCTCTCACATAAGAAAAATAGCATCAGATTGGCGCATCTGTGGGAAAGCAAAAATCTAGCCCACCGGTCAGACCCCGAGATCAGAAGACACTTCTGACCATGCCCCAGAGAACTAAGAAGGCGACAACAACAAGTCGCTAGGCAGATCCGCCACCCTTCCCTTAGCAGGGCTTCAACTCAAGCGTCCCAGTGGCGACATTCCTTAGCCAGGTCCCCCTCTCAAGAGCCAGTGTTCTGCCTCTGCTACCTCCCACTTGGCTAGTCTTAAGGCGGCACCATTTGTTAGGTTTCGATGGCAATCACAGATTAAAAGCACAGCGAAAAAATCACAAAATATCGAAACCTAACCATGGATCCAAGTGAAAAACCATAAATCGTGTTTAGAAATTATACCTTAAAGATGGACCTGGTGTCTCCAAGCTATCTCAATTACATCGCAAAGGTTGCGGTGCATCAACTATATCCACATGAACAGATCAAATCAAGCTATCCCTCACGCCGTGGTACTAGCTGTGGGAAGGGGATGTTCCTCACGATCTCTCTCTCTCTCTCACAATTTCTGTGACGTCTAGTATTTTTTCTTGTTTATTTTCCACAGAAATATATCATATATATAGGTGTAGAAAAACAACCATAAGAGAATGGTGATGCGATTGAACTCACAATCTGGCCTAGGTCAGGTTCGTGTGTGGGCCTTCCAACATTAGTTGGCCCATTTAATCTAAGTAATTATCCAACCATGTCAGGAATCCAAATCTTGCTAGAATTCCTAATTAAATTCATCTAATGAATTTAAATCCTAATTTCGATCAGTTCTAAGTGTGTCACCCTGTAGGTTCCTATTACGTTGACAGTAATATTAAAATCCTATTCTAGTGTTACAAACAGTGAGCGGTATCTAGTAATATATCGCTGCTACATAAGTAACGGGAATACCAGTGATTTGACATAACCTATCCGTGACCAATGTTACCATGTAGTCTAAATCTTTTGTCCAGATATATTAATTAACCACAAGGTATAGAGCGTGTCACCCTTATATAGTTCAATCTTAGGTTTCATGATGTCCGAGTAGACTTACAAAAACAAATGAGCTCAATATCTCATATTGACTTATTTGAGCACGGTCATGCATTTTGCAGTCTCACTCAATCAAGGGGCTCATAGATATCGATCCTGTTATGTAAGAGGGACAAATCCTATCTATGTCACTTACATCCCTCTACATAATTTTTAGTCTAGCAATAGTCGACTTTATAATTACCTTATTACAAGCAACGTTTGACGGCATTAAAACATATGACTTCTCATGTAGGGAACTGTAGTGACTTCAAGTCAAAGAACTGTGTACACCATGGTCACTGTGAGAACCACTTATGACACTCACGTAATGATCCATGCAGCGTTCTCATGGTGGCTTAGTCCAGTACATTATTACTCTAATATGTACTCATGTGAAGACTTGATATCTCATATCAATGACCCATGAGATATGATCATCAGTCTATGCACATACTAGTCTTCATGTATTATTATTGTCCTAATTCACAATAATGCTTGACTAGGTACATTTAAGAATAGTGTTCTGATTACAACCAATAGGATCTCATGATCAAGTAATGCACTTGATGTCCCATGGTATTGAACATACTATTCTAAGGATATTATTATGTTCATTTAATCACAATAAACAACACAATAAATAAAATAAAATGCCTCATATATGAAATAAATGTCATGATGCAATGTAAACTAATAATGTCAATACACAACTAGTCTCTAGAGCATACACCAATAATCTCCCACTTGCACTAGAGCCAATCAGACATTATCTAATGCCTATAGACCTAGTGTGACCCGCATGCTTTTGCTATGCAAGAGGCTTTGCCAGTGGGTCTGTGATGTTATCATCTGTCGGTGCTCTGCATATCTTCACATCTCCTCTATCGATGATCTCTCGAATGAGATGGAAGCACCTAAGTATATGTTTGGATCGCTGGTGAGATCTAGGCTCCTTAGCTTGTGCAATGACCCCATTATTATCATAATAGAGGTCCACCTGGTCTACAATGCTAGAAACTATGCCAAGTTCAGTAATGAACTTTCTGATCCAAACAACCTCCTTTGCTGCATTGGAGGCAACATTATACTCAGCCTCTTTGTGGAATCGGCTACTGTCTCTTGCTTCGAACTCTTCCAGCTTACAGCTCCACCATTTAGGCAAAACGAAAAACCCAATTGCGATTTGGAGTCGTCCTTATCAGACTAGAAGCTAGCGCCAGTGTAACCCTTTACAACAAGCTCTTCCATGGCTCCATATACTAAGAACGAATCCTTAGTCCTTCTTAAGTACTTAAGGATGTTCTTGACAGCAATCCAGTGACTCTCACCAGGATCTGACTGGTACATACTCGTCATGCTCAAAGCATATGAGACATCAGGACGAGTACACAACATGGCATACATGATAGATCCAATTGCAGATGCATATAAAATCTTAGTCATGCGGTCTCTCTCATCTTGAGTGGAAGGACATTGAGCCTTAAACAGGTTTACACCATGTGACATACGGAGAAATCCTTTCTTGGACTCTTGCATATTGAAGCATTTCAATATTTTATATATATGTACTCTGACTCAGGCCAAGCAGTTTCCTTGATCTATTTCTATAGATCTTGATGTCTAATACATAGGTAGCTTCACCCAAGTCTTTCATGGAAAAGCATTTTTCTAGCCAAGTCTTTACAGACTATAAGGTAGGGATGTCATTCTCGATGAGTAGTATGTCATCTACATACAATACCAGAAATATAACTGTGCTCACACTAACCTTCTTATAGACACAAGGTTCATCTTTGTTCTTGATGAAACCAAACTCTTTGATTGCATCATCGAAACGAAGATTCCAGCTTCTAGAAGCTTGCTTTAGTCCAAAAATGGATCGTTGTAGCTTACAGACCTTTCCAGCATCCTTTGGAGTGACAAAACCCTTAGGTTGTGTCATGTACACATCCTCGACAAGATTTCCATTTAGGAAAGCAGTTTTGACATCCATCTGCCATATTTCATAATTGTGATATGCTGCAATAGGAAGCAAGATCTGAATAAATTTAAGCATGACAACTATGGAAAAAGTCTCATCATAGTCAACACCATGAACTTGCTTGAAATCTTTAGCCACCATTTGCCCCTTAAAGGTATGCACGTTACAATCCATGTCAATTTTCTTTTTGAAAACCCATTTGCACCCCAATAGGTTTTACCCCTTCAGGTGGGTCTACCATGGTCCATACTTGGTTGGCATACATGGATTCCATCTCAGATCTCATGGCCTCAAGCCATTTCTCAGAGTCTGGGCCTTTTACAGCTTTCTCATAAGTCGTAAGCTCATCTTGATCCATGAGAAATATATCACCATGTTGAGTCACGAGAAATCCATATCTCTCGGGTTGAGGTGGTATCCTACTAGACTTATGTATGCCTTGTGCTACTTGAACAGGTTGTTCTTCCACAACGATTTGTGGAGCGGGATTTCTTTTCACCATTAGTTCGCTGCATATTTGCGATGTTTGAATTTCTTCAAGTTCTATTGTTCTCCCACTAGTTCTTTTACAGACGAATTCTCTCTAAGAACAAAGTAGTCCGTGCAACAAACACTTTGCCGTTCGTGGAATTATATAAATAGTATCTCTTGGTTTCCTTAGGATATCATACAAATAAGCACTTATCAGATTTGGGACCAAGTTTATCAGAGACTTGGTGCTTTACATAGGATTCACAATCCCAAATTTTCATAAAAGGCACACTAGGATACCTCTCAGTCCATATCTTATATGGTGTCTCTTGAACCATTTTAGATGGAACACGGTTAAGTGTGAAAGCAGCTGTTAATAGAACATATCCCCAGAAGGAGTTTGGAAGATCTGCCTGACTCGTCATGGATCAGACCATGTCTAACAAGATCCGGTTTGTCCTCTCAGAGATATCATTCCATTGCAGTGTTCAAGGGGGAGTGAGTTGAGAAATTATCCCACATTCTTTTAGATGGTCATCAAAATCTTGGCTTGAGTACTCACCACCTCGATCTGATCGAAGGGCATTAATACTTTTACCAAGTTGGTTTTGTACCTCTGTAACCCCCATTCCCAACAATAAATATTTTCCGTGTATTTTCTACAATTTGATTTTTATAAATTATTTTATTCTAAATTCATTTCAGATTTGTATTAAAGTGTTTCCTAATCGAAAATTAACTCATTTTGAATAATGGTGTATTTTAATCTTACTTCCCGTTTCTTATTGATCGACTATTTACATTTGAGCCCAAAAATGAATATATTATTATTATTGGATTATTTTAATCTTAATATTATTGTTATTACTTTAATTGCAATTATTATTATTATTGCTATTATTATTATTGGTATTGGTATTAATATTAATATTTTTGTTATTATTATTGTAACTATTAGTATTATTATTCTTATTGTCATTATTATTATTATTATTATTATTATTATTATTATTATTGTAAAGCCCAAACATACTCTACCTATATGCATCTTATTATTTGATTCAATGTATATTTATATGTATATTTTATAAACCCTATAGCCTATTTTCTTATTGGATTTAAAACCATATCCTTTTTAAGCCCATCTTTTATTGGACTCTAAACCAAAACCCAAGCCCATTCTCTTATTGGATCCAACCCGATAACCCAATATCCATCTTTACCCTATAAATAATCTATTCTAACCCCCCCACCTTAACCTTAGCCTCAACAGTAGCTGCCTAACCCTACCCTATTCACCCCTCGTCTTGAACACCTCTCTGTCTCCCATCGCTGCCTGAGTCCTCAGTCCTCATCCGCCACCTCGTCTTCCAGTCCCGTCGCCCTCTTCCCCTGTTTCGTTTTTCGAAACCTATCCCGCACCGCATCTTCCTCGTTGAACCCATCTCCCCGACGACCACCATTGCCACACCCCCTCGCCCTCATCTGTAACCTTCACCCCGCAACCACCGGTGACCCCTCCCCTCGTCGTCGATGTCCAGAACCCCCCGCCGTCTCCATCTCCACCCTCCTCTGTTTTGATGAAGAAACAATGCTTCGACCCCCGACCGCCTCCTTGGTCGCTACCGTCGTTCTTGACCGGGAGCACTCCTGCCATCAGCCGCCCTCGCCGTGGGTGTCGCCAGTCACCTCCGCTCAGTCGCCGACCGCCGCTATCCCTCTCCCCCTCTCTCTCTTCCTTGGTCGACTTGCTGTTGCGGTTTGTGAAGGAGAGAAGGGATTGATTTGCTGTGTTTGGTGTTTTTTTTGGGTTGCGGTGTTTGGTGTTTGGATTGAGATCCGGTGTGTGTGTGGTTGATGATTCGTGAAGTGGAGTTTACTATTGCTGTTTTGCACATAGTTCGCACGTGTTCTGTGTTCGTGGATTCGTCGTCTGGAATTCTCATCCCGTTATTCAATATTCGAATTAACCATCTAACAGGAAAGTCAATGTACTTTTGAATTGTTAATTGTATCAAATTCAAGTTTTTGTTGAAACTCTTGCAAGTAGATCCATTGTTTATCGTATTATATATTGTTCGTATCTTTCGTTGGGTATATTGAGGGTTTACACGAGCTAACCCCAATTTACTTGACTTCGCGCCACTTTTGACTCCAAAGATTGAATCTTTCATGTGTGCATATAGAATTGATAATAGAGTTGTTCATATAATTGTCATATAACTAAATTATTGTAGAGAGAATTGCTAGGTTGTATATTATTTGATCGATTGATGATAAATTGATGTATGTATGTGTTTTTAATCATATTTACCATATTTTTATACCCTTCTTACTGATTGAGAAGTTTATTGACTAGTAGAATTGATACCCATCATATTTAATTAATTTATTTCATGAAAACTACCCAAAACCCTGTATGTTGCTTGCTGGCTGTATGTTGACTGCTATTTTCGTCATAGTAAATGATCTTCAAATAAATTACTTTCTGAATATGAATTGTAGGCTTATCATTCTAGTTTTCAGGACACATCTTGAATTTTTGAATTCCGAGTTGTGTAGCAAAAGTTATGCCCATTTTACTACAGTTGTGTTTTAATTCCAGATTCTTAGATTCTTGTACGTTTCATGTTTAAACAGTAAAAAAGGCTGATTAAATGATAAAAATTTTCTCTGAAAATTTCCAGATTGTTTCTTAACATGTTTAAAAGTCTAGAAAATATTTTTTTATGAATTTATTATTGAGTTTTTACTGATTCTAAAAAATAAAATAACATGATGTCGATTTTCTTCCTGAATATGAAGTCTGTAAAGAATGTTGTGTTTGACCTAGCTACTGTTGTCGGATTTTGAACTTTAAATATGAATCAGAACCATGTGGAAGTCTAGTTTCTAGAACTTCTGACGGATTGAGTTTTCGAGTTCCGAAACAACGGAAAACAGGCATTTTTGTACAGACTACTCTTACTGTCTAGAATTTTATGATCCAGATTTTAATAGATTAATTATTCCTATATCGTAGTATTGTATTAATTAACGTATGTGTGTTGCATTGCATGATCCTAATACCTTATTGTCATTGTTCTAATTGTCTAATTCAAGCTATCATCCTATTATTTCCCTATTGTTACCATCGTTCATCTCATGTCTCATATTTGCATATTGTATTGTTGCATTGATAAATAATTAATAAGCCAGGGTTTAAGGGTTGACTTTAGTAGTGGAGAATATAGGGACTGTACTCGGAAGAGGGACCCGTGTTTCCCTAAATAATGTTCCGGCTATTGTTTTATCGTGTGAATGTGGATTACGGCCGTAACCCAATCTATCGTGTATTGTACCATTGCCGAAGGCCGTATCCTGCATTGAATATTGAATCGTGGCTATTGAATATTGATTATCGTTGCTGAGTACATAAACTATAAAATCCACCACTAAGTCTAAACGTAACTTGTTTGTATGTAGTAACCATGTGGTAAATAAATGGGACGCATGAAGTGCTACATTAGTTAGAATTAAAATGATTAATAAACTTAAGAATCACACCACATCTGTAGCGCCTCGATTTCCATATACTGGGAAACCGTGACATAAGCCAGAATCTTTTCTTCAATTAGTCACAATACACAGAAAAACAGGAAAATTTAAAACTTTTTATTCAATGAATGAAGAACAACACTTGGTAATTCCCACTTGGGTACTTTTCGACTAAAAGATAATCAACATAAATATTACACCGGAACTTAAAAGACATCGACTCCTCGCTTTCCTTGCCTTGAGTCCTCCTGAATCTGGTATCTGTACTTCTGCGATCCATTACCTACTGAAGTGGGGATGTCAGTATTCACTGATGCTTTAAGGCTGATAACTTAGCAGCGAATCTCCCAAAACAAACATACAACATGGTAATGTGTCGGTGTAGTTTAAGTGTTCGTGAGTGCTATGACTAGAATCTAATGCAAAATTAACCAAAGCTAGGTTGCTCCTATTCTAATGCCAGCAAGTCTCCGAAGCAACATGCAGCCCATACTACATGCGCCTATCTCAAGCCATCTCTTCATTATAGGAATTTGAACCCGCGCTATGAATTCTTCTCTTGTACTCAACTTGTTTCTGAAGATTAGACATGACTGAGGAGGTGGCCCTACAATGGTCTAGTTCCGCCAGGCATACCAGACCTTCCTCAAATATCTTGACGAATCTTTGGAGTTTCCATGAAATCAGGTTAGCTCGAAACCTCCCAGCCGCCCCTTAGCCCGACCGTAGTCTATGGCCCTCGCCCTTAGATACAAGCTAAGACGGAGTTCTGGGGGGGTCCATCCCCCTGGCTCCGACAGGAATCACTCCCACTTATCAAGGCACTTTAGAAATTAACAAACGAGATACGGATCCCGTGCTCCCAACTCGTGAGAAGGCACAGACCGTATCCCTTTGACAAGAAGGGTACAACCCAATAACACCGCCTAATGCAGGCCTATAGGACAGGTCAGATCATAAGGAATCACCCTTAACACCAACTCCTTTCCTTCGACAAAAGGTAAAGGTTAAGTATTAAAAGCCATAAGTTACTACCCTAACAATGTTACTAACCTTAAACAACTGAGGGGTGACAACAGAACTTACACAACGGTGGAGTCTTAAATTAGACTTCGCAAGACAACTCTATTAGGCTGCTCAATCTAGACTTACCAGAATCCCTAAGGATCTGATTCATGGCCTATCGATCCAAGACCCCGGCAATACGAATGTACCCGCATGCCACTACCCTGAACTTAGATTTTGTTTATACTCCGGTCTGCGATCAACCTACACCGGTTAAGATTCGACGGTACACAAGGAGTGACTTATCCACAGTCCCTTAGGAGTAAGAAAACATATGGCTTGATGGTCAATAGTCCCTAAGGTAATAATGTCACCCTAGATGAGCACAACAAAACTGCGTACTAGCTAATAAGTTATATACGAGTAAACAGAATACATACGAGCCAACAAGCTACGTATGAAACCAACAACTACATACAAGCCAGACGGCTACGTATGAGACAACAATATACATACCAGCCAAATAAGCCGTGTATGAGACCAACAGCTACATACGGCCAGTCGAACCGTGTATGAGACAACATACATACGAGCCAAATAAGCTGCGTATGAGACCAACAGCTACATACGGGCCAGTCGAGCCACGTACAAGCGCAACCCTATACAAAACAACCATACAGGTAAACAGACCTAGAAGCAACCAAATGTGTTTACTAGCAAACTTGATCTTCTATAATTAGAAGCAACAGAAGGATCTACTAACAGTCTAAAATATGCATTCTACCAATGAGAAGCCCTAAGCGACATAACAACTTTTATCGAGCTAACAATGACTAGTGACCTTCTCAACCCTTATTACCTATAAGGATGAGGAATGTCCCCCTGATAAGGTCTAATTTCAATTAGAACCTCACACAACTAGAATCCACGATTTCTTTTCCCAAATGAACTAGAACTATATGCAACTAGATTCTTGGATTCTTTATCAAGTTTGAGCTAGAATCACCTAGGAGCTAGATGCATGGGTTCATGGTTCCTTTTTAATCTTTCACTACTATATACAATTCAAGCATGGTTCTTTTAACTAGAATGCTACAACACACCATTCATGCATGCATGGCTCTAACTATGTAATCTCAAACATGGGATTCCTTCTAGGGAATTAACTAGAACTACTTTACAACACAATATTGCAACTACAACATGGTGGTTCTTCCCTAACACCACAACTACAACATGATAGTTTCTTACTAAATACTACAATTATAATATGAAGGTTCTTCATTAACACTACAACTACAACTTGAAAGTTTCTTTGCTAACACTACAACTACAATGTGATAGTTAATACTACAACTACAACATGAATAGTTTCTTTACTAAACACTACAACTACAACTTGAAAGTTTCTTTGCTAACTCTACAACTACAGTGTGATAGTTAATACTATAACTACAACATGAATAGTTTCTTTACTAAACACTACAACTACAAGCATGGATACAACTTAAGTAGGAAGCTACTATAAGTTAAAGCATGAATAGCTACTAGATTTAAGCATGGTTAATTGCTACAACTTAGCACGAGTACTAATAATTTAGCATGGTATACAACAAAGCATGATTTTCTTTACTACTTTATCCTACAATAATTAGCATGGTATACCACTTCATTCTACAACAATCTTAAGCATGGTAAGAACCTACAACAATCTTAACATGGTACACTACTTAAGCATTCCTACAACAATCTTAGGCATGGTAGGTAATTTAAACATCAATCCTACACATTCCTAAGCATGGTATATGACATAGCATGAATCTACAACATTCCTAAGCATGGTATTCAACTTTAACATTAATCTACAACAATCTAAGCATGGTAGGTAATTAAACATTAATCCTACAACAATCTAAGCATGGATATACACTTAGCATGAATCTACAACATTCCTCAGCATGGTAGGTAATTTAAACATAAGTCTTACAACAATCTAAGCATGGATAGATACTTAGCATGAGTCTACAACATTCCTAAGCATGGTAGGTAGATTAAACATAAACCCTACAATAATCTAAGCATGGATAGATACTTATCATGAGTCTACAACATTCCTAAGCATGGTAGGTAATTTAAACATAAATCCTACAACAATCTAAGCATGGATATCTCTACTACTTAAGCATGTATCTTTTCCTACAACTACTTAAGCATGGTAGAAAGCATGAGTATCAATCCTACAATAATCTAACATGGTATATAGTTTTCCTTACTATATCCAACCTACCCAATCTAGCATGGATAGAACATAAATATAGAAATTGCTACAACTAAGCATAGATAATTACTTTAACTTAAGCATGGAAAATTACTAAAATTAAGCATGGATAATTAGTACACCTAAACATGGATACTTACTTTAACCTAAGCATGGATACTACAATTTATCCTACAACAAGGTAAGCATGATTTACAACATAGCATGAGTTCTTACTACATGGTAGTCAATATAAACTTGGCTCTCCTACAACATGGTAGGCAACATAAACATAGATTTCCTACAACATGGTAGGCTTTAAAAACATGAACTTCCTACAACAATCTAACCTTGGGTATCTACTACAATTTAAGCATGGGTTACTACTACACTTAAAACAAGAATGTCTATTTACTACTTCAACATAACCCTTACTTATATATAAACATCTACTACTGCTTAAGGCATGATCTTTACTTAGCTAAAACAAGACTTCTTATCTTTATGAATTACAAGTTCTAAAATATTTAGAAAAGAATCCAACCTTATACTACAAAAATCTACTTTCTTTATACATTACAAGCCTACATAATACAACATTCCTTTCTTTAACCTCTTAGTTCCTACATACAACAAAGTATACTTTTTATTAACTAAGAGTTAACAAGGTTTGTTAATTATCAAAGTAGAGAGTAATAACAAAAGAAGGGCCTATTTAATAGTCTACAACCCCAAAGTGAGTAGTAATTATTCTACTTCACAACCTCCATATGCTTATGTCAAAGTCCTTGTTTGAGTTCTGCAACCCAAAATGGGTATGTATATAATGTCCATATGCATATGTATGAGTCCAATATCAAGTCCTACAACACAAAGTGGGTGTATACACAAACCACATATGCTTATGTTCATTTAGTCCCAATAATAACAACAAGAACAAAGTTTCTACAACCATCAAAAGTTCAACCTTTATGTTTTGTTTAATACTACCATTCATTTACTTTCAAATGATCACTTATTCCATCCATACTTAATGTTACTCCAAGTTGTTACAACCAACATACACCACAAGAAAACAACAACTCAATAAAACATCACCACAAAAAGAAAACAAACAGCTCAAGGGAAAACAAATCAACAAAGAGAAAAGAAAGGATGGAGAAACCCCCACCCAGATTTTTCTTGAGGAAAGAACTAGCTTGCTACCCTTCTCCTTCCCCTTAGCTCCTAGAAAACCCTTATAGAAACCTACAATGAAAAACTCTCTTATTAGTCTTTCTCTCTTTCTTTTCCTTTCTTTCTTTTTGTCTTTGAAAAAAATGAGACAAGTGATGAAGGGAGGGGGTATTTATAGGGTTGGAGAGAGGGTGGAGAGTGTAAAATTGCACCAAAAATGCAAAACCCCTCTCCATGATTCAAGGCCAGTTTTTACCTAGGGAGGGTGGGGATGAGGTGGAGGTATGGTGTCATGGTGAGGTGGAAGCATGGTGTAAGCTTCTAGAAGAAATTTCCTAGTTCTCTTATGCACACTAAACCCTAGCTTAAGCCTCCTAATCCCTAATTTAGCCATTTGTCATGGCAAGAGAAGTATTTTGTCCAAAAATACTCACCACATAATTTGTACAATGTACTAATTTGGTACAATACAAAGGTACGTATATATATATATATGCATATACCGAAAATATTAGCATAAACCGTATAAAAATAATTAATTTTGAAAATAATAATAAAATAAATTTTATTATCAACTCGGAAGATTACGGTACCAATTTGATACACTACGGATGTACACAGACTGGTATATGTGTACAGATAATGTTTATGAACAACCCGGGTGAAAATCACCAAAATACTTCAGTTCTGGAATTAAAACAAAATAATAATAAAATAATAATAAAATAATAATTTATACAATGTAATATCCGTCCGGGATATTACAACAACGACATTGCCTATTGTTCATTATTGTTCCTATTGATATCGAATATTGACTAAGTGTTATTGATTTTTGATCATTGAATATTGTTACGAATAGTGAATCATTGTTTATACCAATTGCATCGATTACCGTGATATTGATTATTGATTAGTCCCATATTATTGATTCCTATTGATCCATTGAATTTATAGTTATATCGTTACTCCATTGTTCTTTGTTTTCTCTATTTGCTGTCCATGACTTGTTCTAAGAACAAATTTTCTCCTCTTTTTAGATGAAGTGTTTTACAGGTGTTGATGGAGAATTGTCTGATGGATTGGGAGAACAACATTGGTGAAGGAATTGATAGTATTGTAGCTTAATAAATTATTGTTTTATCATGGAGATTTAATTATTGAACTATTGTTATTTCATTGTATTATGGGCTTTCGACCCGAATATTGCTATTATTTATTTCTAGATGTTGGATTATTATTGTATTTAGATATTTCATATTGTTTATTCCAAGTATTATTGTTCATGAGATTATTATTATTGCCTGGACAATTAATCTGTATTGATTATATTGTTCAGTTGATCGGATAAACAGCTTATGGGTGACGTTAGTCATTCGCTGGGCCAATGTCCACTACAAGGAATTTGACATATAGTGACAGCAAAAATCCGTGGGTAAAAGGCGAAAAACCGTAGGTATAGCCCGTAAAACCTATACCAACGGACATATTTTTCCGTCGTTTTTAATTAGCTATGCCCACGGCAAAATGCCGTCACTATAGCCTATAGCGACGGTTTTTTCACCCGTTGGTATAGGTATCGGTGTTATACCCACGGTTTCGTATCCGTTGGTATAGGTTTTAAAGACACATTTTGCTTTCCTATACCCACGGTTGAAACTCCATTGCTATAGGTTTTAGCAATGGTTTTAGCATCCAATTATTTGAATATATACCCATCGCTCTATACAAATTTTTTTCTTACTAATTACGCGTATGATAATTTAATATTTTCTTTTATAATATTAATTCAATTATAAACTAAATACACAATAAAATAGATAAATATATTTATGAAACAAAAATAGATAAAATTAAACTTCAATCATATTAAAAATTAATAAAATATTACAAGGATGTCAAATTACAAAATAGTTAATAACCAGATACACAATTGAAGAAATCCACACTTGGGCTGAATCACTCATCATAAGGCAACTACAGTTCTCTCGGCTCTTTAAGGAGCTGTGGCAGTAACATAAGATACAACTACAGTGATGTCGTCGAGTTTGCCTCCATAATAACGATATCCAGCATCTTGGGCTGCAGTTGAGAAGGGCATCTTCAATACAACTGAAGCACCTTGATAAAAGTTGAAATTTCAACCAAGGACCAGCATATAAAGTAACCAAACATTTCCGAAGGACTTCTTCTAGGCATAATTACTGAATAAATTCATAAGCAGAAGAGTGATGAATAGGGCAGAGAACTTTTTTTTTCCTGCAGGGGCCGGGGTTATTCATATGAAGACAGGTAAAGAGATTTTAATAGGTTGTCAACCAATTAAAAAGGTGATTCACATACCAAAATCTGAAGAAACATCTGAAGCTGTAGACGGAGAAATTAGCTCAGTTAAAAAAAAAAAAAAAACTATGTCTCAAAGCAGCTAATTGCATACCCATTATAAGGTTTGAAAGTGAGATTTCGGAATCCAGATGCTCTTAAAGTCTCTGCAGATTTTTCTCCATGTTTATAGTTGACGACATCATCCCCTACAAAGAAAACATATGGAAATAAGTCATCACTCATAAAAAATGAAGTTACTACCAATACATGAATTTGAACAGCAAACTACAAACATGCATGCAAAAAGAAATAGTAATGCCTATGAGCCACTTCCACTGTAACATGCAAATTGCAAAAAAAATCATATACCAATCCAACATATCAATGGAAATAAGAAAAGAAATTGTGAGAAGTCAAAAATTAGATTAGCTGCATAACAAAAGATACCTTTTCCATGGCACATCAAAATTGGGAAGGACGCAGCCCTTCGTAGAGTATCTTGAGAACTTTCAACCCTATTCCTCAAACTCCTAACAACAGAAACAGCTCCCTCCATTAGAGGCAGATACAAGAAAACCAAAAATGAAATAAAGAGACCAGACCCGACGATGAGAAAATTGTAGAGGAGATACCTTGAACAGGGAAGCCAACCACTAAGTCCAATAACTACGCTAATGTTAACTGGGTAAGGATTGCCATTCCCCAACTTCCCATATGTGCAGCAAGTTGCAGAGTAGAGTGCTATTGCAGCACCCATACTGAAGCCACCAATCCCAACCTTGACTGTGAGCAAGCAGACAGTGGTGTTAATTATCTTTGAAAATGCAAAAGTTAGAAGAACATTCAAAATCTGCACGAGTTAGGTGGTTAGTATCAATTTGAAGACGAAAAAAGTAGTTATTGGTAAGGAATGAGAACCACTAGTAATTCTTGTCTATAAGGAATTAAGGATTACTGACATTATTTCTAAAACTAGAAACCGATTCTAAATTTATTTTTGCTTCAATTTGTTACTCATTATTGATAATTCTTTCATCTCAAAATAAATTATGCCATTGTGCTAAGTTACCTATCTATTTTCACAAGAAATTCATGTACACATAATGCACATGCATACATTAGTAATTAATATCGGAGTTTCATAGAAGCATACCATCAGCAGGTTCACATGACAAAAGATTTGCAATATGAGCAGCTGAAGCATCCATTCCTTCAACATCATCAGGACCCTCCCCAGAAAGGTCCCCGACATCGAACCCTAGAATACAATTCAGAAATACAAGGTTCCATATCAGCTATACATTAATTTTTAGCTAAAAGATGCTAGATAGCAAGTTACTCATTATGAAACCTCCAGAGCGATTATACAATGGTGACAAGAAGAAGATGCTAATAGCCTAATGCTACAAAAAAAGTGCAGTTTACATTCTTTGCTAGAGTCAAGTAAAACAATCCATGTAACAGACCAAAAAAATTCCTGCTATGCAAAATGGGCACAGAACAGCGAATTATTGGGGGTGTTTGGAATCCGTGAAAACAAATCCCCGAACTCCAATCCAGCGAAATGGGTTCCAAATTTGGTTTGTTTCACTTGGACTTCGTTTGGATTTTAATTCAGCACTGTAGTACTGTAGCGCTACAGTAGCAATAAAAAATATTTTCTCTCTTCTACTTTTTACTCTATCTAATTAAATAATTCCACATAACCCTCTACATCAATATTTTTTCTCTCTCCTCTATATTTTGCAATACAATACAATTTCATAACTCAAATCCATATATTTCTTTTCTTTTCTCTACAGTAATCTTACAACTTCACAAAGTTTTACGTGCAACCAAACACCCCGTAAGCCTAAAGGCATATTCCTGTTTAGTTTGTGATGGTCCTTCTCCGCCTTACGCTCACTAAGAGAATAAAAAGGTATTACAAGCGAAAACTACTACTGGTTTGTTTCATTATACGCACGGTTGGGGCACTCTCTTCAATCCAATCAAGCAGAACAAGAATTTCCCCAGAACAAATAGATCCATAAGTAGTCTCTATCTCTCTGTTTTATTGAATTCATCGTAGTTAGGTTGTTACTTTTAATAGAGCTTTCACATTCCCCACCTCCTTTCATTACCTTTATCCAAACCGAAAGGAAGGTACCATTTAACTCCTTTACAAGCTTAGGGTGATAGAATAATAATAGAGTGGCTAATCATATTTCAAAAGGTAATACTAGGAATAAGTGTACGGAGATTTCTTTCATGTAATGCAGAGAATAAAGTAGAAGACACAATTGTTACAACCAAAAAAAATATTAATCTTTAACACTCTCCAAGTAGCCTATCTTAAATACTTTAACGTGACGCTATGCAACCGAGATGTAAGAGTTTTGTTATGTTATAATAGACCTTACACATTTTTAGCAATGATTTCTGTACTGAATCACCAACTTAGAGTATGTTGATGGTTCCTCATTCAAGATGTAGGCAACAGCTAAACATAGCATCGAAATCTTTAAAATCTAATAACTGAAGTTGGCATTGACAATTACCTTGATCCATTATCACCTAATCCATGAAGCCAGACAATAGTAGCCTGGTGTCTCCCCTTGGGTTTCACAACATGGGTCCTTCCGAACTCAAAAGGGCTTCGCATAATCCTAGCACCTGCATTAGTTGGATATCCAACTTGCATCAAAATACACATTTATACTCATGAATCAACAAATTTGAAACCCAAAATGAAATTTCTTGAACCAGAGCTGCTTCCATAGTTCATCTTTTGCTATAAAACAGATGCAGACTCTTAAAGCTTCGCAACACTTTCGCTTATGAGCTCTGTTGAATCAAAGAAGAACCAAGCAAACCCTATTTATACACAAATGTAAGCAATAGAATATGCATGAAAAAAAAAAAAAACATGATTCTAAATCCACTAATACACTATTATGCATTAGCTGTCATGATATGATACAATTAAGCTATACTAGTTGCTATGGAGAAAAGGCTATGGAAAGGCAGACAGGCAGAACCACAATAGGGATAGATAAAGGAAGGTAATTGGAAAGTAGAGGAGCTTTTCTTACTCATTCAGTGCATAATAAGAGAATCTTGCAGCAAATAGAGAACACATGTCAATGCATTTAAGCCGTTGAGCTAATAAGAGACAGCAACAGGTGTAAATTTGGTAAATACCAAACATTCATCAAAATTCAAACTTTTAAATTGCAATCAACATAATTCCCCATAAAGTTCGTTTCTTTACTACCAAAAATAGCTCTTGACCATTTCAAACCCTAACCCTAACAAGAAACCAACCAAGTCGAAAGCTCACCTGACGTCACCACCGGTGATCGGGTCCCACTTCCGGCAAAATATGAGGTTTCTTCTCCTCCCTTCGATCAAGAATCTCTCTCCACCGTCCGATTCCACCGCCTCCGCCGTACGTCCTCCTCCTCCGTCCGCCTTCGGAATCCGCCCGCCTTCGGAGTCGCCGGTGACGGGGCGAGGACAGCGGCGACGCTGAAGTGGTGGCGTGGTTTTTGTGGTTATGGGTGAAGAGGAGGACGGGATGGATGAAAATAAGGAGGTGGAGAGAGAGAGAGATCGGTGAGAGAGTGTGTATAAATTGGGGGATTTGAGATTTGGGGGGAAATAAAAATTTTGGGGGGAAAATAAATTATAGAGTATACCCACAGTATTTTATCCGTTGGTATAACTTATAGTTACGGATTAAAATCTCTAAAGCTATAGGATACCTATACCCACAGTTTACTACACGTCTGTAGGTATATGATGCCTATACCCACGGTTTTAGTGATCCGTCGCTATAGGTGTCCGTTGGTATATGGCAAATTTCTTGTAGTGGTCATGTACTCGTATTCCGTATTTTTGGGAAGCGGGGCTTTGACAACCTCATTCTTGAATTCCTTGAACTTTTCAAATGACTCTGATTTGTCCATATCTACTAAAATCATCAGTAAATGTAATGAAGTACTGAAAACCTCCTCTAGCCAATGTGTTGAAAGGTCTGCAGACATTACTATGTATGAGACCTAAAAGATCACTAGCCCTTTCACCTTTTCCAATGAATGGAGCTTTTGTCATCTTGCCCAAAGAACAAGGTTCACATACCTCATATGATTCAAAATCAAATGAGTCAAAAAATTCATCTTTATGGAGTTTGGATATGCGGTTCTCATTTATGTGGCCTAAAAGACAATGTCAGAGGTAAGTTGGGTTCGTATTATTTGACTTGAACCTTTAGTATTTATATTATAGACGGGCATTTCGAGGTCAAGAATATATAGTCCATTACTCAATTGTGCACTAGCATAATAGATATCATTCAAATAAATAAAACAACTTTTGTCCTTTATTATAAATGAAAACCCTTCTTATCCAAACAAGAAATAAAAATAATATTTCTAATAATAGCACACACAAAATAAAAGTTCTCTAACTCAATGATAAACCCAGTGGACAATGATAAATGACAAGTTTCTACAGCTAAAGCAGCAACTTTTGCTCTATTACCAACACGTAGGTCAACTTCGCCCTTAGCTAATGGTCTACTCCTTTTGAGATTTTGCACATTTACACAAATGTGATATCCACATCCAGTATCTAATACCCAAGATGCAGAATTAGATAAATTGACTTCTATAATAAAAATACCTGTAGTGAAAGTTTCACTTCCTTTCTTCTTCTTAAGCTCCTTCAGGTACTTATAGCAGTTCCTATTTCGATGTCCGGTCTCACCACAGTGGAAGCATGTGCCCTCCTTGGCCACCCTGCTATTAGGTTTCAAGGAAGAAGTGTTGCACTTAAAATTGCCCTTACACTTTTCCTTGCCCTTGGGTTTCTTAATCTGTTTTTTGCCCTTACCCTTATCTTTGGCCCGTTGAACCATCATAATGGTCTTTTCCTTACTAATGTTCTGCTCAACAATTCTCAACATTCTTAGCAGTTCTGGCAAATGTTTGTCAATTTTATTCATGTTGTAGTCCATGACGAATTGGCTATAACTTTTTGGCAACGATTGCAGGACCAAGTCAGTGGCCAACTCTTGACCCAAAGGAAAACCAAGCTTTTCAAGGTTCTCTATGTACCCAATCATCTTGAGCACATGAGTTCCAACTGGGCTTTTTTTTGCCAGTGTGCAATGAAACAATGCATTTGATACTTCAAACCTTTCATGCCTAGCCTGCTCTTGATAGAGCCTTTTGAGGTGTACGATCATATCGTAGGCATCCTTATTCTCATGTTGCTTCTAAGCTCAGAGTTCATGGAGGCTAGCATGAGACAAGCAACGTCCAAGGCGTCATCTTGTTGCTTCTTATGAACATCCTTTTCGGTGTGAAAGGCACTTGTAGCAGGTGGCTAAGGAACAGGCTACTGTAGAACATAAAACTTTTCCTCATGCCTGAGGACTATCCTTAGATTCCTGTACTAGTCTAAGAAATTTGTCCCAGACAGTTTGTCATTCTCAAGGATAGATCGCAGTGATAGGTTATTTGATATATTGGATGTCATGGTAATATATCAACAGAAATATGCATAGTAAATATCATTTCATTGAAATATTTAACTGAAATATGCAAAGTAAGAAATAGTTAAACATGAACAGAAATATGCAGAGTATGTATCATAACACTGAAATATTTAATAAGGTCTTTTATTAAATATACCTCATACTATTTTTATTCAAATCAACAACCCATATCATTGACTCGGAAAATCACATTGTAAGATTTTCTAGTAGGGCAAGATCCATATTTGACTTAGTTCTGAGTCAGCTTTGGCTGATAACCCAAAATTCAGTTATTTAGGTAGAGAACACTTCCCAATTACATCATATGCAACTCTTGGATAGTTGGGTGAATAACACTTATTCTCATCTATCTTATTGACTAAAGTCCAACTCTATGCCTCTAAACTTTCAATCCTATTGAAATAGTCTAGTTAAGTCAGACTCAATGGTTGGCAGTTGAATATTACTTTTATCCCATCGCGTCTCACCAGGAGAGATGAAGGCACCCTACTTTGAGAGACCTACACTTAATCGATCCGAGCCTAGACGAGTGTCATGCACTGAAAGACATCTTATTATGACTTAATATTTATTTTAAGGAATTTTTTTATTTTATTAATTTATCTCATCAGCTATTATCCATTAGCATGCAAGAAAAAGAAAACAATGCATCTCATACAACATAAAAACATAATATATATGTGACATGGTTGTGGCCCCTAACATATTTATACTCCCAAGCCAATGAGAGTATTAATAATCAAACATAGGAATTATAGCATCTTCTCCAACCAACTTCTCGGTCAAGTCCTTGTATGGTTGCCAGTTTCTTACCTCCACAGTCAGATTACATTTACATATAAAGAAAGACTGTACAATTGGAGTGTAGAGAGAAAGTACTACATTTAGAATGTAGAGAGAAAGGCACGACACGTAGACCATATTTAAATTAAAATTAGAATGTAGAGAGAGGCACGACACACAGGCTGTATTAATATACCAAAATATAAACCATACATTACAGAACATAAACCATGCATCATAGAACATAAACCATGCATCATAAAACTAAACCAAGCATTACAGAACTAAGGCCGCAACCATGCACCATGCATCACATAATATAATAAACAAAGAATATGTTGTAATGATTTTATCTAGTTTATTCAAAAAAAAAAGGATTGGTTTTTGGGGAGTCGTTATTGTTACCCTACGCAGAGTTAAAATGAGGATCCCGCTTCATCTTTCCTTGCCACTGCCTGAGCATGAACTCTTCATGTTTTAAGAAACCCTAATGCCACTGCAAACGACGCAGGTGAATGAACTCTTCATGCTTTAAGAAACCCTAACGTCACTGCAAATCATATATTGCTACTCTAGGGTTTTCAATGGTTCCAAACCGAGGGTTACCCTAGTATGGCATCTGTGATAATAACCAACACATAAATGAATCCATATATTGCAACTGTTGTAAAAATTATATCACATGAATCTTTCTTTCAAAAGTGCGACAAATCATGAATAATAACATATTATACATAACTAAATTATGGTTTCACAAGTGGCTCTGATACCACTGTTAGGTTTCGATCGTAATCACAAATTAGAAACACAACGGAAAAACCACAAAAGACCGAAACCTAGCCATGGATCCAAGCGAAAAATCATAAATTGTGTCTAGAAATTATACCTTAAAGATGGATCCGGTGTCTGCAATCTATGTCAATCACAGCACTGCAAAGGTTGTGGTGCCTCTACTGTATCCACATGAACAGATCAAATCAAGCTCCCCCTCATGCCGTTGTACTAGCTGCGAGTAGGGGATGTTCCTTACGATCTTTTTTTCACATAATTTCTAGGACGGCTAAGGTTTTCTCATGTTTCTTTTCCACATAAATATATCATATATATAAGTACAGGAAAACAACCCTAAGAGAGTGGTAAGGCGGTTGGGCATACAATCTGACCGGGATTAGGTTCATGTGTGGGCCTTCCAACTTTAGTTGGCCTATTTAATCTAATTAATTACCCAATAATATCAGAAATCCAAGTCTTACTAAGATTCCCAATTAAATTCATCTCATGAATTTAAATCCCAATTTAGATCCATTCTAAGTGTGTAACCCTGGAGGTTCCCACTACGTTGACAGTAATACCAAAATCCTATTCTAGTGTTACAAACAGTGAGCGGTATCTAGCAATACAATACTGTTACTCAAATAATGGGAATGCCAGTAATTTGACATAACCTATTTGTGACCAATGTTACCATGTAGTGTAGTTCTTTTGTCCAGATATCTTAATTGACCATAAGCCATAGAGCGTGTCACCTTTGTATAGTTCATTCTTTGGTTTCTTGATGTCCCAGTAAACTCACTAAAACAAATGAGCTCAATATCTCATACTGACTCATTTGGGCACGGCCATGTATTTTGCAGTCTCACTCAATCAAGAGGCCCGTACATATCGCTTCTGTTATGTAGGAGGGAAAAATTCTATCTAAGTAACTCACATCCCTCTGCATGATTTGTAGTATAGCCAATAGTCAACTTTATAATCACCTTATTACAGGCAACGTTTGACGGCATTAAAACATATAACTTCTCATGTAGGGAACCGTATTGACTTCAAGTTAAAGGACTACGTACACCATGGTCACTATGAGACCACTTATGACACTCACGTAACGATCCATTCAGCGTTCTCATGATGGGTCAGTCTAGTACATTATTATTCTAATATGTACCCATGTAAAGACTTGATATCTCATATCCATGACCCATGAGATAAGGTCATCAGTCTAGGCACATACTATTTCTACATATTATTGTTTACCTAATTCACGATAATACTTGACTAGGGACATTTAAGAATAGTGTTCTGATTACAACCAATAGGATCTCACAATCAAATCATGCACTTGATGTCCCATGGTATTGAACATACTATTCTAAGGACTTTATTATGTTCATTTAATCATAATAAACAACACAATAAATAAAATAAAATGTCTCATATATAAAATAAGGGTCATGATGCAATGTAAACTAGTAATATCAATACACAACTGACCTCTATGGCATACACCAACACCATCGGCACAACTAGAACTCTGATTCGTCCTTAGCAACCGCCAACAAGAGAAAGACCTTTGCCACCGTATTGAGAAAAATCGATCCAGAAATGGAGGTCCTCGTTCGAAGCATCAAGGAAGCTGCATGTGCCTTTCTCCTCACAGGCAAAGGCTCTCAAGATCGCCCCCTCCCTTCGTGGGCATATGAACCAGCAGAGCCCTACTTCTGATAGTCGGCAATCTCCGAGAGGCAATAGGGAGCATGGAGCCCCCCGTTACCAGAGCTGAGTTCCAGGGCTTCAGGAACAAAATTTTGCAGGCTCTTCGGGGAGAGCCCAGAAGTGACCGTCCTTCTGGGGACCCCTACACAAGGGTCATCCGCATTGAAGTGTTCTACGGGTCCACCCAATTTGAGGAACGAGAAGATGCAGTCCTAAAGCACCTACAAGAGTTGGAAAATCGTTTCCCCCGGATATGGCAATAAGAGAGGCAGCAAAACATGGAGATTGACCCTTCCGACCCCCCTTTGCCACTTTCAACCATGAAGCCCCGGTCCAGTGAGACCTTCGATCTTATAATGGTGAGTCCGACCTGGTAGATCATATTGAGAGTTCTAAAACTCTCATGATGATTTACAACACCTCATATGCAGTTCTTTGCAGGACATTCCATGCCACCCTCACGGGCTCAGCAAGAGAATGGTACTCACGACCTGTTAGTGTATGCCCTAAGTGCTAGTTGTGTATTGACATGACTAGTTTACATTGCATCATGTCATTTATTATTGAGACATTTTATTTATTGTGAATTAAATGAACATAATAAAGAACTTAGAATAGTAAGTTCAATGCTATGGGATATCAAGTGCATGAGATCCTATAGACTGAAATCAGAACACTATTCTTCAATGTCCCTAGTCAAGTATTATTGTGAATTAGGAAAACGATAATACATAGAGACCAGTGTGTGTGTAGACTAATGATCATTCTCACGGGTCATTGATATAAGGTATCAAGTCTTCACATGGGTACATATTATAGTAATAATGTACTAAACTAACCCACCATGAGAACGATGCAAGGATCGTTATATGAGTGTCATAAGTGGTTCTCACAATGACCATGGTGTACATAGTTCTTTGACTTGAAGTTACTATGGTTCCTTACATGAGAAGTTATATGTTTTAATGCTATCAAACGTTCCCTACAATAAGGTGATTTTGAAGTCACTCTTGGATATACTACAAATCATGCTGAGGGATGTAAGTGACTTGGATAGGATTTGTCCCTCCTACATAACAAGAACAATATCTACGAGCCCCTTGATTGAGTAAGACTGCAAAATGCATGGTCATGCACAAATGAGTCAATATGAAATATTGAGCTCATTGGTTTTAGTAAGTCTACTCGGACATCAAAAAACATAAAGATTGAACTATACAAGGGTGACACGCTCTATGTCTTGTGGTCAATTAAGATATCTAGACAAAGGGACTAGACTACATGGTAACATTGATCGCGGATAGATTATCTCAAATCACTGACATTTCCATTACTTGAGTAGCAGTGATGTATTGCTAGATACCGCTCACTGTTTGTAATACTAGAATATGATTTTAGTATTACTGTCAACGTGATGGAAACCTATAGGGTCACACACTTAGAATGGATTGAAATTGGGATTTAAATTTATAAGAAGAATTTAATTGGAATCAAAGTAAGACTTTAACTCCTGACATTGGTTGGACATTTAATTAGATTAAATGGGCTGACTAAAGTTCAAAGGCCCACACACGAATCTGACCCAGGTCAGATTGTGAGTCCAACAGCCTCATTACTCTCTTAGGGTTGCTTTTCTGCACCTATATATATGATATATATCTATGAAAAAGTCATGTGTGAAAAAACCATAGCCAGCACAGAAAGTGAGAGAGAGAGAGAGAGAGATCGTGAGGAACATCCCCTTCCTGCAACTAGGACCGATGTCTGAGGGATAGCTATTTTTTGTTCCATTCGTGTGGATACTATAGAGGAACCGCAATATTGCAGTGCTGTGATCGGCATACTGTAGAGACAACATATCCATCTTTAAGGTATAACTCTTAAGCATGATTTATGATTTTCGCATGGATTCATGGTTAGGTTTCGATATTTTTGTAATTTTTTCTCTATGTAATTAATATGTGATTTCCTTTGAAACCTAACCCAACCCCCCCCCCCCCCCCCCCCGGCTTTATCTGCTCCTTCAACCCGCTCGAGGAAACCTTCCTAAAGCATTTCGTGACTAGCCATAAGGGGGAGAAGACGAGCTCCTTCTTGCTAGATCTAAAGCAGAAGGAAGGGGAGTCACTCCAAGATTTCGTCCAATGATTTACATCAGAGACCCGGTCCATTCTCTCTCTTGATTTCGGAGTCGTAGCGGCCGCCTTTAGGCACAACGTCTGACAAGACCTTCTCAAAATCTCCCTTGCCAAGAAGCCACCCACGGATTTTTTCGACCTTCTCATTCGGGGTGAAAAGTACATCTGAGCCGAGGAGACACTTCATCCTGGGGGCATAAGGAATCATCGCCTAAGTGAAAGCGGAAGGTTCATAACACTACCGCTCCTAAGAGGTCCCAAAAGGACACGTGCGGTCAGAGGTGTTCCCCTCCTATGCCTCGATTCGATAAATTCACTCCACTTAACACTAGCATCTCGGCAATGCTAATGGAAGTGGAGGAACGAGGACTCCTCTGTCCCCTGCCCCTGATGATGTAACACTCCGAAACTCGAACACTGGGGATCGTGCTTTACTTTCAAGATCGATACTTCAATTGCATACATAAACATAATATAACACAAGGAAATATAGAGAATCTTACTACATGTTCAAATCACATGGATTAATAAGATACATGCTCTCAGGATGCTATACTTGTATTCTATCTCCTTAGGCAAATCAACCTGCAAAACCATAATCTATGAGATCGTCAGCTTGTGAGGCGGACAGTAAAAATCACAAAAACTCTAGCAACTCCCAACCAAGGTGAAATTAGATTAAAGGTGATTTAATAAGTATAAAAATTTTAAATGAAATAGTCATAACATGGAAATGTCAATTATTTTATATCAATATAAGTTGTCAGATAGTATACTATTTCATAAGTTCTATATGCACATGTTAACTATGCTTCTCTAATGCATGCTTGTTTGGAATGCTATGCCGCCCATACAACATAGATCCAATGACTATTATTCCCGAATGCAAGATAATATACGTTACTTCTCATTTGTGTTACAATCTCTCGTTGTGCGTGCCTAGATCCAATGACTATTACTCCAATGCTTAATCACGTGCAAGCCGACCTTTTGGGTTTGTGGACTTTACCAGCCTACCCCTAGCCCACTCACGTGGATTTACCCAGTGTATCCTCAGTTACGAACCTCACCGAGTCAATTTTCCCTAACTATGGACCTTGCCTGCCTAACCATAGCCCACACACTTGGATTTAACAGGCGTACCCTTAGTCCCAAACATTCCTAGGAGCCGCAGGTCTTTAGCTGACATGTCCATCATTGTTTCCGTCATATCTTCTTAAAATGTAAGTTGTTAACTAAATGATGCAAAATATAATCTAGACTTAACCATCCCTATTCCAGACTTACATTTTACACAAACTGAAATCTTGGTCACACCGACCCTATTCTACTCCTCCCATGGAGTTCTCTAACTTTTCCGGACCCGATCCTTGCTTAAGTCACAATCATTCCATTGGCTTTGACCAAGTCATAAAACTTTCACTTTTACATCACTTTGATACCAATGCCCATTGCACTGGGCTCAAATATACAATATATGCAATTTCATCATTCAAACAATCGAGTTAAGCCTCATATGAAACCCAACTTCACATGATCTAACTCATACCTACAAATGTGAATAGTTATAACTCTCTGATTTCATAATATTATTAAGGGATAAATTTAAAAATACCCCACTAAAGTATTGGTCATTTTAAAAAAAACTCCACTAAACTTTCTTATTTTAAAAAAAACTGCACTTAACTATATTATCAAAAAACCCACATTAACGGAGTTAACTTCCGTTAGGGTTTATGTCACCTGCAATGCACTGATGCAATAGTTCAGTGAGATTTTTATTAAACATATGATTAGTTAAGTGATGTTTTTTTAAACACAAATGAAAGATGATTGTGGTTTTTTGACATAAACCTTAATGGAAACCTAACTCCGTCAATGTTGGTTTTTTGATAACATAGTTGAGTGCGGTTTTTTAAAAATAAAAAAGTTTAGTGGAGTTTTTTTTTAAATGACCAATACTTCAGTGGGTTTTTTTAATTTTAAATTTAGCCTATTATTAAGGGTACTCAACCCAAATTCAACTTCTATTTAGTTCGAGATATTACAAACTTCGAGTCAAGTTTCACTTCTTTATAATTATGCTTTAAAGTTCTTTGTAACTCTAACATAAGAGTGCAATAATTAGTACTGGTCATCTAAACAATTCTCAAATTCTTATCAGGGTCAAACATGTCTATTTAACCTTAAATCAATGCAATAGATTGAAACATCAATAAAAAAACTAAATAAACTGTCAACCTGCACACTATGTGCACCTTGCGGAAGTTACTTGTAGAAGCTCTTTTTCTTTCGCAAGCACCTGCAGTCGCAGACCGGGGCTAGCATAAGCTTCTTGCGGAAGCTATTTTGCTTCCTCAAGGTGCTTCCGCACGCCTGCAGATTTTAATATCCTTCTGTTTTGGTTTTGATTTCAATTCTTTTCATTATAAAATCGAGCTATACATTTGCACGAGGATTTCTAAATATTCCAGAGACTTAAACAACTCATTTATATCACATACAACATGCTTTTTACTCAACTCCTTTATTTAATTTCTTCTTTTAATTTAACGTGGTATAAAAGTTATCACTTTTATAAAATCCAACGCTTTAGAAATATATATGATATCGATTCCTTCATTACACTAAGGGTCACTTTCTAATCATAAACAAGAGACATCTAATATATTCGAACATCATTCTAATCACAAATTTCATGGACATACTTTATATAAACAATTGAAGGCTCAATTTTGATCTTGCGAGTTGTATTGATTTATACTCATTCAATACAACATATATAGCTTCTCTAACATGCACAAACCATACAATATAATAGAAATTAGAGTAGTGAAGTTGTTTCCCACTTGTTGCTTGATGCGAAAACGAAAGCTTCAAGTTCCTTCTACTCTGAACTGAACTGCTCTCCAAATTCCTGCACTGACTCTTTCGATCTGCATCTCCTTATCAAAACTATCTCAAACTTCCTCTCAAACTCTCAGAACAATAGAGGGGGGATGTAGGTTTGTAAATAGAGCAACAAGAGTGGTCTAGGGATCTATTTATAGGTGGAAAGAGAGGGATGGGCTGGTTGGGAGATAGTGGGCAGATTTGAAGGGAGAGTGGGGCTAAAAATTAGGGAAACATGGGCTTAAATTGAGGGAAAAGTTGGGAGGTGGATGTGGGTGCTGTTGTTAGAAACTGAGAATGTGTGGGTGTTCGGTTTGGGTTTCGAAGTCGGTTTTGGGCCGGGTGTTACAATATCAACGAAATCCATGTTCTCGAATTTCAGTGCACAGCAGCAGTAAAAAGAACTTTTTGTAGCTAGAGAGATCTGATTGGGGTGTTTGAACGCTCGTTTCGAATATAAGTCAAAAACCTACAAATTCCATTCAGAACTCAGTTTACAATTTCTTCATTTTCAAGGTCAAAATTAGCCCATAATGTATCAGGCTTTCTCAGTCCAGATTCAACCAAGAGGGAGGAATGGGGCTGAAATGGGGGAAATGGGGTGGAACTCAATGAGAAATGAGAGAGTGGTTAATAAGGCTGCACTAAGTGGGGAAGGTGAGGGGTTTTTGGAGGGAAAAGATGGTGGGTGTAGCATGGGTTGAAGGGGAAAATATAAATGTAAGGTATGCAAGTAGGGGGGGACAAGAAAAGAAAATTTGGGTTGAGCAGGTACGCGCGACAAACACACAAAACAATCAACAAAACTAATAACATAAACCAATAATATATTATTAAGTCTAGCAAATTAGGTAACACGCTAATTTTGATTATAACCATTTTATTAATAATGTTATGGATATTATGTGCATTGGTACAAATGCACGTGCATGGGCAAAATTGTCATAACTCAATTTTGTAGGGTGTTAAAGATGAACACCCCCAGGAAATAAAGGGACAGTAGATTCTGTTGTCAGTTCTATCGTGATCATGGGCATGAAACCAATGAATGATGGGCCCTCACAGAGGAGATTGAGGCCTTGATCCAACGAGGCTATTTGTCCAAGTTCATACAGAAGGACAAAGCAGCTCTCCCTCCAGTACGGGGGCCCAATAAGAGTCCGGAGAAGGAGTCAAAGCTCAAGAATAAGGACCGACGGCCATCTTCCATTCTATACATGGGGGCCCAATGGAGGCAGAGTCTAACTCCTCTGAAAGGCGTTCGTCTGAGAGGCGAACTCGGTACACAGCTGCCCTCCTCCCAGCTGCTCAGGGATAATTGTCTCTTCTTCAAATGAAGACTTGGAGGGTGTCCGCACCCCCCCATTGCGACACCCTAGTGATTATCCTATATATGGCAAACCACGTAGTTCATCAAATCTTAGTAGATAACTGCTGCTTCGTCGATTTCCTCTTCCTTTAGGCTTTCGAGAGCCTCAAACTCTGTCGGGAAAGGTTGAAACTGTTAGGTTTTGAATGTTAGGTTTCGAGGGTAATCTCAGATTAAATACATAGCGGAAAATTACAAGAAAAAAAGAACTATCAAAACTTAGCCATGGATCCATGCGAAAACAATAAATTGTGTTTAGAAGTTATGTAACGCCCTGGATCTCCGTTACCGGACATCCGTGACGCAACCATAATCTTTGCCTTCAAATGCATCTCAATACAGTAATAACACAGAAATTTAAAACTTTTTATTGCCAAATAAGGTCATTACATCATCGATTACACAAATATCTTGTTCTTGAACAAGAATACAAATTACATTAACTCATTACATCTTGTTACAAAATATTTACCAACTCCTTTTGTAAAGCTATCAGCTATCTCCCAGAATGGCAGTCGATTGATCACCGCCGAAACTCTACTGAGTGGTTAATCTGCTTCCCTGGGACTTCCCTTCGGATTGAGTCCTTCGCTGCGCGACTCTGATATTTCTGCACCTGCTCGAAAGGTAGGAACGGTACCTAAAAGGTGGGGAAAGTCAGTAATTCTATGGATGCAATGCTGATAAGAAACAACGATCTCCAAACTGGCAACCACAAACCATCTTGAATGGGAAAAGAAACATGCATCCTAATTTCCTAGTGTTCGTGTATGCCATGGTCTAACAACTAAATGTATCAATCACATGCCTTATTCAAATACAAGCAAGACTTTGGAATTCTGGATCCGCATGCATCCCATACTACATAAGTTCCAGATCAATGTATGACATGGCCTAGTCTAATGCACAAAACAAAGAATGCACACGATGCACCTACTCTAATGCAATTCATTTGGGAACGCATGCATCCCATACTACATACTTCCCCAAAATCAACTTCAATAGAAACGTATGCATCCCATACTACATACTTTTCAAAGAGTTCTCCTATCCTGATTGTAGGGTTCGATCCCTCACCAAGCATCCTACTCTTGTATTCATCCTGTTCCCAATAGATTTTACCGTGTCTGAGGAGGTTGCAGTTATTCGGTCTCGTCCGTTACTGCAGTCACTAAAGTGGTTGACGCATTTGCCACCTAGTATCCGTGCACGGACCTCGCTCAAAAAGCCGTGACAAACCTTCTAGTACAAAACCATGTACCTATGACGTCAAAATAATTCATATATAAAAACAGAACCCAGGTGCATAGAAACACGACGGCCTCGAGGGTCAAATCCCCCTATCCGACATGAGTTTCTCTCCCCGTTCCTTACCTCGGCTCCTTGGAAATTAACAGATCGAGATACGACTCGTGATCTTAAAAACTGAGAACACTATTTGTATCCCTATGACAGAAAAAGTACAACACCCGACTAAGGCTTACTAGCACTAATGCAATTTACAAATATATAACACATCACTCTAATCCAAGGCTCACTTTAATCATCAGGTGATAAGGGTTGCTTCCAAAACTCTGCCTATCGACCAGTGGCCCTGGCGACACAATTCTTGCTCGCCACTTCCCCTAGCTTGGATTCGTCCATCATCACAGCCCGTGTTCATCCTTAACTGGCATGAATACAATTTGATGGCACCAATCGGACGTCCAATGCCTCGACAGAAGTTCTAATCATATAGTTGATAAACGTAGGGTATCACCCTTCGCTAGTGACTAACTTGAGTCACAACATCCTCAACAGGATTCAAGCACCAATAAGGCTAGCAATAATCACTAATCATCCCCAACAACAAGTTTGTTAACTCTTGTCCACAAGAGGGGAAAAGTACTCCCAACACTTAGTCAAAAATCATGACTAATCCAACTATGATGTTTCTGCCTGAAACTTAGAAAGGTCGTAACTCCCACAAAATAACTCAGATTTGGGTGCTCTAGCCCATTCTGGAAAGCTAAGAAACTAGGCTACAACTCTCTAGTTGATCATCACCTCAGATTCAATCATCTAATTGCTCAAAATACCCTCACAAACCTTAGCCTGTGTACTTCTAGTATACTGGATACACCTTACCGATAGCACAAACACCTATTCGCTCATCGGAATAGCACAAATCCAGGTTCTAGAGAAAGATGTACATGTCCTCTGTAACTTTCTAGTTGATCATCAATCCAAATTGTTTCATTTGATTACCCTAAACCATTCATCTTCCTCAGGTATACAGAACCATATATAATGCACCACACAAACAGAGCCTATAGCTCAAAATCTGGGTTCTGTTCCAACTTGCAAAAGTTATATCTATTACTCTAATTACAGAAATTTCTTGACATAAGGCTTTTTGGAAAGCTCAGGATGTCTACTACAACTTCCTAGTTGTACACTTTCTCAAATTCTGCTCTTACAGAGCCATAAAGTTACAATCTTATCAGGATGTCAATTCTGGCTAAGTTCTGCACAGTGCTTACTTAAAATCTCATAATAAATCACATGCATAGCCAATGATTATAAAACTTGTATTTTCAGGAACTAGACATCATCATGTATAGCATGGAAAAAGGATCTCATCATGATTCCAAGTATTCAATAAGTTCTACCCATTACAATCATGTATAAAAGTTCTACTGTTCTTCAGTCATTGTCATGAATACTCTTACTTAATTAATTTTGAACATGCATCAAATGTCTTCCAAATAATTCCAATATTTTTCTGTAGGGTCTGGATTCATGCATGATATCATGGTAAAAATTTCAGAAATATATCATGTATCAATTAATTCTAAAAATTCTTTCAAGTTCAGGTTCTACAGAAGACAGAACTAGTTTCTGCCTTACGACACAGTCATCAAAATTGATTTTATTAAAATACCAAATAATATCAGAAAAATCCGAAATAAATCATGAAGCCTCTAGACATGCATAAGATCATTCTGTAAAAACCTCGAGATCAAATTCCATTAATATTGCTCTCTGCAAATTCGGTAATAAAGCATGCATATCATGTTTTTTCTGCTTCAGTTTCAGATTCTAAACAACTACTTCTAATCAATCATCCTCATAGAAATTCAGGAATATAGCATGCAGATCATGTTTTTTTCTGCTTCGGTTTCAGATTCTAAACAACTACTTCTAATCAATCATCCTCATACTACTATTACTCATTTCATGCAAGAAATTAAACAAGAAAAACAAGAACAGGATTTAGCGAACTCCCCACCTTTTGGTGTAGTTTGAGAAGATGAGAATAGCTTGGCCTCCTCATCTAGTTCCTCCTCCAAAAAGCTCTAGATCACCTCCTTTTTCCTTCTTCTTTCACTTTCTCCTTTACTCTTTCTCTAAAAAAATTCAAAATTCTGAAATGAGAGTGAAGATAGGGGGTTTTAAGAAGTGAGAAGAGATGAGGGGGTATGTAGGGGGGGTCGCCGGCCTAGGGGGTAGTAGAGGGGTGAGGTGGCGTGGTGGTTTATCCAAAACCAAGCTTCTAGCTCATGGTTTTAAGGAGATATTTTGCATGGCTTGATCTTTAGCCATTGATCAAGATGAGATGAGAGATGTGAGGTTAGAATTGAGTGCATGGAAAAAATATTTATTATAGCATCATACAAATAAATATTTGCATAAGTATCACACTAGAAAAAAACTAGTGTATGTACTAGTGTTGGTTCTCTCACTCCCGTGCACCATCATAAACGCAACCATTCACATTCTTATATAAATCAATTATTACTTAAAAAAATACATAATCGCGTGCAAATCTAAACTGTACACAGATTATAATGCAAAATAGTTATATGCTATTTTGCGGGGTATTATAAGTTATACATTAAAGATAGATCTGCTATCTCCACAATATGCCGATCACAACACTGAAATATTGTGGTACCTCTACGGTATCCACATGAACGGATCAATTCAAGCTTTCCCTCACGCCAAGGTGCTAGCTGCGGGAAGGGGATATTCCTCACGATCTCTCTCTCACAATTTCTGTGACGGCCTGAGTTTTTCTCAACTATTTCTTTTCCACAGATACATATCATACACATAGATGCAGAAAATCAACCCTAAGAGAGTAATAAGACTGTTGGGCACA
Source organism: Hemerocallis citrina (assembly GCA_017893485.1). Classification (NCBI taxonomy): domain Eukaryota; kingdom Viridiplantae; phylum Streptophyta; class Magnoliopsida; order Asparagales; family Asphodelaceae; genus Hemerocallis; species Hemerocallis citrina. Next base: position 158,771,289 of record CM030360.1, on the reverse strand, counting down.
CAATCTGACCTGGGTCAGATTTGTGTGTGGGCCTTTGAACTTTAGTTGGCCCATTTAATCTAATTAATTACCCAACCATGTCATGAGTCCAAGTCATACTAGAATTCCTAATTAAATTCATCTCATGAATTTAAATCCAATTTCGATCCAATTTAAGTGTGTGACCCTGTTGGTTCCCATTACGTTGACAGTAAAACTAAAATCATATTCTAGTGTTACAAACAGTGAGCAGTATCTAGCAATGCATCACTGCTACTCAAGTAACGGGAATACCAGTAATTTGACATAACCTATCCGTGACCAATGTTACCATGTAGTCTAGTCTTTTTGTCTAAATATTTAATTGACCACAAGGTATAGAACGTGTCACCCTTGTATATTTCAATCTTTGGTGTCTTGATGTCTGAGTAGACTTACTAGAACAAATGAGCTCAATATCTCATATTGACTCATTTGAGTGCGGTAATGAATTTTGCAGTCTCACTCAATCAAGTGGCCCGTAGATATCGCTCCTATTATGTAAGAGGGACAAATCCTATCTAAGTCACTCATATCCCTCCGCATGATTTGTAGTATATATAATAGTCGACTTTATAATTGCCTTATTACATGCAATGTTTGACGACATTTAAACATCTAACTTCTCATGTAGGGAACCGTAGTAACTTCAAATCAAAAGGACTACGTACAGCATGGTCATTATGAGAACCACGTATGACACTCACATAACGATCCATGCAGCGTTCTCAAGATGGGTCAGTCTAGTACATTATTACTCTAATATGTATCTATGTGAAGACTTGATATCTCATATCCATGACCCATGAGATATGGTCATCAGTCTATGCACATATTAATCTCTATGTATTTTTGTTTTTCTAATTCACAATAATACTTGACTATGGATATTTAAGAATAGTGTTTTGATTACAACCAGTAGGATCTCACAATCAAGTCATGCACTTATATCACAAGGTATTGAACCTACTATTCAAAGGGCTTTATTATGTTCATTTAATCACAATAAACAATGCAATAAATGAAATGCCTCATATATGAAATAAATATCATGATACAATATAAATTAGTAATGTCAATGCACAACTGGCCTCTAGGGCACACCAACATCGAATGCAATCACGGATTAAATATACAACGGAAAAATTACAACAATATCGAAACCTAACCATGGATCAATTCGAAAACCATAAATCGTATTTAGAAGTTATACCTTAAAAATGGATTTGCTGTCTCCACAGTATGCCGATTACAACAGTGCCATATTGCAGTGCCTCTATGGTATCCACACGAACAAAATGAAAAACGACTTTCTCTCAGGCCGCGGTGCTAGCTGCGGGAAGAGGATGTTCCTCCTAACAATATCTCTCTCTCACTTTCTGTGACGGCTAGGGTTTTTTCAGATGTGTCTTTTCCACAGCATATCATATATATAAGTGCAGAAAATTAACCTTAAGAGAGTAATGAGTTTGTTGGGCTCACAATCTGACCTGGGTCAGATTCGTGTGTGAGCCTTTGAACTTTAGTTGGCCCATTTAATCTAATTAAATGTCCAACCAATGTCAAGAGTCCAAGTCTTACTTGGATCCCAAATTAAATTCATCTTATGAATTTAAATCTCAATTCTGATCCATTCTAAGTGTGTGACTCTGTAGGTTTCCATTCTTGATGTCCTAGTAGACTCACTAAAACAAATGAGCTCAATATCTCATACTGACTCATTTGAGCACGGCCATGCATTTTGTAGTCTCACTCAATCAAGAGGCTCGTACATATCGCTCATGTTATGTAGGAGGGACAAATCCTATCTAAGTCACTCACATCCCTCCACATGATTTGTAGTATATCCAATAGTCGACTTTATAATCACCTTATTACACGCAATGTTTGACGGCATTAAAACATATAACTTCTCATGTAGGAAACCATAATGACTTTAAGTCAAAAGACTACGTACAACATGGTCACTGTGAGAACCGCTTATGACACTCACGTAACGGTCCATGCAGCATTCTCATGGTGGGTCAGTCCAGTACATTATTACTCAATATGTACCCATTTGAAGACTTGATATCTCATATCCATGACTCGTGAGAATGGTCATCAGTCTACGCACACACTAGTCTCTATGTATTATCGTTGTCCTAATTCACAATAATACTTGACTAGAGACATTTAAGAACAGTGTTATGATTTCAGCCAGTAGGATCTCATAATCAAGTTATGCACTTGATATCCCATGGCATTGAACTTACTATTCTAAAGATTTCATTATGTTTATTTAATTCAAAATAAATATCACAATAAATGAAATGCCTAAATAAGAAATAAATGCCATGATACAATGTAAACTTGTAATGTCAATACAAAACTGGCCTCTAAGGCATACACCAACAGAAACCCGCTGGTTATAACCTCCATGTTTTTTTGGGGTTCCGATCCAAATTGAGGGGATCATCGCCCTCCATGTGACATCGAGGAAGACCTTGGCGATCTGGACCGAACCAATGGACTTTATGGTGGTCAATGTCAAGGTTGCCTACAACGCTATCTTTAGGCGCCCCGGCTTAGCATCACTCTATGTTGTTGCCTCATCAGCCTACCACATGAAGATAAAATTTTGTATGATAGCAGGGGTCAGAGTAGTTAGAGGTAGCCAAGAAGTGGTTCGGGCGTGCTACACGGCCACAGGGGGCTTGGTCCTCACCCTTGATGCATTAGAGCTCCCCTCAGAAAGAAGCCCGATCAACTCTAACCCTGTTGGCGACTTGGAAGATGTCCTATTCTTAGAGGCAGATGACCTAAAGAAGTTCCAAGTAAGTAAGGTACTTCCCCATAATCTCAAAGAGACGGTCATCAACTATATCCGAAGGAACCAAAACATGTTCACCTGGACGGTCTCCGATATGCCCGGCGTTTCGAAAGAATTGACAATGTATAGGCTGAGCGACAACCTAGACATCAAACCAGTGCAGCAGAAGTCCCAAATTTTTTTCCCAGATAGACAGCAGACCGTAAAGGAAGTGGTCAACAAGATGCCGGTTGCTCACTTCATCCAGGAGGTTAGCTATCCAGAATGCTAGCTAACGTAGTAATGGTCAAGAAGGCCAGGGACACGTGGAGGATATGTATAGACTTCAAAGATCCAAACAAAGCATGTCCGAAGTGTCCCTTCCAGCTCCAGAGCATTGATGCCCTGATAAATGCCACATCCGGACATGAACTCCTTTGCTTCATGGATGCATTCTTTGGGTAAAATCAGATCGGACATTTTCTCCGGACATTCCTAAGACCCTCTTCATCATCGATCAATGACTCTATTGCTACATAGTTATGCCGTTTGGACTAAAGAATGTGGGTACCACTTACCAGAGGCTAGTTAATAAAGTGTTCAAAGAACAAATAGATCAAAACACGGAGGTCTACGTTGATGATATGTTCATCGAGAACCTCAGGAAAGAGGACCATGTCAAAGATCTCAAGGAGGCCTTCGGCATCCTGAGGAAGCATAACATGAGGCTGAGCCCCTCAAAGTTAGCCTTTGGAGTCTCATAAGGAAAGTTCTTGGGCTTTATGATCAGCCAGAGTGGTATAGAGGCAAACCTAGAGAAGATTCCAACCATCCTCGCCATGATGCCTCTCACCAATGTTAAAGAGGGCCAAAGACTTACGAAGTTCCTAGCGGCGATCAGACGATTTGTAACACCCCAATTTTTTTTGTAACAGTCTCTTACTTAGAATAATCCTACATCTATTTCTTACTTAGAAAAATCTTCATAGAATTCAATTAAATTTTTTGCAGAGTCTCCCCTAAAAATTAGCCCTTTTACAGAAATTCCTTACAGAATTCTGCAAACAGTTACAAATATCACAACACAGGCAATATATATCAATCATCCCCAGGCCAATCTAAGCAACAACACACAGGCAATAAATATATAGGGCTCTTGGGGTATAATTCATCATAATATGCAAGATACAAAATAAAAACAAAAAAATCGTTTAAAAACATAAAGGATTTTTAGAAAAACCTTTGGAAAACCTTACAAAAAAAAAAATTCAAAGAACCCAATACTCCACAACGAGGTGGGTATGGGTTTGTATATGTCATCACATCACTATATATCATCATCTCATACAGTAACATACATAGTCTCCCAAAATATAAAATATTACACAAATACTATCACATATCCCCATACTACATGACTTAGTTTAATAAAAGTATATAATAGATACATACACCACCAACTCTACTACAAGGAAGTATCACTACAAAATTAAGTAATACTAAAGCATCTCACCTCGCTAATGACCAAAAACCTGCAAAGAGGGTCAAGGGCGTCCACCCTCAGGGAGGGACTCCTCTGACAGTCTGACCCCCAAAAACAACAGGGGTCAGCCATAACTGGTGTGAGTATAATCTACTAGGTTAGTTACTAAAATAAATAATATGAAAGAAATTAACAGAACTTACGAACATGATGATAATTAAATTTAACCTGAAATTAAACATGTAAACATAGTAAGGATTACACAAAGTAATTTTTTAACTTTCAACCATTCTACAAATCAACATCCACTCACTCTACCTTGAAGTTGTGCCTCGGCAGATAGTTCCCACCAATTCCATAGAAATAGCAGGCAAGTAGTTCCTCGACACAATTTCAAGGCATATCAAGCTCATATTATATTTTTTTTTTACTTTAATATCCTTACTCATCTTATACTATATTCATTTTCATTTTCTCTCATAACACTTCATAATACATTATCATTTATTCAATTTTATAACCTCTTATAATACATTAGCATTCATTATCCTTTTATATTATAGCTTACTTACTTTTCATTCTCATTTCACAATTCAACTATTAATCTATACTTTACTGATCCACCCTGGGAGTTATGCTTAGGCAGGTAGTTCCCACCATTTCCACCGAAATAGCGGGCGGGTTGTTCCTCGACACATTTCCAAGGTGTACCAAACTCATGTTATATCATGCTTTTACTTTAATATCCATTCTCGTCACATAATATCACTTACTTAAATTTTCATCACATATTACACCTTATTTTCATTCTCATAATACATCTTTACTTTTCATTCACATAATACATAATACATTTTCTATACCTTTCATTGGTATTCACATAACACAATTTCTTTACTTATCATATTTATTCCCACAACACAATTTCTTTACTTCTCATATTCATTCACATACATATAACACATTTTCTTCACTTTTAATATTTGTTCACTTTGCACAATTTCTTCACTTTTTATTCACAAAATACATAACACACTTTCTTTACATTTCATGCTTATTCTCATAACCCATTTTCTTTACTTTATCATTCTCATTTCATATGATATACTTTATTTACGTTCTCATTTTTTTTTCATATTTACCCATTTTATTAATTTGTCGACCAATGCCCCACAACATCCCAAAACTGAAGCCACTAGCCCAGTAAACACGCGGACCACTGCCCACTAAGGGTCTTACACGTCCGAGGCTACGTCTTCCTCCCAGCTTATGCCAGCGAGGGAATACACCGCATCCCAAGTAGAACTTGGATAATATACACCGCACCCCAAACATAGTTTGGGTAATAATCACTGCACCTCAGATAAACTGGGTAATATACACTGCAACCCAAACATAGTTTGGGTAATAACACTGCACCCCAAACCAGTTCTTGGGTATTAGGAGATCTAGCCCAAACCCCTAGGATTTCTGTAGGCATTGGTAAACTAAATTTAACTTTTATAATCATTTTCATCTCGTCTTTTTATATTGTTTTGTTATCACATATCATCTCATCTTTTACCTCAACATATTATAACATATTCGGCATACACCATATTATTTATCTTCTCATTTTATCACATATTATGCATAGACCATGTTATTTAACATGTAATATTATCACATCATATTATTATAACATATCATAAATACACCATGTTACTCCTCTTGTCACATTATTACATATTATGTATATACCATGCTATTTATCTTATCATATCATTTTTTCACATATTATTTCACCTTAATCACCTGCATATCATACATATACCAAGCCATTAATTTCATTTTTATCATATCAAATTCTCATTTATCACCCATATGTTATATGTACCTCGTGTCAGTTAACACATCATAATATCATATATTTAATTTCTATTTATCACCCGCATATCATACGCATATCAAACCCTAATTACTTCATATTATCATATATATGTCCAATATATCACTAATAATACCAAATATTCAAAATCATGCAAATACACCATATAGCAAAATTTCAACTATCCAAATTCTGTATTTTCCATTAAATCTTTATCCAGCCATAACTATCACAAATCACATCGAGTAAGTCTAAAATTTTACCACAACATATAGTATGATCATACTCACTTGTCAAAAATGTGAAAACTCGATATACAACTCCTCCGCTACACGTTCGAGGTCGCTACCACCACCTATTACCAAGTTTGAATATTAATTAGTGTTAAAAACTCACAAACTAGCATAAATTTACAGCTGGAAATACTTTGATTTCTCACAGGCATGCATTATACATATGCACACACTCATAATTTTATTAATTATAAGCCTATAAATTCCTCCAAAAATTATTCTAAATTGTTTCTCATAATTTTCAACAATTCCCATTGCCAATCTCTAAAAAATTCCAAGCATAAACTCTTCTAATTTCAAATCCAAAACCCTAACTCTTTTCAAATTTACTCCTACCATATCAAATAAAGAATTAGTTACTTATACCATGAAGATTTTTCCTTAATCTCCCTACTACCCTATTTCTCTTGTCAAAAATAGAAAACATACAACCCTATACAATTTAAGGAAATTATTTCTCACCTTCCGAGAAACCAACATAGGATGATGGAGAGCACCCTCAAATTAGCTAAAATCCCATAAAAAATTCTTAAAATGGCTAAGAAATTGTGGGAATTGAAGAACCCTAATTAAAGAAAGAAAAGAAAAGAAAAGAAAAGAAAAGAAAAGAAGAGGGTCGGTCGAGGGGTGAGTTTAAGAAAAAAAGGAAATTTTAATATAAACCCCTCCCACGCTACCTTATTATTTATATATCCTTATAATTCTATTTTATAATAAAATCTAATAAAACCCAATCCACCGGATGAATAAATAAATTAAGGAATATATATAAAATAAAATTTCATATTTATGCATAATAATAACTGTAATACCAATATCTGATAGTAATAAAAGAATTACAAATGACTGATTTGAAATTATAAATTGTGGGGTGTTATACGGTTCCTCTCCAAATCAAAGGGAAAAGTGTCTCCCTTTCTTCAACGCTCTCCGTGGAGCCAAAAACTTCGATTAGGGGGAACCACAACAACATGCCTTCGACCAATTGAAGGAGTATCTGATTAATCCCCTTCTATTGAGTAAACCTGAGCTGGGCGAGGCCATCTATCTTTACCCCGCCACAGTAGAACATACTCTTAGCGACATCCTTGAAAGAGAGGAAGATAAGGTTCAGAATCCCACATAATACTTAAGTATGGTCCTCCACGATGCCGAGCTTCTCTACACCAAAATGAAGAAGATGACATATGCATTGATTGTCGCCTCACGAAAGCTCTGTCTCTACTTCCAAGCAGACTTCATCCAAGATCTCACCGACCAGCCACTAAAGAAGGTCTTTCACAAACTAGAAAGCTCCGGATGGTTGGTGAAATGGTCTATCGAGCCAGGCCAGCATGACATCAACTATAAGCCAAGGACAACCATGAATGTCCAAGCCTTAGACGAGTTTATCATTGAGTGCATCATTCCTGACTCACCCGATGTGCAGGAAAGACATTCCCGTATGGAGCATTTGCGTCGATGGGTTCTCTTGCGAAGAAGGAAGCAGGGTAGGGGTGATACTTTCTCGGACCGGATGAGTTTGTCCTTCATGACTCCCTCCGCCTGAATTTTCGTGCCACCAATAATGAGGCCATGTATGATGCGTTGGTAGTAGGCATGTTGTTGTCCCGAAAAGCTGGGGCTTGATAGGTGAAGGCATTCAGTGAATCCCAATTAGTGGTGAATTAGATATCCAACGAGTATGAATCCTGAGGGGCCCATATGGTCAAGTACTTGGCCTATGTCAAGGAACTCGTAGTTGCTTTCCAAGAAGCTTAAGTTGCTTTCTTCAAATTGGCTTCCTTTTCATTTGAAGTGTTGGACCACACAGTGCTCGTTGAGGTCTTAGTTAGTCCAAGCATCGAGGAAGAAGCTGCTAAGATCCTTTGCGTTGATGCACAAAGTCCCGTGGGCGACTGGAGGGACACTTAATTAGCTTCGTCAACAAAAGGATCCTTCCTACGGACTCAAAGGAGGCAAGGAACGTTTAGATAAGGGCAGAAAGGTACACACTCATAGAAAAGGTTCTATTCAAGTGCTACTTTACCTTATTCGACGAATGACCATACCTTCACTGTCTTTTTCCCGAGGAGGCACAGTACACCCTCAATGAAGTGCACGGAGGGTAGGCGGATGGCATATGTGAGTCAGATACATCGCCCGAAATATCCTCAACCATGATATTATTGGCCAACTTTGCTCCATGATGCTTAGGAACACGTTCGCTAATGCACCCCCTGCCAGAGATTCTCCTCGGTCAAACACACCCTTCAAGTAGTGCACAAATCCATGACGAGCACGATCCCCTTCGCAATGTAGGGGATGGACCTAGTCGGGTCTTTCCCTCCAGCAACTAGTCAAAGAAACTTCCTCGTTGTGGCTATAGACTACTTCACAATGTATGTCAAAGCCGAACTGCTGACATCCATAACTGAACATGATGAGTGTAATTTATACCTGATTTATTACTCTTTTTACGCATAAAAATTGTGAGTTTGTGTTTATTTATTGAAATTTCATCTTCTTTCTACTTTTTTTTTTTTTTTTTTGAAGGAATGAGATGACTTTTAGGATTATGGACTCAAATACACGAAGTCACGGAGCTTGGAGTTGGAGAAAAAGAAGACACAAAGTAATGCAAAAAAGCTGCAACAACAGTACTTAGAATTTGTATGGCTATTCTGAACATGAAGATGGACGAATCTGAACATGTGTTCTAAATAAAATATGTTGGTATTCAAGTCTTCTTCGAAACGAGTATTCATATGTCACAAACAGAGTTCTACAGCTCCAGAAAATTATTTTTTCTACAGCCTGCATGTAGAAAACAGCAGGTGGACACTCGACTGCACACCTGACCGAATGATCGGTCAACCGCGCAGTCAACTGTTCCTCTCGTTGTCAAAACCATGTACAATTGAAGGGTATGAACGGTTGACTTTCCGAAGTTGCAGTCGGCCATGTCGATGGTGATGTTAATTTTTGAATGCGGGTTTCGTGTCCAATGGGTTGTATTTGCATATATTTTTTTAGGGATTCATTGGGGTGCTATATATAGATGCTGATGTGAATTCTACGGCAAGGAGAAATATCTTGAAGGAAAAAAGAATTGGATGAGACGACTCATCACACCATTGGAAAGCAAGAGCCATAGCTTTCGTCATGATCATCTAGAATTCTTTCTTTTTTTCTACTTTTCGTTATGCAATCCAATACTAAGTTTGTTAGTTGCAAATCATCATTAACTAAATTGATTTTCTAGGGATTTGTTGTAGCCTAATTTTGAGAACACAATTCTAATTTTATGTTATTTGATCTGCCTATTTTTTCATGGCTGTGTGTTTAATTTTTGTTCATAATGCTTACAATTGTTTGGCCAACTATTGTTTGATTTATTGAATTATGGGGAGACTAAGAGGTAACTTGTGATTTAGAATTATAGAATTAAATGCCATTGATTGAAAAAAATTAGAGATGATTTACCGCAATTAATGTGACTGTAAAGAAATCTATTGAACTTAATGAAGCTTCAATTAATAAAATATGCATAGAAATATGACAAACTGTTAGTTGGAGATATGTTTAGTACTAGGTTTGCCCGTTGATACGTGCCTACGGCACGTCTTCGGAACGGTGCACCTTGTTTGCTCATATAAAATAGTTTTGCAGGTCCAGCAAATTCATTGAAGTAGCAAACATATTATATGAGAAACTTTTGGGGGTCCAGCAAAAAACATATCATATGATTTTTTTTGGATTTTTTTTTAAATTTTTTAAAATTTTTTTTTAAAATTTTTTTTAAAGTTTTTAAAAATTTTAATTTTTTTAGTTTTTTAATTTTTAATTTTGTAAAAAATTTTAAAATTTTTATTTTCTTAATTTTTTGAACAGAGGAGGGAGGGGGAGAGAGAGAGAGAGAAAAAAATAATTAAATAAATATAGGAGTTGTTTTGGGTGGGGGATTTGAATTTGAGTTTTGGAGGGAAACTTTTGGGGGGGGAAAATGGGGGAAACTTTTGGGGGAAAAAATATGTTTTGTGAGGTTAGATATAAGCCTTTGATTTTTTTGGGGATTGAAGGAGAGCCACTTGATAGCTTTCTTTGTGTTTTATTATATAGATTGTTCGATAGAAAACTTTGAATAAATAGGGGATTTTGGTCTGTGCATAGAAATATGAAAAACTGTTAGTTCGATATATGTTTGGTGTTGTTCGAAAGAAAACATTGAATAAATAGGGGATTTTGGTCTACAACTTGGAAAAGTAGAGTTTTTAATTTCATGAAATTATGAATTGTGTAGGAATAACTAGGCAAAATCAAAAGCCCTAGAACTAGTTTTGCTATTAACAACCCACAAAATTTCAGATTTCGTTCTTTTTAATTAGTTTATTTCTTTCCATAGTTTAATTTTGTTTATTGCTATTTTTATCATATTTTCGATTTTCCAAGTAGTAGTTAATCTAGTGAATTTCGGTACTCAATAAAATAATTAGTTCTTGTGGGTTCGATACTCTTTTCATTTAAAACTATACTACTTATTGCGATTTTTGTACACTAGCAATATTCCATCAAGTTTTTGACATTGTTGCCGGTGACTAATTATTCTTTTTATTGATATTGATAATTGCTAGATTGTTACAAATTTGGATTTTTCTTAACATTTTTTTTGTTATTTAATAGATATATTTTAGGACATAGAATTGTATCACCATAGCGAACGAGAGTAATGGATATGAAAATAAGGCTTTGAGAGACTATTCTATGCCCTTAGTTAATTGAGCAACATCAAGCATAATGAGGCTAACTATACAAGCAAACAGTTTTTAGATTAAACCAGTGATCATTCAAATGATTCAATAGATTGTTCAGTTTGGTGGACTGTTGCATGAGGATCCTAATGTTCACATTGCAAATTTTCGACACTTTCAAGCATAGTAGAGTATCAGATGATGCAATCCGATTGAGACTCTTTCCTTTTTCACTAAGAGGTAAAGCAAATGCTTGGCAAAATTCTCTACCACCGGGTGTTATCACTACTTGGTAGGGACTTGCAAAAAAAATTATGGCTAAGTATTTTTTGCCGGCAAAGACAGCAAAGTTAAGGAATGACATTACCATATTTACGCAATTTGAGAATGAATCTTTGTATGATACGTAGGAAATGTATAAAGATTTATTAAGAAAGTGTCTTCATCATGATTTACTAAACTAGCTGCAAGTCCAAATATTTTATAACGGTTTGAGAGTTACAAATTGATCTATGGTAGATGCAGCAGGTGGAGGAGCTCTTATGAGCAAAACTCATGAAGCGGCCTATGAGCTTTTTGAGGAATTAACGTCTACCAATTACCAATAGTCTTCAGAGAGAGCAATGCCTAGAAAAGCTGCTGAAGTCTATGAGCTTGATCCTATTACCACATTGGCTGCAAAAATTAATATTCTATCAAAACAAGTAGGTAATATGAATGTTAATGCTATTCAAACTAATATTATTTGTGATCATTGTACAGGAAATCACTCAAGTATTGATTGCCAAGTGGGAAACCCATTTACTCAACCATATTCTTATCAAGTAAATTACGTGTCCAACTTCCAACATCAAAACAATCATTACTCGAACACATATAATCCAGGATGAAGAAATCACCCCAACTTTTCTTGGAACAACAATCAAAGAGAAATTAGACCACCTCAAAATTTTTCACAACAAGAAAAGAAGCCAACACTTGTGGAGATGTTCATGTAATATATGCAAAAGACAGATTTGGTGATCCAAAATAATGTTGTTTCAACCACTACTTCAATTCACAACTTTGACGTTCAGATTTGTCAGATTTCAAATATTCTTACAGAGAGAATAACAAGGAACCTTACCTAGTAATACAGTGACCAATCCCAAAGAGCATGTCAAAGCAATAACACTGAGAAGTGGGTGAACAATTGAGCAGCTACAATAAGAAATTGTCAAACAAAATGTGGTTAAAAAGCAAGATGAGTTTGAGCCAATTTTGGAGGGACAAACGCAGCAGGTGGCCAACAGCCATGTTGGGAATTCTATGAAGATTAAAGGAGCTTCAAACCCCGTGGTTTTCCAGAGAGTTTAATTTTGAAACTTATCCTAATTCACCTTATGATCCACCGATTCCTTTTCTGCAAAGACTTAAAGAATAATCTCGATAATCAATTCTCTAAATTTTTAAGTATTCATAAGAAATTGCATATTAATATTCCTTTTATTGATGCTTTATAACAAATGCTTAAATATGATAAAATTTTGAAGGATGTTTTATCAAACAAGCGGAAGTTAGAGGAGCATGAGATGGTGATGCTAACTGAAGAGTAGTGCATTTTAAAAAAAGAAGTTGCCTCCTAAACGTAATGATCCAGGGAGTTTTACGATTCTTTTCACTACTGGAAATTCTTCTTTTCATAATGTTTTGTGTGATTTAGGAACAAGTATTAATCTTATGCCTTTTTCGGTTTTCAGGAAACTTGGTCTTTGAGAAGCAAAGCCTACTATAGTTTCTTTGTAATTGGCAGACAGATCTATCAAGTACGCAAGAGGTATAATTGAAGATGTATTGTTAAAGGCAAGCAAGTTCATATTCCAAGCTGATTTCATAGTGCTTGACATGGAGGAAGATGAACAAATTATGTTGATTTTGGAGCAACCTTTTCTAGCTATGGGAAAAACTTTGATTGATGTCCTACAAGGAAAACTTATTTTAAGGGTTGAGGATGAGCAAGTAATGTTTGATGTCTTTAAATCCATGGAGTTTTCTGCTGAAGATCACTCGTGTTTTCAAGTTAGTGAAATTGATTTAATTATGGGCGACACATAGGGCTGAAGTTGAAAAGTTATTGGAAGAAGTGTGTTTAATAAATTTATCAACTCTTGAATCTAAGAATGAAAAGGGTTTGGAATATCTTTAGTATTTGGAAGTTGCACCATCTATTCATCTTTCTACTCAGGTAAAATTCAAAGAGGTTAGGATATCAAAGATGCCATCTTCAAGAAAGAAACAACTAAAACTCAAACTTAAAACCCCTGCAAGTTAGTTTGCAGGATGTACAGAGAACACCAAATCCACACATGAAGGAAGTTAGATATTCTTATGTTGTAGGATCTTGGCATCACATAACCATCTCAGCTACTACGTCAGGCTGAAGACTTAAAAACTTAGCGCTTCTTGGGAGGCAACCCATATTTTTCTTTTTATTGCTGTTAGAATTTTTTTTCTTTTTGTTTACTTTAAGTTTAATTTTTTATTTTATTCTATAGGACTGCATAAGTTTGGGGGTTTCTAGACGGAGTTATTTTCTAGACTTAGTTTGATGGCTAATTTTTGGTAGGATTTAGTCCGAATATGAAAACATGTTTCAAATATCGATCGAAGAAATTTTTCTTAGCTTTTAAGTGCAAAAAGAATCAAGGGATTTGGACATCTACAACTCCAGATATCATTGAAACAATGAATGTTACTCATCTAGAATTTTAACATGAATCAGGGAGCAATTCTGAACTTTTCTCTTTTTTTTTCCTCTTTTTCTTTACCCATTGAGGACAATGTGATATTCAATTTGGGAAAAGGGGTACAATTTTTTAATATATATTTGAAAAGAAAAAACTGGGACTTCAATTAGGCTTACTATTACACTGTTAGGTTCTTTATTGTACTTATAGGCAATACCTTATAAAGCAAGATTAAGCATACTTATTTTCTTTAGAATTATTGAAGTTCGATATTTCTTACAAAATTGTGAGAGTCATGTGATCATACATAAAAGAGGAATGTGATGTTTTTCTTGTGATTATCCCCTTTGATCTAGTCGCAAACAAAGTTTACGTAAATAGAGTGATAGTGATTAAATAATTGAATGAATAAAGTTTGATCTACTCCAATATTTTGAGATGCTTAGTAACTAGGAGTATTCATCACTAATGTTTACTTTTACGTCAAACGACAACTTGAAATATGAGCATGCAAAAACACACTAAGTGTGTGACTTGTTGAGTAACCGGGTGAATCCATCACAAATGTTTGCATTCGCGTCAAAAGGCAAGTGACAACTTAGAGAGAGACAACAAAAACTCTAGTTTGCTACTCTGTTTGTAGTAGTGAGAATGGGTGATCACAGATGGAGTCGTTACATGATATAGTTGCATTAATTGTATGACATATTTGATTGGATTTGGAATTATATATGAATAATTGTACTGGAGAAAGTGAGTATGCTTAGCTTTACTTTATTTGCTATTGTTTATGTATTAAGTTGAAGATTTGTTGCTTGCATGATAATTCATTTGGGTGTGATGAGATCAGCCTAATTATGATTACTATTATTTGATTTACGGTTTTCCTTTCAACTCGAGGACAAGCAAAATCTAAAATTTGGGGGTATTTGATGAGTGTAATTTATACCTGATTTTATTACTTTTTTTACACATAAAAATTGTGAGTTCGCGTTTGTTTATTTGAATTTCATCTTCTTTCTACTTAATTCTATTTATTTATTTGTTTTTGAAGAAAGATGATTGTTAGGATTATGAACTCAAATACACAACGTCACAGAGCTTGGAGTTGGAGAAGAAGAAGACACAAAGTAATGTGAAAAAGCTGCAACCACAACACCTAGAACTTGTATGGCTATTCTGAACATGAAGATGGACGAATCTGAACATGTGTTCGAAATCAAATATGTTTTTCGTCGAATCTTCTTCGAAAAGAGTATTCATACGTCACAAATAGAGTTCTAAAGCTCCGGGAAAATCATTTTTTCTACAGCCTGCATGTAGAAAACAGTAAGTGGATAGTCGACCGTAGATTCGACCAAATGACCGCACAGTCAACTGTCCCTATCACTATCAAAACCCTATAAAATTGAAGGGCATGAACGGTCGACCGTCCGAAGTTGCGGTTGACCACGTCGACGCTGATGTTATTGTTTGAATGCGGGTTTCGGATCCAATGTTCTGTATTTGCATATATCTTTGTAGGGATTCGTTGGGGTGCTATATATAGATACTGATATGAATTCTAGGGCAAGGAGAAATATATTGGAGGCAAAAAGAATTAGAGGAGACGACTCAACACACCATTGGAGAGTAAGAGTCATAGCTTTCGTCAAGATCGTTTAGAGTTCTTTCTTCTCTTCTACTTTTTCTTGTTCAATCCAGTACTAAGTTGTTAGTTGCATATCATCATGAACTAAATTTATTTTTCTAGGGCTTCGATATAGCCTAGTTTTGATAACACAATTCTAATTTCATGTTATTTGACCCATCTATTTTTTTATGGTTGTGTGTTTCATTCTGTTCTTAATGCTTACAATTGTTTGGCCAACTATTGTTTGATTTATTGAATCATGAGGAGTCTAAGAGGTAACTTGTGATTTAGAATTATAGAATTAAACATCATTAATTGAGCAAATTAGAGATGATTTACCGTGATTAATGTGATTGTAAAGAACTCCATAGAACTTAATGAATCTTCAATTAATAAAATGTGTATAAAAATATGACAAAATGTTAGTTAGGGATATGTTTGATGTTGTTCGAGAGAAAATATTGAATAAATATGGAATTTTGGTCTACAACTTGGAAAAGTAGAGTTTTTAATTTCATGGAATTATAAATTGTGTTGGATTAGCTAGGTGAAATCAAAAGCCCTAAAAGTAGTTTTGCTATTAACAAACCACAAAATTTTAGATTTCGTTCTTTTTAATTAGTTTAGTTTTTTCCTTTAGTTTAATTTAGTTTAGTTTTTATTTTTATCTTATTTTTGATTTTCCAAATAGTAGTTAATCTAGTGAATTTTGATACCCAACAAAATAATTAGTCCTTGTAGGTTCGACGCTTTTTATTTAAAACTACACTACTTGTTGCTATTTTGTACACTTGCAAATATTCCATCAGAACACAAGGATACGACGATACGAAGAGTTAGGCGTCCAACCCGTGGCTTAAAAGCCAATCCCTCGACTCGTGAACCTACGAGTCCGAGGGAGAGGCTCACCACTCGGAGTTGCTCTTACAACTCGTTAAATCTTCAAAAGGTATGTTAAGTCTCTGGATTCCTCAAGCACCAACCTTAGGGAGAGAGAAAACATCTAAGCTCGATCAAGCCAGATTCAGGAAAGGATTAATTTAGGATTCTACCAAATCGAGTCATCATAGAAATCAAGCAATAAATACAAGCTTGAGAACATGAAGTGTTTTATTTCACAACTATTACATACTCGAAAAACTGAGTGATCAACTACAAACTTACACATTTGGCACCGTCAAGGCGCTCTAACTCGTACAAGCAAAGACTAAGGGACGTGAGTTACCTAGGGAACTTCCTTGTTAAGTGCATCTCCCCTTTAACTCACGCAAACCATGTCCAGCCCAACAGAGTAATATTTAAATATGAGGTTAGTTATGGACTAATATAAGAACTATCTGAAATGGACATTGTTAAAGAGGAAAAAAATCATATGGACCATCATCCATGAACCACTAGCTTACCTACCACTTGATCTACTTGGAAGACTGTGTAAATCTCAAGAATATGAAATTTAGGTTTATGCAATGGTGGCTATGTTTTGCCTAAAGCATAATATCCTCATATCCTAGATATTCAAGATACCTACCACACTGCTTCCAGGTGGTATATATAGCCAATACCAACTTATCAGGCAATGCACCTTATAGCGGGTTCATACATGTTATATAGGCCCACTACCCAATGATCCAACATATCTATAACAACAACAACAACA
This sequence comes from Hemerocallis citrina, assembly GCA_017893485.1. Lineage (NCBI taxonomy): Eukaryota > Viridiplantae > Streptophyta > Magnoliopsida > Asparagales > Asphodelaceae > Hemerocallis > Hemerocallis citrina. The sequence continues at coordinate 158,754,091 of CM030360.1, read as the reverse complement.
ACAAAGTCTTTTCCCCAACTAGTTGGGGTCGACTACATAAATTCTGGTTTTCCATTCTGCTCGGTTTTGCACAATAACTATACAACACAAATAATAAAATTATCTTGGAATGTATATAATTGATGCCTATAACATCAATAGACTGTGCCAACCAAATTATTCACAAAAGGCACACATTTCAAAGGAAATCAAGTTGTGGGTAAGCCCACTTGTTCATGGACCATGGTCCATATGATTTTTTCGTTAAAGATTATGTTCAAGGTGTTAGAATATAAGTGCAATTGTCCTCAACTCTTCTACAACTTCGAAGTTTTAGCTTAGTGGCAGAAACTTTCACATGGTATTAGAGCAACCCAGGTTTGAATCCCACCGGCTGCGCAATTTAAATGCGGATTTTTAAAAAAATATACTGCAGCGTATTGACCAGGTTTCGGCCCATAATTTGTTGGGCATTTAACTCGTTTCTTTGGCTCAGTAAAAAATGGGCTCTCGACCTGAAGGGACATGTTAGAATACAAGTGCAATTTTCCTCAACCCTCTACAACTTCGTAGTATTAGTATAGTGGCAGAACTTTCACACAAGGTATTAACAAACATCAGCTGAACCAACTTTTTGGGAATGTATCTTATCAGGTATGCCTTGAAAAAAGAAAAAAAGGAAAAAAGAAAAAAAAAAATAACGGCAATTGAAACCCTAGACTAGAGAATGTATCCATTTGCACTAGCACCAATGAGCACCTACAACACGAACTAGAGACGGGAAAACGAGACAACACAATAGAGTGTGGGTAATAAAAAAAAGTTTAAATAATTTTGACATATATTCTTTATAGGAAAGTGAATACTTTTGTAGTAAATTAAATTTGATTGATCATGTATACTTAAAATGTATATCTATTTGTACTTAAAATATCTATCTTCACATCATGTTGCCAATCCGGACCTTCTTGAGTGCTAGCCATGCTAGACTTTTCAGTTACCCCGTTTTGAGCATACCTCGGGTTCATCGGCTCCATCCCAACCCCCAGGGACATGCCTCGAATAGAAGTCCAACCATTAGGAAGAGGGGTGGCCCTCGATCTTGCCACTCAGAACTCGACCTTCAAATGATATAATTCCAACTCCTTCTCTACAAGCATTTACTGAAGGAAAGAGTCCATTATACGAATAACCCTTCTTGAGAGAGGCATTTGGAACGATCCACTAAGGAGAGTCATTTGGGCCCTAGCAAAGCTCAAGTCCATCTCGATCATCACCTCCTTCAAATGAGTGAGCTTCAAATTTACTTCGTGTGATCTTCAGATTTGGTAGGAAAATGCTGCTTCACTGTCCTTCGACTCGTTATGGTGATGGGCTAAATTTGACTCCGCTAAGCGCAGTTTGTTTCGAAGGTAAGCGAGTTCAGAGTCTCGAGGGTCGGCCGCAATGTACCCAATGATCTAGTAAAAGAAGAAGAAAAGACAGATCATTCTGGGGCTCGAAGACTTCAAATAAATTCTAGAAGTCCTAAATCTCGGAGTAATTACACAACGAATGCAAGTCAACAACCAACTTTTTTCAAGCCTCGAGGTTCGGCCCAAAACAACTTCCATTAATTTGCGTTGATAAATTTCAACTAAAAATAGCAGTGGCCAATCCGCTCTTGGAAAAATTATAAAAACAAAAAGAAAAATATGCAAGTCATACTACTTAGGGGAGGTGAGCACCTCTTGATCCGCAGCAAAAGTGTCATGATACTGGCTCTCCTGATCTGCATCCTTGGGGGTTGGGGGACTCTCCTCCTCCCCAAATAAGATTTCTTTAGAGGTCAGGGAAGCTCACTGAACCTCATCGAGTAGGAGAAGACTTCGAGGTCGAGGTCGGAGTACTTGCACCTGACATGCTCTAGGGCCCGTTCGTAACCCTGGCCTTGAGCTGCGATGACCATATCGATGGCACCATTCCGATCGCCCATCTGCTCCTTCTCCTTCGCCTCCCATCCCTCCTTTTGTCACGCCCCGCTTCTCAAAATACGAAAATACGAGAGCGTAACAAAGGACCCAGCGAATGATGTAAACACCATCCATAAGTTGTACCAGTCTAACTCAGCAATATGAATAGTAATCACAACCACGCAGGAACAAATAATCACATAAACAAAGAATAGCTTCAATAATCAATGCAATAATCCAAAACACAATATCCAACATCTGGGAAAACAAACTTCGAGTCATAAAGCCCAAAAACAAAGTACAATGATAATAATAATGTTCAAAGAGAAATAAAATAAATAGATAAATAAAGTAGTCTATTCTTTTGAGCCCCGTTCTGTAGAATCGTTGCTTACCAAGTCCTTCGGGTACTATTCCTTATGTACCTACAAACTCATGATCTAAAATAGAAATATAATCTCTGTTAGAGCAAGTCACGAACAACAAGTAGTGAGAAATAAAGAACAGTAAAAGCATGGTATATCAAGAATAAAGGACTGGATCAAAGTCAATGAACAAAATAATGGTTGGCAGTAAAGTCAATGGTCTATATTAAATTATGCAATAATCAATAATTACAATTCATGATCAATGTCGATGATAATATACGGGATCAAGTATGCAATGTCAATCTAGGGTTATTATTCATTTTATTAACCTATCTAATGTACGTAATACTATGTCCCATACCACAGGTTCGGTGTATGTAAATAGTGATCATTTTAGATTGTAATGGTGAACTCTACAGATCATGTACTTGGCACAGTAACAGTAATTAACAGTTAGTAAATAGTAATTAACATTCGGTAAATAGTAATTAACAGTCGGTAAACAGTAACTAATCTAGCAGTAAGGGCCCTACTGAGTACAGTCTCCGTTTGTTCACTACCAAGTAGACCTTTAATACCCCGGCTTGTTAATATTTTATTACATACTAATGTGAGAATGTAAGAAGAAGTCAAGGTTTTGTAATGCAAGGTGTGACTAATTCTACTCATTACATGCAAGACAAAAAGTGTTTACACTAAATCAATACCAAGCATACAATCTGGACAGCAAGACATTACTGTACAAAAACAGAGATTCCCGTTGTTACAGGAAAGAAAAACTAAATCCGTCAGAAGTTCTAGAAACTAGACTTTCTACCGTTTCCAATGCATATACACACGACATATGATAACTACAGAAACTAGGTGTAAAATCTCAATCTTTACAGGTTTTATGTTCAAGCAGAATCTTAGAGTTATCTTTACATGTACATATCAGGTCTGAATATGCATCAAATAATTCCAAACAAATTCAGGGTGACTCCTAATCATGTATAGTCTCAACCAGGTAAATTTCAGATTTTAATTCTACTGTTATAATTTTCTTTTCATTAACCATTCATGTTGGTATACATATAATTGTGAATCTGGAAATCCAAATCTAGCAGTACTAAAAGTACGATATCTAGAAGATTAAGAATCGGAATTCAGATCTGTCAAATGTTCTAAAAAGTGGACTCACAGAGTTACAATTCTTGTTTACAAAGTTCTACTTAATTCTTACAGTAACTGGTTCAAATATTTAATGCAAAATGAGGTAGACAGCAGGCCAGCAAGGTGATTGATATGAATTAGCAATAATTTAAATATGTAAACATGCAATTTCATGGCAATTAAATAACAAGAGCTCTATTTAATTATCAGCACGCAATTTCAACTTTAACGAAGCATTTCATAATCATGGCAATTAATTCACGAAAATAATATTCAATCGGGAACATTCCAATCATCAATCAATTCCATAGCATAGTTCTAATTGTTTTCATGTATGTCGTGCATATGCAATGTATATAAGGAATAGGTTTGAGTCAAAGATGACAGCACGAAAAGAGAATTATCACTTGGTTTCGCCGATGAATCCGTGATAATCTTTTGAACAAATATTAAGCAAATATATAAGATAAGTGGAATGTGAACTACTTGCATGAATCAAAAGAATTCTTGAACACGAATAATAAATTGGTTCAAGAGGACTTGTCTTATACGATTAATACGAATATAAGAATAATGGGATTAGGGTCCCGACGGCGCAGCACGTGCAATGCACGACAACAAAAGCAGATCACAACAGCAACTAGCAGAATCTCAACACAACAACGGCAACACACACTAGCAAATAGCAGGCATACAACTGCAATAGTAGATCCCCACAACAGCAAACAACGGATCCCCACAATAGCAAACAACAAGATCTTGCGGCTTCAGCTTGATTTCGACGGCGGTGCAGGGCGGGTGGTCGCTGGCATGGGGTGCGCTACGATGGCGGAGGTCGATAGGGTATTGGGCGACTGTGGGGGTGCTCGACGGGGATGGAGGTCGAAGGCAGTGCTTGGTAACTGATGATGGGTGCAATGGAGGAGGGCGACGGGATGAAGATGAGGGTGAGTCGTCGATGGCACGAGGTGGCAGTCGAGGTCGGAGGGCGACAAGATGATTAGAGGTGGCAAGGATCGTGGAGGATGAAGGCGATGGTAGAGGTTGAGGGTTCTTGGGGCTGTAGGTGGTTGCGATGAGGAAGAAGGCGGTGGATGATGGTGAAGGTAGCAGTCGGAGGTGGTTGCATTCGGAGATGGGGAGATGAGGACGAGGACGATGAGGTAGTCGGCAGTGGTGGTAGGATGGGGAGATGAGGGTGGCATGATTGGGTTTCAAAAAGAGACAGAAGAGGGAGATGAGGTAAGGGATGACGACTGTGTTAACAGGGATAATTAGGGTTAGGGGTGAAAGATCAGAGTATATATAGAGTAATCAGGATGGTGGGTTATTGGGTAGCGGGTTATAGGGTCTATAGAGAAAAGAGACTAGGGTTTTGGGTTTAATTTCAATAGGGAATGAAAAATTGGATTTAAAGTAGATTAATTGGAGTGTTCAATGAGCAAAAAATTAAATAGGATGAACAACAAAATTTCAGGGTTCAATAGAAAATAAAATTGATTGGAAGAATAAATATAGTTGAAGACAAATAACAAATTTATTATCAATCAGCAAAATTACAGGGGTTCAGAAAAGATAAAGAAGAAAATAAATACATAATAATACAAAGAAAAACCAATAATTGGGAACAAGGGTTACACCTCCTTCGCTAGCCCATCCTGATAAGATGTTATAGATGCCAACTATGCCTTGACTGCCCTCTCCCTCTTCTCGAGGTCATAAGGTCCGTGTACTCGCTCTCGACCCGAGATGGTCGGTGGTTGAGTGCCTTGACTTCGTTCTCATGCTTCCACTTCATTTCCGCATTATGGAGGGATGCCTACGAAAAGGAGGACAAATAATTGGAAAATTAGAGAATGGAAGTGTTATAACAAAAAAAGGGGATCAGATGCTACCATGATGCTGGCATGAGCTCACTTGAGGTAGCTCGACTCTTACAACTCTGTGGTGAGCGTTCTTCGGTCTCGAGGCTGAGCGAGGTTGTCTACCACCTTGATGGCAACCTTTGGGTCGGTAAGCGAGTCTGCCACCTTCACTGACCAATCCAACATGAACATCTCCTCAGTCATGTCCCACATGTTTCCCTTGGCCTGGGGATGGATAGGATGAATGATGGATTTAACGATGTCAGAGATGGAGATGGTAGTCATGCTCGGCGAGGTCCTCATCAAGGAAGACGGGCCCATGGATGACCATGCCTTTGGCTTCATGGCCTTTGGTTAGCATGCTTCTCAGATGGCTTGCTGGAAGCCAAAGATGAGGCCCTCTTCTTATCCTTGGACTGCTGGAATCAAATTAGTTAATATCTTCATATTTTAGGGGATCTGATAGCCAGCCAGGATTGGCTGGCGGATCTCCTCTGCTTGGGTCGTTAGTCAGCCTCAATCATGGGCTGAACTGAGATGGCAGGCCTAGGGACTGCCCATGTTCTTGCTGTGGACCTGTGGCTATTGTGATGTTACTGTTTTCCCTTTAGGAACTCAAAGATTCGTGTTGGAAGTGCATGGCCCTGATCAGCCGTAATTTTACCTACATCATAAGCCCTCCACTTCTGGAGGTTAGAGATAGCAGCCTTCGAGGAGTAGTTCTTTCCCAGGGACGCTTGGGATTACATTTAGAGTTCATGTGGTCAGTGATCGTTTTCCGGAGCTCATGAATGTTGCCTTTTGATTTGCAAGGGTCCTTGGACTAGGTCTTCTAGAACATTAGTTATTCTTTGAGGATTTTTAGTTTATCTAACTAACATTCCCGAATTTGTAACCACTTTCTAGAGTTTGATCCCCTTATATGGGCAGAAGCAAATTCTCAATTGATCTGAGGGGCCTCACGTTGCTTCATGTCTCTACGTGGTTTGGCGATCCGAGCTATGAAGGCTTGGATCATCGAGGATGAGGCACACAAAGTGGTTTGCGAGCCGAGGCATGAAGGATCAGATGACTCGTCGAGGGACGAGCCCCAACGGGATTCGATTAGCTGAGGCATGAAGGCTCGGATGTTTCGTCTAGGGGCGAGCCTCGAAAATTTAGGAGTTTTTTTGCGAGTGGTTCAGATGACGCACCGTGGGACGAGACAAGCAAAATTAGGAGTTTTTCACGAGTGGTTCGGGTGACGCACCGAGGGATGAGCCAATCAAAATAAGGAGTTTTTTGCGAGTGGCTCAAATGATGCACCGATGGATGAATCAAGCAAAAATTATGGGTTTTTCGAGAGTGGCTCAAGTAACATGTCGAAGGGACGAACCATGTGAAATTAGGAGTTTTTGCGAGTGGTTCAGATGATGTGCCAAGGGATGAACCATACGAAATTGGGAGTTTTTTGTGAGTGGCTCGGATGACATGCCGAGGGGCGAACCAAGAGAAATTAGGAGGTTTTTGCGAGTGGCTCGGATGACATGCCGAGGGACGAGCCAAGCGGAATTGGAGTTTTTCGCAAGTGGCTCAGATGACTTGCCGAGGGACGAACCATTCGAAGATTATGAGTTTTTCGCAAGTGGCTCAGATGACACGCTGGGGATGAACCAAGAAAAGATTGTAAGTTTTTCGCGAGTAGCTCAGATGACCCACCGAGGGACGAACCATGCGAAAATAGGAATTTTCACGAGTGGCTAGGATGATGTGCCAAAGGATGAATCATGCGAAATTGATAGTTTTTCACGAGTGGCTCGGATGACTAGCCGAGGAACGAGTGAAACCGAATTAGAGTTTTTTGTGAATGGCTCGGATGGTATGTCAATAGACGAACCACAGTGGCCGAAGATCATAGATTTGAGATTTTTCTTTGGGGTTGCATTGATAAACGTGCGTAGGATTGTGGCACACTTGGATTGGGCCACATCACCGTTGTGGTAATCGAAGATCTTTCCACTTTATGTCATCTCAGCTGTTTGATGGGTGGACCCGTGGAGGGATAGGATCAAGTCATGTGGCCTTTGCGATTATTGAGGAATCACTCGCACTCTATATCCCCACCTACCCCTCATTTCACTCTTTACTTTCTAGACCATTTTTCTCTCTCTAGACCGTTCTTCTCTTCTTTTGGCAACTTTTCCAGCAACTTTTTTGTTTGTATTTTTGAACTTCCTTCTAAGGTAAATTATTTATTTAGTTATGTATAGGATTTGGTCTGGTGACTTAGCCTCTACTTCTGGCCATGGTAGCTCTTCATCGGAGTCTTGGTCCCCTCGCACGGATGAAAGGGAAGGTGGTCATGATGGAGGAGGAATTGGAGGTGTCGTGGAGCAAGGAAGGGGAGGAGGAAGAGGAAGAAATTTTAGTGGCTCCCTCGGAAGCTGTAATGATTCTTTTAGATGAGGAAGAAATAGTGGAGGTTCGCTCGGGCAAGGAGAGTGAAGAGTCATCTTCCTCCAGTGGTGTTGATAAGGTGATTGCCCCCAATCCCCTAAAGCATTGAGGCCAGCGAGGAGGAAGGAGAAGTTTGTTTGGTCCGTGGATATGGAGCCCGTGCTGATGGAGTATGTCACAAAGTTTGACATGAGAATGAGTTGCCCCGTTCCTCAGGACCCACTGTCCATCCCCGATGATGTTAAGCATTTGCAGAAATCTGGCCTATGATCGTCGTCCCCTGGTCATCCGAAGATAAAGGTAGATAGGACAATGAACACTTTGGTGAAGGCGGATCTCCCATTGATCTGGAATGCCTACTTTATTCCTCGTATGCACGAGCTGCTAATTTCGAGCCCTGGACTTTGCCCCACAAACAATCTTGCCTCGTGGTACTACATGTTTCCCATCAGCACGTTCATCTCAGGACTTTGACTGCCCCTGCACCCGTTCATTGAGGAAGTCTTAAATTGGCCCGAGGTTGGTCTAATGCAGTTCAGGCCAAAGTCATGAAAGCATATTGTTAGCTTCGTCATGTTTTGTAGGCAGAAGGAAGTACCTCTGAAACTGATGTACTTCATGATGTGTCTAGGCCTGTGCACCACGCGAGCGGTCAAAGATCAGTGCTATCTATCTCCATGGTTGGGGAAGCACGTGGTGCACAATCATCTCCACTCCATCAAGAGTGGAAATCAAAGTATTTCGTTATCTGAAGTCCTGAGACTTAGGATATCCCCACCAAGTGAGTGTATGACATTCCGAAGATTAAGACCCGGAAGGCTAAAGACTTCACTTCATAGGAGGAAGCAGAGTTCGAGAGAATCTTTGCGAAGGGGAATGTGGATTGGTCGAGGGTGCTCAAGAGGCACCTGCTCAAGAGACATCCGAGTCTTCATGCCTCAGCTCGCTGAATCCCGTCAGGGCTCGTCCCACGACGAGTCATCCGATCCTTCATGCCTCTGCTCGTGGAACCACTTTAGGGCTCATCCCCCGACGAGTCATCTAAGCCTTCATAGCTCGACTCGCCAAACCACGTCAAGACATGAAGCAACGTAAGGCCACTCGGATCAATTGAGAATTCGCGCCCGCCCATATGGGGGAATTAAACTCCTAGAAATTGGTTACAAATTAGGGAAAGCTTGTAAGAAAAACTAAAAATCCCAAAAGAATAACTAATGTTCTAGAAGATCTAGTCCAAGGACACCTAAAAATTAGAAGACACCCTCCAGAAGATGATCACTACCTAATGAAATAATTTGCAAGTGCACAAAATCACAACAAGTATTATATTTTAAAAGAATAGAGTGCCGAACCCACGAAGACTAATTATTTTATTGAGTACCAAAATTCACCAGATTAACTATTATTTGGAGAATCGAAATTTTGATGAAAACATCAACTAAATTAAATTTAACTAAAGGAAAAACTAAACTAATTAAAAAGAACGAAAATCTGAAATTTTAGGGTTTATTAATAGAAAAACTAAATCTAGGGCATTCGGTTTCACCTAGCTAATCCCACACAATTTATAATTTCATGAAACTAAAAACTCTACTTTTCCAAGTTCTAGACAAAAATTCCTTAATTATTCAATGTCTTCTCTTAAATAACACCAAACATATCCCCAACTAATAATTTGTCATATCTCTATGCAAATTTAATTATTTGAAGATTCATTAAGTTCTATAGATTTTTCTACAGTCATATTAATCGCGGTAAATTTTCTATAATTTTGCTCAATCAATGATGGTTAATTCTATAATTCTAAATCACAAGTTACCTCTCGGCTTCCCCCTTGATTCAATAAATCAAACAATAGTTGTCTAGACAATTGTAAGTATAAAGAACAAAAATCAAACACACAACCATGAAAAGTAGAAGAATGGAGTAACATGAAATTCAAATTGTATTTTCAAAACTAGGCTACATCGAAGTACTAGAAAAATAAAATTAGTTCATGACAAATTTGCAACTAATAAACATCTTATTGGATTGCATATTAAAAATAGAAAAATAGAAGAGAGAAGAAATAACTAGTTTTGTGTGTTGTTCCTTGAAGCCACAAATTAAGTATCGAGCTTCTCCTTCAAAATATGAAATTTTGGCAGCACCTTCAAGTTCGGCTTCCAAAATCCAAGCATCTGGTTTTTTCTTGTAGGGCTCGAATTTCAAATATAATATCTCGGAAATACATGGCACAATTTCCAACATCAACCTCAATTGTAATAGTAAACATAGCCAAAATACAGATAAAATTTTTCAACTGTTATTATATTAATTCTTTACAAAGTACAGCGGAAAACAAAGACCTTGAGTTACAAATTCTTTCTTGTACAACTCATTATTTTACAATTTATACAAGCCACAATATCATTCTATCTTATGCATCCAAATTCCAAAGCTATAGGTACCTACCTGTAAAACATGATGCTAGTGATAACCTTAACCCCAAAACTACATGGGTCAGCCATAACGGTGTGAGTGACATAAAATAAATGTAACATAAATAAAACATAAGGTATAAAGTCATAAACAACATGTATCAACAGTACTAACGAAAAGAATATGAAATAACAATAAATAAACCATGAAAATATTAAGTGAAACTAGACTAAGTGTCAAGTGTAGAAAAACAGAAAACAACATGCATAAAACCAAGTCATGAAAATACCAATGCTATCTGCTGACTCTTTAATGCATACTTGTCGGATTCTATGCATCCTACTCTACATAGGTCCGATGCAAGCCCTTATCGTTCTCCACTTGATAGGGTTTATTCCCCGTTATGCAACTAATCCTATTACGATGACTACTACGAGATTTAGACATTCTGCAAGTATCGGTTCTCGCCCTTGGAATACTGGAGGCCAATCCCACTCCGCAGATCATTCTGTGGCCCTTACGTCCATCGTCCCGAAAAACTGGGGATTGCCTCACTTCGTAGGTCATCCTGGAACCCTCATTGCACAAACATCCCATGATCGTCGCTCTCGTCCTCAGAATACTGTGTAAATCACCCTTAGGGGGGATGAATAGGCTGATTATGCGGAATTAAAAATTAAAGAAATAAAGTAAAGTAAATTAAAGTAAATGCAAGAGAGAGAAGAAAAGCAAACACAGATGACGCAGTGATATAACGTGGTTCGATCCCCAGGTCTACGTCCACACCACCTACTTGTAGCAATTCTCCGCCACAAACGTTCCACTATACTCAAAACCCTTAGTACAGTGATTCACGGATTCAGGCCGAGAGACCTATTACACCCACAGGACTTCTAATCCAAGTCCCGTCAATCTCACCGAAGTGGAAAAGAAAAGAAAAGAAAACTCAAGATTGCTTAAGATCTTGACTAAAGAATACAACCAATTTAACGCTCACACTCGGATTGATTATCAAGATATTAGTTCAAAGTATTTTTCTCAGTAGGAATAGGTAGTGAAGACACAGTGGATTCATTCTATTAAGTAGAAGAGGAAGTGTATCGATCAAAAGTAGAAACGATACATTCCAAAAAAGTATACAGCCTAAGTTACGGTCGACCGGTAAAAGTGTGCGGTCGACCGTTCAGTTCTCTGGTGTAGCTAAAGAGATGAAAGGTCGACCGCTTTCTTAATCAACTGAAGTTACGGTCGACTGTGACGGTCGACCGGTCGTATGTACGGTCGACCATACGACTGGTCTCAGGCTGTATAAAATGAATCCACTTTGTTTTCTTACCATAAACTAATCAATCTTTAACCAATCATTTACAATAAATATCTCATGAAAATATTACTAAAAATCCAGTCTTGATAGATTGCTTGGAGACCAATTAATTGTGAACTCCTTTTGCATAACTTCCTCTTTTGCACGTATATGCAATCTTCCTTTATTACTTTCCTTGTTTGTATATTTGTGAATCTTTCTTGGATCTCTTTTTGATGTTAATTGATCCAGAAAATCTGACACACTAAATTCAAACTTATTAGTACAAGTTAGCCCGTTTCGTGCACACCAAACTAAGAGTCAACAAACTCCCCCTTTTGGTGTGAACAAAACATGCACGAATGTTTGAAAATTAAAACAAAGTATGTAAATACTCCCCCTAAATTTAGTACATCTTGTAAAATAGATTTTCATATAGAAAAAGCTTTTAAGATAATGAATACTCCCGCTTAATATAATATCACCTGTAATACATAACTTAATGAACAATTATAAGAGAGGAATGAGAGTATTAATTCATGAAATGATTTGAAAATCGTTTGAAAACATTCTAAAAACATTCTCCCCCTTTTCGGAACACACCAAGAGAGGATAAATAGAGGAGACATAAGTAAAATAATCCTTGGAAAGTTCGTAAAACCAATCATCAATTAAAAAAATGAAGAGACACATTCGAGGATATTACAATGAATACCAACTTAGAAAAATATGGAAGAGAATCTTCTTACATGATACCGTTGATAACGAGACTCTTTAATATATAGTGATAGCTCTACATAATATCATAGATTTGACATTCTTCCCAATACACATGAAAGAAACAAAGAAATCAAGAAATTGAGAGAGGAATCACTGATTTTATAAAGTTTTGAAAAGCAAGATCACAGATAGAGCCCAAAACACGATTTTGCAAAAACTATCCAGAGAGCATACCGGTCGACCGCCACCTGTGATTTTTCAAAAGAAAATTTCCAGAGAGCAAACCGGTCTACTGCAAGGACGACTGCAAAACCAACAGAGGCCACAGAGGACGAGCCGGTCGACCGCAATAGACAGAATTTTAAGAAATGATATGTAGACTAAAACCCGAGACTGATCCAGTCGACCGTATAGTCGACCGACTCACACAAAACAACTTTTAGGGTGAAAAATCAATAACATTTAATGCCCCTCTCAAGAAGTAAAAACGTTTTTCGTCTAAAGGTTTTGTAAAAATATCTGCAAGTTGTGAATCAGTAGAAATATACTCAAGTAAAATATGTCCTTTTAGAAAGAGATCTTTAATAAAATGATATCTAATATCAATGTATTTTGTGCGACTGTGTTGGTCAGAATTTTTAGTTATGTGTACAGTGCTAGTGTTGTCACATTTTATGGGGATGTGGTCAAAGAATACCTTATAATCCTCGAGAGTATGTTTGATCCATAATACGTGTGCACAACAGGATCCTGCCGCAATGTATTCAGCTTCGGTAGTCAAAAGAGTAATGGAACTTTGCTTCTTGGATGCCCACGAAACAAGGCAGTCGCCCAAGAAGTGACATGTACCACTAGTGCTCTTTCTATCGGTTAAGCTCCCAGCATAATCTGCATCGAAGTATCCTACAAGAGAGAAATTTCTATTTTTCAGGTACCAAAGACTAGTATTTGGTGTTCCTTTAAGATATCGAATGATACGCTTAATGGCAACCAAATGAGATTCTTTGGAACACGATCGAAAACGTGCACATAAACAGACACTAAACATAATATTAGGGTGCGGTGCAGTAATATAAAGCAAACTACCAATCATACCTCCGTAAGTAGAAATATCAACGTTTTTACCAGTTTCGTCTTTAGATAGCTTAGTGGAAGTGGCCATTGGAGTTTTGTAGGCATTTGCATTTTCAAGTCCGAAGTTCTTGACAAGTTCTTTGGCGTACTTAGATTGATTTATGAATATTCCATCTTTTCTTTGTTGTATTTGAAGTCCAAGGAAATAAGTTAGTTCGCCCATCATACTCGTTTCGAACTCATCCTGCATTTGCTTTGAAAACTCCTTGCAAAGATTTTCATTAGTAGACTCAAATATGATATCATCAACATAAATTTTTACAATCAAAATGTCTTTAAAATATGCTTTATAAAAAGTGTAGTGTCTACTTTTCCTTTAGAAAAACCAATGTGATGAAGAAACGAATTCAATCGTTCATACCAAGCACGAGGGGCTTGCTTCAAACCATAAAGAGCTTTATCAAGCTAAAAAACATGGTTTGGGTGTGTGGGATCAGTAAATCCCGATGGTTGTGCCAGATAAACTTCTTCAGAAATAGAGCCATTTAAAAAAATACTTTTGACATCCATTTGAAATAGAGTGAAATTCATGTATGCAGCAAAAGCAAGCAAAATACGAATAGCTTCTAGCCTAGCAACTGGTGCAAAAGTTTCAACAAAATCTATACCATCTTGTTCATTATAACCTTGAGCAACAAGACGGGCCTTATTCCTAGTTATTGAACCAGATTCGTCTAATTTGTTCCTAAACACCCACTTAGTACCAAGGATGGTCCTGTTGTGAGGTGGAGGAACAAGTCTCCAAACTTGATTCTGTTCGAATTGATTTAGTTCTTCTTGCATGGCAATGATCCACTCATTGTCTTGCAAGGCCTCCTTAATGTTCTTAGGTTCAAGTATGAAAACGAAAGCGGTAAAACACATAAAATTATGAGCTTGAGTGCGAATACTTACCCCTTTAGACATATCACTCCATATAAGAGATGAAGGATGACTAGACATGATTTTCCATGCGGGACATTTCTCATTTGTGGAGTCTTGATGTTGTGTATTTTCATCTTGCATGGCATCAATTTGTTCTGTAGGTATCTCATCAATTTGGTTTTTAGGTTCATCTTTGTCTTGAAGCACCATTTGATTTTGATCGTTTGCTTGTGATTCTTCTTCAATATGAACCTGTTTCTTTTCAACACGAACTCCTGCCTCCTCATCATCAACAACTTGTAATATTTCTTTGGAGTAGGGGTTAGTTTCATCAAAAATAACATCAATAGATTCTTGAGTAGTGCATCTTCTTTTGTGAGAATACACGATATGCTTTTCTATTAAGAGAGTGTCCTAGGAAAATACCTTCATCACTTTTACGATCAAACTTCCCCAAATTATCAAGAGTATTTAAAATGAATACTTTGCATCCGAAGACACGAAAGTAGCTTAGGTTGGGAGTTTTGCCATAATATAGTTCGAAAGGGGTTTTCTCAAGATACTTTCTGATGATTACTTGGTTTATGATACAGCATGCTGTGTTGACAGCCTCTGCCCAAAATGACTTAGGTAAATCTTTTTCACTAAGCATTGTACGGGTCATTTCTTGAAGCGATCGATTCTTCCGTTCAACAACCCCATTTTGTTGGGGAGTGCGAAGACATGTGAGGACATGCGAACTCATGTTTTATTCTCTTTTTGTCACAAAATGATGTGAAGAGTTCGTTTTGAAATTCCCCACCATGATCACTATGAATAGTAACAATGGTGAGGCTTTTTTTCATTTTCCACTCTACGATAGAATTTTTGAAATACATGTATTGTCTCATCTTTTTGTGGCAAGAAGGCAACCCAAGTAAATCTACTATAGTCATCAACAATAACAAATGCATATCGTGCACCACCATTACTACGTATTCGTGATGGACCAAAAAGATCCATGTGCAAAAGTTCAAGAGGTCTAGAAGTTGATACCATTTTCTTTGGTTTGTGAGAACTTTTTGTTTGCTTACCGAATTGGCATGACTCACATGGTTTGTCCTTTTCGAACTTAATTTTAAGGATTCCTCTCACAAGCTCCTTGCTTACAAGTTTGTTTAGGTTGTCCATGTGCATGTTACCAAATAGCCATCCATCCTCATTCTGTACGACAAAGCATCTCATACTTTCCTGTGCTAATTCATTTGAGTTTATGACATATACATTATTGCATCTGTTGGCAAGAAGTAAACAATTTTTATTGTTATCTAATACAGTGCAGGTGTTTTTATCAAAAGTGACAATATACCCTTTATCACATAGTTGACTAATACTAATTAAGTTGTGCTTTAGACCTCTTACCAATAGGACATCCTCAATGGAGCATGAGAAAACAAAGCTAATTTTACCTTTACCAATGGTTTGACCAGTGTTATTGTCTTCAAAGATGATGTCCTTCCCCTTTTCCCTTAATAGTGATGAAAAGTATCCGTTGTCACCAGTCATGTAATTTGAACAACCACTATCAAGGTACCACCGATCTTTAGTCTTGATACGTTGGGGTACCTACACCAAGATTAGTAGGTATAACTTTGCGTACCCAAGTTTGTTTTAAACCTGCATTTGCATCCTTTCTCACCCACACAAGATTAGTATTTCCTTTTAGTGAACAGTTATAAGAAATATTTCCTAGTCTACAGCAAAAATTACATGTGATTCGACTATGTCTTGGGTCATGCACACTTGTATGATTTATTTTTGTTTTTTGATTGTGTTGATTTTTATATAAGTGTGTATGATATGATGGTTTTTGATGAGGTATTGGCTCTTCGTAACCAAGCCCTCTATTATCATGATAGGATCTTGAATTCTTTGTAATAAAGTAACTGGGCCCTTCATGTTTTTTAATAATTTTTTCGAGCTCAATTACCTTTTTACATAGTCTTTTTCTAGTTATCACATCGTCTTTTGTGTTCCAACAAAAAGTATCTAGTGTGGCATCAAGAATCCTATTTTGATTAAGGCCTTCATTACATCCTTCCACTACTTCATCAAATTTCCTTTTACATTCGTCTAAGTTATTTGTGAGCTTGGCAATATAGACAGATTTCTTCTGAATCTTTTTTAAGTGATCATCATGCTTTGCTAGTGATTCACAAATTTGTTGTTTCAATATCTCATTTTCTTCTAGCAAAATATCATGATCTTTTTGACATGCCTCAAGTTTTTCAAAAATTAGGGCATTCTTATTTTTCAGTTTGTGATTTTTTGTTATGTAGGCGTCATGTATTTCATTAGAATTTTGTTTATATTGTCTAAGTTCACGACTTAGTTTCTTAGCATAGTCTTTCAAATCATTACATATATCTACAAGTTCATCATAAGTTGGTTGTTCGATTACCTCTTCTTGAGAAGGTGATTGCACCTCACCACTCCCAAGAGCCATGAAGCCGACGTCGCTGTGGTCTTGCTCTTCCTCACTTGAGTCCGAGTCTAGCCAAGTTGCCTTTAGCGCCTTCTTCTTCTGTCTTGGATTTGAGCGATAATATTCCCTGTTCCTATCTTGTTGACTGTGGCAGTTTGCACGGATGTTTCCGGACTTCTTGCACTTGTAGCATACATCCTCTTTCTCCTTTTCCTTTTCTTCTTGATTCCTGCAATATTTTTTGTTTTTGAGGTACCTATGAAATTGTCTTGTTAATAGAGCAATGTCCTCGTCTGACTCCTCATGTTCTGAATCAGCTTTTGATGGTCGGGCCTTTTCTGCTTTTAGTGCAATAGTTCTCTCCTCAGTCTTCAGTTCGATCCCGATATTTTGCCTGTATCGTTTTGTCTCCCACATTTCCATCTCGTACATTTTAGCTTTCCTTGAAATGTATAGTAATCGAATCCCTTCTCTTCCAGAGTTTCCCTCATTGCCGCGGCCTTAATGTCCCACTCTGGCATGAGATAGCTTATGAGCTTTCCGACCTTTCGGTCATCATCAAGCTCCTTACCCAAGCTCTCAAGTTCATGGGCAATTATGTCAAACCGGGCGAGCATTTGATTAACGTTCTCCCCTGGCAAGATGCGAAACACATCAAACTTATAAAAACACAAATTCACTTTAGCTTTTACCTCGGAAGCGGTTCCTTCATGCCGCTTCAACATGTTGTTCTAGATCTCGTAAGCTGTTTTGCAGTTGCACCCACATTGCATTAGCTCTTCATTGTTCAACCCTGCATAAAGAGCCGTCATTGCTTTGGAATTTTCTGTCTTGAGGGCTAGCTTTGCCTTTGTGAATTCTGACTTTCTATTGCTAACTGGGATTTCAGTTTTGTTGATACATACGTTCCACACATCTTCTCCGAGCATCTGTAAAAAATGAGACATACGAACTTTCCAGACGACATAGCATTTTCCATCAAAAAATGGTGATCGTGTAAGACTTGTCCCATTGGAGATGAAGGACTCCGATGAGTACAAGTTTTGGGGAGGAGGGATTTCGGTCATTGGACCTTTTTCTTAAGCTTTTAGACTTTTTATGAGCACCTTGCTCTGATACCACTGTAAATCACCCTTAGGGGGGTGAATAGGGTGATCGTGCGGAATTAAAAATTAAAGAAATAAAGTAAAGTGAAGTGAAGTAAATGCAAGAGAGAGAAGAAAAGCAAACACAGATGACGCAGCGATATAACGTGGTTCGACCCCCAGGTCTACGTCCACACCACCTACTTGTAGTAAATCTCTGCCACAAGTGTTCCACTATAATCAAAACCCTTAGTACATTGATTCTCGGATTCAGGCCGAGAGACCTATTACACCCACAGGACTTCTAATCCAAGTCCCGTCAATCTCACCGAAGTGGAAAAGAAAAGAAAAGAAAAGAAAACTAAAGATCGCTTAAGATCTTGACTAAAGAATACAACCAATTTAACGCTCACACTCGGATTGATTATCAAGAGATTAGTTCAAAGTATTTTTCTTAGTAGGAATAGGTAGGGAAGACACAGTGGATTCGTTCTATTAAGTAGAAGAGTAAGTGTATCGATCAAAAGTAGAAACGATACATTCCAAAAAAAAGGATACAGCCTAAGTTGCGGTCGACCGTTCTGCTCTCTGGCGTAGCTAGAGGGATGAAAGGTCGAACGCTTTCTTAATCAACTGAAGTTACGGTCGACTGCAGCAGTTGACCGGTCTTATGTACGGTCGACCAGTCTCAGGCTGTATAAAATGAATCCACTTTGTTTTCTTACCATAAACTAATCAATCTTTAACCAATCGTTTACAAAAAATATCTCACAAAAATATTACTAAATATCCAGTCTTGATAGATTGCTTGGAGACCAATTAATTGTGAACTCCTTTTGAATAACTTCCTCTTTTGCTCGTATATGCAATCTTCCTTTATTACTTTCCTTGTTTGTATATTTGTGAATCTTTCTTGGATCTCTTTTTGATGTTAATTGATCCTAAAAATATGACACACTGAATTCAAACTTATTAGTACAAGTTAGCACGTTTTGTGCACACCAAACTAAGAGTCAACATACTGGAGATCAATCCCACTCCGCGGATCACTCTATAGCCCTTACGTCCATCGTCCCGGAATACTGCGGAATATCTCACTCTTTTGGATCATCCTGGTGTCCATAACTCTCGTTTGCCCTTATTTCATCATATCACCATCTAGTGCATGTCCTTATCTTGTTAAGTTAATTAATTATTTACGAATCTCCTAGAGTTGGTGTACCCTACCGGGCTTAACTCAACTGAACAACAACCAAAATCTCAACCGCTGGTAGTTAGGGCCCCACTCAAACTCTAAAGACTCATAGCTCAACCATCAATACCAAAACTTTTAATAAAACTCACAAATCCATCATCAAAACGATTATATGAAGAAAACTTCTTAAATCAACAAAAATCTAAATCTATATAATGTACTTATAGAATTCCAGAATTCAAATAAAATATTAAATCCATTAAATAACAGAAAACCATATTTTGAAGTTGTAGGATATCACAAAATATCAATTCCTTCGAAAACTACGAATATCTCTCTTTATGAAGTCATAGGAATGTAATTTAAATTCCATTATAAACAAAATATAACTTTCTGTAAAATACTGAAATCTCTAGTAAAACATCATCTAAAACAGTAGAGCAATAATCCATAATATCGAGGAAATAACCGTTTAAAAGTAATGAAGAAAAACTCAACAAAACAATCCAAAAAAATAGCTGACGGTCGACTGCCCAAATAGTTCAAAAACAGGGCAATCGACTATCGAGTGTGAATACTCAAAAAATAGAGCGGCTGTCGACTACCAAAATAGTTCAAATTAGCGGCGATCAATTGCCATATTGAAATTTCAAAAAAAAAAAAAAAAAATGAATGTCGGTCGACCGCTAGCTGCTATGCAACCAGGTTAAAATCTTGTGCATGTTTCGACTGATACGTCGATTCCACTTTGTAAAATCACAAACTTGAAAATCCAATTTCCTGGGATGAGTTAATACTACTTGTGGAACATAAGGGAGTTTATAAAATACATTAAAATCACATCGAATCAATAAAAGAGTAAGTTTTCACAAATTTCTTCAAACCAGCCAACTTATATATATATATATATATATATATATATATATATATATATATATATATATATATGTGTGTGTGTGTGTGTGTGGGAAATGCTCCATTGAAAACGTACTGTAGTGATGAAAACGTGGAAAACCACTTAGGCCGTTGTTAGAAACAACGGTCTAGGTTATAATGCATTATAACCTCCAACGGCCTAGGTGGTTTTCACGTGTTTTTACAATATTTGCGTTTTCAATGAAGTATTTCCCTCTATATATATATATATATATATATATATATATATATATATATATATATATATATATATATATATATTCATACAAGAGTTTAAGCATCAGTTTGAGTATTAAAATTCACCAAATAGGAGTAGTATATAGTTCTAATCACAGTTCCACTTGAAGACTTCACAAAACACTAAGTTTTCGACAATCTTTCAAATAGTGTACATAAGTATATATATATAGGTGTATGTTGGTGAGTTAAGCATCAGTTAAATCATCAAGAGTATATCATATTTATGCCGTATGAAGTTCAAACCATCTCATCAATAAAACAAATCAAATCCAATTGAAAAGCTTCGCAAAACATAAAAACTCAATTTTCGGCCATACCCTTCAGACCCGAATACAAAAACTCCTTCCTCACTTTAAAACTCAACCTTTTTAATCCAATATCTCATCTAGTAACTCATAACACATATGCACAACCTCTTACATTAATTTATTCATGACTATATGCAAATCTCAATATCAATTAAGTTGTTCATCCAAATCACCCAACAGATCACATATGCATACACACACAGTAAAGATGAAGTTTATTCACTTTTTGCAATAATCAACAGACAATTCATTAAACTTAATCAAATCAGCAAGCATATGATAGAAAACAACATGCCCGCGATCTCCATTAGGTTCTTAACAAATCTCAAGTCATATATAATTTTAACCATGCATAGCATAGATTCATGAAAAGATTCAATTTTAGTTCATCTACTCATCAAAATTTATTATGTTTTCATAAAAATCTCTAACATGCTTTCTAATAGGCAAATCATCACATACAACATGCTTAGAACAAAAGAAAATCAAACGTATGTCACTTACCTTATTGAAGAATCAACCGGAGATAATAAAGAAAATAAAAAAATCCTTCCTATCGTAAGAAAACCAAGATCCTCGCATTGAAACTCCAAGAAAATAATAATAAAGAGATACTTTTGTGTTGTGCAACAAAGAGATGGCTGCACCTCACCTCAAATAGGCCGGAAATAGGGTATCTAGGGTTTTTGAATAGATTTGCAAAATATCTCTTTTGAATATATCTTTACATATATAAATCCTTATACTTGGAAATTAGATAAAACCAACTTAATTGAGATTTAAAAACAAAAACAACTACACTAATATTGGTCGACACTGTTTTAAAACTCAGAAAAACAAAATTGTACTTTTTGCCCTCTAAGTGGCAGTTTTGCAAAAAGACCTTTTTTATCAAAACTTGTAAAATAAACCAAATTTATCAAAACAAAAAGTAAACTCTTTACCTCTGAGTTGACTAGGCATCATGTCCAGCCCAAAAATCTAAAAATCTGGAATTTTCACTCCAAGTAGTAATTTTGCACAAAAGTCCCTCTTTTTGTAATATTTGTAATAGGTCAAATAATTATCAGAAAAATCCAAAAAATTTACAAATAATATCTAATAATAATTAATGGGTTTTTCAAAAATAATTTCTGACTTTGAACTTTCCAAGAAAATATCTGCACGTGTTTTGTACGTGTAAAAAGGTGAGTTTCATAAAAATGTTTATTAAATCACCAAAATTATTTTAATTCACTTATTAATCTTAAAAGCATTATTTAAAAATCTGGGGTATTACATTTCTCCTCTTCAAAGTCTCGGGTCCCGTGCAGCCAGTTCTCTCCTTTCTCAAAGTCTCGAGATTTTTTACTTTTATATAGGGAGGAGGTTGTTATTTAAATAAGATTAGGATAGGTTTAAAATAGTTAATTAGTTAAACTCAAAAGATTAAGATTAATCTTAGAAAATTTACAACTAATTAACCACTAATTCTTATCCACTCACAAGTCAATCTGGCCATTCTTTATTTAATTTTTTTATTACAAATTTTCATTCCACCCCTTAGTTGACCATCATATTTTCTATTGGTTCTTCAATGAGCCAATTTGTAAAAATGCGTATTTGAATGCTCGAATTTTTCAGAAATCTTCAAATACAATCAATTTTAATTTTGAAGTCCTTGTTTTCGTCCTTGATTTTACCAAAACATCTACCTTTTGCACTTATCCACCTCAATATTCCTTTAAAAAAAAATTAAAAATTAAAAGTAAGTTGATAGAAGATAAAATATAAAGAAATAAACGAGAATTTATAACTTTAATACATAAGAAAAGTCATGTAAAAATTACACACATCGCTACACACATAAACTCCAAATGTAATCCCAAGCGTCCCCATGAGAGAAGTACTCCTCGAAGGCTGCTTTTCCTAACCTCCAGAAGTTGAAGACTTATGATGTGGGTAAAAATTACGGTTGATCGGGGTCGTGCGATTCCAACCCGAATCTCGGAGTTCCTAAGGGCAAAATGGTAACTTCACAATAGCTGCATGTCCACAACGAGAACATGGCCAGTCCCTAGGCCCTCCATGTCAGCTCATCCCATGATTGAGGCTGATTCGCGGCCCAAGCAGGGGAGATCCGCTAGCCAATCCTGGCTGGCTATCAGATCCCCTAAAATATGAAGATATTAATTGATTTTATTTCCTTGATTAGGGGAATCTCCCAAAACATGTAGGGAATCTTCATAAACTGCTCCATCTTAGGCTTATAAATACAGCATCATCCCCCCCTAATTACCAGGTAATCAATTTTTGTCGCTAAAATCCAATTAATACTATGAGTTGTTGGTCATCGAAGGACCTGTCGCCGAGAAAATTCTCGGTGTTTCAGGTTTTCTTGTAGGTTTTCCAGCGATATCTCAGGCAATAAATTCACAGCCAACCACAAATATCAACATCTCATCAGATCTCCTTATATCAAGAACCTTTCATCTCGTTGCTTCCACACAGAAAAAAGCAGCATCAGATAATAAATAATAACAATCTCTCTCTGACCTCTCTTTCGGTTCAAATTAAAAAGTTCCCATTAATATATTGGTAGTTTAAGACTTTATACTCAACCATAATCGGCATACTAAGTACTACTTGATAAGGCTAAAAGAAATACTACTTTGTAGTATCTCTTACATAAATAGGTACTAGTATCATGCACGTGAGATGCACGTGGAGGAAGAAGGAAAAAGACAAAAAAAAAAAAAAAAACCTACCAACACGTGCGCTGCACGTGTTTACTAACATACAAAAAAAATTAAAAATTGTTTATTTGTTTGGAACCTCATCTCTCCCATTATAATAGTTATAGATACATTCTTAATTAAAAACAAATACTAGTAATATGGTCTCATCATCAACCCTAATTCATCTATCTATGTTACATGTACTTTTAACCTTTACATACTATTAAATCCTAAATCTTGGACCTACAATTTTTAAGAGGTACTCTTCTCTTTCTCGCTCTTTGCGACTTATTGTTGGGGGAGTTGTGACTGTGGTGAATTGTTACATACATCCAGCTGGTTAGCGTGCTCTTACAAATAATAGTAGTATCAATTACTTTTCTATCACCTTAAACTAATTCGATTTTCTTACCAGCTTAGGAGCAATAAAACTTACATTGAACTAATTTGATTCACCCATTTTCTTACCAGCTCTAGGAGTAAGAAAACGAGTTTCATCTACTTACACACACTGAAATTTTCTGGTTGGATGCAATGCAAGCTCTTTTTTCTTTCTTTTTTCTAAACGCAATGCAAACTATTACAGTTTAGGCAAGTGGGCGTAAGCATATTGGGCCTTAATAGGCCAAATTTTATGAGTTTGTATAGAGATTCCGACCAAATTCGTTGTCTTCCCATTCCCATAACTAGGGATGTAAAAAAGCCTAAAAGTCGAAGCCCAGTCAAATTCCTGACCCGGCCTGGCCCATAGGCCCGAGCTTCGATCTGAATTACTAGACCAAGTCTTAAACTCGCCCATTTGGGACAATGTAAAGTTGTATCTTTATGTATGATACATAAATATATAACATCAAAATATTAATTGTATAAAATATGCAATTGTTTTGTTACGAAACACAAGATACTATTATATATACTAGTAATTTACATGTGCGATGCACATCTTACTAAACATAGTTTTTGAAAAGTAACAATTCCGACGTAGTCAGGGCTCCAACCTGAGACATCCTTTATATTAGTTATGCATGTGCGATGCACGAATTTGTTTGTTTACAAATGACAACCCCCAACTCTCTCTCTCTCTCTATATATATATATATATATATATATATATATATATATATATATATATATATATATATATATCCTCCCTACGTCAGAATTTTTATTTTTATTTTTTGAAATTATTAAAACGTGCATCGCACGTGTAAATTACTAGTATATAATAAATCACAAGGCAATTTGAGAAAAAGCTATCAAGTGGCTCTCCTTCAATTGAAACAAAATCAATTGCTCACATTCAGTCTCCCAAAAGATATTTTCCCCACAAAAGTTTTCCCTTTAAAATTAAATCCCCCCCCCCCCCCAAAAAAAAAAAAAACATAAATCATCCTTACTTTATTACTATCTCTCTCTCTCCTCTCTTCACTTTTCTCTCTCTCTTCACTTCTCTCTCTCTCTCTCTCTCTCTCTCTCTCTCACACACACACACATATCTCTTCACGTTTCAGAAAAGGAGGTACAAAATTAGACCTTATTTAACAGTTGGATGCTTAGTAATAATACTAACATGTTGAATTTTCTTTAACTTTTTTATATGCTTTGCTTGCAATTTTTTATGTGTTTTGCTTTACTTGTATTTTTTTTATGTGCTTTGCATGACTTTTCATATGTTGCATCGTTTACGAAGACGTGTCGTAGGCACGTGTCCATAGGAAAACCTAGTAATACTAGTTGAAATTTACCGTGTACCAAGTGCACGTGACTTGATGTATAATATATTATGGAGAATCATAGAAGCAATCAGTACAATTATAGATAATAAGTCATGCAATTGTTGAATGGGGAATATACTATAATTTTTCAATATTAGAAATATATCAAAATTAGTTTTGTGAAAATACAAAATAACTTAAAGATAATTCATCTCATCAAAATTAATGTTAAATGTAGAATTTCTTAAAATAAACATATGGAAAAAAAACCAAAGTAAATCCTGAATTTTTATTTTTGTTTTTTTAGCATGTCAATCATCATTTTAGACTTTAAACTCTCCAATAATTTGTTCCTGGACATGATAAGCGGGCATCTCATCTTCTATAACATTTTGAGACTTGCAACAAAGTGAGATACAATAGAGGGTAGATAAATAATCTCTATAGAATAAATAATAGCATGCCACTATGCAATTTTATTTTGCAATTCTCTCAAATCTTTGGTGCATACATAACTTTTAAAAGAAAATTAGAAATATAGTTAGTCGTGATCATTTTCTTTTATCATAAGAAGTTGCAAAGAAAGTTGCACATTTGCAGTAGTATGCTATCATTTCTTATGTCGATAGATTATAATGACTACATAGAACGTGTATAGCTTCCTTAACTTTGTCAGTGCCTTCTTATTTAGTAAGCATATTATCCAATATAAAGTTTGTAACGCCTCTGCCCCTGAGCTCGGACAATTTTACAATTTAGAAGACAAATTAGATACTATGTAGTACAACTGTCCACCACAGGCTGTCTCTCAAAATGTGGTTAACCGAATTGGTGACTCTTGATCATAGGCTATTATATTTATATATTATTTTATTCAAGTATTTTATCGATATGGGACTATTCATATACACTTACCTTCTCCCGGGTGAACAGTAGAAGCCACGTCACCAAGGTGTGACGTCAGCAAATTCCAAAGCAGCAAATGCTTTGCTTCAAAGACTCCTTCACGTGTGGGCCCCATTATTCTACTATTCATTTTCTACATTATTACACAAATGCCATCTCATGCATTATATTTACCAAACAGCCAACATTTTCTCAACATATATATTATATTTATACTCTTTTTGAAAATTACGGGGTGTTACAAAGTTATGCTAGCTATTCATATATATATCATATCATAAATAATTTGAAAAGTATCAAAATCCTGCCTTAATTCTTCTAGTAAATAATTGTGTAATAATTTATATTAGTCTGGCAATGATTTGTGTACCACCCTAGAAGATATAAGAGATAGTAAGTACTGAAATAAATGCAATGTCTCGGAAAAACATCATATCAATGCCAAATAGACCATACGCACTATCGCCACATATTTGACGATCTACCTTAGTGATTACTGAAAAAAATTACTTTTGTTGTTGATGTGCTGTACAAGTAAAGACAAAGTAAAACAGAATTAGGATAACAAATTGATAAAGGATAATTGTCTGCTACATTCCACGTTTGCTACAATATTAGATACCCGAGGAACTTCCATGAAAATTAAAGAACAAGAAGCACAATAATTACACCAATCGTAAGAAACTCCTTAAAAAGAAACTTCATATGACTCATTTTCATTATTAGCAAAGAATGATACAAAACACAACGATTTAGAACTCTTTGCTCCATCTTTCTTTTGATACTTAAGAAGAAAAAATACAACTTGCAACTGGAAGGGGAGAAAAAGACCTACTCTTTCACAAAATTGACACAATTAGCACCAACTTTAACTAATCTAATCAATTCCATGGGGAAGTTTGTCACCCACCTCACATCCGTTTCTCTGATTAACAAAAGTTAGCCACCCAATTTGCAATCTCATTCACCTCTCTCAAAATGTGAGATACTATAGGCTCAACCGTATGATTAAGCATCCTTCTCACATTAGATTAAAGCACTCTTCCAACACTGATAAAACAATATTTATTATGTTTAAACTGTCGCCTTCTAGCCATAACTTTCCAGCATTATTCAATAGTTCCATAGCCTCGAACATACCCTCCTATTCACCCCTCAGCTTAATGACATTCATGTCATTATAGTAGTTGAGAACACCCTTCCCACTTACAATAACTTCCCTATATAATCCCTCACAACAAATGCAACAGCTTCCATCCCGTTCACATTGAGGGAACCATCGAGATTTAAACATTGATGCAACAAACTCTGGTGGCATCCACCCCCCTTCTAGTAAACAAAAGAACCAACCACAAAAAGCTTGATTAACACCCCCCCTCCCTTTTTTTCCGTTGTCATAGTTTTTTGTGTACCATGCTGAGAATATCTTCATTATCCACTCTAAAAGCCTGTCAACCACCTAAACGATGTTGCTGCAGACTTGATTATAGATAGATGGTGTTTCTTACTTTACGTGGAATTTGTTAAGTAAATAGAGAAGATATAGTAGTAAATAGAGAAGATATAGTTGTACACCCTCTTGAATCTACTCTCGACTCATTCAATTTAAAAACTCAACAATTGGCTAGCAAACATTTCTTAGAATATTACTCATTGTTATAAAAAATTTAGAGTAAGATGCTCCTTTCTAAACACTTACATGATTCTCCAGTTGCATCAATGAGCACAACTATTTCACTAAAATAATAATCACAACACTTCCATTAAAATGTAATGTAGAGAAAGTTCAAATCAATATCACAATGAAGTAGTCAGAGTCAGAGAAATACATATGTTCCTATAAGTACCGAATTCAAACTTTCAAATTGATTATTGTTGAGGACCTCGATGAATGATAGATGAGTTATAAACTCCTACTGAGGTTATTGAGGATTTTGTAATCAGTCTCGTGATGATCAACAACCTGAGTTGGCACAACTCTTAACTCATGTTTTTGTTCATGTGTGTTCATGATGAGTTGGCCTAGTACCATCAAGTTGCTTTCAAACTGCATAAACTCCTCTTGCAAAAAAAAAGAATAAAAAAAACTTTTATAACTTTCAGATCACCGCTTCTCAATTAATGAATATAATAATAATAAAATATTTATAGAAACATGCAAGTTAATCCCGTGTATACATGGTAAAAACTATATGTAAAAAATAAGATGAATCAAAAGAATATTTGAATAGAGGGATGCATAACTTTCAAATCCCTCACAAAAACTCCACGTTGGTTATGCATATAAGATAAAATGTCACTAAAGATTACTATAATGGTCAAGAAAAAGGAAGTAGGCTAATAAATAAGGTGCCTACTCAGCTAATCTTCACATGCATATATATCATGATATCCTATTTAATAAAAAGATAACCTCCACAACATAAATATTTACGAACTTATTTTTCTAAAATGAATTTTGTTGAAGATAAAATGAATATAATCATCTCAATTCAATTTCTTCATCAAGAAGATAAAATGAATTTCTATAGTCTAAATGATATCTAGGCATGGATTTAGTCACTTTGATCTGTCTTGATATAATGAGTTTCCTTTCATCTTTCTAATTACAAACATAGCGAACAGAACATTAATTTTTTTTTTAAAAATCAACTCTTTATCACCAGAATTGATTAGTTCAATTTCCAAGTAATTGAATAAAGGGAAAAAGAAATAGCAACTAACCCATTGAGTGACCAGATACATGAGCTTTCCTCCAACCCAAATAATCCAACAATGCCAATGAATATTTTGCTAAAATCAATGTTCTAAAAAACCCATCAATACATAAAATATATCAATTAATTCCTCAATATATAAATATATGAATTTGTTCCAAATTATCAATTTTAATGAATTGGGTATGAAACTTTTTAGGTGAACAACAAAAAAAGAAGATAATAACTCACGAGTAGTATAATTTTTATCAGGAATATAGCTCCGACCAATGCCTTACTTCCAGGGAACAAGCTGGAACAGCTCATCGAAATGGACTAACGAGAACCGGTGACAATGCCTCTGTTCTTGTTGCTCTTATTCATTGGTACCCGGCAAAGATATTCAAGTATACTCCAAAGTCAGTTGTATCTTTGCTCAAAGTCTTTATAATTTGAACCATGTTGTGAAAAAGCTCTTTCTCACATATGTCCTTCATATGTATCTGCACATTATAGTTACAAAAGGTTTAGACCTGAATAACTCAATTAATGAATGTAATAATAAAAAAACATTTATAGAAACATGCAAGTTAATCCCATGTATACATGGTAAATGAACTATATGTAAAAAATAAGATGAATCAAAAGAATATTTGAATAGATGGATGCTTAACTTCAAATTATTTTTCCCTCATAAAAACTCCACATTGGTTATAGCTATAAGATAAATGTCACTAAAGATTACTATAATGGTCAAGAAAAAGGAAGTAAGCTAATGAATAAGGTGCCTACTCAGCTAATCTTCACATGCATATATATCATGATACCCTATTTAATAAAAAGATAACCTGCACGACATAAATATTTACGAACTTATTTTTCTAGAATGAATTTTGCTAAAGATAAAATTAATATAGACATCTCATATTCAATTTCTTCATCAATAAGATAAAATGAATTTCTGCAGTCTAAATGATATCTATGCGTGTTTTAGTCGCTTTGATCTTTCTTGATATAATGGGTATCCTTTCATCTTTCAAATTATGTTGCTCAAACATAGAGGAGCTCTTCTACTTTGTCTGCTTTATTAACATCAGGAGTAAATTCAAATGAGTAGTAGCTCCTGTAATGTTCCAACAATGAGAACATTGTACATAATAAAATTTAGACTAAACATGATATCAAATAAAACCAAATTCCCATTCTAAACCAGACTTTAAACTTATGTGCTTCATGTTTATCATGAGAAGTTCTTCGAGACTGGTTAGAAACTAATAACTTATATCAGAATTAATGAATGGTTCAAATAAGGTCATTTACTCTAAAAGAGGATGGTGTTTGTCGGCTAGGCGAGGATTTAGTCGCTTTGATCTTTCTTGATATAATGGGTTTCCTTTCATCTTTCAAATTATGTTGCTCAAACATAGAGAAACTCTTATACTTTTTCTGCTTAATAACATCATGAGTAAATTCAAATGAGTAGTAGCTCCCGTAATGTTCGAATGAGTAGTATAATTATTAATGATTGTACTGCTAAAGTCCAATTATTGTGTCCAATTTTATGACAGTATAATCTAGAAAAGAATACAAAGTATGGTACTATACAAGGGCAAACCACTTGGGCATAGTAATTAAGTTGCACAAATAGAATAATTATAAAAAAAAATGTGTTGTTTTGCCAATTACCCATCCAACAGTAACCACCAAAAAAAGAAAGAAAAAAAGACCCGAATTCAAGTAACCTCTGCTAGTTTAGAATAAACAAAAATCAATGAAAGAATATCCATATCTAAACTACTAATCTCTAACTTTCCCATCAATTACACATCGTATTTAAAGAAATCATTAAATTTTCCCAATCTGCCTAAATTTCGAGAGTAAAAGAAATAATAGAAACAAGAAGGCAGTCAAGAAAAGGTTGATGTGATTTAGTTTTGCTTGGTGGTTTGCATTGATTGTGTCAAATACTCAACAAGATCCTCAATTTCCTAATACAGTATAGATGATGAATTCCTTACCCAAGAGATATTATCTCCACTTTTTAACAGCCTCTAATGGCAATCATCTCTCTGACATATGTGGAAGCAGTCTGCATCCTTGGTTACATTTCTTACTGAAATAGGCCAATGGGTGATTGTTCTGTTGTAGTACAATGCCTACTCCTAGCCCAGATGCATCAGTTTTTATAACAAAATGCTTTGAAAAATCAGGAAGAGAGAGTATTGGAGGTTTCTACATAGACCTTTTCCGTGCACAAAAGGCTATATCAATAGTATGAGTCCAACAGAAGCTCTCATTCTTCAATAAATCAGTTTAATGGGGCAGCTATGGATTCATAATGCTTCGCAAATCTTCTTTAATACACTGTCAGCCCTAGAAAAACTCTTAATTGCTTCACATTTTTAGGTTTAGGCCATTCATTGATTGAAGTCAATTTCTTTATATCAGCCGTGATCCCCTCTGCAGAAATGACATGACCTAGATATTCAATTGATCTCTTGCCAAAATCACACTTAGATCTCTTAACATAGAAAACACTTTGCTAAAAAATCCTTAAGACTATTCTTAGATGAGTCACATGTTGCACCCCCTCTTCCTACTTTATGTCCCGTCGAATCCAAAATAAGTTAGAAAAGCTCTTAATTACTTCACATTTTTAGGTTTAGGCCATTCACTGATTGAAGTCAATTTCTTTATATCAGCCGTGATCCCCTCTGCATAAATAACATGACCTAGATATTCAATTGATCTCTTGCCAAAATCACACTTAGATCTCTTAACATAGAAAACACTTTGCTAAAAAAATCCTTTAAACTATTCTTAGATGAGTCACATGTTGCACCCCCTCTCCCTATTTTATGTCCTGTCAAATCCAAAATAAGTTAGAAAAGCTCTTAATTGATTCACATTTTTAGGCTTAGGCCATTCACTGATTGAAGTAAATTTTTCTATATCAACCGTGATCCCCTCTGCAGAAATAACATGACCTAGATATTCAATTGATCTCTTACCAAAATCACACTTAGATCTCTTAACATAGAAAACACTTTGCTAAAAAATCCTTAAGACTATTCTTAGATGAGTCACATGTTGCACCCCCTCTCCCTACTTTATGTTCCGTCGAATCCAAAATAAGTTTGGGGGATCTTGATTCTTTTGGGTTGGATCTCATCAAACTCTCAAAAACGGTGGTCGGAACTGATTGATGTCATTTAGTCTAGTGAAAGTGGAACCCATTAGATATGTGTCGCTGTGCCGAGAATTTCATCAAATGCGTTCAAATTGGGTTGAATCTTATTTTTCAATTGGGTACTAGGAGGCAGAGGACGGTGTAGGAAGATTAGGCTAATTAATACCAAGTAGTGATGAAAGGAATTAGTCATTACAAGCACACAAAGGTATTTCTAGGCAGAATCAGGATTTAAACCAATGAAGTGAAGATGGCGAAGGGTGCAATTTCAACCATCTCCTCGTAAATTTTATTAATTAAATTCAACTGTTGAAACATTGTCACATACATCATTTCAATAAGAAAGCATGAAATGTACTACTAAATGTCCGGTACAATTCACAATTTGTAGAAATAAAGTTGACTTAAAACAGAACCTATATATGCCACATTTCTATAGTAATTAACTATTTATACAAAGAAAACCTATTCCATTATAGCAATTAAACATGAATGTTTCACAAGGATAACAAAAAAATGTGTATTTCCTTAATCCCGATGGGGCTTTTCAAAATTCTTCTGATGGCAGAAAGTTGAGATCAAAGTCAAAGGGTGCATTTCTTTGCGTAGAGGAAGCTAGTGGACAAGTCTGGTCAGGTTCGGGCTGTGAATCCGACAATTGCATAATATTTCAAAGAAGAGACTGTCTTTTGAGCAGAGATGAGTCGGGAGACTGTCTTTTGCTTCCTTGCACTCCATGAGATGAGGTTGCCACCAAAGAAAATACAATAGCCGCTTGTAGATCTGCGATCATCAGGAAATCCTGCCCAGTCCGAGTTTGAATATGCATGAATGGTGGAAGTTGTTGGTGTAGACAACTGCAAGCCATAATTGATGGTGTGTTTGAGATAGCGAAGAATTCTCTTGACAGTAGACCAATGGACATTCCGAGGGTTATGCATGAACTGACAGACTTTGTTGACAGCGACTGCAATGTCAGGTATAGTGAAAGATAGATATTGCAAAGATCCCACAATACTTATTTATTGAGTAGGATCATTGTGAGTCGGCCCATCATGTTGAGAAAGTTGACTGTTTGCTGCCAGGGGTGTAGTGATAGGCTTGACACCATCGAACTTAGTGCTTAGTAACAGATCTAGAATGTATTTGCGCTAAGACAGAAAAAGGCAATTGCGATTGGGAAGGACTTCGATACCCAAAAAGTAACTTAATGGGCCCAGGTCCTTGATTGCAAATATAGATTGGAGCTGGGTGATGAGTGTGTTGATATGTTTTCCCGGTGTGCATGTGATAATAATGTCATCAACATATATTAAAATAAAGAGAGTGGAGTCACCATTTTGTCTTATGAGCAGAGATGAGTCGGCCTTCGAACTGACAAAACCAAGAGTGCAAAGATACCCAGTGAGTCTCGGGTACCAAGCTCTAGGGGCTTGCTTGAGCCTATAGAGAGACTTCCGTAGGCGACAAACATGCTTTGGAAATCTTGAATCTACATACCCTGGTGGTTGTTTCATGTAAACTTCTTCTGTGAGATGGCCATGAAGGAAAGCATTTTGAACATCTAATTGACGGAGTGCCCATTTGTTCATTAGTGCAATGGTAAGGACGAGCCTAATTGTGCAGGGTTTAATCACGGGAGTGAAAGTTTCACCATAATCAATACCTTCTTGTTGATGAAATCCTTTTGCAATAAGGCGAGCTTTGTAGCGGTCAATAGTGCCATCGGATTTTCGTTTGATACGAAAGACCCATTTGCATCCCACAATATTCTGATTGCTTTGAGCAGGGGTGAGGGTCCATGTGCCATTCTGTAATAGGGCATTGATCTCATCATCCATAGCACTACGCCATTGAGGATGGCTCTGTACCTGTGTGAAGCAGGTTGGTTCCTCTAATTCTGCATCCTGCAAAGGGTGTTTAGTGGCATGCAAACATAATCTATTAACAGGTTTACGTATACCACCTTTTGCCCTAGTAATCATATGATGTTGGGGAACGGGTTCTTGTGTAGGAGATGGTGGAGTAGTAGGTGGCGGTTGGGTGCAGGGAGAGGGAGTTTGAAGTGGGTTAATGTTTGGTGGGTTATTTGATAAGGGGGGTATGTGAGATGCTTGTAGGGTGGGTAGAATTGATGTGGTTTGTAAGGGTGCAGAGGATATAGAAGTAATACTTACATTGGTGGGGTTGCTGTGCACTGCCGAATAGGGAAAGATGTCTTCCTCAAAGTCGACGTGACAAGAGATGTATATTCGTTGGGATGGTCGATGATAGCATATGTAACCTTTTTGAGTGTTAGAATAGCCAAGAAAGACACAGTCAAGGGATCTTTTATCTAATTTATTTGATGCATAGGGTCTGAGATATGGGTAGCAGAGACACCCAAAGGATTTTAAGGCATTGTAGTCAGGTGTGGAACCAAAAAGCAGTTCAAGGGGAGTTTGACCTTTTAATGATGAGAATGGTAGGCGATTTATGAGATAGCAGCTAGTGACAAAAGCATCAGCCCAAAATGTTAAGGGCATTGATGCATGGTTTAAGAGAGAAAGA
This sequence comes from Hemerocallis citrina, assembly GCA_017893485.1. NCBI lineage: Eukaryota > Viridiplantae > Streptophyta > Magnoliopsida > Asparagales > Asphodelaceae > Hemerocallis > Hemerocallis citrina. The sequence continues at coordinate 158,719,895 of CM030360.1, read as the reverse complement.
CCAGACTCAACAACATGTCTATGGCGTCTCTCTGCTGACCCATTTTGAGCAGAGGTGTGTGGACATGTAAAGCGATGGAGAACACCACTTTGGAGTAGAAAGGGTGTGAATTTCTTGAACTCAGTTCCGTTGTCGGTTTGAAAAAATTTTATTTTCTTGCCAGTGAGATTTTCAATTTGTAACTTAAACTGTTTGAAGACAGTAAAAGCATCACTGTTGTGAGATAGAGGATAGACCCATGTGTATCTACTAAAAGCATCCATTAACAGTAAATAATACCGAGAACCATTTCTTGAAAGCATTGGAGCAGGGCCCCACAAATCTGATACAATTAGTTGTAATGGTTCTTTATAAATTGTGGAACTCAATGAAAAGGGCAATTTATGACTCTTGCTAACACGACAAGCATGACAAAATAATGTGGATTTATTTGCTACTGGCAATGAGTAGGTTGACACAATTTCATTGACGATTTTTAGCATCGGATGGCCAAGACGGTAATGCCACAATAAAACTGACTCTGATTGAAAAGCAGAAAGAGAACTAGCTGGCTTGTCGACAAAGTGATACAATCCTCCTCTACTCGTGCCGTGCAACAGCGGTGTCCCCGTTTCCTGATCCTTCACAATAAAAGAGGATGGGTGAAATTCAAAAAATACTTTGTTGTCAATGCAGAATTTGGATACAGATAATAGATTAGTAGATATAGATGGTACGTGGTAAATTTGAATGAAATGAAAAGTTCGATTATTAAGGCAAAATGATGATTTACAAACATGTTTAATAGAAAGTGTATTACCATTGCCAACTTTGATTTGATCAGGGCCATCATATTGAGTCTTGATGTGAAGATTGTTCAAATCAGGGGTTAAGTGGTGTGTAGCACCACTATCTGGGCACCAATTACCATCAAGGAGTGATCCAGGAGCAGCAACATATGCAGCTGGTGGGTTGGAGGAAGCGACATCGGTGAAATTGCGATCAAAATGATACCAACATTTTATAGCAGTGTGGTTCTTTCTGCCACAGAGCTGGCATGGTCCTTGGGGATTGCGATTTGGTTGGGGGCGGCCTTGGGCTTTGTTGAAAGGCCGATTCTTATGACCTTGAGAGCCGAACCTGTCTCGAGAGTTGTTGTAGCGATTGTTAGGATGCGAAGGGCCATGATGGGCAATGTTTGCCATGGGCTGAGGGGAGGTTGCATGTTGAGCTTCCCAGCGCATCTCATAGGCTAACATATTTGAATAAAAGTCATCCATATGGAGATCGGCTGCAGTAAGCACCGTTACAATGGGATCATAGGATGAATCAAGGCCACCAAGCATCATGTGCTGGAGATCAGTGTTTGAGATAGCATTGCCAGAGGCGGCAAGATTATCAGCGAGTTGTTTCGCATGGAGGTAATATTCAGCCATTGACTTGTTTCCCTTGCGCATATTTTGTAATTCGCGTTTGAGATACAAGACCCTGGACTGAGATTGGGAGGAGAAGTGTTTGCGGAGTGATTCCCAGACATCTCGAGACGTGCTAAGGCCAACTACTTGAGCCAGGACTGACTCGGAGAGGGATGATAATAACCATCCTAAGAGAATTTGATCTTGTTTCTTCCAGGTGGTATAAGCTGGATTAATCTCTGTGGATTGTGGGAGAAGACGTGTGGGGCAAGGGAAGCTCCCATCGACGTATCCTTCGAGGTCGTACCCCTTTAGAAGAGGTCGAAATTGGGTGAGCCAGAGAAGATAGTTGTTGTTGTTGAGCTTAACAGAGATTAGATGGTGAACTTGGATTGGTGGGAGTGGAGATGGTGTTGTGGATACAATATTGGTTGCAGCGGATTGAGGGGTGTCCATGATTGGAAGAAGTTAAGCTCGGTTAGGATCAGATAGGCTCTGATACCAAGTGAAATTTTTTTGATTGGCTTGCACACCTAAAACCGGTGATACAAGATGATATATATAGAGGTATTACAGATCTTATCAGATCATAGAATTTGTTACAGATCCTATCTTGTAGGGATACAATTTGTGCAGTTACAGAACTATTCTTTAGGATCGTTTTGTTGCAGCAGTTGCAGATCTTTGGGAGTTTGTTGCAGATAGCCATAAGTCAACTTAAGTGGACATCAGTCGACTGGACAGAACAACCCTGTAGGTTCGGTTGGTACAGTCTACTGGTATAGGCTCAGTCGACTGTACAGAACTATTCGTTATGATCAGTCGATTGATTATCCTCAGTCGACTTAGTCTTGATAAGAAGTGAGCTAAATTTCAGTAATTAGTCTTAAAGGTTGCAAGCAATTCAAACTGAGAGTTACAGAGGATGTTTGCATTGATTAAGAATAACAGAGAGATCAAATAAAATATAATTGGTCAAGACTTAAGGGCATGCTATATTTTTTCTTACTTTAGGTTTCTACACTTTGGTAGCATTTTTCTTGACTGCCTTCTTGTTCTTATTCTTTTTTTTCCTGATCCTGGCAGATATAATGAAAAACATGAACTTAAACAATGGATAAGAATACCGGAATGCATGTATATGTTTGATCTATGTCCACAGCCTACCGACAATCTGCACCATTGATAAATAAATAACAATTTGCAAACGCCTTCACTTTTAATACTCTTTTTTTTTCTTCTGATATACAATGATTACCTCTTTTTCCATGAAAAAAATAAAAATAAAACTGATTACATCCAGTACAAAAATATACTATATATCACATAACAAACTTATGATTCGATAGATTTAAATTACAAAAGTAGTAATTTGTATTGGATTTTGAATCCAAATTATCAGGCCATTCAGGCCATTGTACGCCCTCTATTCTAGTTATTGGTCTCAGACTCTCAGTTAATTTGGATTGGAGTTTGAATCAAGATATAGTTAATCAATCATTGAGGTGCATATCGTTTATTGGCCCACGAGCTGCTTCTAAATGTTTTGGAAGACATGTTCCATATGTCAATGAATATATTTGTTGTAATCATAATACTGCCAAGTAAGATGAGAAAAAGAGTCAGTATTATCATCAGAATGAAGATGATACATTATTTAAAAAAATGTTCAAATAGATAAACAAAGATTGAGAAATGACACTAAACAAAATTGAAACAAATTAAAGCACAATGGTCATGATTGTGCTTTAATTAAAGCATAAATATATGATTTTTATTTATTCTTCATCTTAAAAAAAATTTAAAAAATAAAAAAATAAAAAAAATCATGCACTATATACCCCACCATCAGCAGACACACACAAAAAAGAATAGTACCAAAAACAAAACCATCTTATAACAATCAACATTTACTAAATTTCAATTGTGAAACTACCATAAAAAAACTAAGAATTGCAACAAATAAATATAGCATTCCAATTGTACAAACTCTTAACAAATTTGTTGTTTGTCTCTTCCAAGTTCCTAATAAAATAAATTGTTCAAAATAGTAGGCACTCAAGTACAAATATCAAAACATTTCCAAAAGAAATGTATAAATACCAAAAAGATAATTCAGTAAAAAAAAAAGTGCAGATTGTGACATCAGAAGAATCTCCAATGCCCCGCTCCCAAAGTTAGAAACCCAAGCTACTAATTCAACAAAGAAAGCCCAAAACTGAAATAAAAAGAGTTATGGACAAGTACATAAAGGTTCCCTTCGTTGTACTATAAGTAGATTTTTAACAGAGAATTGGCATATCAATAATTCAACACAAACCATAATTCCAAATCAATATTGCAAATATAGACTTTGAAATCCCTATTGTCTTCTACATTCCTATTTACCTCCACCAATCTTCTCCCTAAACTCACAATTCTATTCATTGTCTAATTATTCGCGGCAATCACTTTCTCATCATTTACTTCTCACAATAACAAAATTCAAACTAATCATGAGCTAATTTAATTTCTACAAAACTACTAATTATTTTTAAAAAAATCAAAACCAAAAAAGAAGTTAAAATTTTACTTGAAGCATCTTCTCCTTCTTCCTCAGCGGGTGCTCTAATTGCGCCTTCTTCAGCTACATTACAAAAACCACCTGTTGCTGTTGATTTTGGTATGGGAGCAAACAGATGAATTTGTGGATTCTTGGAGAAAACAATAAAGCAAACCTATTGACCTGTTGACCTTCACTAATGTATTGTTTGGTTTCTTGCCGCTGCCGTTGACCTGCAAAAAGTGCGAAACACCGGGAGGATCCCAGCGACGCACCCTCCGACGCTCTTATCAGTAATCTGAATGATTATAAAAGAGCTTTAATTGGAAAAGTATTGATTACCTGGTAATAGTGGGGGGAGAGGGATTTTTATAGTCGCCTTTAGGAATCTGTTTCGAGATAAGAACATATCTCCACTTTCCGGTGTGAATGGATAGAAGCGGTTAAGTTCATTTCTTAGGGATAATTATGAATCTGAATTCTTCTTTATCCTTCTGAACTAGTTTGTAACGGGTTGGGACCCATACCCAGTAAGACAGATCTATTTATGGATTATTGGGCTTTCAAGAAAGACCCAGTTCCCATTTCAGACCCGTTTGTAGGTGAAATTACCATTTTACCCCTGGGCTTTAAGATCCGTGTCCGGTTTGAATGGTCTCAATTTAATCCCATTTTTAGCTATATCACGAGTCCCCCCACTCTGGAGACTGAGTTCTACAGTCTTTAAGGAGTAGTTTTGTTGGTCTAATGGCGTACGAGATTTTATCGGAGTTCTTAAGGGAGTACGGATCTTGCTCGAGGTGTAACGGTGTTATTCTGGGCTTGTAAAATGCCAAAAAATATCCTCAGAATTTTCTGGATTTTTTGTGATTTTTCCAGATTTTTCTAATTTTTTCCTCATTTTAAAAATTTTTTATTCATTTTCTGAATTAAATAATTAATTATCAAAAATATTAATTAATTATTCTAATTTAATAATTATTATTTTTATAATTTTAAAAAAAATTCCGACTTAATAATTATTTTTAGAATTTTTTAATTAATTTTTTTGATTTTTAATTAATTTTTCTGATTTTTTTAAATAATTAATTCAAATAAATAAATAAATAAATTAATTAAATATTACCTAGACATGTGGCACGTTTCTGGACGTCGATCATAATCAGATGGTGCGCATCGCAAAGCGAAGCCACGTGGCACATTTCTGGACGTCGATCATGATCAGATGGCGCGTATCACAAAGCAGATCATTTGCTGGACACGTGGTGCGTTTCTGGGCATCGTCATGTCGTGTCACGAATTTTGAGATGATCGGACGGCTCGTGTGGCTCGACAGTGTTTTTCTCCACATGTGCAGCTCGAAACACGTTTTGCTCGGAATCCAGTGCCGACCCACCTAGTGACGCCACATGGCTCGGTCAACGCTTGCATTGACCGCCACGTGGCATACATTTTTTTTTCCTTTCTCTCCCGCCTTCTTTGCTCTCTCTTCTTTCTCTGTTTCTTCTCCTTCGACTGTCTTCTGGTCTTTCTGTCTTCTCCTGCTCTTTCCCGTCTCCCTCCCTCGTCTCCTTTTCCGACCTCTTCTCCGTGCACCGTGTAGCTCACACAGGGTCGAGGTGAGCTCTGGAGTCGATAAGGAGCTCATGGGTTCTCGATGAGGGGAGAGGAGCTCGGCGAGGAAGGTGTCGTGGAGCTCGACGCTTCGGGGTCGAAGCTCAACTAAGGTGCTCAACTGAGGCGGGGAAGCTCGACAGTGATGGGGCTCGACGGAGTTGGGTTCGAAGGCTGAGTTCGGCAGTGGAGAGAGCAGTTCGGTAGTAATGGCGAGGAGTTGGTGGAGTTCGGAGCTCGTCGGGGACGGCGAAGCTCTCCGTTGAAGCTCGACAATGGAGATGACGGAGGGGGAGCTTTGTGAAAGGAGGTGAACTCGGCAAAGCCATGAAAGAGGAGCGCTCGAGCTTCGACGAAGCTTCGATAAGGAGGCTCGAGCTTCGATGATGGAGATGTTGGGTTCGGAGCTCGTGAAGGCGGGGGGATCTATGGAGCTCGATGAAGCTCTTCGGCGAAGTGAGTCGAGTTTGGCGGTGTGGAGCTCAATGCTTCGGAGCTCGACGAAGGGGACGTCGGAGCTCGAGCTCGGTTGTCGTGAGGGTTCTGCAAGGAGAAGAACTTGAGCTTCGGCGATGGAGGGGAGCTCGAAGCTTGGTGTCGGTGATGGTGAGCTCGTCAAGGTGATGAGCTCGACAGTGGGTTTCATCGTTTCAGAATTTTTTTTTTTTTTTTTTTGGTTCTCCTTATTTTTGGTGGGAACTCGGAGAAGAAGAGAACGGAGAGAGGAGGTTCAGGTTTTGGGTCCAAATGGGTTTGGATCCGACCCCTTAATCCTTTATCTCATTTTCTCTTTATTGGCTTGTTTGTTCGGCGAATCCGAGCACGGATTTTGAGGTACATTTTTTGCCATTTTACAGTTCGGTAGCACAGTAGCTCGGATCATAGATCCGAGCTATGTGGCTTGATCTGGACGGTTGATCACGATCATGGCACGAATCACGAGACAAGAGGCTCAGATCACGAGAAAACATGATCTTGTCGTTTTGTGGTCGTGGCGCAATCTGAGTCGTTTGATTGTGATCAGGCACGAATCATAATGATGAAGTCGTTTTTCCCCAATACACAGCTCGGAATGCAAGTTGCTCAGGTTGCAGATCCGAAGTACGTGGTGAGATCTGGATGGTTGATCACGATCATGGCGTGAATCACGAGGCGATAGTTTTTGCCATTTTCTTACTCGGCGCAACTGTGTTGCGATCCACTTTCCCGGTGCTACGGAGGTTTGATCGGGGCGTACGACCCTTCGTTTCGAAGCTAACTTGAAGATCTACAACTTTTCTTTAGGAGTGGGATGATGATTCACCCTTCTTCATGGTCAAAATAGCCCTGCAACATCCTTGTCTTCATGAAGTTGGGGATTGTTTTGGTCTTCTGAATCTTCGAAGAGGAGCTCCACTCCTAGGGGTGAAGAAGATGGGCTGGGAAGATCCTCGTAAGAGCCATGTGAAGATCCATTTTTGGAGGTGAGTGCAAGGAGCAACTCCTGGGGAGAGTTCTAGCTCGGAGGCCATTGAGAGGAAGGGCACTCGTGAGGCGAACGGAGTGAAGAACATCACAAGGCTCTAGGAGAGAGCCATTCGTGAGACGAGTTTGAGGAGCAACTCTAGGGGAGAGTTTTGAGTTCCGAACTCGTTTAAAGGAGGCCCGCTCGGGGGGCGAGCGGAGCGAAGAGCTTAGTGGGAGACAAGTTTAAGGAGCAACTCTAGGAGAGAGTTGTGCTCCGAACTAGTTGAGAAGAGTTCCGTTTGGGAGGCGAGCGGAGCGAAGAGCTTGGCTCTAAGAGAGAGCCATTTGGGAGACAAGTTTGAGGAGCAACTCTAGGAGAGAGTTTTGAGCTCCGAACTTGTTGAGAAGAGCTCCGCTTTGGAGGCGAGCAGGGCGAAGAGCTTGGCTCTAGGAGAGAGCCATTCGGGAGGCAAGTTTGAGAAGCAACTATAGAAGAGAGTTTTGAACTCCAAACTTGTCGAGAAGAGGTCCGCTTTGGAGGCGAGCGGAGCGAAGAGCTTGGCGCTAGGAGAGAGCCATTTAGGAGAAAAGTTTGAGGAGCAACTCAAGGAGAGAGTTGTGCTTCAAACTAGTTGAGAAGAGGTCCGCTTGGGAGGCGAGCGGAGCGAAGAGCTTGGCTCTAGGAGAGAGTCATTCGGGAGACAAGTTTGAGGAGCAACTCTAGGAGAGAGTTTTGAGCTCCCAACTTGTTGAGACGATGTCCCCTTTGGAGGCGAGTGGAGCGAAGAGCTTGGCTCTAGGAGAGAGCCATTTGGGAGACAAGTTTGAGGAGCAACTCTAAGAGAGAGTTTTGGGCTTCGTACTTGTTGAGAAGAGGTCCGCTTTGGAGGCGAGCGGAGCGAAGAGCTTGGCTCTAGGAGAGAGCCATTTTGGAAGACGAGTTTGAGGAGCAACTCTAGGAGAGAGTTGTGCTCCGAACTCGCTTAGAAGAGGCCCACTCGAAAGGCGAGTGGGGTGAAGGACATCACAAGGCTCTAGGAGAGAGCCATTTGGGAGACGAGTCTTAGGAGCAACTCTAGGAGAGCGTTGTGCTCCGAACTCGTTGAGAAGATGTCCGCTTTGGAGGCGAGCGGAGTGAAGAGCTTGGCTCTAGGAGAGAGCCATTTGGGAGACAAGTTTGAAGAGCAACTCTAGGAGAGAGTTGTGCTCTTAACTCGTTGAGAAGAGGTCCGCTTTGGAGGTGAGCGGAGCGAAGAGCTTGGCTCTAGGAAAGAGCCATTTGGAAGACAAGTTTGAGGAGCAACTCTAGGATAGAGTTGTGCTCTGAACTCGTTGAGAAGAGCTCTGCTTTGGAGGCGAGTAGAGCGAAGAGCTTGGCTCTAGAAGAGAGCCATCTTAGGAGACGAGTTTGAGGAGCAACTCTAGGGGAGAGTTTTGAGCTCCGAACTCGCTTAGAAGAGTCCCACTTGGGAGGCGAGTGGGACGAAGGGCTTGGCTCCAGGAGAGAGCCATTTGGGAGACAAGTTTGAGGAGCAACTCTAGGGAAGAGTTGAGCTCCGAACATGTTGTTTAAGTGGAAGAATCAACGGTTGTGGGAGCAGTTCTGAATGGCGAACCACTTCTTTCCCGCTTATGAGCGAGTAATTTGAAGCGGAATCGAGCCAAGTGTTGAACTCCAAACTCGTCGTTTAAGAGAGATTCAATGGTTGTGGGAGCAGTTCCAAATGGCGAACCACTTCTTACTCGCTTATGAGCAAGTAGTCGAAGCGGAGTCGAGCCAAGTGTTGGACTCCGAACTCGTCGTTTAAAAGAGAGGATCAACGGTTGTGGGAGCAGTTCCGAATGGCGAACCACTTCTTACTCACTTATGAGCAAGTGGTCGAAGCGGAGTCAAGCCAAGTGTTGGACTCCGAACTCGTCGTTTAAAAAATTCAATAGTTGTGGGAGGAATTCCGAATGGCGAACCACTTCTTACTCGCTTATAAGCAAGTAGTCGAAGCGGAGTCGAGCCAAGTGTTGGACTCTGAACTCGTCGTTTAAAGAGATTATCAACGGTTGTGGGAGTAGTTCCGAATGGCGAACCACCTCTTACTCGCTTATGAGCAAGTAAATGAAGCGGAGTCAAGCCAAGTGTTGGACTCCGAACTCGTTGTTATAGGGGGTTAACGAGTTGTAGGAGCAATTCCGAATGGTGATCTACCCCACCCTTGCTTGTTTGCAAGTGGCTAAAGCAACGTCGAACCAAGTATTGGACTCCAAACTCGTTTCTTGAGCTTAGTAAGTTGTGGGAGCAGCCATGTAGGAGAAGTTGGACTCCGAACTCACCATTTAACGAGTCATAGATGTGACTTGGAGAGAGAGAGATGAAGCAAGAGCAATTATTTTCAAAAAAAATGCTAAGTTTTATTGAGATAAACTAAGTGGCCGCTTCTATAGGGCGAGCCATTATTGCATGCTACTATCCAGGTTAGAAGCATCGGCTATATTGAAAATCAAGATCCTACTTCTACGATAAGGTGAAGGCCTCTTGGGAGGAGCTGGGTTCTCCCTCCATAGGACCTCCTTGGATGAGGTGGAAGATGGCCCCAGGTTCTGAGTCTTGAAGCTCAGCGGGCCTCTCTGTTCGTTTGTAGGATCCTCAGGGGGGAAGCTTGGCCCCATCTTTTTGGAAGAACTTGGTCAAGTGTTCCCCGCTGTATGAGTTCTTCGATCTCCTCCTTGAGAGCCCGACAATCATCCGTGTCGTGGCCGTGGTCCCTGTGAAAGCGGCACCACCTATCCTTGTTCCTCTTCTTGCCAGGGGTATTCATTCTAGGGGGAGCGTGGAGTAGCCCTTCCTTTTCCACCTCCATAAGAACTTCTGATATATTAGCAATGAGGGGGGTGAACTTCTCAAAACGAGGAGTTGGGCGGCGTTGGCCATTGCCGTCCCTCTGGAATTTTTGGGACCCCTCTTCGCTCGTATTCTTCCGTTTGTTCCCGGAAGATGACTCCTCAAGAGTAGGGGGGTTGAGAGCCTCTTCCACTCGTATGTACTTCTCCACCCTAAGTAGGAGTTCTGAGAAGTCCCGAGGAGGCTTCTTTGAAAGGGACACCTTGAGGCAAGCGTTAATGATGTTGCGCTCGAATGCGGCAGAGGCTACTGATTGGTTGAGGGAGGGAATGGACTGGGCTTCGGTGGTGAAGCGTCGAACGTAATCCCTTAGGCGTTCACCCTTTTCTTGGTTGATGGTCACCAGAGATACACTTGTTTTCTCGGCCCGACAGCTACTCACGAAATGAAGTAAGGAAGAGCCCTTCGAACTGATTGAATGAGAAGATGGAGGTCGGGGCAAGTCGAGAGTACCATTCTCTTGCAAGCCCCTTCAGCGTGGCAGGAAATATCTTGCAGAGGAGGGTGTCTGAAGCATGGTGGATCATCATGAGAGTTTTGAAACTCTCTATGTGATCCGCGGGGTCCGACTCCCCGGTATACACCTCGAAGTGAGGCGGCTTGAAGTTCTCTGGGACGGGGGCCTCCATGATGGTGCGGGAGAATGGAGGTCTGCTCGGGCGGAGGTTTATCGCTTGTTGCTCTTCTTCCCTGTCAATTCGGCCGAGGTGCCTTTCCATCTCGTGGAGACGACAGTAGACTGAGTCTTCTCTCTGATCATATCTTGCTGAGCCCTGGGACTCATCTTCGTACGAGGGTGGACTGGGGCTGCGGCGATGGTAGCTTGGAGATGGAGGAGGACTGGGATTGTGAAGGCGGTGGCTCCTAGCTGGCTCATGAGTAGGTGGCCTCTGGTCGTTATTTGGGGCGATATTGAGGGCCCGTAAGACTGCCGCTTGGAAGTCTTGAAGCTCTGCCCTTGTGACTGGTGCCTCTCCAGCTTGGCGGTCCCTATGTGTGGCTCGGTTTACTAGAGAATGAGTTCACCACCGATGACGCTGAGGGGACTCTCTTCGCCTCCTCGGGGGAGGGGATCTTCTAGTCCTCGGTCGGTGGGGGGTCCAGACTCTTGAGGCCGCTGGGTGCTCAGGTTGATGGACTCCCTCAAGGGCTCGCCATCCATTCAGGCGAGTTCAAAGGTCGACCCCCTTTTGGCGGTCAGCAATCACTTGACGAAGATCCCGCTCGGGAGGGCTATGAGAAGCCATAGATTTAACTGAGGGGTTAGGACCCACGACATGGTCATGAGGAGGATGTTGCTTCGAATGACTCCGACGGGAGCCCCCTTGGACAACCCCCCGAGACCCTTGAGGGGCCTGTTGAGGAGGAGCACCTTGAGCTGGAGGAGGGGGAGGAGGAAGAGAAGTGGTTCTTCGGCTAGAGACCGCTGCCTTCCCCTTCTATTTTGGATGCATGGCTTGAAACTAGTCTCGCTGATGAAGTTAGGTCGGGTTGCTTTCTTGTTTTCCACAGACGGTGCCAATCTGTTGCTGCTGATTTTGGTGTGGGAGCAAACAGATGAATTTGTGGATTCTTGAAGAAAACAATAAAGCAAACCTGTTGACCTTCACCAATGTGTTGGCTGGTTTCTTGCCGCTGCCGTTGATCTGCAAAAAGTGCAAAACACCGGGATGGATCCCGGCGACGCACCCTCCGATACTCTTGTCAGTAATCTAAATGATTATAAAATAGCTTTAATTGGAAATGTATTGATTACCTGGTATCAGTAGGGGGAGGGGGGTTTTTATAGTTGCCTTTAGGGATCCGTTTCGAGATAAGAACATATCTCTACTTCCCGGTGTGAATGGATAGAAGCGGTTAAGATCACTTCTTAGTGATAATTATGAATCTGAATTCTTCTTTATCCTTCTGAACTGGTTTGTAACGGGTTGAGACCCGTACCCAGTAAGACAGATCCGTTTATAGGTTATTAGGCTTTGAAGAAAGATCCAGTTCCCAATTCAGACCCGTTTGTAGGTGAAATTACCGTTTTACCCCTGGGATTTAAGATCCGTGTCCGATTTGAACGGTCTCGATTTAATCCCATTTTTAGCCATATCACCACCCAAAAGTCACATAAAATTCTCGCCTTTTTTTCCCACCAAATCAAGAAAGGAGATATTTTTAGGGAGATATTTTTAGGGTTTCTCAAGGTTACCAGAGCCCCCTTTGATTTGGATTTTGAGTTTTGGAGTCGACTTTGAGGAAGAATGAAAACTTGTAGAGCGGGTTTGGGTTTGGAGAGAGTATACCCGTTAACCGTTTTGTTTTGTGATATGTTCAGTTTGGGATTTAATGGTCGTGATCTAATCAAGCTACAGTCATGATCTGCGGTCCATATCTTTGCTTGACAGATTCATGATTCCAAATTGCACAGACTAAAATAATTTTAATGGACCCATAAAATTATACAGAACATAAAAAGTGTGAGAGAATTGAGAGAAATTAACTTTTCAAGAGTATAGTTTAGTGAAATTACCCTAAAAAACACGTTCACGGTCTGGCCTTTATATATATCATGACCAGCAACACCCAGACATTAACCCGCCTCATCTCAACCCTCCCCTCCCTCCCTCCCCTCCCCCTCCCAAATTCACACTCTATCAGATGCCTTCTCCCTCATCTCTCGCGTCTCCGTCGTCCTCGATCGCAACGATGTCCCCTTCTCCAACATCCCCCTCCACCTCTTTGTCTGCCTTACCCTACCATCCGCCACCTACCTCCTTAGCAAATCTCATTCTTGGACCCGATACCGCAGTCATCCCCATCATCAACCCGTACTTTTCCTCAAATTCAAAGTTCGAGATTTCAAAAACATAAATTAGAAATTGAAAATAAAATGAGGTAGTAAATTAGAGTTTCAAAAAATAATACATACACCATACATAGATACAATTAATTTAGTTAAGCAAAAAAATTCACAACCATTTTTTCACAAACACGTTGTGTGCTACATAGACATTTCATCGAACACTTAATGAGTAAAGCACAGTTCTAGAAATTAAGTGCCAACTCTATAGGTTTGGGGCTTTTATATTCTTTTGTTTTTTTAATGAAAATGTGCGTATTTCATGTGTTAATAAATGTGAAATCTTCATTTTCCTCTCCTTTCTTTATTTCAAAATAGAGAAAGGAGAGAGGTTGACTCTCTTTCTCATATTAGTATAATATATAGATATAATAAGTATAATTCTAAAAAATAATATATATAACCAAAATAAGAGAAGATATTACAAAATAAGAGAGAATCACCTTCTCTCATTATTCGTAACGGCGAACGACGACTGCTTGAATTTGGACAGATTGACGAATGGCGTACAACGGCGGCTTGGATTTGGGCGAAGTGGCGAATGGTGCGCGATCAGTTAAGGCTGGGCTTTAGGTGAGGATAGGCGAATGGCGATAGATTGGGGCGGACTGTCAAACGGCGATGGATGGGTTTTAGGATGAGGAAGGGAGAGTGATTTTGTGTGTGTGTGGGGGGGGAGGAGGATGATTTGGGAGAGGAAGAGTTTTTTGAGTTTTTGTTTTTTGTTTTTTTTTGTTTTGTTAAGTAAAAGGTGTGAGCTGCACGTACTAAGGTAAGTATGGATTCCTACTTTTATGACATGAGAGAACTGAGATGATTGCAAATACTATTTTGGGTTAGGGTCTTAGGGGCTTATGGTTAATTTAGGTAAATATTGATGAGTATGCAATATTAATCTAAAAACATTTAATAGCATAATGAGTAATAATTTATACGATCTAACTATAGCATAGCGGTTGAATGTATATCCTCCAGTGCAAACATACCATCAGATCAAACATCTATATGGCTATTCGTTTGTGTTCAAGTTCTAATATAAAAAGTGACCGTATATCCTCTTTCTTTGCAATTATTGGGTTAGTATCTTTGTCTTGCCATATAGGTGTCCTATGTTAGAGTATAGAGTCCTGAGTTGGGAGGAAGAATTATAATCTTGCAATACCATCAACAAAGAACAAGACTGTAAACTCAAGATGTTGTATAAGCAATGTTTGTAACAAGTAAAATGAATACGATAATAAACATCGTCGAGCTATCCTCATGTTAACTAAACTTCCATCTAATTATTCATCCAAATAATACAAAAACTCATCACACAACAAATAACTTCAATTTTAACTATTCTTCTCAGTCTTTTCCTTTACTCTGGAGAGCGAAATATATATACGGTATCAAAGTTTCAATAATGCAACTGAAATAGAGATTGATAGAGATTGATATTGAACACCATTGCAAGGGAAAAGGAGGTTGTCTATTATTGAAATTCGCTTAACCTTTCAAAATTTCAATGCCAACTATTTAATGGCCAATAATATTTATCTTCACCGTATTTGTGCTCTCGCAGATTGTTGTCATCATGAAAATTTACTGGGGTGATGCACGCGAAAAGATTTGCAAAGCCATCGACAAGTTTCCTTTGAGCTGTCTCGTTGTCGGCAATAGGGGCCTCGACAAACTCAAGAGGTTAAATACACTGCCTATTATTATTTACAAACATGCACCATCTTCATTCTCAAACCTTCAAACTCCATAGTTTTGTTAAGACATGGTGATTTGGCCTTATGTCAATAAAGCCAAAGTGTTCATACAGATGCTCGATTTCAATCTAATACAATTTTTTTTTCTAATCTACTAAAAACAGGGGTTATTCATGTATAATGTTGGGTTTTATCTATTTCAGACAAAATTATCGGTATTAAGGCTTGAAGGTAAAGCTACAACTTTTGTAATGTACACTGGCTGGAAATATCTCCGTATTAGGTTTAAGTAGATTCAGAGTGAACTAAAACTAAAGTCTATCTGATCTAAAACATTAAATGTACAAATAGTAACAATCAAATTCAACTACAGACTTAAGCGTAACCTGGATTTTCAGAGCCTAATTAAAGCATGCAGTTTCCAGATTCTAATCTAAAGAAATCTTTCTTTGTGTTTTGTTTTGTTTTTCCGCTCTTTGCAGGGTTATTATGGGCAGCGTCAGCAACTATGTGATGAATAGTGGTGCATGCCCAGTCACGGTTGTGAAGAGGGGCCTCCGCCCTCTCACTTTATCTCCTTCATCCCTGAGTAAGAACTTTGCCTGAAAGTCCATGGCGTGTAACTCTGTTTGTCAGTAACTTTCGGCGTATGTGTATGCATGGTTTTTATGGTACTCTGCTTCTTATGTAATATATGGAGTCATTTTCTTGTTTGAGTTCTGTTAGCAATAAGAATGATTTCGGTGTCATATCAATCAAAGGCTTAAAACCCTTGCATCTGCAGCAAATTGATGAAACAAATAGATTTTGTTGATGATAAGGTTGCAAATTGCACTACCACTTAAAGCATGCATGATGCTATAATCCTGTACTAGATACAAGAAAGATTTAGTCGACTGCCAACACTGTTTTTAAGCGATCTTAGAGCATTTATAGTTGTTGGAAGTTAAAATTTAGGTATTTGGCAAATAGAAATATGAAATGGAGAAGTGAGTTGTAGTCATTTAAATCCAAAATTTGGCTTTTCAATTTAAAAAAGCGACGGCCGGAAGATCTTGTCCCGTTTGAGCAATTTTTTTGTTTTATTTCAAAAAATATCGGACGTGATATGATATTCCGTCCGAGGGAAAAAAAATATGAATTAAAGATTGAATGGACCCATAATAAGTTATACAGACCTAAATTTATAGGCTTTTTAAGAAAAAAAATTGGAGATGGAGTCGCTCGAAAGGGATATCATCTCTCTTTTTGAGATTTTTTTTGAATTTTTTTTAAAAAATACTCGGATGGGATATCCCGTCTGATATGTTTAATTTTTTTTAAAAAATCAGATTAGAATCAGACGGTATATCATGTTCTGATTTCCAATTTTTGGAAAAAGCTATATTGTCTCCCAAATTTGGCCGGAAACTGTTCACCTCAAACTCAAGTTGAATATGATGATATCATTTTAGGATTTACTAATTTGTTCTTTTTCTTAATATTTTTTTAAAATACTTTTATGTTTTAGACGATACAATTATTTACAGGTTATTTTGTATACTCAGCACTAGATCTAATATTTAGAGAACATCCCAAACTTTAATACATACCATGCACATAACTATAATGTTTATACATTTATAGTTTTTCTTTTCATAGTCTTACATTTAATTATTTGTTTTTCTATACTTTCTTTTTTATGTTTGTGAGTCAATCAATTTTGTTGTAGGAGCCTAGGTGTTTGCATCACTTGTTCCCTACTATTTGAGTCAGGATACAATCACTTTGCATCACCAAGTGCACGTTGCAAAGGTAGAAACTATAAAAATTTAAAAAAAATGCTCAAAACATGACAATGCATTATATGCATAGACGAAATTTGACTATAAATAAATTGTGCTTACACAAAAAAAGACTAATAATAAAAAGGGTATAATATGTTGAAATCACATTGAGTGACTTGGTATATGCCATTGAGAGATTCATGTTAAATATGGATTGGCCCCAACCACATCATTTGGTAATCACCATTTGAAGTTTCAATAGGTCTCCTTCTCCATACTTCAAAAAAAAATTCCTCTTTTCAAAAGAATAATTGTTTACACAAATTTTTAAAAAAATGACTAATCTTTAAAGGTGAGATTTAGTATGTGACTCATTAATCATCAAATTAGTATATACATATTCACATTGTAGCAAATAGTAATTAAACAAAACAGTAAAAAAGCTTGAGTTTATTCTGATATCTTATTACAGAGGTAAAAGACAAAACAAATGAAACGAAACAAAGGAGAGAAGGGAAGCTAGGACTAAAACCTTGGGGAACTCTTAATATAACATTCAAATTAATTATGCATATTCTGTTCTTCAAATCCCTGCATGAAGGCCACAATATATTTGGATAGATATCCAAAATCCTGCAAAAATCTAGTAAAATATGAATAATGATTGTTAGGCAAATAAACAAGCAAAGCATTTAGGAAATACTGAAATATACTGAATTATCAAATATAATGATGGCAAGTTCTTAAATCATATAAAAAATAAGTTATATCACACCAAAGCGTGAGGGTTATGAAAAGAAATCCAACACAATCTACAGAAGAGAGATGAAGTTGTATTAGTTCGTACTTCTTTCTAATAATTAATAAAAAATTTCTCTTAGGTGGTCTTCCATATGAGGAACACAAAAAATCAATGATGTTCTTATTTGCAACAATTTGTTCGGTATCCCTAACACTTGTGTCCTCTAACATTATTATCATGTTCAGATATCCAAGATTAAGCAATACTATTGATTTCTATTGGTAAAACAACACGGGTTGTGATTAGAATAGAATGTACACAGACGATAAGATTTATATAGCATTGTATAAGTTGTACGCATCATCAAAAAAGAGGACTCTAGTTAGTATTAAGAGCAAAATATCATCTATAACTGCAAAAATTATCATATGTGACACAAGGCTATGGTTCTAATTGAAGTTCTCAATGATTTATCTCAAATTTAGGTATGCTCTTTACATTCTAATCCACACCTACTAAACAGAACGTACACTTTATTCCAATTCTTGGTATTTACAGTCACATGAGCCATTGAAACATATTCATGACTATCAAAACCCCATTTGCTTTCTACATGTATAGTGCTTATGGTCAATGATCAACTACAGTCAATAGAAAATCCTCCTCATTATTATAAAAGAATGTAAATTTGTCGTGCACCAAGTGCACGTGGCTTGGTGGACATGTCAGCTGAATATTTTAACAATGTTTTATGTTGTTCAGAAAATCAATCATTGAAAAAATCTCATTAAGAATTTAAATGAATATATAATATGATCACTATATATTAATCATGTACAAAAAATACTTAACATTTTAATATTAAAGACTGCAAATATTATATATAGTCTTGAGTATATACAAAATATCATGTAAATAATTGTGTAACCCCTGTTTCCATTAATACGTATTTTTTAAGTATTTTTCCATATTTTAAATTATTAGTATCTTATAACCATTCTTTCTTATTTGTTATATTATTCAAACTATTTTATGAGGCCAATTGTGTAACTATTTATTCAAAGCCCAAGTTTGTATTTTGATTTTATTATTTGTTAATCTGAGCCCAAAGTTTAGCTCAATACCCTAATTGATTTATTTAAATGTTTTGAATCCCAACCCAGCCAATATTACTATTTTTATTTTATTTTATCTTGAGCCCATCTATTAAAGCCCATTCTGACTATTGGATCTCCTTGACCCATTATTTAAAATCCACTAATCTAGAATTCATATATTGTACAGATTTATCATCCACACGTACCCGTATACAATTTCTTCACTCCCCCACTTTTCAATTCCCGTACCTACACGTTTCCCCACTTTGTAGATACATGTCCCCCATCACCTCGTAACTCCCCCCACTCTCTCACCACGTTCCCCCTCACTATCTTCCCTCTGTTTAAAACAGAGCATCCCATGTTCTCTCTCTTTCCCACTCTTCTTCTTTCTCCTTTGTTCCCAACAAAACAGAAGAACTTCAAAACTCAAAAACAAACCCATTCTCCTTCCTCTTCCGTTCTCCTTCCCCATTGCCGAAACCACCCCACCATTGCCACATCTCCTCATCTTCGTCTTCTACCACCAATTGAGCTGCCAGTTCACCCACCGCCTCTCCTCTCACCTCGCCGCCACCGCAGCCCTAGCCTCTCCGCTACTCCTCTATCGCCATTACCGCACTCGACTAACGCTTCACCGCTAGCTGCTTTTTCGTCGTCCACCTCCTCACATCGTCTTCTCTGCTCGAGCCTCCCTCGAGCTCCACAGTCCTCGTCGAGCTCCTCGCTCTCACCGCAATCACTCGCCACTCACTCTTCCACCTTCTACCTCCATCGAAGATCTCCGAAGAACCCATCCATGTCTTCTTCACCTCGCAACTTCATCAACCAGTCGCCCTCCATTCCTGCTCGAGCTTCCTCTTCGCCCTCGCTTCGTCGCTTCCAATCACCGCAACTCCTCTCACCATTCTCTGTTTCGCAATGCAAACAGAGACCCCTCCCCATCGTCTTCATCGCGACCTCCCTTGCACCTCGTCGACGTCCAGAGCTCGAGTCTCCTCGCCATTGCCGAACTCTGCAACCTCAGTCGAGCCTTCCGCTCTCCCCATTGCCACAGTCACCTGCCGCCAGCCCACTCCCATTCTGCCATTATTGCCGAGCTCTGCAACTCATCACAGTGTTGCCCTCACACACCGCCAGCCATTGCCGAGCCCCCGTTGCCTTCAGTCGCGCCGCTAACTCCTCCCCATCGCCGTTCCCTACCTTCCGCCGCCGCGCTGCTATCGCAGCTCTCTCTCTCTCTCTCTCTCTCTCTCCCTCTATGTCAAAGTGGAGATGAAGATCAGGGTTGGGGATTATTGATTTGTTGTTTGGGTGTTGTTGGGTTTGGTGTTTGTTGGAAGAGGGATCTGTTTATATTGGTGTTTGGTGTTGTGGAGTGGATTGGGATTTGTGTGCTTGCTATTTTGGAGAAGGAGAACAGGGGTGTGTGGTGTGTAGTGTATGGGTTTTTATTGATGTTTGGTGTTCTGGGCACAGTAGATCTGATCTGGTGTTGGTGTTTTTTGTGCTTGATTCCAAGTTGCTATTTGTAGAGGATTGGGTTATTAGTTTGTTGTTTTGGAGAAGGGGTTGGATTACTTTGTTGCTATTGGATTATTTGGTTGCTATTGGATTATTTGGTTGCTATTTGCTGCTTTGGAGTTTGTTGTTGGGGTGTTTGCTGTTTTGGAGTTGCTGCCATGTGTCTTGCACGTGCGTCGCTGCCTGGGATTCTGATCCCGTTATTCTTGTATTCGTTATCAACATCGTCGGTTAACAGGCAAGTATCTCCTTGTACAACTCGTTTGTTCTTGTATAAGCTTTCTTTACAAAATACTGCAAGTATATTCTTTGACTCTAATTTGTATTCATCGGTCGAATGGAAATCTATTACTATACATAATCTATTGATCCCGTACTCGTACATGATCACGAATACTCTGTTGCCATATGCATTGCATGAACACGATACATGCATATATACTCTTAGAACTATACAGAATGTTGTGCATGAATTGCTTGTCTTATTGCTAGTTTGAATGTTGATATCTTTTTATTCTTGATTAAGTTTTGCATATGCCATTGATCACATCATATTTACAACTTTGTTTTATAAACCCTGAAATATGTTTTCTTGCATTGCATAAGTCTTGATACTCGATCCTGTCATGTTACCCATTTATGATGTTGCATGTAGATGTTTACCGATCTAGTTATTGTTCATGTTACCGTTCATGTTATTGATTATAATAAAAAAAAAACAAGCCGGGGTATAATGGCAAAGATTTAGTAGTGGGCAATATAGAAGAGCGTACTCAAACGGGAGCTCGTGGTTTTTCGATGCAAGTTGTAAGTTACAAGTTGCAAGTTTGCAAAATTATAGGTTTATATGTTCACGTTACAAGTTCACACTACATGTTCTACATTGCACGTATCTTGATACAGATATACTTGACATGTTTTTCCGAGTACGCGACCTATAGAATCCACCACTAGTCTAAACGTAATTGATTGTATGTAGGAACCATGTGGTATGGGACGCATGAAGTGCTACCTAGATAGAATTAATAAAAGACATGAGATTAACACGTGCACTTGCATAATCCAATTACATGCTACATGTTCCTGTTGACTTGTTTACTTGTTTACATGTTACATGTTCCTATTAATTTGTTTACTTGTTTACATGCATGCCACTTATTTCATGATGTCTTATTCATGATCCTATTTACATGTTGTATTTTTCCTATTACATGATTCTTGACTCCATGATATTATTCCTACTTCTTGTTTTGTTTTGTACTTGTCCCGTTAGCTTGTACCACTTGCGGCCCGTGACTTGCATTAACGGGTATCTTCTTGTTTCTTCTTTTTGTAATAATATACTTGCAGGCCCGGATGGAGAGTTATCCGAAGGGTTGCTGAGCAAGTGTTTTAGTCTTATTTATTTTCATGTTGCTCAGTTCATGTTTTGTTCATGTACTCTTTATTGTATTCCAGGCGTGTTTGACCCGTAACTATATTTTTATTTCCAACTGTTGGTTATGTCATGTACTATGTCATGAACTTTTGTTATCCTATTGTGATTTTACATGCCTGCGTGGTTGTTATTGTTATCTTGTTGTTGAGTTACCTGTACAGCTTATGAATGGTGTATTCGCATCATTCGCTGGGCCTCAATCATGTGCCTGTGTTCCCATATTCTAGGAAGCGGGGCATGACAGGGTTTTTAGTGGTGTTAGAGCCAGGTTAGACTCTAATTATAATTGGAGTTTAGCCAGGTTAACTCAACAACATGTGCACCACGTTGATCACATGGACAATGAATAACCTACATATAATCTGGGTGCTAACCAACTTGATTTTCGTGCAGACTATGGCTCGTAAAGGTGATTCCTCATTCCATCCCCGAAATGAGCTGCCAGAGAGTTTGGCCGTCATCCAGGCACTACAGCAGATGATGCAGATGCAACAAGAACACAACGAACTTATGAGGGGTGCATTGGATGCCGCCAATCGGAACGTCGCTGGACCTGTGCACAGGACACTTCCTCTTAGACCCGGCACTGTCGCCGATTTTATGAAGTTTCACTCGGACAAGTTCATGGGCACTGAATCGCCATTGGAAGCAGAATAGTGGCTTATCCGGATGGAACAATTGCTTCAAGCAGAGAGAATCAGTGATGTGGACCGAGTGGATGTTGTTAGCATCTAGCTAATAGATATCACCCATATCTGGTGGAGAGCTGAGGTTGAGAGACTAGTCAGGCCTATCACTTGGGGTACCTTCATGGAGAGCTTCCTAACGAAGTTCTTCCCGAATGTCTCCAGGATCGAGATGGAACGACAGTTCACTTCGCTGACGTAGGTGGTCAGATAGTTGATTGATTTTAAATTTTGTTACGTATTTCATATGTAGCACTAGCAATCTAAACACTATTCTGACTCAGGGAACTCGGTCCGTGGACGAGTATGCCGCAGAGTTCACTAGGCTCAACCGTTTCACCACAGCCTTGGTGGTTAACGAAGAGGACAGAGGCCGGAGATTTCTGATGGGGCTAGACTATGATATCCATGACCATCTAGTTGCTCTCCGACTCCACACCTATGCCGATGTTCTTGAGGAGGCTAGGGCCCAGGAACACATCCGCAAGAGGAGGAATGCTGCTCAGCGGGTTGTTCAGCACCTTGCTGTCGTTGCTAGGCCTACTGGTGGGCCAATTCGGAGACTAGCCCCGGCTCCTGCTGCAAGGCCTATGCCCTATCCACCTGCTGCCCCGAGAAAGGACGTAGTTTGTGACTACTTCCAGAAGACCAGTCACATACGTAAAGACTGCAGGTTGGCGAACCACCAATGTTTTGCTTGTGAATCTCATGACCATGTACTCCGGGAATGTCCACAAGC
This sequence comes from Hemerocallis citrina, assembly GCA_017893485.1. Classification (NCBI taxonomy): domain Eukaryota; kingdom Viridiplantae; phylum Streptophyta; class Magnoliopsida; order Asparagales; family Asphodelaceae; genus Hemerocallis; species Hemerocallis citrina. The sequence continues at coordinate 158,697,469 of CM030360.1, read as the reverse complement.
GAGAATTGCTCCAGTGGCCGGAGGGCCGATCCAGTGGAGAGCACCAGTTTGAGGACCACCGCTCCCACCTGGTCAGAGGACCACAGCTCCTGAGAGAGGCCACGCCTACAACTTGATCGCGGAAGAAGCAGAGACAGCTGAAGATATTGTCGCAGGTATGTTGCAGTTTGTTATTTTGTCTTCTTCCTATCTTTTCCTTGCATCACTTATTTCTGCATACTTTCTTGTACATGCACATTTTTAATTATATTTTGGATTCAACCTTAGGTATTATCTTAATTCACTCATTCCCTGCTTATGCCTTATTTGATCCCGGTGTCACCACCTCTTCATTATTTCTTGCTTCTCAATCTCTTGGGTGTTACACTTGCTCCGTCCTATATACCGCCTATGCAAATTCGAGGACGAAATTTTGTTGTAAGGTGTGTAGGATTTGTAACCCCTGTTTCCATTCATACGTATTTTTCAAGTATTTTTTCATATTTTAAGTCATTAGTATCTTATAACTATTCTTTCTTATTTGTTATATTATTCAAACTATTTTATGAGCCCAATTGTTTAGCTATTTATTAAAATCCCAAGTTCGTATTTTGATTTTATTATTTGTTAACCTGAGCCCAAACTTTAGCCTAATACCCTAATTGATTTATTTAAATGTTTTGAAGCCCAATCCAGCCAATATTACTATTATTATTTTATTTTACCCTGAGCCCATCTATTAAAGCCCATTCTGACTATTGGATCTCCTTGACCCATTATTTAAAATCCACTAACCCAGAACCCATATATTGTACTGATTTATCATCCACACCTACCCGTATACAATTTTTTCACTCCCCCCACTTTTCAATTCTCATACCTACACGTTGCCCCACGTTGCAGATACATGTCCCCCATCACCTCGTAACTCCCCCCACTCTCTCACCACGTTACCCCCTCACTCTCTCCCCTCTGTTTAAAACAGAGCATCCCATGTTCTCTCTTTTTCCCACTCTTCTTCTTTCTCCTTTGTTCCCAACAAAATAGAAGAACTTCAAAACCCAAAAACAACCCCATTCTCCTTCCTCTTCCGTTCTCCTTCCCCACTGCCAAAACCACCCCACCATTGCCACATCTCCTCGTCATCGTCTTCTACCACCAATCGAGCTGCCAATTCTCCCGCCTCCTCTCCTCTCACATCGCCGCCACCGCAGCCCTAGCCTCTCCGCTACTCCTCCATCGCCATTGCCGCACTCGACCAACGCTTCACCGCTCGCTGCTTCATCGTCGTCCACCTCCTCACATCGTCTTCTCCGCTCAACCTCCGTCCGCTCAAGCCTCCCTCGAGCTCCACAGTCCCCGTCGAGCTCCTCGCTCTTGCCGCAATCACTCGCCACTCACTCTTCCACCTTCTTCATCCATCGAAGATCTCTGAAGAACCCATCCACTGTCTTCTACACCTCGCAACTTCATCAACCAATCGCCCTCCATTCCCACTTGAGCTTCCCTGTCGCCTCCAGTCACCGCAACTCCTCTCACCATTCTCTGTTTCGCAATGCAAACAGAGACCCCTCCCCATCGTCTTCATCGCGACCTCCCTTGCACCCCGTCAACGTCCAGAGCTCGAGTCTCCTCGCCATTACCGAACTCCGCAACCTCAGTCGAGCCTTCTGCTCTCCCCTTCACCACTGTCGCCTACCGCCACCCCACTCCCATTCTGCCATTACTGTTGAGCTCTGCAACCCTTCACAGTGCTGCCTTCACACACTGCCAGCCATTGCCGAGCCCTCGTCGCCTTCAGTCGCGTCGCCCACTCCTCCCCGTCGCCGTTCCCTACCTCCCGCCATCGCTCCGCTATCACAGCTCTCTTTCTCCCACGCGCACTCTCTCTCTCTCTATGTGTGTGTGTATGTGTGTGTGTGTGTGTGTGTGTCGAAGTGGAGATGAAGATCACGGTTGGGGATTATTGATTTGCTGTTTGGGTGTTACTGGGTTTGGTGTTTGTTGGAAGAGGGATCTATTTATATTGGTGTTTGGTGTTGTGGAGTGGATTGGAATTTGTGTGTTTACTGTTTTGGAGAAGGAGAACAGGGGTGTGTGGTGTGTAGTTTATGGGTTTTTATTGGTGTTTGGTGTTCTGGGCACAGTAGATCCGATCCGGTGTTGGTGTTTTGTGTGCTTGATTCCAAGTTGCTGTTTGTAGAGGGTTGGGTTATTAGTTTGCTGTTTTGGAGAAGGGGTTGGATTACTTTGTTGTTGTTGGATTATTTGGTTGCTATTTGCTGCTTTACACTTTGTTGTTGGGGAGTTTGCTGTTTTGGAGTTGCTGCCACATATCTTGCACGTGCGTCGCTGTCCGGGATTCTTATCCCGTTATTCTTGTATTCGGTATCAACGTTGTCGGTTAACAGGCAAGTATCTCCTTGTACAACTCGTTTGTTCTCGTACAAGCTTTCTTTGCAAAATACCGCAAGTATATTCTTTGACTCTAATTTGTATTCATCGGTCGAATAGAAATCTATTACTATAAATAATCCATTGATCCTATATTCGTACATGATCACGAATACTTTGTTGCCATATGCATTGCAAGAACACGATATACGCATATATACTCTTAGAACTATACAGGATGTTGTGCATGAATTGCTTGTCTTGTTACTAGTTTGAATGTTGATATCTTTTTATTCTTGATTAAGTTTTGCATATGTCATTGATCACATCATAGCTACAACTTTGTTTTATAAACCCTGAAATATGTTTTCTTGCATTGCATAAGTCTTGATACTCGATCCTGTTATCTTATCCGTTCATATTGTTGCATGTAGATTTTTACCGATCTGGTTATTGTTCATGTTACCGTTCATGTTATTGATTATAATAAAAAAATAACAAGCCGGGGTATAAGGGGAAAGATTTAGTAGTGGGAAATATAGAAGAACGTACTTGGACGAGAGCTCGTGGTTTCCCGATGCAAGTTGCAAGTTTGCAAAATTACAGGTTTACATGTTCACGTTACAAGTTCACACTACATGTTCCACATTGCACGTATCTTGATACAAGATATACTTGACATATTTTTCCGAGCACGTGGCCTATAGAATCTACCACTAGTCTAAACGTAACTGATTGTATGTAGCAACCATGTGGTATGATATGCATGAAGTGCTACCTAGATAGAATTAATAAAAGACATGAGATTAACACGTGCACTTGCATAATCCAATTACATGTTATATATTCCTGTTGACTTGTTTACTTGTTTACATGTTACATGTTCCTATTGATTTGTTTATTTGTTTACATGCATGCCACTTGTTTCATGATGTCTTGTTTATGATCCTATTTACATATTGTATTTCTCTCCATGTTATTCTTCCTACTTCTTGTTTTGTTTTGTACTTGTCCCATTAGATTGTACCACTTGCGGCCCGTGACTTGCATTAACGGGTATCTTCTTGTTTCTTCTTTTTGTAATAATATACTTGCAGGCCCGGATGAAGAGTTACCCGAAGGTGTTGCTGAGCAAGTTTTTTAGTCTTATTTATTTTCATGTTGCTTTAGTTCATGTTTTATTCATGTACTCTTTATTGTATTCCGGGCGTGTTTGACCCGTAACTATATTTTTATTTCCAGCTGTTGGTTATGTCATGTACTATGTCATGTACTTTTGTTATCTTATTGTGATTTTACATGCCTACATGGTTGTTATTGTTATCTTGTTGTTGAGTTACCTGTACAGCTTATGAATGGTGTATTTGCATCATTCGCTGGGCCTCAGTCATGTACCTGTGTTCCCGTATTCTGGGAAGCGGGGCATGACAAATTGTCTCATCTAAAAAAGAAAAGCTATAAAAAAGATGTAACAAAACAAATTAGTAAATCCTAAACTCATATCATCGTATTTTTTATAAGATCAATTATCATTTTCGGCTTTAACTTTACTTCTCGTAACTTCTTATCCATCCTTTTTTATTTTGCATCAAGTCAATATTCTTATAGTTGTTATTCCATACGTGACATCTTGTGATTTGATAAAAAAAAAAGTATACTCATCTCAAATGCATTTCTTGGTCATTCTATTAAATTCTTCAACATTTTTTCATAATATAAAATTAAGTAATTAGCACTTGATCATTTTTAACATTATGAGAATAACATATTATACCTATTCTTAATGTGTTTTAGGACTTTTGCAAAACAGCCGATGATGCATCTTGCTTTCTTATCAAATAAAGTTGACTATGCCTCTGTACTTGTATCCTAAATGTACTAAAATTTCAAGTAATAATGATAGTAATTAGGATATAAAATACAATGATTCACCTTTTTCGTAACAATAGTCGGTGCCTTTCATCACCTTACAGACTCATCTCTCTCTCGCTCTCTTCAAATTTTGACGATCCGTCTCTCCTTTTCTTATGCAGCAAATAAAACTCCAATATAAAATGTTCTTCAACACCAAGCTATCATTTTTTCTGTCTTTGTAAGTAGTAAGTTCCCAAAAAAGAAAAAGTTTGATATTGGATGTGTATATAAAAGTGTTCATTAAAAACTAATGTTTGTGTCTTCAGATATATGTGGCTATATGTCACAAAATTTGATGCATACATGAAAGTGGTCATCAAAAAGTAGGTATTTCTCAAAATGAAATCATTTTTTCTTCAATTCTCGAGAGATTCAGATAATTTAAAGTATGTGTTTATGCACATCTTATTAATTAGATAACTCGTTAATAGTATATGTTAATAAAAAATACCGCCATGTTCCTTTCTTGTTCATTTTTTTCTAATTCTTTGCCGAAATTTCTCTTTCGAAACAACTAACAGGAAGAAGAATCAATCCGTAGAAGAAAGCAAGGGTGAGAGAAAAAGATAAGCTAGATTAATGATCATATAACTTTTAAAAGAACGATACTTGTACTATAATCTTTGTGGCTACTTCTATTTGTTATTGTTGTTAGTCCTCTCCAAATATTTTCTTCATTTACACTTCTAAAATGGCATATATCTTTGTGATGAAGAGACAAAAAGAAATCTAACAATGAAGTAGGAGGAGAAGGGTGAGAAAAAAAAGAGATTACCTTGTAAGTGAAGAACAATAGGAGAGTTTGAAAGAATGATTGAAGATATATTTTATAAGTTGGCTTATATGTTTATATTATTGACTATTAGATAATATATTATATTACTCAGTTTAATCACATGTCAGAATATGTATTAGTTTAATCATTGATTCTCTCCTTTATATAGAAGACATTGTACTCAGATATAATCAATCAAATAATATATAAATTCATATCATTTCCCTTCATTTCTCTCTGATTATTTGAACATGGTATCAGAGCACTAATCCCAATCCCTAATCTCTAACCCTAATTACATAATACCCTCCATCTATAATAGCCTCCAGCAACAACAGCAAGTGTGACAACAACAACAGTAAGAGTGGTAACTGCAACAACAGTAAGTAATCAAATCTAAAACCTTAATCCCTATTCTAAGTACCCTCATCATCTTCTCCATCACTACTCCCAACCAAACCCAACTCCGACTCCGTTACCCTCAACATCAACTCCTCACCGCGAACTCCACATTCCCCTAAACCCTAACGCTGAACTCCTCAAATCCAACTCCCCATCTCCTTCTCAGATTGATTAAATAAAAATTAAAAAATTAAAAATTAAAAATCAAAAAATTAAAACCCCGACTTGCTCTCCAAAATCCCCCCCAAAAAATCCTCCCCAACCCGGTTCATCCTAACCCAATCTGATCAGATCCTAACCTGATCCCAACCCAATCCTAACCCAAAACCCGAACCCCAAACCCGAAACACCAACCCCACTTCTCTTTACTCTTGATCCGACTGTCGTTGCTGCCGATCGTCGCTCGTCGTCAGCATATTCCTAAAAAAAAGAATCGAAAAGAAATTTTGGAAAAAAAATTCCCCAAAAAGATATAAACAAAATTTTAGAATATACCATGTCCATTTACTCTCGAAATTGGATAATCAAAGATATTTAAAACTATAGATTAAACAGAATTTGTAGGTAAGAATAAAAGTTGGGAATTGACCACTCTCTCACAAAATGAAGTTACAAAAGATTTGTGTGGACGAACAAATTGGTGACTGAATGAGTACTAATTCAGTTTATAATGAAAGGAACAAGCTAGTTGTAGGAGAAACTCTAGGGAAGAGTTAGCGTGTAGCCACCCTCATCTGATGATTCTTCAGTAGATACATCATTTGCTCGTGTAACCTCGAGATGAGTTATCTTGTCTGTCTCTTGAAACTTCTTAGTAGACTTCTTTAGGTGTTTCATCCTCGCTGGATTCTTGAAGTTGATCATGCAGGGATGGGGAGATTATCACTTGCTCAAAATTATCTACAACTATGACAGATTTTTCTTGACTCGCTCGACTGATGTTCTGCATTGAAGTGTCAGAATCAAAAGATCTGGAAATATAAAAAATATGTAAGTCGATATGCAATAATATGAAGCATAAATAAACATAGGAAAAATTGTGGGAAAAAAGAAAGAAGTGAATAGAGAATAAGTGGACCAAAGCCCAGTGGTATAATTATAACTACATGCTTGATCTCGAGTCAGATTACATCAAAACTACAAAGTATTGACTAAATTTGCAAGCTCAAGCAACAGTGTTTTAGGTCATTAAAGGAGACCAAACCCATGAGCTTGGAGAATTGAAAATTGTGAAACTATAGCACACTTATTTCTTACCTCTAAAGGCAAATAACAGTCTGAAGAAGGTGATTATCTTAGGGACATGCAACTGACGTGAAAGTTTCTAACATTATGCTTGGGAGTATGCTGGCAACCGTTGTGGAGGGAAAGGTGGTGCCTATGTGTTTCTTTAAAAGAGGATGGGGATAGGTTGTAGAAAGTCTCAAATCCATTAATAAAATCAGATTTATTAATGTGCAAATATATAACAAAAATATGTAAAAGAAACATTCATTCTACATGTGTGTGTGCTGATCATAAAAGTATCAAGCAGACAGTATTCAAATGTGCATATAAACAACATAAATATATATAAGAAACATTTGCCGTAGTGTACGTCTTAGTTTCAGTCAGTACTCTACAATCATTTGTAAGTTTTAATTCTACCAATGGTGATATGAAAAATGACAGATTTAGAAGTATTTTGAAGGATCAAACAAATAGAAAGATACATTTTAAAAGTGGATTCGTAGAATGCAGATTCAGATACTTTAATGTGAAAATGAACATGAATATGTAGAAAAAACAATTACAGTGTGTGTGCATGTGTGAAAATGAAAGATGAATATGTGGAAGAAACATTTGTAGTGTGTAAAAAATGAACATAAATGTAAAAGAAACATCCAGAATGTGAGTGGCTGTTTTTGTGTAAAATGGAATCAAAATAAAATTCAAGTGTATATATTCGAACAAACTATGTGAAGTTTATCACGATAATTTCCAATCAAACTATGTGAAGTTTATCATTGTTTTTGCAAATACTCTATCAGATAGATACTATCTGTCTGGAGGGTTGGAGCTAAGTTTTTGCGTGCATATTCTGTCCCCAACTCCATACATGTCAAATTAAGAATGGATATATGCAGTAGTTGCATCACTTACATCCATACTCTTATGTTTCGAAATTTCTATCACAAATTCAAATGCAGACGTATAGTAACAAAAAGAAACATAGGCAATTTGTTAAATGAAATATATACAGAAATTAGAAATTTCATGAAAGAATACTCTCTTCTAAACTCAATGATTCCAAATAATTTTTAAGTAAAATTTTCTAGAGCTATTTACCTTCTGAAATTTTCTTGTGAAGAATATCAGTTTTACAAATGGTTCTTATGCCGGTTGGGCATTGGAAACATTTCCTAATAGTATATATGTGGAATATCTTAAGTGTTAAAATGTTTTCTAATTACTTCTTATGTTTGTATGATGTCGGTAATTGGCAACTTACCAAGAAATGAGAAGGGCTTTGTTAGTATCCATTTTCATAATATCCTTTCAGACATATGGTATTTGGGTCTGTCATAGGTTCTATTGTTGATTGATGGCATACATAAATAAAAGGAAAGAAGGATCACAAAATTAGATCAGCAAGCAGATAATACGAGATGAGTTGATTGATTAAACTTCTTACAAACACCAAGAAAAGTGATCCTGTCAAGTGCATAAACAGAATTAATTTTCAAAAAACATGAAAATAATAATTATGCATAACTCTTATTTATACAATAAACCAAGGTTTTACAGTAACTGCTTAGAACTAAAAAATAGAGCTAAAAGATAGGCTAACTGCATTGAAGGAAATTGGATTCAAAATTCAAAAAATTTGATATAACAGTTTAATACATGCATAAGAAAGTAAGAAATAAAATAACGAATCAACAAATTTCAGGGCATTTATCAAGCATTTATCAATACAACTGTTACTAAATGGAGGAACAACAAGAAACTAACCATAGTACTTGATCAAAAATCATGTATTAATGATTAAAAGAGACCAATTAACGGGTGTAGACTGAACACGAGATTCATACGAACAAGTAGCAACTGCTTCATGGCAACCAATTTATGTTACAAAATGCATCATTGTTTCGAATTGATGTCAACACATGTGAGGAAAATTGAATGATTTGGGCTTGTTTGCCCTTTGAAGTAAAACCATATTTAATAATCGAAGTTCCCACTTCTTACATAAGCTTAGAGTTATGGATATACAAAATAAAAAACAAGATTCATACCAACAAACAGCAACTGCTTCACAGCAACCTATTTAAGGTACAAAATGCATCGTTGTTATGAATAGATAATAATGAAGCTCACAGCTGGTACAAGAAAATTGAGTAATTGCTTGCTTAATAATCTTTCTGTAACCTTACAGAGAAGAACTATGTAGTGTAGTGTGTTTGGGAATGCAGTCAATTAAGTTTCATGTAGAGAAAAATGTTGTCTAATGAAAAAAAATGAAAAACCTACGGCCGAATTACATTTCTATTCTAGAAAGGTCCAACAGGAGCCCTACAACCATCATTGCATTTGGGATAGTAAAATAGTTAGGAAGTAACAAATTACTTAATTCATCTGAAAGAACATAATGGCACATGAAAAGTGATACAAAAACTTCAATAAGAAATATCTGAATATCCTCAAGGAGTTCCCCTTCAACTTTTGATAAAATCTCACAAAAAACGTCTTCGAGTAGGGAAACTTGGTCTATTATTATTGTTATTTTTGAAATTGGGGGGAAAGTTACATATTTCATTTCTATCTGAATGTATGTATCATTTCATTCACTGTAACATTGTGGTTGTTCCTCAGAAGATGTATGATTTGGAAACCTAGTCGACCTATACATTCAAGATATATGACATGTACTTGTCAATTGGTTGCAGTGTCATAAAATCTTTTCTGACATGCTATAGATAAGTTCATATAATTGTTGAAATAGAAGCATAGAATTGCTCTAAAGGAGTATCAGAGTGAAAAAAAAAAAATTTTAAAAAAATCTCATGTTTGACAATACCTTGTGAGGATACACGAGGAAACATTGAGACCCAACTTAGAATCAAGGTCAAAGGTAAACCTGCGTGAAGATGAAAGCAAAAAAACCAGTTATTTATCACCTAGATTCTTGATAATTCTATGTAATTTTACAATGTAACTTTACATGTTAGAATTACATCAAAAAAAACTTTACATGTTAGAATGTAGAAAGTTGCATATCATATACCAACATGCCACAGTCACATACCTGTATAGCTAAATGTTATGGCTGACCCTCACGGTTTCTTGAAGTTTGAATTCTGACCTTTTTAAGTGCTGAAAATGAAGATGGAAAGATGTCAACAAATTAACACAAAGCATATATATAAGATTATATATATATGAGGCCAAGATCTTCGTACTGAGATGTATGCGCTAACAGGGTCAATTATGCTTAGCAAGGAAGCTGTGAGGAAAATTAGAAATTTTTGAGATAAACGTGAGCATTTTGGATGTAAGTGAATTGAATAAAACCCACAACACAGTTGGAAGTAACATGGAATAGCAAACAACATCTATGGGATTCATGATTAAATTGTTTACCAGTTTATCAAATGAATTAAATTCATAACGTTTTTATCACTGCTTCAGGAAATTGTTTACATCCATCATAATCACACATACATTTTAATGAAAAATCAGGAATGCTAAATAATGTAAAAATAAAGTTCCTAACAAGAGTTTGAATTTAGAAATTATATTAATCTAAATATGGCTAGAGTAAACATTTGACCCGTGCTTGGAAGAAGCTGAGTTTATCAGGCAAGAGTGAGAAAACATGGGGCCTTCCTATCAATTTCGAAAGAAAAAAACAGGACGATGCACCAACGGTGGCAGCAAAGACAACAAGAGCTACACCTCGGACAACTACGAAAAGGGACCCAGCTAGAATGGACATGAATATAGTCCCTGCGACCATGAAGGTCTGCATGAAAATGTAAACTAAACAATAACCAACATGAAACAATAAACAATATAGTCCCCGGGATCATGAAGGATCATGAAGGTCTGCTAGAAGAGTATGAATAAACTAATTTACCAACAACTAGCTAGAGAACAATATAACGAATTTACCAACATGCCATCACCAAATAACTTACATTCTTTATATAAAAAAATTCATCTAACTTCCCATTCGAAATCAAAATAAACTAATTATTAAAGTTCTAATGGAATTTAAAGATCCTAACTTTATCATCATCTCCATCCCATAAAAATCCTAACCTTAGCTCCAAATCCAAAAAGATCAGCAAATAGCAACAAAAATAACGAAAATAAGAGATTTAGATGATAGGCACCTCGAAGGTGTCGAACCGGAACTAGAAGAGGTCGATCTGGCTGCCGAAGCCTGTCGACAACAGCGACATCGATGGCGACGACAACATTGAAATGTGGAAATTTTAGGGTTCCTAAACATAAATTTGGTTTATCGAGAAATTAACAATGATTACGTAAAATAGAAAGTACCAAAAAAAAAATTATGCGCATTCTTAACGTGAAATGACGACACTTTCCTTCTCATATATGTGGGTGCAACTTTGAACATGCTATTTTATAAACTACTTTTTGTACCTAATAATTTTCATTTATCTTTTATAAAGGCATCTATTGTCCTTGTTTATAAAATTGTATTATAGTATATATTCTTTACTCTTTCCGCTTGGTTATTATTCTAACTCCTTCTTGGTTATACTGAAAAATATATTACAATAATCAGGTTTCCATGTTCTAAAGTCTATATCAAAGATGAAACTGAATGATCTCATGGCTGCAACCAATGATTTCAACAAAGAAAACATCATTGGCTCTGGGAGAACTGGCATGATGTACAAAGCATCCATTCCTGATGGAACCTTCCTTACTGTTAAAAGGCTCTAGAACACTCAGCACTCTGAAGCCCAGTGTATAGCGGAGATGGCAACACTCGGAACAATCAGGAATATAAACTTAGTTCCTCTCTGGGGTTCTGTGTTGCCAAAAAATAGAGCCTTTTAGTGTACAAATACATACCTAAAGGGACTTTATATGGCTTACTACACCCATCATAAGGAGAAGTTAAACCAATGGAATGGCCTACAAGACTAAAGATCAGCATTGGAGCAGCAAGAGGTCTAGCTTGGCTTCACCACAATTGCAATCCTCAAATCCTTCATCGGAATATTAGTTCCAATTGCATCTTGATGATGATTATGAACCTAAAATATATATTTGGGGCCTACAGACTCATGAATCTGATTGATACCCATTTGAGTCCGTCAGTGAATGGTGAGTTTGGTGACGTGGGTAATGTGGCCCCAGAGTAAGCGTGTACCCTAGTGGCCACACCAAAGGAAGATGTTTAACACCGAAATATTATCCTCCTAAAAAAAAAAATCCCAAACCCCAACAAAATTCAGCCCTAAAAAAACCCAAAGATCCAATATTTACCAACCAAACTCAACCAAAATTTCCAAAAATTCATACTTACCTGTGAATGTGATGAGCCTCTTGAGCGAGATCAGCGGCTTGTTGGTCCTGCTCATGAATATCCGCTTCAGAGTTAACGCAATGAACTTGCTACCAGTCCTTACCGGAAACTTGTACAACTGTCGGAAAAATCACAACTTTCGATCATATTGGATTACAAGACTCCAACTTTTCATCAGATTTGACACAAATATTCGAGAAATGGGGGTACCTTGATGATGAGTTTGAGGTAGGTGTCGTCGAAGCTCGGGGCGGTGCACTTGGTCTTCTTTCTGCGGCCTCCGGCGAATTATATTGATACCCTGCGAAAAGATAGAAGAAGGGGGGTGAAAAGGGGGACGGATTAGGGTTAGGATTTGAGAAGGGAGGAGGAAGAAGAAGAGGAACGAACCATGGTGGCTAGGGTTAGGGTTTTGGTGATGATTTCTATTGATTTTTTCTCTATTTTTTTAGGGATACAGGTTATTTTTAATGCGAGTTGGGTTTCGGATTTTGGCCCAGTTGCTATGGGGCCGATTAACGGTTACCAATTTATAACTTGGTATAACTGATGTATGGCTGTGATTCAATCTCATATATAATCAATCAGATTCGATCGACGGTTCAGATCTGCTTTGGACATATTTATTGTGGCTTTTATAATAGAAATAGAAATAGATAATAAATTCTTTAAAAAAAATATATTACATTTTTTTTATAAATTTAAAAAATGTTATACGTTATAATAACTCGGATTGTTGACCCGGCCCTTTAAAAGCCTAGATCTATGAAAGGGCTAAGGGCCTAGGCCTGAGCCCAGCCCTTTGCGAGGCCCCACGGATAGGGCCGGGCATCCCTAACCACCACCATCACAACCACCCCGCGCGAAAAAAAAACCCTCCACTTTTACACAAAACCCTACCTTCCTCTCTCTCTCTCTCTTTCTCCCTCCCGCCGCCGTCTTCGTTTGACATCCATCAATGGCGCCCGATTCGAATCCCGATCAATCCCACAAATCCCACCGTTCCCGCCAATCCGGTCCTTCTGCGAAGAAGAAGAAGGATTCCAAGAAGAACAACGACGACGCTAATGGCGAAAAGAAGCAAAATCCAAAGGTTCGCACATTATTCTCAATTGGAATAAGTAGATGCAGTTATCTAGGGTTTAACACTTCACCAATATCGTCGCCAAATTCAATGCACACACATATATATATATTTATATTTATATTTATTGTTATTAGGCATTTGCTTTCAATTCAACGGTCAAAGCTAAGAGATTGCAATCACGCGCGTCGGAGAAAGAACAGAGGAGACTCCATGTTCCGGTAATGGATAGATCGACCGGGGAACCAGCTCCATATGTTGTTGTGGTCCAGGGACCTCCAAAGGTATCGTTTTTCTTCGCCGGTTTAAATTATTCCAAGTTGTTATAATCCAATGAATTTTCAATAATATGATGCTTATTTTTCTAGGTGGGGAAATCTCTGTTGATAAAATCTCTTGTCAAGCACTATACCAAACAGAATATATCGGAGGTTTGTGGACCGATCACTGTTGTAACTGGTAAGTTTGTACTATGGAGTAGTTTGTTGTTTGTGGCTTTTGTTAGTTATATGAAGGCGAAATAGTTGACGGAAGGGAACATTTTTGTGTTTGTAGGAAAGCAGAGAAGGGTACAATTTGTGGAGTGCCCAAATGATTTGAATGGCATGATTGATTGTGCAAAGTTTGCTGATCTTGTATTGCTGCTAATTGATGGAAGTTACGGTTTTGAGATGGTGAGTTTTCCGGATTACATTCTCTTAAGATTTTTTTCTGAACTTTTAAGTAGATATCCTAATGCAGGAGTTTATAAAGAATTATCCTTTCTTGAACTAGTTTGGAACTCCGACTGCTCTAAATTGTATTTACAGTTAATACATTTAGAAGTTTTGGAACTGATTTCTGTATGTTTACTATCTTGTTGTGCTTGTTAAATCACGTTTCATTACATTACTAATCATCCTTTTGTTGCTTGGCACAATGTGATATGTGTCCAAAGAAACTTCTAATTGTCAGATTGCTCTAGTTTCTAACTTGTATGTTTGTTTTGCTTTTGCAGGAAACTTTTGAGTTTCTTAATATATTACAAGTTCATGGTTTTCCCAGGGTAATGGGAGTTCTAACACATCTTGATAAATTTAAGGATGTTAAGAAACTAAGGAAAACTAAGCAGCGCCTCAAGCATCGATTTTGGACTGAAATAAAAGACGGAGCTAAACTGTTTTATTTATCTGGCCTCATTCATGAAAAGTAAGTGTACCAGTTATAATATCTTAAGTTGTTTATATAAATCACTATATTACTTCATTTGGTGATCATACTAGATCAACTATGTATGGCTTAATTACCTGTTTACTTTCAAAATCCGTTTTTTGAGTAACAGCGTGGATAGATATTGCTTTGTTTTTCTAACTTGTTTCTTTTGATGTTAGATATGCTAAACGCGAAGTTCACAACCTAGCAAGGTTTATCTCAGTTATGAAACATCACCCATTGTCATGGAGGTCTTCACATCCTTATCTACTTGTCGACCGTCTTGAGGATGTTACTCCCCCAGAAAAAGTCCGCTCGAATAAAAAATGTGACCGAAACATCACATTATATGGTTATCTTCGAGGTTGTAATTTGAAGAGGGGTACCAAGGTAAATCTTTTGATCTACTAAATATTTCTAATGGTGCATTTGGCATATCTTTGTTTAGGCACCTTCGGGATTTATTCTATCTGCATGCATGAGTGCTATAATATGTTTACACAGTAGGATTATGAAACAATTCTAGTCTTGTTGGGTATTCTTAGAACTTTATTTGAATGAAAGGCCATTGCAACTGAGTCTTACTCATATTATATTTCAAAGGAGATATTTGATTGCGAGTTTGCAGTTGGCAGCTGGAAACACATATTTAGCTCCCTTTTTCTGAAGTGTCATTGAAAGATAATATCTATTGTTTCCCCTTCTCTTCCTTCGATCATATATTTATATAGCTCTCCAAGGATGTAGAATGGATTACATGAACCTTAAGGGACTGAGGTGTGAAGTGTGATTTTAAGTCTGGAATCAGAATATATGTAAGGAGAATAATATCTCGATAATTCGTAGAAAGATTTACTTGCAGATCCTTCCTAACATCATTGACCTTGACGACATCCATTTAGACATTTGTGTTTTAACTTTTAACACTTCGTTTTTACAACTGAATATGTACATGATTGTCCTAGATGATCATGCATTTAGCGTGCAGCCAGCTTGTTCGACCAATGTCCAACATCTCAGTATTGGGAACGAAATCGAGTTATTGGTGTCGGGATCAGTATCTGCCAAATTTGCAGTATTAGATCGGTGAATTGAATTTTTGTATTAACTATTTTTTAACAAAAGATAATATTAGATATTTATTTTATTTTATTTTAAGTTTTATTGATCAATCAATTTTTTTGAAAAAAAATGTAGGCTTGGTGATATCCTCTTGGATCGGTCCGATCTAGCCGATCCCACACCCATCTTGGCCGATCCCGAATTTTTGGATGAGGACCGGGTTGGCACCCTCCAAAACCGCTCCGATCTATCTGGATGAGGATTGGCCAATCCTTTAAACTATGGGTTCCATCTAGGGGACGAGCATCAACTTTCAGTTGCTTCACTTTTGGTGCCTTCCATATCTCTTTCTTTGAATGTCTTAAAATGGTACATATAAAGTGACAGAGAAATGGATGTTGTCAATGCTTACTGTTTCTATATGCAATACTATGTGTAAAAAAGAAGAATTGACGTTTTGGTCGTATTCTGGAGTCAATTCTGATATATAGTCATATTCTTACCACATATGTACTCAATTTCGGTTAGAAAGATTCTAATTTAGAGAGTTGAGACTAATGGTTCTATCATATATCATGCCTACCTTATGTTAGGAGCAAATGAGAGATATGAATGAAAAACCTTGTTCAATTTCCTCATTTTCTACTTGACACTATTGGTTTAATCATATGTTGTGCCGACCTTATGTTAGGAGAGAGTATGAGATATGAGAAACCTTGTCAATGTATTCCTAATTTCCTACTTGACCTATCTTAATCAAAATTAATCAAAATAGTACGTGTTTTCACTTTTCATTTGGTGGTCTGTGATATTGAGCTGTAAGTGATAGGTATTATCAGCTATACATTAGCTAATTCGGTTGAGAAATGTTTGTGATGTAATTTGCATAATCCTTTTTTTTTCAGGTTCATATTGCAGGTGCCGGAGATTTTAAGCTTGCAGGGGTGACAACTCTTATCGATCTGTGTCCTTTGCCGTCAGCTGCAAAGAAGAAGGGTCTGCGAGACAAGGAAAAACTTTTTTATGCACCCATGTCCGGTTTTGGAGATCTTCTTTCCGATAAGGATGCTGTTTACATAAACATAAATGACCACTTTGTTCAGTATTCAAATGTTGATGAAAATGGGGCACCATCAAGAAAAGGCAAGTCAATCTGGGTACATCTATCCTGGGATTCTAATAGTAGAAATTTTTTGGGTGTATGCAGATGAGTTTTATCATTATTTTGAGTCAAATGATTGCTCACGCTTGCTATCTTTATTCACTGACCAATATATGGTTATTGTAGAGATATGACTAATCACAGTTGCCCCTAACTAGATCAAGGAGCTACTACTTGAGCAGAAAATTTTGAATAATCGTCTCCCCTTCATACCACAGACAAACAATAGTCATACTTTCTCTTCAGTGTCCTTTACTTAATTATGCATCTTCAGTTTGAGATTTACAATTATTAATACTCCCAATCTATTCATGTATTCTGTCTCTTTCTATAATGCATGCACATATTACTAGTGGTTCATTGGGAAGATTTCGTATTTGCTCACTTATTTATTATTATGTTTCATTTCAATTTTGCTATGGATTTTTTTGTCCCACATGAGTTATATTGGTGTTTATTTTGTAAAAGAACAAAGTCCATGTTTGATCCCTTACAAATCATGGCAAGCACGTGTGATGTTTTATTGGTTGCAGTAGTTTTTCAGTTGAAGTCTAAAGTTTAGTCAAGTAAGGTATTGCATTCTCTCTAATTATTATGGTCGTTTTGACTTTAGGTGTTTATCATGATGTTGGTGAAACACTTGTAAGAACACTCCAGGACACTAGATACTCCTTCGATGAAAAGTTGGAACAAAGTTTTATCAACCTTTTTGCTGGCACTCGTCTTTCTGCGTCAAAGGACAGCGGTGATGAGGAGGGTGTTCTATTGAAAAGAAGTGAAAACATTGATGAGTTTAAAGTTGAAAAGGATACTGATACTACAAGTAGCAAAGAATTTTCAGGGAAAACTAAAGCTGGGTATGGGAGCATTCCAGCACAAAGCGATGAGGATCATTCTGATGATGAAAGTGTGTCTGATGATGAAAGTGATTATGCACAGGATGACCTGCAGGAAAATGATGAGAAGAGCCCTTGAGAAGAGCCCTTTTAACCATGACTTGAAAGAAAGAGTTGAATACCAAGGTGGAAGGACTAGAAGAAAAGCTATATCACCTAGATATGAAGATTATTCTGACAAAAAGGTTGACTTGTTCTTGAAATTTTCTAGTGTCATTTATGAATTTTGCATGAATAACTTAGGTTGTGCCATTATTGAAATTTTAATACAATGGTCAACGAATTATATGTCACTTAAAATTTCTCTTTAACTGTAATTGGAGTTGTAATTAACTTCCAATGGCCTGCAGGATCCTGAAGAAGAGGAATATGACCAATTAGATGACACTTCAGATGCCTCAGAAGAAAGTGTGGAAGAGCTTAGTTCTGAAGGTCTTGATCTACTTCCCGTAAATTTGTTTTTCTGTCTCCAAAAGGGGGAAAAGGAAAAAGTACCTTCTCCCATTTATTTGTCGTCGTTAGATTGAGTTGGTGACTATTTCTGTTTGATCTCGCTTTAACCTGTTTTTTACGACTCCTAAATATGCTCTAAACTGGTTGCATGGAAAATTTTGTAGTTTAGACCCAGTACAGGAATATAGAAACTTCTAATCTATTGAATTGCAAATTAGCATACTTTTAATTTCTTTTATTCTTACTTTTCTGAACTTCACTACAGAAGATGCGGAAGAAAATTCTTCAAAATGGAAGGAGTCGTTGAGTGCTAGATTGTTGAAACATACTAGCAATCTGGGGCAGCTTGTATATGGTCAGTCTTCATCAGATTCATTGGCCACAGAACGGGATGCAGATGGTAGTAGCGACAGTGAAGATAGTGATGGTGAGCTCTTCTATGTTAAAGGAGAGAGAGAAAAGGTACGATTACCAGGCTTTTGTAAATTTTCTCTTGTTATCTAACATTCTTATTTATTCTCTATATATATATTTAGGAATGAATGTGTATATATGTATGCTTATGAAGATCTTCGTGAGATTTTAAATAGATGATTATCTCTAGTTATTTAGCTCGGGCAACGCTTGTGAGAGGTTTTCTTTTAAGATCAAATAGTTCGGTGAGTTTATGTAAATGATCGAGTATAAGTGGATGGTTGGTATAGTTTGAAGCTAAAAAATGTGGGGTTGAGATTCATTTGTCATAAGTCGATGTTTATCCACAAAACTCACAACCTTAACTGTCTAGTTATATATTAGGCATATTCAGAAATTCGGTGTTCGGAAAGACTTCATAGAGATTAAATATTCGGAATTTGAGAAATATCCAGTAAATTCGGTAAAACTTAGGCGAAAAATATATGTATTTATGTATGTGCATATGCATGTTTATACATATGCATTCGAATAGGCATGTACGTGTGTAACCTCTCCCCTTATTTTGCTGCCTCGTATGTGAGCCCATTGATGCAAAGCCTCCATGAAAAAATTGAACTGTTCAACTTGTTCTACATGCCTTAGATAAGCTAAGGGTACAAAATCAAGTTAGTTGAAGTTCGTTTGTTTATATTTTGCAACGTGACAAAATTGATGGATGAGCAAATGAATGTCGAATAACATAATTTTACACACATAGGCTATCTTAGGCATAGTCACAAGTTCGGGGTTCGGAAAGAATTCATGGAGATTAAATATTCTGAATTCGGGAAATATCCAGTAAATTCGGTAAAACTTCGGAGAAAAAATATATGTATTTATGTATGTTGATATGCATGTCTATACATATGCTGATATGCATTCAAATAGGCATGTACGTGTGTAAAATAAAAAATTTCAAGAAATGTATTGAAGAAAGTTGTATTCACAGATTTCAAACTAATTGGGTACGAGTTGAATTCTGAATGAGGGTAAGGAAATAGTTTTCCCTTTATATTTGTCAACACTTATGTACCCACCAAATTGTAACAGGGGTTTATTCGTCATTACCTAACTAATGCTAATTAAATCCCCTTTTTTCTTCCATGCTCCAGCATCTCAACCCATGTGCCATCAGTCCCAAATATAACTATCTTGAGAGCAAGAAAGAATGGGGCTGAGTGCAAAATATAAAATAAAATTCCAAGCTTTGGCAAAAGAAAAATTTGCGATCTTAACGATTAAATACTTTCGCGCTTTCCTTGAATAGTTCGCATATACTTTGAAGAAATCGTGAACGGCCAGTTAAATCGCGACTTGGTTTCGCCCTTTTTCGAAAAAAGATCGAAAAATTTGTGAGTTATGTGATTATCTTAGGCATGACAAGATGAACACTTCATATTTTTCATGGGGTGTTCGTATAATGAAGGACCTCAAAATAAGAGGAGAGATAAAGTCTCACATGATCACCCCCCTATATATAGGGAGGTGATCCTTCAAGGCCCTGCCTCACGTCTTTATTTTGAGGCCCTTCACGATATGAACCCCATACGAAAAATCCGAACCACTCATCTTGTTCCACATACTTCAGATAGCCTAATGGGGGTAAATCAAGTTATTAGACATTCATTTCTCCATTCATCACGTTGTTAAAGAATTTTTAGCCATAACCTGTTGTCACGTTGTAAAACATAAACATATGAACTTCAAAAAACTTGATTTTACATCCTTAGGCTATCTAAGGCATGTGGAACAAGATAACTAGTTCAGGTTTTTCATTGGGGTTTGTTTCAATGGGGTCACAAATGAAGCCTCAAAGTAAGGGGGTGAGGTAGGGCCTTAGGAAATCATATACATGTATAGGAAAATCTTCAAGAAGGTCGGAGCTCTCCATAAGATGGGAGAGCACAAGGCCCTCCCACATCAAGGTGGCCTCCTATGACGTATTCGAACTGTTCATTTTGTTAAGAATGCTTAGACTAGTGTAAGATTGTCGAATTAAGTCTTTCATTAGATGGCATCACCCAGGAAAGCCCTCCCGCCTTACGGAGAGCCCTGGGCTCTCTTGAAGATCTCCCTAGACCTGACTTGTGACTCATGAGTCTCAACCCACACATATTTTTAAACCTTGGCCATATAATTTTGTAACCTTTTCAACAAAAAGATTTCCATTGACTTGATCCCACATGTTGATCACGATGAACTGGTTTTGGATCCCATCATATAGAGCTCCCTATCCTTATTGTGAGCACTAGACTAAATGTAGCTACTTCTTTTTTAAATCAAAATTAGTAAAATGTTTTTTCAATGTCCTGCCAGAAACTGAGTGAAAAACTAGGCTATGATAATATCAATGCTGAAGATTGTTCCAAGTTAGTAAATAGTGAACTCAAAGACTGGTCAGACGAGGGCCTTATTGGAAGTATACGCAACCGCTTTAGGGCTGGAGGTGGAGCAGCAGATGATGATGGAGAAGATGCGGATAAAGTAAATGCTGATTTCGAAGATCTAGAAACTGGAAAGGTGTATAAGAGCCAACCTTCAGATGACACTGAAGGGGTTTTGGCATCTGACCCTAAAATGGAGGAGAGACGACTGAAAAAACTTGCACTTCGTGAAAAGTTTGATGCTCAATATCCTTTTGGTGGCTAGTTCTTTTTTAAAAATATTCTTATCTACATTTTCGTCCATACTCTGAATGGCATATTATAAGATCATATCAATTTCTTCTTCAGTGGATGTACATTATTTCGAATATATACTTAGGTATGCAACAGCAGCAACATGTCATCCATTGCCAACAACAATAACAAAGCCTTCATTTAAATTCTAAATTTTCAGAACCAGTTTACTGTTTATTTTTTGCTTATTTTTTTGTTTATTTGTTTCATAATTTTCTCTTTTGCAGTTGTTTTTAATTTCCAGATCCAGTTTACTGTTTTTTTTGTTTCATAACTTTCTCTTTGTAGTTTTTGTTTTAATGAATTCCTTAACCATAACATACATATGATGTATTTGGGCAATCAGATGACGAAGATGATCAGTCAGATGGGAAGAAGTTCCACCGAAACCAATCCCATGATGGCGGATATTTTGACAAAGTATACTCACATAATCACATGTTTGATCCTTATCTAAATCTTAAAACTCTGTCTCATTACTGGGCTTGATACAACTAAAATGACTTGATTTTGCAGATGAAGGAAGAGATTGAGCTTCGTAAGCAGATGAACATCGCTGAGCTCAATGAACTTGATGAGGCTACTCGAATAGAGGTGGAAGGCTTCAGAACTGGGGGATATACCTAAGATTGGAGATTCATGATGTTCCTTTCGAAATGGTGGAATATTTTGATCCAAGACACCCTATTCTTGTTGGAGGCATTGGCTTAGGAGAGGAAAATGTTGGATTCATGCAGGTTGGTTTGTGCCTTAATATTTCACATTATCGATATATTTCTCTTCCATTCGTATTTCTCCACTAATGCAATAGTACATAGTATATTTATCTAGGATTGGTTGCCATAGGTATAATTAGCACCCTGTTTTAACCTGGAGCGGAAAAGGTTGGACTAATTGTGACAAATGTTTCAACATTAGCATTTCTAGTTATCTAAAAATCGGCCTAGGTTCTAGGCGGTCCCCAGGCGACTCGCCGAGGCCCTGGGCATTTGAAAAAATTGGTTTGGCCGCTTAGGCTGGTTTGGGCAGTGTATAGGCGGGCTAGTCGGGCTTTAGGCGGTTTGGGCGGTTTATTGGGCTGGGCGGTCTAGGCTGATATGGAGAAAATATTTTTTTTCTTTGTTATTTACACACCACAGTGAGGGCTTTATCGTAATTTTAATTAAGTTTCTACCCTAAATCATACAACAACTAAAAGGGGCCATTCTATCTGGGATCTAAATCCCATATAAGTAGTTTTATAGTTTTTTTTAAGTTTTCTAATGAGATAGTCATTGAGCATGCATAAATAAGTTTTATTTTAGTATTATTCATTGGGATCTTGATATTGGGCGATACGCAAAACGAGCACTTTACCATTGAGCTAATTCCCATTTATGATTTTTTGAGTTCTATTTGGTAATAGGTTTGCCCGTTGACACATGCCTACGGCACGTCTTCGGAACGGTGCATATGGTTTGATTATATAACATAGTTTTAGAGGTCCAGCAAATTAATTGAAGCAGGAAACATATTATATGAGGAAGCAACATATCTACCTTTAAACTCAACCATCGCTTTCTTGATCATTAGCTTGAACTTACCTGGAATGCATATAGTTTGTTAGAAACACTGCCTAGAGTTTTTTTAACTTCCGTATCACTTTTAGATGCTTGTAATAGTTATGCAAGGACATGATCATATAGGTTTTATAGAGCTTACTCTAATCCCATAACCACTATGAGCATGTCTAAATACAATGGTAACCCAAGTGCAGGTGTGAAGGTATTTACAATACCAATAATCTAAACATTTGTTTGTCTAAGACTCAGATTGCAATTGAAATACCTCTTATTATTATTTCAACCAAAATGTAATACATTAAGTTCTCGAAACTCTAATCCAAGCTAATCATTTCTTTTATTTCCACTTTGTCTCTCCATTGCACCTTTATGAACAAATCAAAATGGATTAATAACAAATTTACTTTAGCTGTCTTTCTTGAGTGGAGAGTTTGCACCCTTCACTGATAAACTCCAGTCATCCCAATCCTATATATCCAAACAAACACCAAAAGTTCTTATATGTTATGTTATCCATGGTTTCTAATAACCAGTGAAGGGAAACACTTCGCGATAGTATATTCTCTTGTAGTAAAGAAATTAATGTTGCATATTTGTCAAGCTATTTTAGGTTGTTGATCAGCTAGCTTGTCCTGCTATAGTTTGGAAGCCCAAATTGAGGCCAACAAATAATCCATCTCTCACTTGTGTACACCTTAAATCAAAACTAATAAAAAACTCATCAAATAAATTACCAAATTAAATTTTTTTAAACCCAAAAATAAAACAATCATACATTTCTGAACTTAGATTCCATGCACACAAAATTCGAGTCAGCAAAAAACTGAGTAATCCCCTGCACACAAATTTAAAAATTAGAATGAGAATTCGGATAATGAGATGAAATTAGAGTCACCGCATCGCATGTAGAGGCTCTCGATTCGGTGGAGGGGTGTCGCCGATACGGAGTCACTTGATATTCGCGCATGATTTGGTGGAGGGGAGTCGCCGATAAAGAATCAGCAGTGGATCAGATATCAGCGACGACCTTTTGATTGGGGTTCGACACTGGATTTGGATTTGGATTTGCTTTGATATGCGCGCTTGAAAGGACGATGGAGGCTTCGTCAATGGAATGGAAGCGAAGATTTAAGAAAATGGTTTCGGCTTAAAAACCCTAGGGGAGAGAAATTGGAGCTCTCTGGTTTGGAAAATAGAGGGAGCAAACTGATATGAATAAGAGAGAGAGAGAAATAATTAAATAAATAGAGTTGTTTTGGGGGGGGGGATTTGAATTTAAGTTTTCGGGGGAAACTTTTGGAAGAGAAAATGTCTTTTGGGAGCTTAGATCTGGACCATTGATTTCCATACTATTAAAGGATAGCCACTTGATAGCTTTTCTTTGTGTTTTATTATATAGATTATATCTTGTATTTTATGCATTATTGTATTTTCTTATAAATAGATTTTAAAAAAAGTAAACCTCCTAGCGCTTGGTTGTCTAGGCACTAGGCAGCCTTCGGCCGCCTTGAGTACCGCCTAGTGAATTTTATAACACTGAGCATTTACTTGTAAATACAAAGACTGAGAGGGCGATTCAATTTTTGAATAACAAACATAATTGTTCAAGAACTTATTTCCACTGTTACTATGATTATGCATGTAGTTTTTGAAGACAATCTTGAGAAGGCTTACTACGTAAAGCATTATAGTTTGCTAAGTAGTGTATATCATGCCATTTAGAATTTGAAAATGAATCAAATCACAATTAGCTTGCGTTATTTGTAGATACTATACTTTATTTGTGGTATCTTGTCAAATAGATAGCATGCACTATTTTTCCTTGACAAATTGTGCTCCTCATTTACTTTATGATTCCTCAAATCAAGTCAATGGTGGATTCGTCCCTTCAAATCTCCTCATTGTTATTCTTCTTCCCTTTTCCTTATTCTGGCCATTTGTTTCTTGTGCTTTATCCTCTCTTTGCCTACTTTGGTCTATTTCATTTTTGTCTCTTGTGTTCTTTCTACACTTAAGACCTGCCTCATGGTTCCTTTCATTTCATGTTCCTTCAAATATGCTTTCAAGAAAGTAATTTTAGTTGACAATCTTGTGGTTTTTTATTTTTGGTAAATCATGTAATTTTTTTTGATATTTTACTTACTAGAAGTCATCCAAATAGTGAAGTTCTGAGAAAAGATTTGTTAATTTGTAAATTCTTAATGTTAGTGTGTATTGTATATAAGTTAAATTTTAGATAATTTAAAGTATTTTAATTATTATTCAAAAATATATTTTCTAATTATGAATTTATGATGTTTTTGCGATTTCAGTAAATAGTGTAGTCAAAGGCGCGCCTGAGGCGACGAGGCGTAGGCGCCAAGACTATTTGCGCCTCATCCTTGCAAGGCGCACTGAAGGCGCGAGCCTCAGTCTTCAGAATATCAAAGGTCATGAGTTCAAGTTATGTTCATCATTTTTGGTATGAGCATTCTTTCAATGATTAAGGAAAAGATATAATTACAGCACATAATATTATAGTATATGGAAAATGACCTCATAATATATGAGAAATCCTCTTATTTAGATTGATTATTATCGATTGGTCACCTAATGGGTGATCCATGTTATCATGATATATAATCTTATTTATAAATTAAAAAAACCCCAAAAGGTAATAGTGCGCTTCGGTTAGTGAGGCTTGCGCTTCAAATTGTGCCTTACGCCTCAGGCTTTTTATGGGGTAGTGAAGTTGTTTTTGCGCCTTTCGCCTTCGACTACACAGTCAGTAATTCAAAGAAAAATTAATGTAGCTAATGCTTAACCAAGCTGTTATGCTGTTTGTTACCAAGGTAAAATGCTAGCTATTTTCGACATTGGCATCACCATTTCCAAAAAAAGGTATAAATATGTTGGCTCTCTGGTGTTTGTGCATGACTCACATATAAATCATTTCACTTAGTGCAAATTTTGGCTGCAAAACCTCCATTTTCTATTAGCTAGTTCCCTTAGGTGTGCACCAGTCAAGTCTTTGGCCATTAGGGTTGCTCTTAGTCTATCAAAATTTCGAAATTTAAATGTTTGTAAATCTATCTTGTAACTGCAATTCCTTAATATTGGGTTTCTAATGAGGACACCAGTTCGAGATGAGTTGGGCGCTTCTATCAGCGCAGACATCGTCTAGGATGGCTATTCCAGTAGCTTAGCAATTTTTATTTCAGTACTTAGATTTGTTTTTGGCATGTTAGTCAAATGTAGTAGTTTTGCTATTCGCATACTTATTTTTTGAATTTTGGATATTTGTATTGAGATTCTGTTTTGAGCCCATATATAAGCCTTTAGACTAATGAGAAAGAATGCTTTTGATTGATTAAAAATCTTGTGTTGGGTTCTGTTTTTCATTTTGTTTTCATCTCTTTGTGTGAGATATTGAGAGAAAATTAGGGTTTGTGAAAAATCCTAAACTACACCCCTAATCCCCAAAATCATTTATCTAATACCCCAAACCCTAATCCCTTCATCAGCCGCCACACCCTCCTATTCATCTTCTCTTCCACTTCCACTGAAACCCTCATCTTCCTCCCCAAACTTCGCTTCCTGAAGCCCCCAAACCTCCTTCCATTGTCATTCACCAAACCCCTCCACCATCATTGATCAAAACCCCCACCGTCATCGCCTTCCCCCATCACTGTCCCCCATCGACAACCCACTTCCCCACCGTCGTTGCCTCCCCCCTTTCACCATCGTCGTCAACCGTAACCCCCCTCCGTCGTCTCCTTTCTTCACCATCACCATCCCGACGCTCGCCGCTTGCTGTTACTCCTTTCGCTATCTCCATCGCAACATCGCCAACTACTACTACCATCATCTCGCCATCGTCGAAACCCCTCCGCAAGCAGCAACCTACCGTCGTTATCCTTCCTTCCGAGTGCACAGCGATGAGCATGTCAGATCTGATCATTTCTGATTTCATTTGATTGGGTGTTTAGTTGCTGTTTGGTGTTGGCAAGATCCAGATTCAGATCCAACATCTTCCTCTCCATCTGTGGCAACGACTCGTTCATCGAATCTCGGTAATTTCTTTCCATTCTCCTTTATTTACCGCATATCATCTCTAGAATATTATCTAAATTTACTGTTGTCCACAAATATTGAGTGTGTGCTTGTACTTGCCAATTAGCGTACGAATCATTATTGCATATCTTACATGCTAAGAATGATTAATTATAATTGTTGATTGTTAGGCATAAATCTTTAATTAGGCTTGTTAAACTTATTTCAATTCTTGAAAATTCATCAAACCAATTAGTAGTTTTAATTTCTAACTTAATCGGCATTACATGTTGATTAACTTAAACTTTTAATATTCTTAGAAATTCTCTACTTAGAGTTAAGTTTACATTATTTAGGTATCAGAGCGAAGGGTTTTTTAAAACCCTTGTTCTTACATCATTTAGTCATAATCTTTGCATTCATCTAGGATTATTTTAGGGTTACTTTTTTAGATCATTTCAGATAAAAAAAAATTCATTTTAGGTTCACTTAGGTCATGTTTTCCCTAAATTTCAGCAAGCACACGTTTCACATGACCCTTAGTTCTCCACCTTTGGTGAATGCGTCTTCGCAGCACCATCACAAATTCTGAAGAGCCTTTCTTATCCCTTCCAAACTACCTAATCAGGAGTCCTAGAAATCAATGAGCCACACCTCGAACTGAAATAGACAACTCTGACATTTTCACTACTCTGGCTGCCATTCAAGCAACTCTTGCCAATATCAATTGAAGACTTGAGCAAGTGGAATTGAATCAAATGTTGCCCTGAGCTTCATCGTTAGATCTCTCTAGGGAATGATCGTGATGACCGACGTCAAGATCGTGACCCTGACGAACAATACAAGAAAAATGTTAAGGCTGACGTTCCCCACTTTGAAGGCCATATGAAACCCCAAGCTTATCTCGATTGGATCCGCTCCATGGACCACTACATGTGGTTTGACATGAGCAAAGCTCTGAAGGTCAAATTTGCCACGATGAAATTGACTGGTAAAGCTCAATAACACTGACCAATCTTAAATATGCCCACAGAGGCTGAGTCCTGGCACCCATAACCACTTGGGATATCATGAAAGAGAAGCTCACTGAGAGATGTGTCCCTTGTCGTTCCACACCCAATTGCTAGATTCGTGGAACCAAGTCTATCAAGAAAGCAAATCCATCCACAAGTATATGGATGAATTCGACGACTTACTCATTCAGTGCAATGCTTTAGGTAAAGAGAGCGAAGAACAAACTCTCTCTAGGTTCAGAGCTGGACTACGAGCTGATCTTAGGAACGAGTTAATTCATAGAAATGTGGACTCCTTGACAACAGTTTATGTCCTTGTCCTCGATATGAATTTTCTTAAAGCAAGTTCCCATTACAAGTTCAGTGATTCGAGAGCTCATTTATCTATAATGACCTTCACTGATCATTCTAGACCTAAGCTCTCCTCTTCTCAGTACCCCCAACAAGTCTTGTCCAAGCAAGCTTACTTCAAATCCCTATCTACCTAGGAATGACAAGGGTAAGAATACTGAAAGAGACTACTCTAAGATGATCCTCTCACTAAGTGCTATAAATGCAAGGAATACGACCATGTTGCTGGTAACTGTCTCAGCCCCAGTAGGATCAATATAGTAAAAAGTACCGCTGTCATTGCTGTTGATTCCGACAATGAATTTTTCTATGAGCCTAATGAAAGTGATACTTCGGCGAAGAAGAGGATGACCAGTATCTCAACTATATTCAATCAATCCAATCACCTCCTTTGAATATAGTCAGATGTGCTTTGTCCCAACCAAAAGAAGAAGATGATTGGAAGCACACCGCTATATTTCACATCTTCACGATGATAGGTGGCAAAAACTGTAATGTGATTGTTGACAGTGGGAGCTGCGTCAACGCTGTTTCTTCAACGGTCCTAGCCAAGACCGGACAGCTGAATCTCATCCACGCCCATACAAAGTATCTTGGATTGATGCGACAACCCTCCAAGTAACATAACACTGTATGGTCCCTATAGACTTCGAAGCCTACAAGGAATCAATTTGGTGTGATGTACTCAAAATGGATGTCGGTCAAGTAATTTTAGGGTGACTTTGGTTATATGACCACAATGTGACAATATATGGTCGATTCAACCAATGTGTGTTCAACACGATAGATTAAAGATAAAGCTCATACTCGCGAAACCACAAACTAATCTGTCTGTGAAAATACCAACTCCCTCGAGAAAGAGCAAAGAAGTAGCGTATATGGGTGAAAATGAACTCACAGAAGAAATTGACAAAGGGACGATAGTTCTCCTACTCACAGTGAGAGAAGTCCTTAAGAGCTTAAGTCACCCATCCGTCCTCAAGTTACTTCTATCCTTCAGGAATTTGCAGATGTGTTTCATGCTGACCTCCATAACTAGCTACCCCTACTGCGTGACATCCAACACGCTATTGATCTGGTTCCGGGAGTAAGTCTTCCTAACTTGCCACACTATCAGATGAATTCGATGGAACATGATGAGTTAAAAAGGCAAGTTGACGAGTTATTGACAAATGACTTCATTAAAGAGAGCTCAAGTCCTTGTGCGGTCCCTGCTTTGTTGATGCTAAAGAAAGATGGAACCTGACGTATGTGTGTGGACAACCGTGCCACAATCAAAATCACGGTGAAGTATCGTTTTTCCTATTCCCCGTTTGGATGATGTTGGACATGATGTCTGGTGCCACAATCTTTTTCAAGATTGACCTTAAAAGTGGTTACCACCAAATATGTGTCCGTCCTGGTGATGAATAGAAGACCGCCTTAAAGACGAAAGATGACCTGTACGATTGGATGGTTATGCCGTTTGGAATGACGAATGTCCCGAGCACGTTTAGGAGAATCATGACGCAAGTACTCCGTCCTGTAATGGGCAAGTTATTTGTGATGTATTTTGATATTCTCATTTACAGCCGATTTGTTGAGCAACATCTTGACCATTTAAGACAGGTCTGCGGTGCTTTTGAGGAAGAACAACTTTATGCTAATCTTACCAAATGTACATTTCTCTCCGATCAGATTTTCTTTCTGGGGTTTATTGTTTCTGCCAGAGGAGTATCCGCTGACCTAGAAAAGTTACGAGCTAGGATGAGTCCCACAACATTCGTGATGTGCGGAGTTTTCATGGTCTTGCCATCTTCTATCGTCAGGTTTGTGTAAGGATTGAGCACAATAATGGCTCCGGTAACCGACTATTCGAAGAATAGTAAGTTCGTATGGTCGAAAGCAGTCATGAAAGCCTTCGAAAAGATCAAGAAAAGAATAACTCAGACACTTGTCATGAGGTTGCCTGATTTCACTAAAGTTTTCGAAGTAACGTGTGATGCTTATGGTATTGGTATAGGTGGAATCCTCAATCAAGAGAGTCATCCTGTTGCTTATTTTAGCCAAAATCTGAATGAAGCAAAATAAAATACTCCACTTATGACAAGAAATTCTATGCGGTAATTCAATCACTTCGCTATTAGCGACATTACCTCCTGCCTCAAGAATTCGTTATTTTCTCGGACTATGAGGCCTTAAGATTTCTTAATTCAACAAAAATTGAATTTGAGACATGCTCGATGTGTAGTGTTTCTACAGGAATATTCGTATACCATTAGACATAAAAAAGAGATTGATAATAAGGTTGCGGATGCGCTAAGTCGTTGTCACATGATCTTTCACACGGTGCACCGAAGTTATTGGTTTTGAGATATTAAAAGATAAGTATGCCTCATGTCCAGATTTTCACGAGATCTACACCTCTTTGAAGGATGAAGTTACTCGAGTGATAGATGATTATTTTCTAAAAGCTGATTATCTCTTCTGCCACTCCAAACTGTGCATTCCGTGTTTATCATTATGAGAGTATCTTGTTTGGGAATTGCACACGCTGGTGGTCTTGCTGGACATTTTGGGCATAGCAAGACCATTGATACTGTGGAACATAGGTTGAAATGGCCTAAGTTTAAGAAGGGACATTGCGAGACTTGTTAACATGTGTCATATTTGTTAACTCGCCAAACAACAAAAACAGAACACAGGCCTGTATCCTCCATTACCTGTTCCCATGTCGCCCTTGGGAAGATGTCAGCATGGATTTCGTGTTAGGCTTACAAAAAACACAAAAAAAACACGAATCCATTCTTGTCGTCGTGGACCGTTTTTCTAAAATGGCCCACTTCCTCCCATGTTCGAAAACTTTCGATGCATCTCGTATAGCTCAAATCTTCTTCGATAATATTGTGAAGCTACATGGGTTGCCAAAGAATTGTCTTCGATAGGGATGTGAAATTCACGGGTTACTTTTGGAAGACCTTATGACACAATATGAGCATGAAATTGAAATTCTCATAAGCCTTCCATCCACAGACTGATGGACAGACCGAGGTTTTTAAGTAGTCTTGACAGTCTTTTGCGTACTCTTGTGAGAGAAAACTTAGGAACTTGTGACATAAAGTTAACTGTTGCTGAATTTACCTACAACACATCAATGAATAGAACCATCGCATCGAGTCCACATGAAGTTGTGCACGGTTGTCGTCCTAGGTAGCCCATAGATATTGTTCCCATGTTAGACCATCATAGTCTCAGAGTCTGCATCCACATTTTTGCATTCCGCATCCATGATTTGCATAGTGATTTCCAAGAAAATTAATGAGAATAATTTTATCTACAAGTTAAGGGCAGATACTAGAAGAAATTTAAAACTTTGATGTTGATGACGAAGTGATGGTTCAGATTTGTCCGGAACGGTTTCCAACTGGATCCATTAAGAAATTGAATGCACGTGCTACAGGCCTATTTAAAATTTTGCGTAAAATCAATGATAATGACTATGTCGTTGACCTTCCTGAAGGTTTTGGCATAAGTAAGACTTTTAATGTTGAGGATCTAGTACCCAATAAAGGCCCAAAATTTAACCTTAGAAATCCTCTTATGGATGAGCATACTCTGCAGCTTAATGGTGAGATTCCCACATTTCTCTCTTTACCTGAAACTACTTACTCACCGATAGAAAAATTGTATAATATTTTAGATGCTCTGGTAATCTCTACTGAAGATGGTGATATTTATAGGTATTTGGTGAGGTGAAAGAACAAGCCGGAGTTGGCTGACACTTAGATTGATCGTGAAGAGTTCCAGCGCTTGGATCTAGATCTTTTGAAACACTGACAAAAGAACTAGTTTTGACTCGACTGGGTCGAGCTTTCTCCCACCGGAGAGAATGATGAGGACATTAGTTTGAGACAATTTGGGCACTTCTATCAGCGCAGACATCGTCTAAGATGACTATTCCAGTAGCCGAGCTATTTTTATTTCAGCACTTAGATTTGTTTTTGGCATTTTAGTCATATGTACTAGTTTTGCTATTTGCACCCTTATTTTCTGAATTTTGGATATTTGTATTGAGATTCTGTTTTGAGCCTGTATATAGACCTTTAGACTAATGAGAAAGAATGCTTTTGATTGATTAAAAATCGTGTGTTGAGTTTTGCTCTTCAATTTTTTCATCTGTGTGAGACATTAAGAGAAAATTGGGGTTTGTGAGAAACCCTAAACTACACCCCTAATCCCCAAAGTCATTTATCTAGAACCTCAATCCCGAATCCCTTCATTAGCCGCTACCTCCCCTCTTCATCTTATCTTCCACTTCCACCGAAACCCTCATCTTCCTCCTCCCCAACATCGCTTCCCGAAGCCGCTAAACCCCCCTCCACTGTCATTGACCAAAACCTCTCCACCGTCATCGATCAAAACCCCACCACCGTCGTCGACCAAAACCCCCAACGTCGTCGCCTTCCCCATTCATTGTCCCCATCGACAACCCACTTCCCCACCGTCGTCGTCGTCAACCGCAACCCCCCACCGTCATCACCCTCTTCACCATCACCATCCCAATGCTCGCCGCTCACTGTTACTCCTCTCGCCGTCTCCTCCATCGCAACATCGCCAACCACCAGCACTGCCATCATCTCGCCGTTGTCGAAACCCCACCGCAAGCAGCAACCCGCCGTCGATCTCCTCCTTCCTTCTGAGTGCACAGCGACGAGCAGGTCAAATATGATCTTATTTGATTTCTTTTGATTGGGTGTTTAGTTGTTGTTTGGTGTTGGCAGGATCCAAATTCAGATCCAACAACTTCTTCCTCTCCCGCTGTGATGATAACTTGTTCATCGAACCCCGGTAATTTCTTTCCATTCTCCTTTATTTGTGGTACCGCATATCATCTCAGGAATATTATCTAAATTTACTGTTGTCCACAAATATTGAGTGTGTGTGCTTCTACTTGCTAATTAGCGTACGAATTATTATTGCATATCTTACATGCTAAGAACAATTAATTATAATTGTTGATTGGTAGGCGTAAATCTTTAATTGGGCTTGTTAAACTTATTTCAATTTTTGAAAATTCATCAAACCAGTTAGTAGTTTTAATTTCTAACTTAATCGGCATTACATGTTGGTAAACTTAATCTTTTAAAATTCTTGAATATTCTGTACTTAGGGTTAAGTTTACATCAGTTTCTTTCTACCAACTTTCTCCGGCTAAACATCCACTTTCTCTGGCTAAACATCCCTGGGGTAACCAATTATATTGGTTCCAGGGATTTAAATCATTATGAATGGTTCCTGCTTCTCATTCTTCAACCAAAGTGAAGCCTGTATGCTCCACTGGATGGATATATTGTTTGTTTAGAAAACCGTTGAAACTTATGTGGTTACCACTTATTACTGACTAGTTAATGCAATCGAATATGCAAGTAATCTTACTAGTTGCCACAGTTCTTTTGCCATTTATTTTGGTTTATTTTTTGTGGAACAGAATAGGTTAATGACTGGGCATTCAGGCCATTATGAACCGCTGTGAAATTTCATAACCCATAAGTTCAGTTGTCACAGACTGAACTTTAGTGGCCAAAAGCTGCACAAGAAAAGTAAATTGGAAATAGAGGGAAGGGAAGAAGACTTAGAAGTGGGATTTATCACCTTTGTTGCTGCCTTCATCACTGTCATATGCTGTCATATGCTGTCATATGCCTTCATCACTGTCCGTTAAGCATCCGCTTCAAACGTTTTTTCAGAACACTGATACTTCTTTTAATGGAAATCATTTATCAAGCTCAATTGGCCTAGTGTTAGAGATCTGATTAATTTACATGCTATATGATGCATCATTCTATCAGTTTCTGTTGGTTCAAGCACAACACGATAATATGACAGTTGTGCTGGCCACCTGTATATTCATTCATTTGTCCTTCTGACTTATCCTTTTTTCCTCCTTTCTAGGCTCGTTTTAAGCGGCACAGGTGGTGGCACAATAAAGTAGTGAAGACCAATGATCCAATAATTGCTTCAGTTGGTTGGAGGCGTTACCAAACAATTCCTATTTATTCCATTGAGGATAAAAATGGGCGTTATTGTTATCTCAAGTACACTCCTGAACATATGCATTGCCTAGCAATGTTTTATGGTCCTCTTGCAACACCTACGACTGGGATTGTCACAGTTCAGAGATTGTCAAACAATGAGGTAAATTTTATGCTTTACTTCTCATTCCCACCTTAAATATTAATTAGTCATTATCAATTTTATTTCTTGGTAATACTCTTACGAGGACTGAAAGTAGAAATTAAAAACCTAAATTGCTTACTTGCTCGTGTTTCACTGCTAATTGTGAGTCTGCATCTATGCACAGGGCTTCCTCCTTGTCCTTTCTAAAACATCATTCCAATTTGACAAATTTGTCTTCTTCATACCTCTTACATTTCTGACATAATACAATTGTCAGTATTACACCTTTTCCATGAAAATATGCCTGGCGTAGTGGTACCAGAATGTGGTATGGGTGCAGTGTCAGCATATGGAACTTTGGAAAGTATGCAGTAGAAAGGAGTTAGGCTTACTAATTGTTAGGGGTCATTGTACATTGGACCGTTCCATCTTTGCCATTCTGATCGGTGGACGTGCATTATTTGTGTAACAAGTATATACATATACATTCAATTATGTCTAAAATTATCTGACAATTATAGTAGTTTATAAATTTTATTTTACCCTTACTCAATAACCATTACAAAAACACTCCAATGAAAATTAATTGATAGCGGATAGTCTTGAAAACTGCAGATAATTCAATAATGGGAATTTTATCAAAAAAAAAAAAAAAGTCAAAAATGGGAAACATGGATGACAAAAAAAATGCATTGATACATCCAATGAATCTATATGCATTCATATACTACTTTTTTGGATGAAAACTTGTTGTCTACTTGGACCAAAATTTTAGAAATCCAAATGGGAAACAGAGCACAAACGATTGCTATATATATATTATATTATTATTTTTATTTTTTAATATATATATATATATATATATATATATATATATATATATATATATATATATATACTATTATTATAATATATATTATTATTTCATATATACTATTTTATATATACTATTATAATATTCTATTAGGGTGTTTTGTGAAAACAGTTTTCACAAAACTCCACTTCAGTCATTTTCTGTTTTTTCACATCCTCTCTCTAAATATATTTATATATTATTATTATTATTATTATTATATTTATTATATTATTTTTTTTTTAATATATATATATACTATTATAATATTCTATTATTATTATAATATGTATTATTATTATTATATATTACTATTATATATTATTATATATATTATTATATAATTTATTATTATTATAATAAATTATTTAATATATAATTATAATATATTATTATTACGTATATATTATTATAATTATTATACGTTATTATATATATGTATATAATTAAAAATGTTTATCATAATAAATTATTTTATATATTACTCTATAATATACAATTATTATAATATATTATTATTTTATTTATACTATTTTATATATACTATTATTATATTATATTATTATTATATATATTATTATTATTATTATTATATATTACTATTATATATTATTTTATATATTAATATATAATATATTACTATTATATATTATTATTATATATATTATTATATAATATACTATTATTATAATATATTGTTATATAAATATTTATAATATTTTATTGTTACATATTTATTATTATTATTATTATTATTATTATTATTATTATTATCATCATATTATATTATTATTATATATATTATATTATTATTTTTATTTTTTAATATATATATATATATAGATTTGCCCGTGGGCACGTGCTTACGGCACGTCTTCGGAACAATACAATACAGGAAAAACCCCTGTAAACAGTAAAACAGCAATTATGTAGTTCAAGTTTGAATAGGATGATAATAATTAGTTGTAAATAAAAATTCATGTTTCTATTAGTATATGTTGAAAAATAATTATAAATGAGGGTGTAAAATCCAACTTCTTAGAACTTTAAGTGTGGAAAATGATGAAATTTAACTGTTGAAGAGATATTTTCTCAATAAAAAAGGCATAAAAATTCTGAATATTTTACAAACCGGAAATCTTAAAATCTAAATTTCTAAGTAAATAAAGAAAGAATGGGAGAGAGAGAGGGAGGGAGAGATAGAAATATGAAAAAGTGAAGAGAGAAGAGAGAGATAGTAATAAAGTAATGAGTTTTTTAGTTTTGGAGGGGGGAATTTAATTTTGGGGTTTGAAATTTTGGGCGGAAAAATATGTTTTGTTAGAATCAATTTAGGCCATTGGTTTTAGGGGAGATTGAATGAGAGCCACTTGATAGCTTTCAATGTAATTTATTATATAGACCAGATTTGCCCGTGGACACATGCCTACGACACGTCTTCGGAACGATACAACACACAAAAAGCCCTGCAAACAGTAAAACAACAATGATGTAGTTCAAGTTTGAATAGTATGACAATAATTAGTTGTAAATAAAAGTCCATGTTTCTATTAGTATATGTTGAAAATAATTATAAATGAGGGTGTAAAATTCAACTTTTTAGAACTTTAAGGGTGGAAAATGATGAAATATAATTGTTGAAGAGATATTTGCTATTTTCAATATAACATGTGCAATAAAAAAATATAAAAATTCTGAAAATTTTACAAACCTGAAATTTTAAAATCTAAATTTCTAAGTTAAGAAAGAATGGGAGAGAGAGAGAGGGAGAGAGAGAAAGAGAGAAATATGAAAAAGTGAAGAGAGAAGGGAGATAGTAATAAAGTAATGAGTTTTTAAGTTTTGGGGGAAAAATTTAATTTTGGGGTTTAAAATTTTAGGTGGGAAAATATGTTTTTGTGAGAATTAATCTTGGCCATTGATTTTAGAGGAGATTGAATGAGAGCCACTTGATAGCTTTCTTTGTAATTTATTATATATATATATATATATATATATATATATATATATATATACTATTATTATAATGTATATTATTATTTCATATATACTATTTTATATATACTATTATAATAATCTATTATTATTATAATATATATTATTATTATTATTATATATTACTATTATATATTATTATCTAATTTATTATATAATTTATTATTATTATAATAATTGTGAGAATTAATCTAGGCCATTGATTTTAGAGGAGATTGAATGAGAGCCACTTGATAGCTTTCTTTGTAATTTATTATATATATATATATATATACTATTATTATAATATATATTATTATTTCATATATACTATTTTATATATACTATTATTATAATATATATTATTATTATTATTATATATTACTATTATATATTATTATATAATTTATTATATAATTTATTATTATTATAATAAATTGTTTAATATATAATTATAATAGGTTATTATTACATATATATTATTATAATTATTATATGTTATTATATATGTGTATATATTATTAAATGTGTTTATCATAATAAATTATTTTATATTATTATATAATATACAATTATTATAATATATTATTATTTTATATATACTATTTTATATATTCTATTATTATATTATCTTATTATTATATTCATTATTATTTTATATATACTATTATTATATTATATTATTATTATATATATATATTATATTATATTATTATTTTATATATACTATTATAATAATCTATTATTATTATAAAATATATATATATTATTATATATTACTATTATATATATATATATATATTACTTATAATATACTATTATATATATTATTATGTAGTTTATTATTATTATAATAAATTGTTTAATATATAATTTGAATATATTATTATTACATATATATTATTATAATTATTATATATTATTATATATATGTATATTATTAAATATGTTTATTATAATAAAATATTTTATATTATTATATATCAGTATGTATCTATATGTATACAACATGTATGCATCAGAGTATATATACTGTATACAGTATATACATACAACCAAACCTATACATACATTACTCTCATTTTCAAAAAATTGTTTTCATAAAAAATTATTACCAAACAGCTTTTACACTCATTTTCAGAAAACTGTTTTCAGAAAGAAAAAAAAAACTGTTTTCAAAACAACAAACCAAACGCAAAAGTTTCTTGCTTCCAAGACATTCTGTTTTGTTCTGTGACTGTCTGCTTTTTGAAGGATTAAGTCTGGCAGGATCTTGCATATTCTCTCCAAAGGCAAAGGCTAATGCTAATTGCTTGTTCTTTGGAGCTTTGACATATTTTTGTCCTTTTTTCTCCCTCTTTCCTTCTTTGTTTCCTTTTTTTCCCTCTCTTTTCACTGCAGTGGAATTGTGTTCACTTGTGATGTAAAATTAGCAATATTCTTTTTCTAACTTTGCTTATTGCTCATGGTTGTCAAATTGTGATACATATCCGTATATCATATTCCTAAAATATCGTATTGTAAGATAAATTTATGCACTCTCAAAAAGTTAAGCAATAATGATGCACCAACTTATATGAACATAATTCATCAAAATATAGGTAAATCGAAAACTTCAAAGGGAGATAAGGATATGCTTGTGGACTATCGAGTCACCAAAGTTTCTTAATACATTTAAAAAACGGAGCATACATCGTTTATATTTCGTTATCATGATCCTTAATTCTTGACACTGTAAACCAGATTCGCTTATATGTATTACACTACTATTGATTTAGGTATGTTACATGTAGTCACCAATCCTATATAAAAAATACCTTGCAATTGTACTTGGTGAAAAATAACATAAAATATGAGAATACGATGCTTTATACTTTGAACTAAAATTATTAACAAATATCATTTCTGAAAAAACTAAATTTGATTTATCACGAACAAGATGATCTGGACAAACAATGCAAATCTGCTACTAAAGCTTTTTTTTAAGGGAGAAAAATTACATATACACAAAAAAAATAATGAAGAGCGCAAATAGCTTGAGAAAATGACTTGAAACGCACATAATTAATGGAAAAAGGAAAAGAAGAGAGAAGAATGGGAGAAAAAGAGGCAGTATCTGTGATAGAGAGGAGGAATTCCGAAAAAGATGAAGCAACAACCAACAATGTGTTTTCTACGATAAACTCAGAACAAGATGAAAACCAAAGCGGAAGAACCAAAGAAGAAAGCGATAAAGCGAAAAGACAAAGAGGAAACATTATCGCTTTGGAACAACGTTTTTGGGATTTAAAATGGCCTTTCGGGTTAATTACAAAACAAACCCAAACTAAAAAGCACGTGTAAGTTATTGGTTTTCATATCGCGTTGTCGGAAGAATCCACTTCTTGAAAAGAGAAGAGCTGTTGTATTGGAACCGCATGAACAGAGGACCCGTACCCTAGTTCAACAGCTTCAGTTGATCACAAGTGAAAAGGTACATTCTTGAGGGTAAAATTGAGGTGTTTTAACATATGCCACATCTCACATGGACACTTTTGGATACGTATTTTGACAACTTTTTAGACTTCCTGAAAAGGACTTGCTGAAAATTTGTTGGCCGTGCAAAATTAACAGTTAACGAACACTTGTGCAGATGAAGAAGAGAAAGTTAAAAGAAGCGGAGAAGAAGAAACATTATGAAGACAAGAAGGCTAGGCTTGAGGTGTTAACGAAGAAATGCCAGAGGGAAGACAGGTGTGCTAGGTATGCACAAGAAGATAAAGCAAAGAAGAGAGCAAGAAGATGAGGCAAAGTAGAGAGCTCGAAATAGTTTTTGAGGCTGTTTTAAATTTTGGGCCAGTCCTCATTGGCGATGAAGCTCGAGTTAAGTTGTCTAACGGGCAACATATTTTTGATTTTTCACCAGTGAATGTACTTTATACAAGGAATTGATCCAAACAGAAAAAGTTTGGAATAATTTTTCCATGTTTAAGAGGTAACAAACAAATCTTGTAAACCTTTTGATCAGTGCAATTTATTTTGGCAGTAATTTCATTTTCTGCCAGAACAAACATGTTAAAGAATTGAATTTTCTGGAATTTTTTCTCCTGCATAGGTGGAACAGTGAACCGATGATAATTCCATTGCAAGCAGGTAAAAGGTGCATCTGTTCGCAGGATCATATTCGTGCAGCTTTACAATTGGTGGTAGGCCATAAGTGAGGAATCAATTATTTCTTGAATGTTCATGGAAGCAAAGCAGTTTGGCGTGAAGTCCTTAGGCTCTTGGTGTTGAGGCTTACCTTACTACCTACGATGACAAGTCCATAGGTTCTTGGTGTTGAGGCGAGGCTTACCTTACTAGCTACGACGACTTATTGATAGACAACACCTTTGTAAGGAACAAACACATAATGAAAGAGGTCTGGTAAATTGCAGTGGCCGCAACAACCTGGATACTCTGGCTAGACAGGAGCAATCTTCACTTTCCTGGTTCTTCTTGTACCTCCATCACGGCAAACTTACTCACATCATGGATTTGGTTTCCTTTCGGGGCAAAAGGAGCTGCTACAAGGGTCAAGGAGACAATCACTGTCCATTCTAGCAGCAGACCTATGACAATGAGGAGACCCAGATAGGGTGAACCATCGAATATGGCCTATCACCCTGGCTGTTGGGGGACTTAGCTATTTCATATTTGTGTTTTGTTTTTTGCTTAGTATTTGGCTTATCCTCATAGGGTTGTTAGATGTTGATGTTTCTGTACATTTGTTGTTGTTTTCTCATTTTTATCTTGGTTTATTTTGTTATTATCTCTTTAATGAAATATGATGGTTACATTCCATCTTCTCCTTCTAAAAAAATAAATTATGGAGAGAAGTAAGAAAACTCATGAATTTCCCTTGTACAACTAGTAGAATATTTTCTTAGCAAAACATACTAATACTGTACATACTTGCTGTCAAAATACAAAATACTCTGTATGATTTTTTTAGTATACGAGTTGAAATTGGTACAGAAGGTTTTATCTTCTTTTCGTTGGCCTTGCTTTATTAAACAAGAGCTAAAACTGGTGCCCGATTGAAAAGAAAAGAATGTTGGATATATTGGTATATTCTCTCTATATAAATATTGCATGTGCATATGAGTAACACGTATATTGAACGTACAATTGATTGGATATTGGAACGCGGATTTGTGGGCATATAACCTGATACCCAAACTAGTATTTAGAGATAAATACTGGCTTGTGATAGCAGTCTAGGTATTCCAATTTCGATACCTAGGGTGAATATCTCAAACAACTTAGATCTAGAGATAAACCCTAATTCCCAATTGTTAATTTATCACAAAACCTAACAATCTTGAGATATTATTAATCAATTATGAGATTAATTAAGAGAAAGAAAAGGAGCTCTGTTGGATTTTGTCGAAGCCGTCGAAGCTGCCGTCGCTGCTGTAACATCTGTCTTTTTTTTAATTCCTTAATTATTTGATTTAAATTATTTTTAAATATGTTTCTAAGTATATTTACCCCTATTAATTGATTTTATTAGCATTAGAATGATTAAATTGAAATTTTGGGGTAAACGGGAAAAATTGACAATATAGGAGTTTTGAGATGAGTTTTCTCGGAGGAGACGAATCCGATTTGACCCGAAATTTTTCTGGGGCATTTGTTCATGATAGGGGGTTCAAATTTTCGAGTTATTAAATTATAGTTTGAAGTTGAAAGTATTTTTCAAAAAAATATTGCGATATTCGTCTATATACATATTTATATGTATTGCAATCGTTTATAACTATTGATTTTGATTACAATTATGCATAAAAATGCATTTCTAATTCATTTTTATATTGGGAGGAATTTAAGTACATTATGGAGTGATTTTCACAAGAAAAACCTAGAAATGTTGACTAGAAGGGTATATATATAATATTATAGTCATATAGGGACTTATAAGCAGTTTTCCCATTTTATTTCCTTCTTCATACTCCTTCTCCTCCCCCTCCCACTTCATTTCGTCCAGCACAAGACACCCCACCACCGGCCATGACTAGGATTCCAAAACCCTAGTGATTCCAACGAATTTTTTGAAGAAAAATTGAGGGTTTAGGCTATTTTTGAGGTGCTCTCTTCAATTTTGGAGTCCGTTTGCAAGGATATGTTTTGTAAGGTGAAAAATTGTGAAACCCTATTTTATGTGAATATATGATTTTGAGTTTTAGTGCTAGAAAATGATATAGTAGGGTAATTGGGTGATGCTAGTAATTATAGAGAAGAAAGATTGGTGAGAAATTGAGTGGTTTGTGAGTTATAAATTAATTAGTGTGTTGGCTTTAGAATTTGGATAATAAATAGAATAATTGATAAGTATGGATTATAGAAATTGTTGTGTATTAAGGGAAAATAATTTAGAATGGGTTTAGTGAGAATTTTATGGAGTTGAAAACCCGTCGGAATCTCAAAAAAAATACGGGTAAACTAATTATGCACGCCGGGTGTTCGGTGAAATGCCCGAGCGAGGTTTAGGTGAAAATTTGATGAGTTCGGAGGTATAATTGAGTTCTATTATTATTATTAACCCAAATTTGTGAGATTAGGAAAAAGTGGATTAAAGAAATTAGAAAATGTGAATTTTTCTTATTAGAAACCCTCCGATCAATAAGGGAGTGTTTGTATTGGGATCCGAATTTGAAATTTATCGATGTAGCTCACCTACGTATGTCATTTGTAACGCGTGGGTGAAGACGGATTTGAATTTGGAGGTCCGTAGGTCGAGTTTTGAGTTTTAAGCTAACCGGTTCTATAATTTTTCAATTAGGTGGAAAAAGTCGAACTTCGACTGGCTACAGGACGGACGTGGGACATCGTTTGCTCGATCTGTTAGGTGAATATATTGTAATTATAAATATTTTATATTGTGGCCAAATTTCGTGGCTTTTTGATATGTCTTGTAAAAGTTATAGCAAAAATTGATTTTCAAGGAAAATACGGATTTTTAGGGGCCCAAAAATGGGTTTTTGAGAAATTTAGTGAGATTAATTATTTTAAGTATATAAAACCTATATTATGGGTTAATGTGATGTGTTGATGTATAAAAACTAAATATACT
Source organism: Hemerocallis citrina (assembly GCA_017893485.1). Classification (NCBI taxonomy): domain Eukaryota; kingdom Viridiplantae; phylum Streptophyta; class Magnoliopsida; order Asparagales; family Asphodelaceae; genus Hemerocallis; species Hemerocallis citrina. The sequence continues at coordinate 158,654,441 of CM030360.1, read as the reverse complement.
AAATTATTTATGCATATTTTTACCCCGTGCATGTTTTGTGCATGTTTTTGGGGTATATAAGCCGATATAGGCAATCGGGTATATGCGGAGCCTGGTGTATGGACTAGCATGCCATGGATGGATGTTATAAGATGTAATTAGACGATATTAGTAATTGTGATCATGTTTTGCAGATCTGTGTAATTATAGTACCCGTTTTGTGCATGTTTTGGGGCATATAAGCTCTTATAGGTGATTTTACTTATATGAAGCATGATGTATGAGCTAGTATGCTATAATTAGATATTATAAGATTTAATTAGAGGAAATAAGTGGTTTTGGCCCTTTTTCTTGGAAATCCACATGTGTGGTGTATGTTTGTGATATATATATATCATGATATTGACTCGTGATGTGATAATTCATGAAATTAGTAAGTGGGTATATGTTTACATTATAATTATGTTCGAAGTGAATTAATGAGCACTATTTTGATAATATAATGTGATGAATTATACGTTTTGATACTCTTACGATATGAAATAACATAATGTAGTTCTTTTATTAATATTATAACTGGGCGTATGCCTATATATGGTATGAGGAGGTAATGAATAATATGGTGTTCTTAATATGGGATGTTATAACAAAATAATTATCTTGGCGCATTAATATTATGCATTAATATGATATGATGAGTTTATGTGTCGAATAACAGGGTGTATGCTTAATGTGGTATGATGACATGAAGATAAAGGATAAGATGGTACGTGCTAATAAAATGTGTTATTAATTCACGTGATTAAACTCAAGGTTGTGGCAATTATTGAAATCAAAAGTAAAATGCTTGTGTGATAAAGCAAGATGAAAAGATGAAATGATTAATGCTAATAACAGATGGCTTTGTTGACCAGTACCTACAGCAATCCTGGGGGTTTGGGCTAGACCTCCTAACGCCCAAGGACCGGCTTGGGAATAGTGGACCCAAACTATGTTTAGGGTAAGTTATTTTTATCGCCCAAGCTATCGGCTTGAGGCCCGGTTTTCCTCGATGACACCCGTCGCGAGGAAGAACCCAGTTTACCTGGGGCGATGTGTTTTTCCCTCGATGACAGCCGTCGCGAGGAAGAACCCAGTTTATCTGGGGCGATGTTTTTCCCTCTTGGCTTCGGCTGGGAGGAAGTACCCAAGTTTTACTTGGGGCGATGTTTTTCCCTCGCTAGTTCGGTTAGGAGGAAGACGTAGCCTCGGACGAGTAAGACTCTGTGTGAGCATCGGGCCGCGTGTTTACTGGACTGTCGGCTTTCAGTATGTTGGGATACTGTGGCTCACTGGTCGACAAACTAATAAAATAACTTTGTGTTAATAAAAATGTGAGAGTAAAGAAAGTGGATAGTAAAATGTGAATTGTCTATGGAAAAGAAAGTGGATAGTAAATTGTGAATGGTGCGTGGAAAAAAAAAGTGGATAGTGAAATGTGAACTGTGTGTGGGAAAGAAAGTTGTTGTAAATGAAGTAAATGTGAAAGTGAACATGTTATGAGTTAGTGTATGAAAAGAAATGATAAATGTAGCATGTGATTAATTTAAGATGAAAGTAATAAAAGAGATGTGTTCTTATGAATAATACGAAGTAATGGTATTATGTGTGTGATCATTAAAGTAAAATACAGTTGATGTGAGTTGTACCTTGGAATTGTGTCAAGGAACTACCTGCCCGCTATTTCTGTGGAAATGGTGGGAACTACCTGCCTTGGCATAATTCACGGGGTGAGTTGTTGTAATAGTGGTAATGATTGATGGAAATGAGAAATAAAGTAAAGTGAAGATGATAAGTGATTGAAGTGATTAATAACCAAGCTATCGGCTTGAGATGTGATGTGATATTACCCAAACTGTGTGTTTGGGGTGCGGTGATTATTACCCAAGCTATCGGCTATGGGGTTTGATATGTTGTGGCCCCAGATTGTGTTTGGGGATTAAGTGAAAATGATAATAAGATTTATTGTTGATAAGAATGAGGAATTACTAAAGTGATATAATAAGATGTGAATGAGCTATAAAACATGGGTTTGATGCAATGAGTATAAGTATTCTAATTAATGAGGTGTTAATGATGTGATGAAATGTGAGTAAATCGCATGGGCAATGAGATGTGGTAATTATGTCATAAGACATGAAGGAAGGTGATATTATGAGAATAGATGCATATGTTTATGATGTGATACTTTTTATAACAGAATAAAATAAATACCTGTATTATGAGATTGGGTATGAAAATGGTTATTAAAGAAAGTATGTTGTGATATGAGTTTGTGTACCTTGGAAGTGTGTCGGGGAACTACTCGCCTGCTATTTCCGTGAAAATGGTGGGAACTACCTGCCTCGGCACAACTTCCAGGAAGAATGTGTGTGTTGATGACATAATATAAGTAAACGAAACGCATGGCTAAATAGAGTTGGAGAAATGTTGTAATAACATCATGTAGATATATTAATATAAATAGTAAAATGCTGATATGACGATAAGTGTGGAAAGATGATTATTCGTATTATGCGAATGTAAGATAAGTATATATATATATATATACGAGGTTGATGTGAAGTGTATTATGAAATGTGGGAAGTTATGGATAATTAAATAATTGAATGCAGGATTGGCAAAGTATTTGGTATATCATTGTATTGACGATGTTGTTGTGTTCAGGATTTAGGTTGCATTATCTTAATTTGGTATTCGTAAGTTTAAATTATTTTCGTTATACTATTTTAATTTGTCATTAGATTAATAACTATACTCACACCAGAAATGGCTAACCCCTTAGTGTTTGGGGGGTTATGGGAGTCTGAGGACTACCCTAGATTCCCCACTGTTGCAGGTTCTCATCAGTGCAGAGGTGAGGCGTGGATTGGTAGTACAAATTTTTATTTTAAAAATTTGTACTATTTAGTTATAGGAATAGTAAAATTTATGATTTAAATTGTATTATGGATGTATAAGCATGTATATGATGAGATGAGTATTGTGTGGGGTGGTGTGGTATGTTTGTGACCCGTACCCATCTCGTTGTGGAGTACCGGGCTCTGTGGTAGGTTTTACAAGGATTTTTCTAAAATTTTACCTCGTTTTTCAAAGAAATTTATAGTTTTTAATTGATATTTGATAATCCGTTATGAGTTTGGCCCCCAGAGCATTATATTATATTGTCTGTATGTTTCTGCTCATTTTGGCCTGGGGAGCCCGTGAATTGATTGGGTGTATTGTGAGCTACGAAATTTTGAGCAGAATTCCGTAAGCTTTTTGTGTTTCGGGGCAAAATTTACAGGGGAGACTCTGCCAAAAATTTTCCTGAAATATAACTTTCTTAGTTTATGATTAAAGTGATATAGAAATTGATAGAATTGAATTTGGAGACTTAATTTTCAAAAGAAAAAAATTTGGGGTGTTACAGTTGGTATCAGAGCTTAGGTTAACTAGGAAATTGTTAATCCTAGTGATCTTGCCACGTGAGTATGGGTTCATTATTGCTTTGTCAGAGATAGAGAGTGTACTTTACGTGGGTGTTTTATTGAAGAATAGATTATATCATGGAAGGATGCGATCCCCATTAGACTTTGGTCTGACCTTGAGTCAGCATTTCCTTTCATGACCCTGTATATGGGTTGATCTCTGTAGAAATCCCAGTGTGAATTTGCGCACTATTGGAGTATTATAGTAAATTGATTGTTGTGTGTCGTAAGGGGTTATTCCCTAGAGATTTTGGGTGGATCCTATGGGCGTATGTCCTATAGGTGTATGTTTCTAGACCGAGGAGTGATGTGTGATTCTGGTTTATCCCATATTTGGGGAGATTGATTAGTTGTGAAGGCCTTATGTATAGTTGGGGTATGGTGCAGGGAGGATTCAGGTGAGACAGCCCGATGAAACCCAATTTTGATTGTATGTAATGCCTTGGATGATGAAAATTATGCCCGTTGGGGTTCAGTGGAAGTATCTTAGGCGAAGATTGAGATTGTTGATGTAGTTTGCCAAGTTTCTAATATATTCGAAGAGGTTCTTGGTCCCCTACCTTGGCGAGCTCTGGAGTTCAAGGTTGGTTTGATATTTGGTATGACTCATAATTCTAAATCAGCTTGTGTTATAACACTTTAGGAATGGGGAGAGATGAAAGAGGATTTGAGGTGGTGTTTTTGGAAAATGTTATCGGTTTAAGTGAGATGCCGTAGGGCGTGTCGGTAGTTTTGTAACAAAGAAGGTAGTTCATCGAGAAGGTGTATGGAGTAAGGTGACTATTAAGTATTCCTTGTTGAGAATAGATAATTTGATGGATTTAGTTGCGGGGAGTGCCACTAATCTCCCGGCTAGAGTTGCGCACCGAGTACTATCAGATAATCCTTGAAGAGAGAAAAGATCTCAGGAATTGTTTTTCGTACTCGGTATGAATTGTATGAGTTCTTAGTGATGTTTGTTGGGCTGGTGAATGTCCCTGCAGTCTTCATAAATTTGACGAATTAGACCTTTCACCCTTATATTAACAGGGTGTGATTGTATTTGTAAATGATATTTGATGTATGTTTGCTGTATGGAGGGGCATCGATGGCACCTCAGAACTGAGTGGTAGACTCGTTAGGACTAGAAGTGGTATGCTATGTCTGTAAATTGCCAATTATGGAGGCGAGAAGTGTGAATTTTGGGACACATTATGTCTATTGAAAGCGTATTGTGGATTCGAAGAAAATTTCAAAAGGTGAAAAGACGGGAAAATAACCCTCGGATGCGTTAGAAATTCAGAGTTTCTAGGGTCTAATTGGCTATTATCGGAGGTTTATTCCTCGGTTTTCTCTTATTGTTGTATCGATAACTCATTTTATCATAAAGAATGAGCCGTTGGTATGATCCGAACCGCATGGAGAGATATTTTCAAGGGTTAAAGGAAGATGAACGATAGCTCATGTTTTGAGCATCCCGAGAAGGGAGTGCATGTAGTATCGGATCAGGTGGAGTTTAATGTCTGAAGGCACGCTTGTGGCTTATATCTTGAGGCAGTTGTGGTTATAGGGGATGCGTGAATTACGCAGATTTGAAATTAGTGACAGTAGGGCATGCATTAAAGGTGTTGAGAAATTTGTTTTTCAGAAAATAGTTTTAGCTTTTTCTGTGATCGTAAGAGTTTGAACATTTGTTCGTGTAAATGATTTGAGCAAGAGGCATTAAACGTGGCGTGAGTACTATGGTAGCTTGGTATGGAAATAAAATTCCACCTGGGGAAGAAATAAAGGGATGAATGTTATAAATGAAAAGAAGATTTTTTCTAAATAACGTCCCAAGAGTGGACGGTGTTCAATTCAATAGATCAATTTGATTTTATTTCAGTAGTAGAGGTTGATCCGACCCTATATATCGGTAGTTTATCAATATAGTTGTCTATCCTACAGTTGACCAGTCAAACTAGAATTCAAAATTTCTGTTTGTGACAGAGGAGTATGGTCGAATTCTGGATGAGATTAGTGAATGTAATGTAGATTGGTTTGTAGGCAGTAGGGAAGTCCTTGTTATTATCGTAGATTTGGTGTTCTTGATGATGATGGCTTGTGGTAGTAGGTGATGAAGAATGTTCCTTATATTCAGTATACTGTCTATCCCGGTGGCATGAAGATGTATCAAGATTTCAGGAGAATATTTTAGTGGTTCGGAACGAGGAAGAATATTAATTATCAGGTGAGCATGGATAAGCCTCTTTTGAGGTGTGTAGTCGATAAAAGAAAATGATTATGCAGATCAGTGGCGAAAGTCTTTAAAAGATTAAAAGTTGAAGATTGGGTATTCTTAAAGGTATCCTTTATTCATGGAGTATGCCGTTTTAGAAACGGGGAAAAGTTAGACCCGAGGTATGATGGCCCTGTAGAGTCATAGAAAGAATGGGAACGGTGGTATATTGTTTGAAGCTTATTTTGGAGATATCGGGTATTCTGGATGTATTTCTTGTTTCTATGTCGAGAAAGTGCGAAGGATCTATCTTAAGTGTGGAGCCATTGTAGATTGAAGTCCAGCTGGATGTGGTATTGGATATGACATATCCTAAGAAATTAGTGGTTATGGTCAGGCGGTAGTGCAGCCGACCAGATGACGAGTTGAACGATTGTAAAAGGTGCAGTGAAGTTCCGATGTTGATAATGTACCTGGAAATCCTAGGTAATGGTGTGGAGGAGGTATCTTGAAATCGTTCGAGGAGTTTTCTTAAACCCCATAGCTCGAGGACGAGCTTCTTTTGAGGTGTGTAGAATGTAACATCTGTCTATTTTTTAATTCCTAAATTATTTGATTTAAATTATTTTTAAATATGTTTCTGAGTATATTTACCCCTATTAATTGATTTTATTAGCATTAGAATGATTAAATTGAAATTTTGGGGTAAACGGGAAAAATTGACAATATAGGAGTTTTGAGATGAGTTTTCTCGGAGGAGACGAATCCGATTTGACCCGAAATTTTTCTGGGGCATTTGTTCATGATAGGGGGTTCAAATTTTCGAGTTATTAAATTATAGTTTGAAGTTGAAAGTATTTTTCAAAAAAATATTGCGATATTCGTCTATATACATATTTATATGTATTGCAATCGTTTATAACTATTGATTTTGATTACAATTATGCATAAAAATGCATTTCTAATTCATTTTTATATTGGGAGGAATTTAAGTACATTATGGAGTGATTTTCACAAGAAAAACCCTAGAAATGTTGACTAGAAGGGTATATATATATAATATTATAGTCATATAGGGACTTATAAGCAGTTTTCCCATTTTATTTCCTTCTTCATACTCCTTCTCCTCCCCCTCCCACTTCATTTCGTCCAGCACAAGACACCCCACCACCGGCCATGACTAGGGTTCCAAAACCCTAGTGATTCCAACGAAATTTTTGAAGAAAAATTGAGGGTTTAGGCTATTTTTGAGGTGCTCTCTTCAATTTTGGAGTCCGTTTGCAAGGATATGTTTTGTAAGGTGAAAAATTGTGAAACCCTATTTTATGTGAATATATGATTTTGAGTTTTAGTGCTAGAAAATGATATAGTAGGGTAATTGGGTGATGCTAGTAATTATAGAGAAGAAAGATTGGTGAGAAATTGAGTGGTTTGTGAGTTATAAATTAATTAGTGTGTTGGCTTTAGAATTTGGATAATAAATAGAATAATTGATAAGTATGGATTATAGAAATTGTTGTGTATTAAGGGAAAATAATTTAGAATGGGTTTAGTGAGAATTTTATGGAGTTGGAAACCCGTCGGAATCTCAAAAAAAATACGGGTACACTAATTATGCACGCCGGGTGTTCGGTGAAATGTCCGAGCGAGGTTTAGGTGAAAATTTGATGAGTTCGGAGGTATAATTGAGTTCTATTATTATTATTAACCCAAATTTGTGAGATTAGGAAAAAGTGGATTAAAGAAATTAGAAAATATGAATTTTTCTTATTAGAAAGCCTCCGATCAATAAGGGAGTGTTTGTATTGGGATCCGAATTTGAAATTTATCGATGTAGCTCACCTACGTATGTCATTTGTAACGCGTGGGTGAAGACGGATTCGAATTTGGAGGTCCGAAGGTCGAGTTTTGAGTTTTAAGCTAACCGGTTCTATAATTTTTCAATTAGGTGGAAAAAGTCGAACTTCGACTGGCTATAGGACGGACGTGGGACATCGTTTGCTCGATCTGTCAGGTGAGTATATTGTAATTATAAATATTTTATATTGTGGCCAAATTTCGTGGCTTTTTGATATGTCTTGTAAAAGTTATAGCAAAAATTGATTTTCAAGGAAAATACGGATTTTTAGGGGCCCGAAAATGGGTTTTTGAGAAATTTAGTGAGATTAATTATTTTAAGTATATAAAACCTATATTATGGGTTAATGTGATGTGTTGATGTATAAAAACTAAATATACTAAATTATTTATGCATATTTTTACCCCTTGCATGTTTTGTGCATGTTTTTGGGGTATATAGGCCGATATAGGCAATCGGGTATATGCGGAGCCTGGTGTATGGGCTAGCATGCCATGATGGATGTTATAAGATGTAATTAGACGAAATTAGTGATTGTAATCATGTTTCGCAGATCTGTGTAATTATAGTGCCCGTTTTGTGCATGTTTTGGGGCATATAAGCTCTTATAGGTGATTTTACTTATATGAAGCATGATGTATGAGCTAGTATGCTATAATTAGATATTATAAGATTTAATTAGGGGAAATCAGTGGTTTTGGCCCCTTTTCATGGAAACCCACATGTGTGGTGTATGTATGTGATATATATATATCATGATATTGACTCGTGATGTGATAATTCATGAAATTAGTAAGTGGGTATATGTTTACATTATAATTATGTTCGAAGTGAATTAATGAGCACTATTATGATAGTATAATGTGATGAATTATATGTTTTGATACTCTTACGATATGAAATAACATAATGTAGTTCTTTTATTAATATTATAACTGGGCGTATGCCTATATATGGTATGAGGAGCTAATGAATAATATGGTGTTCTTAATATGGGATGTTATAAAAAAATAAATATCTTGGCGCATTAATATTATGCATTAATATGATATGATGAGTTTATGTGTCGAATAACAGGGTGTATGCTTAATGTGGTATGATGACATGAAGATAAAGGATAAGATGGTACGTGCTAATAAAATGTGTTATTAATTCACGTGATTAAACTCAAGGTTGTGGCAATTATTGAAATCAAAAGTAAAATGCTTGTGTGATAAAGCAAGATGAAAAGATGAAATGATTAATGCTAATAACAGATGGCTTTGTTGACCAGTACCTACAGCAATCCTGGGGGTTTGGATTAGACCTCCTAACGCTCAAGGACCGCCTTGGGAATAGTGGACCCAAACTATGTTTGGGGTAAGTGATTTTTATCGCCCAAGCTATCGGCTTGAGGCCCGGTTTCCCTCGATGACAGTCGTCGTGAGGAAGAACCCAGTTTACCTGGGGCGATGTTTTTCCCTCCTGGCTATCGGCTAGGAGGAAGTACCCAGTTTACCTGGGGCGATGTGTTTTTCCCTCGATGACAGCCATCGCGAGGAAGAACCTAGTTTATCTGGGGCGATGTTTCACCCTCTTGGCTTCGGCTGGGAGGAAGTACCCAAGTTCTACTTGGGGCGATGTTTTTCCCTCGCTAGTTCGGCTAGGAGGAAGACGTAGCCTCGGACGAGTAAGACTCTGTGTAAGCATCGGGCCGCGTGTTTACTGGGCTGTCGGCTTTCAGTATGTTGGGATACTGTGGCTCACTGGTCGACAAACTAATAAAATAACTTTGTGTTAATAAAAATGTGAGAGTAAAGAAAGTGGATAGTAAAATGTGAATTGTGTGTGGAAAAGAAAGTAGATAGTAAATTGTGAATGGTGCGTGGAAAAAAAAAGTGGATAGTGAAATGTGAACTGTGTGTGGAAAAGAAAGTTGTTGTAAATGAAGTAAATGTGAAAGTGAACATGTTATGAGTTAGTGTATGAAAAGAAATGATAAATGTAGCATGTGATTAATTTAAGATGAAAGTAATAAAAGAGATGTGCTCTTATGAATAATACGAAGTAATGGTATTATGTGTGTGATCATTAAAGTAAAATACAGTTGATGTGAGTTGTACCTTGGAATTGTGTCAAGGAACTACCTGCCCGCTATTTCTGTGGAAATGGTGGGAACTACCTGCCTTGGCATAATTCGCGGGGTGAGTTGTTGTAATAGTGGTAATGATTGATGGAAATGAGAAATAAAGTAAAGTGAAGATGATAAGTGATTGAAGTGATTAATAACCAAGCTATCGGCTTGAGATGTGATGTGATATTACCCAAACTGTGTGTTTGGGGTGCGGTGATTATTACCCAAGCTATCGGCTATGGGGTGTGATATGTTGTGGCCCCAGATTGTGTTTGGGGATTAAGTGAAAATGATAATAAGATTTGTTGTTGATAAGAATGAGGAATTACTAAAGTGATATAATAAGATGTGAATGAGCTATAAAACATGGGTTTGATGCAATGAGTATAAGTATTCTAATTAATGAGGTGTTAATGATGTGATGAAATGTGAGTAAATCGCATGGGCAATGAGATGTGGTAATTATGTCATAAGACATGAAGGAAGGTGATATTATGAGAATAGATGCATATGTTTATGATGTGATACTTTTTATAACAGAATAAAATAAATACCTGTATTATGAGATTGGGTATGAAAATGGTTATTAAAGAAAGTATGTTGTGATATGAGTTTGTGTACCTTGGAAGTGTGTCGGGAAACTACTCGCCTGCTATTTCCGTGAAAATGGTGGGAACTACCTGTCTCGGCACAACTTCCAGGATGAATGTGTGTGTTGATGACATAATATAAGTAAACGAAACGCATGGCTAAATAGAGTTGGAGAAATGCTGTAATAACATCATGTAGATATATTAATATAAATAGTGAAATGCTGATATGACGATAAGTGTGGAAAGATGATTATTCGTATTATGCGAATGTAAGATAAGTATATATATATATATATATATATATATATATATATATATATATATACGAGGTTGATGTGAAGTGTATTATGAAATGTGGGAAGTTATGGATAATTAAATAATTGAATGCAGGATTGGCAAAGTATTTGGTATATCATTGTATTGACGATGTTGTTGTGTTCAGGATTTAGGTTGCATTATCTTAATTTGGTATTCGTAAGTTTAAATTATTTTCGTTATACTATTTTAATTTGTCATTAGATTAATAACTATACTCACACCAGAAATGGCTAACCCCTTAGTGTTTGGGGGGTTAAGGGAGTCTGAGGACTACCCTAGATTCCCCACTGTTGCAGGTTCTCATCAGTGCAGAGGTGAGGCGTGGATTGGTAGTACAAATTTTTATTTTAAAAATTTGTACTATTTAGTTATAGGAATAGTAAAATTTATGATTTAAATTGTATTATGGATGTATAAGCATGTATATGATGAGATGAGTATTGTGTGGGGAGGTGTGGTATGTTTGTGACCCGTACCCATCTCGTTGTGGAGTACCGGGCTCTGTGGTAGGTTTTACAAGGATTTTTCTAAAATTTTACCTCGTTTTTCAAAGAAATTTATAGTTTTTAATTGATATTTGATAATCCGTTATGAGTTTGGCCCCCAGAGCATTATATTATATTGTCTGTATGTTTCTGCTCATTTTGGCCTGGGGAGCCCGTGAATTGATTGGGTGTATTGTGAGCTACGGAATTTTGAGCAGAATTCCGTAAGCTTTTTGTGTTTCGGGACAAAATTTACAGGGGAGACACTGCCAAAATTTTTCCTGAAATATAACTTTCTTAGTTTATGATTAAAGTGATATAGAAATTGATAGAATTGAATTTGGAGACTTAGTTTTCAAAAAAAAAAAAATTTGGTGTGTTACAGCTGCCATCCCCGACCATCGCAATCGTGGTCGGAGTCGCTCGCCGCCAGTCGTCGATCCCACAGCCGTTCGCCGTGAGTTGTCGTCTTCTTGGCTCGAAGCCGATCTTAATCTGGTCCGCTCTCGTCGTCTGGACTTGTGGCTGATCGACGGCGCCGAAGAAGATCCGTTCTCGATCCGGTGTGACGTCGACTGAGCCGCCTTCGTCGTCGTCGAGACTGCTCGCTGATCGACGGTGCCGCATCTCCCTCTGACGCCGTGCTCCGTCATTATCCTCCTCCTGTTCCTCTTTGCTGTGTAGATCTGAACCCAAGAATCCAAATCCATTTTGGTTTTTGATCTTGAAAGATTTGTTCTTTTGTATTATCGGATCCGAACCTGATCCATTAAGAATTCTGGTGAAGGACATGGGAGAGGAGTACTCTTATGTGGTCCCCAACTTCGAGCTTCATCCATGGTTTGTTATGGAGAGGTCGCCGAATTGGTTGAATTTGTTGAGGAATTTGTTTCCGACTACGCCTTCTACTGCAGTTGAGGAGCTTGTAGTTTAGACGCACGCAAGGTGTTCGATGTTGGGACTCTTTGGCGCAGAATGGCTTGTTGTTTGGATTTGTTCCTAAACAGACATGAGTTTAATCAATTGAAGGGAAAGACATGGTGAAAGATAAGTTCTTTACTTTTCTCGTATTAATTTTCTGTTAAATATTTTGCTATATGCTGGAAGTTCAAAACATTCGTTTTATGTTTATGTTTTGAATTGTAGAATTACTATAATGCTAAGTGGTTAAGTTCAAGACTGTATTAATCATTTGTTTAATTAAATACAAGTTGATCAGTTGTTTTGGCTATGTGCTAAAACCAAATATCTATTTTTGATAAGTTAAATTGTATATTGACTATAAAATTCGGATCTCCAATTAAATTGTTGCTAGAATTAGATAGTGCTAATAATTTGTTTAATTGGCTAATCTTTAACAATTTGATGAATGTAGGAACTTTAGGGTCCGTTTGTTTTGATATTCAGAATAGAGTATTCAGAATACTCTATTCAGAATAGGCGTTTGTTTTAAGTGTTATTCAGAATCTCTATTCAGAATACTCATACCCCATATTTTCCAAAACACCTCCTTTCCAAAACACCTCCTTTACTCTCTTTATTATTATTATTATTATTATATATATTATTATTATTATTATATATATTATTATTATTATTATTATTATTATTATATATTATTATTATTATTATTATTATATATATTATTACTATATATATTATTATTATTATTATTATTATTATTATTATTATTATTATTATTATATATTATTATTATTATTATTATTATTATTATTATTATTAATATTATTATTATTATTATATATTATTATTATTATTATTATTATTATTATTATTATTATTATTATTATTATTATTATTATTATTTCAAATTGATATTCAAAATTGTCAGAAATATTATTTCAAATTAATATTCAAAATTGTCAGAAATATAACCGAACAGCTTTTAAACACTCTTTTTCAGAAAAACAGCTTTCAGATAAAAGTTTTCAGCTAAAAATATAACCGAACAGCTTTTATTATTATTATTATTATTATTATTATTATTATTTCAAATTGATATTCAAAATTGTCAGAAATATTATTTCAAATTGATATTCAAAATTGTCAGAAATATAACCGAACAGCTTTTAAACACTCTTTTTCAGAAAAACAGCTTTCAGAATACAGTTTTCAACTAGAAATATAACTGAACAGCTTTTAAACACTCTTTTTCAGAAAAACAGCTTTCAGATAATAGTTTTCAGCTAAAAATATAACCGAACAGCTTTTAAACACTATTTTTCAGAAAAACAGCTTTCAGATAACAGTTTTCAGTTAGAAACATAACCGAACAGCTTTTAAACACTCTTTTTCAGAAAAACAGCTTTCAGATAATAGTTTTCAGCTAAAAATATAACCGAACAGCTTTTAAACACTCTTTTTCAGAAAACAGCTTTTAGATAACAGTTTTCAGCTAGAAATATAACCGAACAGCTTTTAAACTCTCTTTTTCAGAAAAACAGATTTCAGATAACTGTTTTCAGCTAGAAATATAACCGAACAGCTTTTAAACACTCTTTTTCAGAAAAACAGCTTTCAGAATACAGTTTTCAGCTAGAAATATAACCGAACAGCTTCTAAACTATCTTTTTCAGATAAACAGCTTTCAGAATATCAATATTCAGAATACAATATAAACAAACAGCTTTTAAACTCATATTCAGAATAACTCTATTCAGAATATTCTATTCAGAATACTCAATTCAGAATACTCTATTCAAAATATCAAAACAAACGCACCCTTAATGTTGCCTACAAATTGTGTATGTTGGAGACGATGGATATGCATCACGAATGAATAAGTTTGCATCACGCAGGCTTCTCCATTGAATTTGGAAAACACTTCTAACTTGAAGCGTCAGTATGATCTACTCTAATCTTGCTTAGTACTTTCATGTGAAGAATGTGTTAATATTTTGTGCATTTGATTACATGATTAAGAGTTTTAGATCATAGTTATTCTCGCTTTGAAAACTACCATGTTTAGGGTTGTTAAGTGCTTTATCATACTATGTGTATAGATATTTTGACAAATCCATTGTTTGCAGTTTGTGTGAGATTATATATTTGCATTATATATTTGCTTCTCAAATAAAATAAAATATAAATTTTTGATATATAAGATGTATAATAAATGTCTGTAACTTAGGAGAGAGCATTTCTTAATGTAGGATATGACTCTATTAGTTACGTTTTGTTCTTTCTCGTTCATTGTACTGTGTGTGCAAAGTTGAATTATAATATGTTAGTCATTATCTCATTTAGTATTATGAAGATGATGAAGAACGAATAAAGGAAAGAACTCTTCGCTCAATGTGTTTGAGCAAGTGGACATTGTTAGAACCATTAGAGAAAGCAAATAATTCTGTAAAATGTGATAGAGTAATTTTGTATTAACTCTTATAAAGTGCATATATTGTCAATCGCATGTATAAGTTAAGTTTAACAAATGAGACAATTAATAATAATAGTTCTAATTGTGTTCTTGAACATAGCATAATTGGCTAGGATTTGAGAACTATATATTCAATTGTTTGTGAGGAAATGTGATCTAATTATCAAAACTGTGGGGGAAATGGAGTTAAAAAGCTATTGAGTAAAAAGTTTTAACATCTAAGTTGTTTTGAAATTTAGAATCACTATGAACTATATATTAAATTGCTTGTTCTTGTTAAAACTCTTAACTCTGCTAAATGACACTCCATTAAATATGATAAATATGAAAGTTGTGCTCGGATTATGATCCCTAGAAAATCATTTAGTATGATCTCTAGGAGCACACAACTTCTTGAGTCAATACATTCTGATATTTGTGATTTCAGTAGCTTTGTGACTAGATGAGACGATTGTTGGTTAGAAGTATTTAATCGCTTTTGTAGATGATTAATATAAGTCTGTCATATATATGAAGAATGAAGCACTTGTTATTCTTAATGAATTAAAAATTATAGTTAAATGCTAAAAATCAAGGGTTCAGATTTGATAGAGGTGGTGAATATATTTTTAACAACTTTAGAGAAGTTTGCATTGGGCATAATCTCTACTGTACTGCACTCTACTTACAACAGTCAAACGGTATTGATAAAAGTTAGAATCAAACACTTAGTAAAATGTTGAATTCTATATTATTGACTGTTGTTTGTCTTGTGTAATTATGAGTGATGTTATATTATTAATCATATCTCTAATGTGTTACTACACTATAAATTGAATACACCTTGTAGATCAAAGCATGAAAACACAAATAATTTTGTTAAAGTGAAATTTTGTGTTGTGATACTTCTGTTAGAGTACATGACCCTAGAAGACCTAAAGTAGGACCTACAAAAAATATTTGTGTGTTTAGAAAGTGCAGAATGTAGTTCTGTGGACAGATGTTGGATCTATCTAATTTGTGTTAGAAGAATCTAGACTTATAGAGTTCTTTGAGTATGTGTTCATCAAAGATAAATGTATGAAATAATCTAGTCCTACAGATACGTTCAATGATTCACAGTTGGAATCAAGAACCAGCCTTACTGACACTTAAAAGGCTGAATGACAAATGAGCTAAGAAGAGTCTTTAGTAGACAATAAGATAATTTTGTGTCATACAATAATACTTTAATTTAGTTGATCTGCCGAAATGGGCTAAAAGTATAGTAAGTAAGTGGGGTTTTGTAGAAGAAACTTAATTCTGATTGTTCAGTAACAATTTTAATGTTTTTTAGTAGCTAACAGATTGACTGAGAAAAATAGGGTAGACTTATTTGATGTCTACTCACATGTCTATCATATTGCTACAATAAGTATTCTTCTTATCCCTTACATCTATTGAAAAATTTTTCATTCATAAAGGATATTTAAAAAGTTTTGTACTTGATGTTTTGTACTGGAAAGTTTTGAACTAATATGTTTAGTGAATAAGATTTACAATTTAGTAAAATCATTGTATGTTCTTAAAACTTGTATAATCGACGAATAAATAATTTGACAAATTTTTGAAAGAGCCTAGTATATGAATCAAGTAATTCAGATCAGTACCTTCAACTTTGTGGTGTGTCAAATATAGTGACTACTATTTACTTGTTCTGTTGACATGCATGTTCTTGGAAGTGACCTCTCTATTACAAATAAAGTTAAAATTTTGATATCCAAAGAATTCAACATGAAAATCTAGGTACTGTGGACACCATAGGTATAAGGGTGAGTTTTCAGTTGGCAAGGGATAACTCTTAGTCAAACTCATCAAATCAAAATGTGTTTCAAAAGTGAGAATATAGTGATTGAAAGTGTGTTTTAAAACACCTTATGATTATGATAAAATATTGACACCTAATGATGATGCAACTATAAGACAGGTGGATCATTATAAAGGAATTGACAGTCTCATGTATACAAAGATCTGCACTAGAATAGACAGCCTTTGAGGTAGGTATGATCTGCAGATTCACTAATAATCCCATACACATTTGAGTGCCCTTAAGAGGCTAATGAGATACCTGAGTGGTATTCAAGAGTTTGTTTTGTGCTACTCTAGTCATTCTTCGAATGAATGGCTGATCTGATGCATTAGGATGCTCAGAATTTAATGAAAGTCGATAACTAGTAGATATGTATTTACACTAGGAGAAACAGAAATGTTATGGAAATAAAAAAGCAAACTGGCACTGCGCTATCATCCATAAAATCAGACCTCTATGTGATATCCTCTGCAGGGGAAAAAGGCTGAGTGGATTGAAAAAATTGTTGCTAGTTATCCATTAAAAAGTTTAAGTAACTTTCTAATTCTGTTATGCGACTATCAAGTTACAATGCACTGTAGCTCATAACTCACTCTATTAGTAAGATGAGTATATTAAGGCTGAAAGAAGTCTAGTTGAACTTTCTCATAGATAAAGTGCAATTGCGATAAGTATGACTAATGCTCTTGCTAAGAGATTTGAAAGTGATCTAATTATCAAAACTGAGGGGGAAATGAAGTTAAAAGCTATTGAGTAAAAGCTTTAACATCCTAATTGTTTTGAAATTTAGAATCCAATTGGAGCCATAGAGAAGTTCAAACTTAAGCATCAATTTTAAGCAATTGACATGTTTTAGATAATTTTGATGATTCGACATAAATTCTACAAATATATAATGTCATTCCAATTTTGATGGTATTATATATCTAGAGAAATTTACTTACAATAATCATATTATTCCAATACGAAACATGAAAACTTGTCGATGTGTTTCCGATGATTAAATTGTCTTAAATATCATTCCAATTTTGATGATATGTCTTTTATGGATACATGTTTCATTCCAATTTTGATGATTCAATGTTAAACCATGATTGAAATGACAGTTTTTTCATCCAATATGAAACACAGTATGGTTCTTGTGTAGAAACTATAAAGTTCATGTATTTAGTTAAAGAAACTTGATTGTGATGCTTCCGTTACATTTTTGCTAAGCTAATTATGAATTGTACTAAGTTCTTTTGTGGAACTAGATACTTTGTAAAATTCATTGGAATTCTTAGAGATATGTCTCTTGATATTCTTGTTTTCTATAAGCTAGTAAAGATGGAGGAGTTGAATCTGTCAACATAGATTTCAAAAATAATGATTTGCTCAAAAAGGAGGAGTAAACATAAGCAGTGTGCAAGGATAGAGCTTCAGTTTATTTCTTTCGAGAATAAATTAGTCACTTGCTTGGTAAAACTTCTATTGAGTTTAAAACTCTTGTGTTCATGAGCTTAAAACTCATATTTTGTTTTTGAAGTTTATTTGCTTTGTTTGATTTTGAAACTATGACAGATTATTCCAGTTGGTTTAGTCTTTGTGAACAATTCTGAATTGGATATGGTTTGAAACTATTTAATTATATTAGTTTAGTCTTGATTGAACTATTCAGTTTTATAATTCTATTGGTTCTTATGAAACTATACCTTTATGATGATTCTCTTTTATGGACTGCTATCAGCCTGTCAGTTTTATACTGAACTGATGAGATAATCCTGTACTTTATATATTGAGAATATAGGAGATTGTTGGATATATTGGCATACTCTCTCTATATAAATATTGCATGTGCATATGAGTAACACGTGTATTGAACGTACAATTGATTGGATATTGGAACGCGGGTTTGTGGGCTTATACCCCGATACCCAAACCAGTATTTAAAGATAAATACTGGCTTGTGATAGCAGTCGAGGTATTCCAATCTTGATACCTAGGATGAATATCTCAAGCAACTTAGATCTAGAGATAAACCCTAATTTCCAATTGTTAATTTCTTACAAAACCTAACAAAGAAAAGAAAAGAAAAGGGAACCTCATAGCTATACAACTGAAGTTTCCTTGTATAGAGTATACACTGGAGTGAACAATACAAGATATAATAGACGATAGTCTGACTGAGAAACGGAGTAAATAATATGAATGAATGACTCAAAGAGTCAAGAACCCTGGAACAAAAACTTCGTTGTTGTCACTGCAATTATCTAACCGAGGAGCTGTTTTCGCCCTGACCTTCAAACGATCTGAACAATTACATTGATAACTAACACAAAAAAAGTAGATGTGATAACAGTGAAGAGCAAAATAATTTTGATTATGCAGGAAAAAAAATGAGAGAATAAAACAAATTAATTTGTACAAGGAGTAGAGCCCCGCATTTCCAGATTGTGTTACATTGATACATTCAAGCACTGTCTTGACATATAAATCTGACAGATTCCATCCTTGAATTTCACTTTACTCTTAACAAACTTTGCAATTATTTTCACGAGCGTACTTCACCAGCAGCACTGCACCATTTATCCGTGCCATCCAAATTTATAAATGTGGATCCTCTGCTATACTAAATAAAAGAACCATAGTCATTCTCCCTTCCCTTATTCCAACTTTAGAAAAGATTGGACATTGGGGTTAATGTTTATTATCTTCTTCCAATTGGAACCATTCACAGACAAAATTCACGGACAAGTGGGCTCACAGATTCATGGACAGATTGTAAGGCATCATGGGTTTTCTTTAATTACCACATTTCGTCTAGTTTGGTTCATACGTACTAGTATTGTAGGTGTGTTAATGATGTCCACCTTGTGTTTGTTTGATGAAAACCCATGGTTAATTGTTGTAGGTGTGTTAGAGATGTGTTTCTTTGGAATGTGTTACGAGAAAAATGCCGGTTAAGGAATGTTGTTTTTGGACGACGGTGATTGCTGGGTTTGCCGGTAAGGTTTGAAGGAAGGAGATGGTGGAGTAGTCAGAGTGGGACGGTTGGCCGGTAGTATTGCTGCTAATTTTGGCATGAGAGCAAACAGAGGGTGAGAAGCAAGGAGAGAAAAGAGAGAAAAGTTTTGATCATGTCTACAATTTCTCAATTATGAGGTGTGAATGTGTTTGTTCGGATGTTCACGTTGTGGCTACAGTCTTGTTCCAAAAAATAAATAAATAAATAAATAAATAATAAAAAATAAAAATCAAATAAAATAAAATAATTTAAATAAATTTAAAAAAAATAAAATTAGTTGATCATGTCTACTTCTCAAACTTCTAATGATGGTGATGAGAAATTGCTCAAACTCTACTTTTTTATTTTCCTGTAATAATTGAATACAACAGGTGCCGCATCGAGGCATCAAATGTGATGATGATTTCGTATGCGTAACGCAAAATGTGAAGTTGGACCATGTGGAAATATGATGGTTCCAACATGCATGCTTTCATTTCAATCACTCACCCAATCTGGAAAGGGCAACAACCCTAAAGGCTAAATATTAAGGGACAACTAGCCTTTTTAGTTTTTAGCGGCTGAGGCCAAATTATGAGTTGGCATTACTTATTATGCAGTTATGCGTGCATGAGCACAGCAGGATGCATGGATTTTAGTCAGGGTTGACATAATTAAATAGTATTTTTTAAAATTTAGGTTTATTTTTTAAAAAATGTTAAAGAAAAGTATTGTGTATATATATATATATATATATATATATATATCATGTTGAACAAGCGTTTTTACTTTTAGCATTTGTTAGTTATATAAAACCATCAATTATTAAACTACGAGACATTCGATGATATTTGATGATGAGATATAATATTTTCTAACATATGGTTGAGTAAATATTTCCATAATATATATTACTTTAGTTGCATGCCTAATGAGAAAAAGGCAAAAAACTCATACTTGTAAAATTCAATACTCATTTAATTGGAAATAATAAATATAAACATATTACTATATTATTAAGAACATAAATGATGAGATTAAATTCAATTATATATTTTCATATTTAAATTAGATATTTAAAATTTTAAAAAAAATCTCAAATATTATAATGGGAAAAGGCCTTAGTGTCATTTGTAAATCTACCAACACGTGTAATGCACGTGTATAATTATTATAAAGAATGTTTTAGGTTCAAGCTCGTACCACGTCTAAATTTTTACTTAAAAAAAAATATCTTTATTATGACGTTCATCGCACGTGTAAATTACTAGTATAGTATAACTTTATTAAAGACATGAATAAAAGTTTATTCCCAATCAAAAATCAAATTATATTTAAAATAAACGAAAAAAAAGTTGCTAATATACAATTATATCATTCTTTAGTGGAAGCTAGTTTAATCATCATACCGATTCAATCGGAAGATCATAGATCAACTCAATCCAATTGAACCACACACTCTGCCACACAATGGCCCAAACCGACCCTTACACTGACCCCAACCTAGCCCTTCATGCTGACCATACCTGGCCATGACCATTAGCCCAAAGTCTGCTCAACTATTCTTGCTTCGGGCTCAATTTAATTTGATACTCATTTAATTTAAAATGATAAATACAAACATATTATTAAGAACATAAATAATAAGATTAAATTTAATTATATATTTCATACTTAATTTAGATATTTAAAATTTAAAAATATATAGTATAACTTTATTAAAGGCATTAATGAAAGTTTATTCATAATAAAAAAAACAAACCAAGTTATATTTGTAAAAAAATGAAAAATTAGTTGCTAATTCAGGGGAACAAACACTGGATCTCTTTATAGTAGAGCTTGAACAACGTAACCCGTAACCAATATATTAAGTGTTTAATTTGTCTTATATATTGATGCTGCTTGTTTCGGTGGGGGAGCAACATGTGTGAGTTCTTGTAATTTGTGAAGTGGAAGGGACGGAGCTCGATCTTGGCTCGGGTCGGTTTCTTGAGGTCAGATCGGAAGAGATGCTGGAGCTCGGACGGCCGGGGTACCTGCAAAAAGGCCTAGAAACATCGGAAGAGATCCCGACGACATGTCCTCCGACGATCTAGTCAGTCGCTGGAAAAGAGACTGAGCAGCTAGGGTTCAGGTGGAGAAGGATTGATTACCTTTGAAAGTCAAGAAGGGGTCTGGTATTTATAGGCAGGGGCTAACGGGTATCTGACCCTACTGGACCGGGTCAGATGTGTTTGTCTGTGGGCCTGAAGTTGTAGAGAGACCGTAGGACCCGTTGACCTGATGATCTAGGATGAGAAAAATTTGAGGAGATCCGATGACCCTGATTGGGCCACGTCATTTATACCGCATCATAAGCCCCCCACTCCAGGATGGCTGTGTGAACCAACCGTGGAGGAGTAGTTTTATCCTTGTGAGAAGAGCGGACGAGAGTGTTTTTGCGAAGATGAGTTGGTGAGTCCCTGAGAAGCGGCTGGGGTTGGCACCGAGCCGATCATGGTATAAGACCTGGTCGAAGTCAGTGCTGATGGCAGAGCTCGAGGGATCGGCGCCTAGCATCGAGCCAGGAGGGTCGAGGCTGAGCACACCGAGCGAGGCGCTTCATGAGAGAAAGTGGTGGTGATGCTCGAAGTTCATGCCGAGCTGGGAGCTCCGAGCTTGGGGTCGGCACCGAGCACCTCAATTGAGGCATTTTATGAGAAAGCCATATCGCTGCTCGAGGTTCCTGCCGAGCTCCGAGTGCCTTGATAAAGGCATTTCATGGGAAAGCTGTGTGGAGGCTCGGGGTTCATGTCGAGCTACGAGCTTGGGGTCGGCGCTGAGCTCTTCGAGTGAGGCATTTTATGAGAGAAGGTTGTGTCGATGGTCGATGTTTATGCCGAGCTTCGAGCTTGGGGTCAACACCGAGCACCTCGATTGAGGCATTTTGTGAGAGAAAGTTGTGACAATACTCGAAGTTCATGCCGAGCTACGAGCTTGGGGTCGGCACCGAGCGCCTTGATAGAGGCATTTTGTGAGAAATCCGTATCGCTGCTCGAGGTTCATGCCGAGCTCCGAGCGCATTGATAGAGGCATTTCATGGGAAAGCTGTGTGGAGGCTAAGGTTTCATGCCGAGCTCTGAGCATGGGGTCGGTGCCGAGTGCCTCAATTGAGGCATTTATGAGAGAATCTTGTGGTGATGGTCGACGTTTATGCCGAGCTCCGAGCTTGGGATTGGCACCGAGTGCCTCAATTAAGGCACATGTGCGATGCTCGAAGTTCATGCCGAGCTCCGAGCTTGGGGTCTGCACCAAGCATCTTGATAGAGGCATTTTTTCAAACCCATATCGCTGCTCGAGGTTCATGTCAAGCTCCGAGCGCCTTGATAGAGGCATTTCATGGGAAAGCTGTGTGGAGGCTTGGGGTTCATGCCGAGCTCTGAGCTTGGAGTCGGCGCCGAGCGCCTCGATTGAGGCGTTTTATGAGAGAAGGTTGTGGCGATGCTCGATGTTTATGCCGAGCTCCGAGCTTGGGGTTGGCACCGAGCGCCTTGATTGAGGCATTTTATGTGAGAAAGTTGTGGCGATGCTCGATGTTTATACCAAGCTCTGAGCTTGGGGTAGGCACCAAGCGCCTCGATTGAGGCAATTTATGAGAGAAAGTTGTGATGATGCTCGAAGTTCATGCCAAGCTCTGAGCCTGGGGTCGCCGCCGAGCGCCTTGATAGAGGCATTTTGTGAGAAAGCCGTATCGTTGCTTGAGGTTCATGCCGAGCTCCGAGCGCCTTGATAGAGGCATTTAATGGGAAAGCTGTGTGGAGGCTCGGAGTTCATGCCGAGCTCCGAGCTTGGAGTCTGCGCCAAGCACCTCGATTGAGGAATTTTATGAGAGAAGGCTGTGGCGATGCTCGACGTTTATGCCGAGTTTCGATCGCCTCGATAGAGGCATTTTATGAGAGTTGTATCGATGCTCGCAGTTCATGTCGAGCTCTGAGAGCTTCGATAGAGCATTTTGTGAGAGAAAGCTGTATTGGTGCTCGAGATCCATGTCGAGCCTCGAGCCAGATGGACTTGCTCTTGAGTTAATCTTGTGGAAATGCTAGGTGCCTGTCGGGATCCATGCCGAGCGTTGAGCAAGATGGACTTGCTTGTGAGAGAAAGATGTAATTTTTTGGAAATGCTAGGTACCTGCTCGAGATCCATGCCGAGCGTTGAGCCAGATGACCTTGTGTTGTGAGTCAATTTTGTGGAAAATCTAGGTGCATGCTCGAGATCCATGCCGAGCGTCAAGCCAGATGGCCTTGTGCTGTGTGCCTGCTCGAGATCCATGCCGAGGTCGACCCAGATGGCCTTATGCTGTGAGGCAATTTTGTGGAAAATCTTGGTGCCTGCTCAAGATCCATGCTGAGCGTCAAGCCAGATGACCTCATGCTATGAGGCAATTTTGTGGAAATGCTGGGTGCCTGCTTGAGATCCATGCCGAGCATCGAGCCAGATGGCCGCGTGCTGTGAGGCAATTTTGTGGAAAAGCTAGGTTCCTGCTCGAGATCCATGCCGAGCGTCGAGCCAGATGGCCTTGTGCTGTGAGGCAATTTCATGGAAAAGCTAGGTGCCTGCTCGAGATCCATGCCGAGCGACGAGCCAGATGGACTTGCTGACTGGCCAAAGCCTTGCTTCAGTGTTTGGCGTGTCCGAGGTGCACAACGAGGCCCGAGCATTTGGGACTTAGGGAGAAGTTGGCCTTGTGGAGAAATTGGGCCGTATGTGTGTCTACTAATGCGGTGACACGTGTAATGATGACGTCATGTTTTTGAGGATTTTAAGGATTCGTTGGTTTCACTATATATCCCCCACCCCTCTCATTTTTCACCTTTGGTTTCTTTCTCCAAGTTCCCAAGTTTTCTCTTCTAGCGCAGTTCAGTCACCGGCGGCGAATTTTTCCAACAACTTCCCGGCATTTCGAACAGGTTAGTTTATTTTCATTATATCGAGGGCTCAGTCTAGTTCGTCTGCCACTACCTCAGGTCAGGATGATGGCCCGCGTCTGTTCGATTGAACGTCTGGGAATCAGTGGGGAGGGTTTATGAAGTCATGCCACTCCGCAGCAGGAAGCCCTTCGTAGTAGAGTCGAGTGACTCAGAAGGGAATGTGCACACGACGAAAGGTGACGAGGAGGAGGTTGTTGGTAGTGTGGAGGAGCATGAGCTAATTGAGGGAGCGGGGGATGACGAGGAGGTCGAAGTCATCGAGGGGGATGAGGAAGGAGGGGACGACGCATCGACAGAGGGTGACAATCTGGCCCCTTTGGCATCGCCCTCTCCTCCGAGGGGTCATTATGTCCGGCGAAGGAAAATGAAGTGGATCCTACCGGATAGCACGGACGAGACGGCTCCTGAAGTCAGACTCGATGTCCCATTCACCCTTCAGCTGAGCTCCATCAGAATGTACCCGGACGATATTGAGGAGTTGGTCCGATACGGGGTGCAGCCGTCCTCGCCTGGTCGACAGAAAATCTCTATGGACAAAATGCCAATTGTACTGACCGCGGACGACCTTTCGGTTATCTGAGCTAGTCCATTTTCTTAAAGATCCTGGCTTTCGTGCTTTGGTCATTGGTCAGGAATACGAGCTGCTGATTCCAAGCCCTGGGCTCCACCCCACGGATAACTTGTCTCCCTGCTTCAATATGTTTTCGGTGGACCCTTTTTGCTCAGGCTTGCGATTGACACTCCACCCATTGATTCAGAAGGTTCTGAATTGGGCGTTGTTGAGTCCAATGGAATATGGACCCAACTCTTGAAAGCAGCTTGTGTGCTTCATTCTTCTTTGCAAGGAGAGGGGCGTTCCCCTGAGGTTGAAGTACTTCCGAGCGATCTTGGGCATTAGCTCGTCTGCCGAGTATGAAGGGATCTAGTACATCTCGCCTCGCCAAGGGAAGAGGGTTGTACACGGGCATCTGGACTCCATTAAAGGGTGGAAGGGGAAATATTTTGTCGTTCGGAGCCTAACTCCCTGGGTGGTACCCACGACATGGAGTTTTTATAAGCCCAACCTTAAGGGTCACCGCAAGTCTGATTTGACGGTTGAGGAGTGGGCCGACGTTGAGCGGATATATTCGGGGAACAACATAGGTTGGATGAATGTGACAGAGAGGCATCTGGCTTGAATCGGACTGAGCCCCACTCCTTCCTGTATGTCTTTTGTCTAATTTTCCTTCAAGTGTTTCCCCCCGTCTTATGAGCTTCTCTTTTTTGCAGATATGGAAAAAGTGGAGATCATTGAGAAGAGGGCGCTTTTGAAGAAGAGGATGGCCGAACGGGCCGAGCAGAGGAAGAAAGGGAAGGTCCCCTCCGAGGGGGTTTTGGAGGAACCTTCCCACCCGGCTCCGAAAAAGCACAAGGCCTCCAAGTCGGGCCCAAGTTCTAGTAGCCAGAGGGTTACAAAAGTGGTGAAGAGTGGCCTCCCCCCCATCGTTCCATCGGCCGAGGAAATCGTAGGCAAAGCGGGGCTTCAACCATGGGCTCCAGACTAGGTCATTAAGGTTGGGGAATGTAGCGCCCCGAATTTCTAATATGATATCTTAGAAAATACGTGGCACAATTCCCAGCATCAACTTCAATGTAATATTAAACCCAATTTAACACCAATAAAATTTTTTCCAACTTTCATTACAATAATCAATTACATAGCATAGCGGAATACAATACATCTCAAATCATAATTCTCTTTTCTTTACAACACTTTTTATTTTACATATGTCACTAAATCACTCGAACTCAAGCATTCAAAGCCGAGCCTTAAGAAATCACCTGTAAAATATGAGGCTAGAGATGATCCCTAACCCCCAAAACTAAAGGGGTCAGCCATAAAGGTGTGAGTGACATAAAACAAACAACATAAGTAAAGCATGGATTCATAAACAACATGTGACAAATAATAATACATAAAATATGACATAGCAAGGAAACATGTAAACCTCAAGTGAAGTTAAACTAAGTGTCAAGTGTAGAAAACAGGAAACACATGCGTGCAACCAAATCAAGAAAATACAAATCTATATGCTGACTCTCTAATGCGTACTTGTCGGAGTCTATGCATCCCACTCTACATAGGTCCAGTGCAAGCCCTTAACGTCTCCACATTATAGGGTTTAATCCCCGATATGCAACTAATCCTAACACGATGACTACTACGAGATAAAGATAAACTGTGAATATTAGCCCATGCCCCGATAATTCCGGAGGTCAAACTCTATCCACAAATTATTCCGGAGACTATTTCACTCACACCTGGGAATCTTCGAGAATACCCCACACCGCAAGCAATGGCACCTCATCACACGAATACCACATGTGCGTCGCCTCGACTCCGATAATTCCGGAGATCAATCCCACACCACAGGTAATTCCAGAGACTATTTCACTCACACCTGGATAATTCCGGAGATTATCTCACACCGCAAGCCATACTGAGGTCCATAACCCATGTTCTCGTTTATCATATCACCACTAGTGCCTGTCCTTATCATTTAGGTTATTTAATTACTTAACGAATCTCCTAGAGTTGGTGTACCCTGCCGGACTTAACTCAAACATCTGAACAACTAAAATGCCTCAACAGGCCCAAACATAAATAACTCATCCGCCGGTATACTAGGGTCACACACACCCTCTAGAGACTCAAACTCAAATATCCAAACCAACCTTCCATCATAAATTGCTCAACTTAACATCTTGAAACATATGCGCAATAGAAGATAAAGTATAGAATAATACGTTATAGATCAAAACATTTAAAGAATAGATCGTTTGAAATCATTCAAAATTATAAGAATACATCAGTATCAGTCGACTAATAACAAGAGTAAGTCGACTGTCCAGAAAGAGAATTTCATGGTCTGAAGAAAAATAAACTAAGTCTTATAAGTCGACTTGCAAAAGTCATAGGTCGACTGTCCAGAGAGAAAATCCAATAATCTTTAAGAAATTATTCTAAGTATAGCAGCGACTGAAAAGGGAATAGGTCAACTGTCCAGAGAGAAATTTACAATGACTTTAAAAATATAATTCTAAGTGTACCATTCGACTGTAAAAGGTATAGGTCGGCTGTCCAGAAGGAAATTTCGAGAAAACTAAAGAACATAGCAGCCGGGTCGTATCAGTGGACTGTAGGCCTTCAGTCTGCAGTATTTTGGTTGTGCACAATTCAACCGATACATAGTTTTATTTTATGAAAACGATTTTGATAAAAACTTATTTCTTATATAACCAAATACAACTGGTAGGATATATAATAGTCCATAAAACTAAATCAAATTGCTTGAATTCATGAAAATAGAGATTTTATTGATTCTTTCAATTAATACATGGATTGTGCATATAATAAAAATTAGAGTTCCTTACAAAATTTATTGTTCACTGAAATAGTTCGTATTCAGATCCAAACCATACAAAAATCAAAATCCCAAAAAATCCCCAATTTGGGTATATCTCCTCAACTCAACTAATTTCTCAAATTTCAATTTTTCATGACATGATCTCTTGATTCATAACTCTTCCATTCAAATTTCTCAAAAACTGAATTTCTACCACAACTCATAACCATAATCAAATTTGTAATCACATACCACTAGGGTTTCTCAAGATCAAATCGTTCATCCATCCAATCCATTATTTTCATAGTCATACTCAAACCCTAATCATACTTTCTAGCAATAAAGTTAAATTTCCAAGATCCATTAAACATTTATAGATCAAACAACCAATTTTACCACTCACATAAATAAACAATCAACCAATCAATTACTCACATACAACATTCAAAGAACAAACAAAACAATTATATCACTCACATACATAAAACAAACAACAAACAATTTACATCACTCACATACAACATCCATAAAACAACACAAAATAAATATGTCACTCACATTAAATGAAGAAATCCCTTGATAAGAAGCCTTTCCTCGCGAGGTCCAAAATCTTCTCCCAAATCCTCCAAAAATAAGAAAACTTAATGTTGTGCAGCGAAAGACAGCTGCGTTTTTCTTTTAAATACCCGGAAAAGAAGTTTTAGGGTTTCTAGACACTTTTGCAAAATAACCCCTTGAAATACAACTTTACATAAATAGATTCCTATACCTGGAACTTGGTAAAATCAATTAAATTGAGATTTAAAACCAAAATAGACTCCTTAACTCCAACCGGCACTGTTGAAAAGTCCAGAAAAATAGTTTTGCACTTTCACCCCTCAAAATGACAATTTTGCAAAAAGATCCTTCTTTTTTATAAAATTTGCAAATTGATCCAATTAATTTCAGAAAAAATCTGAAAAATTATAAATAAATCCCAAATAATAAATAATGATTTTTCATGAAGAAATTTTAACTTTTGAACTTCTCAAGAAAATATTTGCACGTGTTTCGCACGTGTAAAAAGATAAATTTCCAGGAAAATATTTATTAAATCTCCAAAAATCATTTTAATTCATTATAAACATTAAAAAATAATATTTAAAAATACGGGGTACTACATCACTCCCTCCTTAGAAGAGTTCTGTCCTCAGAACTATTGCTAATGAGTCCAAACAACATATCAACAAAGGATGCAATATCTCATAAATGGAAACATAGTTCAAACAATTGCATATGAGAAAATTATCAAAATAGAAGGAATACAACTCAACTCAAAGGTATAATCATCCAAAAGAATTACAATCACATAAAAGAAAAATACATTCATACAAAAAGCTCAGGGAAATCCTTCTGCATGCGATCCTCTGGCTCCCAAGTAGCCTCTTCGAACTGCTGATTCCTCCACAGCACCTTGACCATAGGTATCACTTTGCTCCTAAGAACTTTCTCCCTACGGTCAACGATCTCAACAGGCTGTTCCTTGTAACTCAAGTTCACCTGTAAACCTTCAAGAATCTCTACCAACTGATGATCTGATCTGGCACATACTTCCTCAACAATAACACATGAAATAAATCATGCACTTGTGCCAGCTCCTCTAGAAGCTTCAATCTATATGCTGTCTTACCAATCCGTTCCACGATCCTGTATGGCCCAATATACCTTGGCGCCAACTTGCCTCCCTTAACAAACCTGATCACTCCTTTGGTCGGAGACACCTTGAGAAAAACTTCATCCCCAACCTCAAACTCCAAGTCCCTTCGTTGAGTATTAGCATAACTCTTCTGCCGACTCTGAGCCTCAACCAACCTCTTGCGAATCAGCTCAATCTGCTCCGTCGTCTGTTGCACGATCTCAGGTCCAAACATCTGCCTCTCGCCAACCTCGTACCAACAAACTGGTGTCCTGCACCTCTGCCCGTACAAAGCCCCATACGGCGCCATCCTGATACTCGCATGGTAACTATTGTTATAAGCAAACTCAACCAATGCCAAGTATCTCTCCCAACTACCACCGAAATCCATAACACAAGCCCTCAGCATATCTTCCAGCACTCGATTCACCCTCTCCGTCTGACCATCGGTCTGTGGATGAAAAGTGGTACTGAAATCAGTTCTGGTGCCTAAAGCTGCTTGTAGGCTCTTCCAAAACCTTGAAGTGAACCTTGCATCTCTGTCAGAAACAATCGACACTGGAACTCCATGAAGCCTCAGAATCTCACCAATGTACAACTCAGCCAATTTCTCCAACGACCAAGTAATCTTCATGGCTAGAAAGTGAGTCGACTTAGTCAAACGGTCCACGATAACCCAAATCGAGTCATTGCCCTTCGAACTCCTCGGCAAACCCGTAATGAAATCCATACTGATATTCTCCCATTTCCACTCCAGAATGGGCAACGGCTGTAACAAACCTCCAGACCTCTGATTTTCTCTTTTGATCTGCTGACAAGTCAGACACCTTGCCACGAAATCTGCCACATCTCTCTTCATACCAGACCACCAAAAGTGCTGTTTGATGTCCCTGTACATCTTCGTGCCTCCAGGATGTACTGACAACAAAGTACTGTGTGCTTCCTACAAGATACTCTCTCTCAAATCTGCATTATCCGAAACACACAACCTCTCACCCATCCAAAGAACTCCATCTTGAACACGAAATTCTGATAGCTTGCCTTCTGAAACCCGTTGCAGCATCTTCCAAATCTCTGAATCTGACCTCTGACCTTCCACATTCCTCTCCCTCAAGGAAGACTGCAGCCTCAACTGAGCCAAAGACGCTCCTAAACCCTGCAGCACCACCTCGATACCTGCTTGATCAATTTGTGCTGCCAACTCGCTTCGAGTAGTGATCAAACTTGATAAACTACTCTTCCTGCTAAGTCCATCAGCTACCACATTCGCCTTGCCCGGATGATACTTGATCTCAGGACGAATGTCTTCCAATACTTTCAACCACCTTCTCTGCCGAAGATTTAGATCCTTCTGTTGATAAATGTACTTCAGGCTCTTGTGGTCAGTGTACATATTGACCTTCTCACCATAGACATAATGCCTCTACTTCTTCAAGGCAAAGATAATAGCTGCTAGCTCTAAATCATGCGTCGGATAATTCTTCTCATGCGGATGCAATTGTCTCGAACCGTAAGCAATAACCTTGCCTTCTTGCATCAAGACACAGCCCAAACCTCTGAGAGACACATCACTGAAGATATCATATCCCTCCCAGCTTGTGGCAAAGCTAAGATAGGTGCAGTAGTCAACCTCTCCTTTAATTCAAGAAAACTCTCAACTCTCTCACACTTATCAGTCCATGAAAATGCCACATTCTTCCGGGTCAAACCTGTCAAAGGAATTGCAATATGAGAATAACCCTGGATGAATCTCCTATAGTAACCAGCCAAACACAAGAAACTTCTGACTTCCTTCATAGATGTTGGCCTGGGCCAATCATTCACTGCTTCAACTTTCTGAGGATCAGTGGCCACTCCCTCCTTAGAAAGGATATGACCAAGGAAAGCTACCTCAAACTTTCAAAACTCACACTTCGACAACTTGGCATACAAGCTATGCTCCTGCAATTTCTGTAATATCGCTGTCAAGTGCATAGAATGCTCCTCCTCCGACTTCGAATACACCAAAATATCATCGATGAAAACCACTACGAAGGAGTCAATAAATGGCCTCAAAACCCGACTCATCATATCCATGAACACTGTTGGCGCATTCGTCAACCTGAATGGCATCACTAAAAACTCATAGAGTCCATAACGAGTCCTGAAAGCTGTCTTACTCACATCTTCCTCCATGACTCGAACTTGATGATACCCTGATCTCAAATCAATCTTCGAAAACACAGCTGCTCCTCGAAGCCTGTCGAATAAATCATCAATTCGCAGCAGTGGATACTTGTTCTGAATAGTCACCCTATTCAACTCCCGGTAGTCAATGCACATCCTCATTGACCCATCCTTCTTCTTGACCAACAACACTGGCACACCCCATGGTGAGGAACTCGGCCTAATAAGCCCCTTGCTCAACAGCTCCTCAATCTGCTTCTTCACTTCGTCTTGCTCTACAGGTGCCATCCTGTACGGAGCCTTAGAAATCGGAGCACTCCCCGGCTGAATATTAATGCAAAACTCCATATCTCTCTGCGACGGTAATCCTGGAAAATCTTCTAAGAACACCTTAGGAAAATCTCTGATAATCGGAATGCCTTTGACTTCATCTGGAATCGCCATCTTGGATACCATTGCAGACACCTTCGGAATCTCTGCGGGACCACCTGGTGCTTTCACTAACACCTCTTTCTGCTTTCATTCAATTGTGGCATCATATATTGCCATCCAATCAATGCCCACGATCACATCCACTCCTAAGACTTGCAGCTCGATCAGATTAATGCCAAATAATCTCCCGCCAATCTCGATATCACAGCCCTCGTAATATCAATCAGCGATCAATTCTTCACCTGACGGGATTGCCACCGACAAAACCTTGCCTGGAAACAACTTGGCTCCACACCTAAGACCTTTGCAAAACTTGGCGACACAAAAGTATGCGAAGAACCCGTATCAAATAAAACCTTTTCCTTAATTCCATTAATTAAAACAATTTCTGTTACATGAAGAGTGATACTCAATCTCCAATTATTCTCAAATAAATGTTTTACTTATTACATTGATTAAGAATAAAATCAAAACTCTTGCATACCCTGAATTACAACTTCCGAGTTACCCGCGTCCTCCTCGGTTAATGCAAACACTCGCCCTTACCTCTGGAATTTGCTTCCACCCTGACCATCCTTCCTCAACTGCGGACAATGAGACTTAGAATGTCCCGCCTGCCCACACTGGAAACAAGTCTGCTTCGCCAACTTAGGACACGCTGACCTGTAATGACCTGCCTCCTTGCAGTAATAACAAGTCACTTCCTGAGTTGTAGGTGCCTTCTGCACTGGACCACTAAACTTGACTTGCTTCCCTGGGAATCCCTTCCCACTCTGACCTGATGCTGGCCTCTTGTTCCTGTTCCAGGTCTCTTGCCTCTTCTAGAACTGGTCCATGTCTTCCTCGGTCATAGCTGCTCTCCTGACCAGCTTGTCGAACTTTCTTATGCCCAACGAGATCATCCTCGACATCAAGTTTGGCCTCAAGCCCTGCTCAAACTTCTTGGCCTTCTTTGCCTCGTCAACTATCAACTCTGGTGCATACCTCGACAGCTGAGCAAACTTGGTCTCATACTCTCGCACGGTCATGCTGTCCTGCTAAAGATTCAAGAATTCTGTCGCTTTCTTCTCCTGAATATCTAGGGAAAAGAAGCGATCCCTGAATTCCTCCAGAAAAGCCTTCCAAGTCATATGCTGGTCCCCCAACATCCTCTTCACCGTTTGCCACCAAACACCAACGTCCTTCTCCAATTGCATCGTGGCCAACTTCACCTTATTGGCTGCTGGAGTTTCTGAGACCTCGAAGATTGTCTCCATCCGTCTAATCCATTCATCAGCTTCATTTGGATCAGATTGCCCCTCAAAAATTGGCAGCCTCATCCTCTTGAAGGACTCGATCTGCTTGATGGGATCGGCGTTAACCAATCCTGGTCTAGTTCCATGATTCTGATGCTGGTTCTGATTCTGAGCCAAATTAGATGCCATCAGTGCCTCCAAAGTCTGATACACCCTGGCAAATTCGGCCTCGAGATCAATTCCAGTTCTTCGAGAACTTCCAGATCCATCACCATTGTTACCACCATTCCTGGGTCTGGGTGCAACCATACTGAATACTGCAAAACGAGGGAAAAGTTAGAGCACCACACACACAATTTATTCTCACATCAACACCCTTTGGAAAAACCTCAACTGTACCCCAATGGTAAAACATCATGTTTCAGTTTTATGTGATACTCACTCTTTAATGTCCACACCTAGGTACTCACACTCTAGTGTCCACACCTAGGTTATTTTTATACCATGTTTAGTATTACTATTGAAGTATGCTCTGATACCAACCACTTGAGCGCCCCGAATTTCTAATATGATATCTTAGAAAATACGTGGCACAATTTTCAGCATCAACTTCAATGTAATATTAAACCCAATTTAACACCAATAAAATTTTTTCCAACTTTCATTACAATAATCAATTACA
The DNA here is from genome assembly GCA_017893485.1 of Hemerocallis citrina. Classification (NCBI taxonomy): domain Eukaryota; kingdom Viridiplantae; phylum Streptophyta; class Magnoliopsida; order Asparagales; family Asphodelaceae; genus Hemerocallis; species Hemerocallis citrina. The sequence continues at coordinate 158,620,638 of CM030360.1, read as the reverse complement.
TAGCACAGCGGAATACAATACATCTCAAATCATAATTCTCTTTTCTTTACAACACTTTTTATTTTACATATGTCACTAAATCACTCGAACTTAAGCATCCAAATCCGTGCCTTAAGAAATCACTTGTAAAATATGAGGCTAGAGATGATTCCTAACCCCCAAAACTAAAGGGGTCAGCCATAAAGGAGTGAGTGACATAAAACAAACAACATAAGTAAAAGCATGGATTCATAAACAACATGTGACAAATAATAATACATAAAATATGACATAGCAAGGAAACATGTAAACCTCAAGTGAAGCTAAACTAAGTGTCAAGTGCAGAAAATAGGAAAACACATGCGTGAAACCAAATCAAGAAAACACAAATCTATATGCTGACTCTCTAATGCGTACTTGTCGGAGTCTATGCATTCCACTCTACATAGGTCCGGTGCAAGCCCTTAACGTCTCCACATTATAGGGTTTAATCCCCGATATGCAACTAATCCTAACACGATGACTACTACGAGATAAAGATAAACTGTGAGTATTAGCCCATGCCCTGATAATTCCGGAGGTCAAACTCTATCCACAGATAATTTTGGAGATTATTTCACTCACACCAGGGAATCTTCGAGAATACCCCACACCGCAAGCAATGGCACCTCATCACACGAATACCACATGTGCGTCGCCTCGACTCCGATAATTCGGAGATCAATCCCACACCACAGGTAATTTCTGGAGACTATTTCACTCACACCTGGATAATTTCAGGGATTATCTCACACCATAAGCCATACTGAGGTCCATAATCCATGTTCTCGTTTATCATATCACCACTAGTGTCTGTCCTTATCATTTAGGTTATTTAATTACTTAACGAATCTCCTAGATTTGGTGTACCCAACCGAACTTAACTCAAACATCTGAACAACTAAAATGCCTCAACAGGCCCAAACATAAATAACTCATCCGCCGGTATACTAGGGTCACGCACACCCTCTAGAGACTCAAACTCAAATATCCAAACCAACCTTCCAACATAAATTGCTCAACTTAACATCTTGAAACATATGCGCAATAGAAGATAAAGTATAGAATAATACGTTATAGATCAAAACATTTAAAGAATAGATCGTTTGAAATCATTCAAAATTATAAGAATACATCAGTATCAGTCGACTAATAACAAGAGTAAGTCGACTGTCCAGAAAGAGAATTTCATGGTCTGAAGAAAAATAAACTAAGTCTTATAAGTCGACTTGCAAAAGTCATAGGTCGACTGTCCAGAGAGAAAATCCAATAATCTTTAAGAAATTATTCTAAGTATAGCAGTCGACTAAAAAGGGAATAGGTCGACTGTCCAGAGAGAAATTTACTGTAGTACCCCGTATTTTCAAATATTATTTTAAAGATTTGAAAATGAATTAAAATGATTTTCTGGAGATTTAATAAATATTTTCTGAAGGTTTATCTTTTTACACGTGCGAAACACGTGCAAATATTTTTGGCATAAATATCCAATTTTATAATTTTAATAAGTTCTCATACTTATTATGGAGTATATTCTAAAATTTGGGATTTTTCTGAGTAGAGTAACTATTTTTATAAATATCTCGAAAGAGAGGGGCGTTTATGTAAAAAGCCGTTTGGATCTGAAATAAATTATGAAAATTCTTTTTTACTGATTTTTGGGCTTTCCATGATCATCATTTAAATTAAAGTATATTTAAATTTTATTTGGAGTTGATTTGGTAAAGATTTAAACAAATATGGTGTTTTTGCAAATATGAAATTTATGTTGGATCTTGTGCAAATATTTTCTGGAAAGTAAAAGTCAAATATTTAGATTGGAAAATATAATATGTATTATTAGATATTATTTCTGATTTTTTCTGAATTTTTATGAATATTTTATGATGTATTTGCAAATATTACAAAAGGGAGGGCTTTTGTGCAAAATCGCCACCCTGAGTTGTAAATCCGAATTTTTCTTATTTACTGGGCTGTACTGGATTGCTGGACAACTCAGTAATAAAAAGATTTGATTTTGTTTTGATTTAGTTAACCTATTTCAACTAAGAAAGGGTTTATATATGTAAAGTTATATTTGGAAGGATTCTTTTGCAAATATGTTTCTAAAACCCTAATCTTTCAATCCCAGCCTGTATAAAAGAGGGTGTGCAGCCGTCATTCGCTGCACAACGCAAGTTTTATTATATTTTTATTTTCTTGATGATTGAAGAGGAGATCTTGGATTCTTTGCAAAGAAGGGATTTTTCATTTTGCTTCGTGATATTCGCTTGATCTCTCCAACTATGTGAGTGACATTATTTTGTTTTATTTTTTTTTTGTGTATGTTGTAGGTGGGTGATATAATTTTTTGGTTGTTTTGTTTGTTTCTCTTTGATTTGTGTGTATCATATGAGAATGATATGCATGTTTAGATTGATTTGGATGTTGAATATGTTGGATGGATGAAAAATTGGATCTTTGAGAAGAATCCTAGATATTTGTATGAGAACAATTTTAGATTTGTTGAGAACTTAATATAAATTATTAGTAGGCTAAAAATGTTGGATTATTGCTGATTTGGTTGAGTTTGATAGATGTCATGCATTAATTAAATTAAAGATGAGATTTTGGATTATTGGTGAATTGGATAAAAACAACTTGACCATGTTGAGGATAAATTTGTTTTGTTTATGAATCAACTATAGAAAATATTTGAGATTGAGTTGAGGAATTTCGTAAATGACTAATGGTTTAGAGGACCATATTTTGAGGATTTGAGTTATGAGGATTTAAATTGGGGATTTGCAATTTTTTGTAAAAGATGTTGTTCGAATTTGGACTTCTCAAATGCTAAGTTTAAATCTAATTATTTTGGTATTAACAAGATTTGGAAAATAAAAGAAAGTTATTTTGATATATGACCGATTCTTAAAAACCCTAGTTTTGACATATGTACGACCTAAATTCTTCAGACTGTAGGCCGACAGTCGACTGGTACGTCCTTACAGTCGACTGGTACGACCCAGCTGTTATGACCTTTAGTTTCTTGAAAATCCGTTCTGGACAGTCGACTTAGATCCTTTTCAGTCGACTGATATACTTAGAACTTATTTTGCAGAGTTATTGCAGTTCCTTTCTGGACAGTCGACCTATGACCCCTTAAGTCGACTTATAATACTTAGAATATTTTCTCAAAAATTATTGGAATTTGTCTCCAGTAAGTCGACTGATGATCTTTTAAGTCGACTTAGATTACTTAATTTTTTTTCTTAAAATCATGGATATTTTTCCCCCTGGACAGTCGACTTACTACAGTAATAAGTCGACTGGTACCGATGAGTTTTCATAAATGTGAATGTTTCTTTCGAATGGTTAGTCTTCAGATATTTGAGCCTACGCTTTGTCTTCTGTTAAGCATATGATTTTATGATATTCAGTTAAGCTATTTATGGTGGAAAGTTGGTTTAGACATTTGAGTTTGAGTCTCTAGAGGGTGTGTGTGACCGTAGTATACTGGCGTTGAGTTCTTTTGTGAAGGCCTGTTGAGGCATTTCAGTTGTTCAGTTTTGAGTTAAGTCCGGTAGGGTACAACAACTCTAGGAGATTCGTTGAGTAATTAAATAACCCAAAAATGTTAAGGACATGCACTAGTGGTGATATGATGAACGGGAACATGGGTTATGTACCTCAGTATGGCTTTCGGTGTGGGATTTAATCTCCGGAATTATCACGGTAGATTACTTGTGGTGTGGGATATAATCTCCAGAATTATCACGGTAGATTACTTGTGGTGTGGGATTTATCTCCGGAATTATCACGGTAAATTACTTGTGGTGTGGGATTGATCTCCGGAATTATCGGAGTCGAGGCGACGCTCATGTGGTATTCGTGTGATGAGGTCAATGTTTCGGTGTAGGATGATCTCCGGAATTATCACGGTAAAGTACCTGTGGTGTGGGATCTATCTCCGGAATTATCAGGATATGGGCTAATACTCACAGTTTATCTTTATCTCGTAGTAGTCGTCGTGATAGGATTAGTTGCATAACGGGGGATTGAACCCTATAATGTGGAGACGTTAAGGGCTTGCACCGAACCTATGTAGAGTGGGATGCATAGACTTCGACAAGTACGCATTAGAGAGTCCGCATATAGGACTTGTGTTTTCTTGACTTGGTTTTATGCACGTGGTTTTATGTTTCCTACACTTGACACTTGGTTTAGTTCCACTTGTTGTTACATGTTTCTTTGCTACGTCATATTTTATATATTCTTGTTTATTACATGTTGTTTAAGAATCCATGCTTAAGTTTTGTTTATGTTGTTTGTTATTTTATGTCACTCACACCATTTATGGCTGACCCCTTTAGTTTTGGGGGTTAGGGATCATCTCTAGCCTCATGTGTTACAGGTTGTTGCTTAGAGTTTGGAGGTGTGGATGCTTGAGATAGTTTTGAGATAAACTGATGTAATAGAGCTTCGTGTAAATTTGTAAAGCAGTGTTGTAAAAAGACTGTGTTGTAATTCAAGGTGTTTTGTATTCTGCTGTGTTTGTAAAGATTGTTGTAATAAAAGTTTGAAATAAAATTATTTGTGTTTTTGGGCTATGTATACTATTACATTGAAGTTGATGCTGGGATTGTGTCACGTATTTTCTAAGATATTATATTAGAAATTCGGGGCGCTACATTTACAATGACTTTAAAAATATAATTCTAAGTGTACCAGTCGACTATAAAAGGTATAGGTCGACTGTCCAGAAGGAAATTTCGAGAAAACTAAAGAACATAGCAGCCGGATCGTATCAGTCGACTGTCGGCCTTCAGTCTGCAGTATTTTGGTTGTGCACAATTCAACCGATACATAGTTTTACTTTATGAAAACGATTTTGATAAAAACTTATTTCTTATATAATCAAATACAATTGGTAGGACATATAATAGTCCATAAAACTAAATCAAATTGCTTGAATTCATGAAAATAGAGATTTTATTGATTCTTTCAATTAATACATGGATTGTGCATATAATAAAAATTAGAGTTCCTTACAAAATTCATTGTTCACTGAAATAGTTCGTATTCAGATCCAAACCATACAAAAATCAAAATTTCAAAAAATCCCCAATTTGGGTATATCTCCTCAACTCAACTAATTTCTCAAATTTCAATTTTTCATGATATGATCTCTTGATTCATAACTCTTCCATTCAAATTTCTCAAAAACTGAATTTCTACCACAACTCATAACCATAATCAAATTTGTAATCACATACCACTAGGGTAGATCAAATCGTTCATCCATCCAATCCATTATTTTCATAGTCTTACTCAAACCCTAATCATGCTTTCTAGCAATAAAGTTAAATTTCCAAGATCCATTAAATATTTATAGATCAAACAACCAATTTTACCACTCACATAAATAAACAATCAACCAATCAATTACTCATATACAACATTCAAAGAACAAACAAAATAATTATATCACTCACATACATAAAACAAACAACAAACAATTTACATCACTCACATACAACATCCATAAAATAACACAAAACAAATATGTCACTCACATTAAATGAAGAAATCCCTTGATAAGAAGCCTTTCCTTCGCGAGATCCAAAATCTTCTCCCAAATCCTCCAAAAATAAGAAAACTTAATGTTGTGCAGCGAAAGACGGCTGCGTTTTTCTTTAAAATACCCGAAAAAGAAGTTTTAGGGTTTCTAGACACTTTTGCAAAATAACCCCTTGAAAGTACAACTTTACATAAATAGATTCATATACTTGGAACTTGATAAAATCAATTAAATTGGGATTTAAAAGCAAAACAGACTCCTTAAATCCAACCGGCACTGTTGAAAAGTCCAGAAAGCTAGTTTTGCACTTTCACCCCTCAAAATGATAATTTTGCAAAAAGATCCTTCTTTTTCATAAAATTTGCAAATAGATCCAATTAATTTCAGAAAAAATCTGAAAATTTATAAATAAATCCCAAATAATAAATAATGATTTTCATGAAGAAATTTTAGCTTTTGAACTTCTCAAAAAAATATTTGCACGTGTTTCGCATGTGTAAAAAGATAAATTTCCAGGAAAATATTTATTAAATCTCCAAAATCATTTGAATTCATTATAAACATTTAAAAATAATATTTAAAAATGCGGGGTACTACAGGGAAACCCTGTCGGAGGGTCCCGTGTCCATCGAGGTGGTCCAGAATCTTGCCCCACCTTGGACCGGAAGCCCCGGAAGTGCGACACCGTCAAGTCCAGCTATATGAAGTGGGCTATGGCGAGCGTGCAGGTAACATTCGTTCCACCCATTTCGTAGTTTGTTTTTCTTTATATAGTTTTCCAAGTTTGATTTCCTCAGTTATAGGCTTGCCTAGAGGGCACTCAGCTGATGAAGCTGCACGATCAGGAGAGAGGAACGCTCAGCGCTATAAGTAGGAGATGAAGAACATCAAGCTAACGCAAATGGTGCTCGAGGCCCGCAACCAGGCCCTTCAGTTCGAGCTAGCTAACCAGGCTGATGCCGAGCTAAGGAAAAAGGCCGAGAAGCAAGCGAGGAAGGTTAAGCAGGCCAGGATGGATAAAGTCATCGAGGCCCAGGACGAATTCTATGCCCTGCCGATCCGGCACGTTAAGCACTACCAACTGGGGTTGGATCTTAGTCAGTTCCATTATGACAAGGAGCTGCCCGAACACCCGTCGACTCCCGGGGGTGGTGGTGACGACGACACTATGGCGACCGACCCCAACGCTGAGCTGCCTGCTGAGGAAGAGGTTGGCTAGCAGTAGTATTTGGAATTTTCTTTTCCTCCTATTTATGTTCGTATTTTGTAGTCTCCGAACGCGGACTGGCCAACGCATTTTTGTAAACATATTTTTTTAGTAATGAAAAGAGTTTTGGCCGAACCTTTTGACTTGAATTTTGGGCGTAATTTTTAGTGAAGTATATACTGCTCTGAATGATGTTTCTCTGCATGCCTATCAGATAGATGTGACCTTGGGAGTAGACCCTGGTCGTGCTGAGATGAGACGGCTTAGGAGTAAGGTCGTGGCCCAAGAGTCCGCTATGGCTCGGTGCCGTAAAGGGGCTCGCGAATGAGAGGCGGTTGTCCAATACTTCATGGATATTTCAAAAGGACTTAGCTTGGAGCTGATGCATTTCGAGAAACTGATAGCTGACTGTGACTTGGGATGTGCGGAAGTGGTGTTTTCGATGGCTAGCACTTCCGCTCGATGACCATCGTCTGAGTCTTTTCTTCGTGAGGTTATTCTGGAGAAGGAGTTGGAGGTACAACGGTATAAGATAATGCTTAGGATGTCCGATCCTGATCCGTCTCTTTTGGAAGCGATTTTCCTTCCGCCGGAGCTTCGTTGCCAACCCCGAGAATTGGGTCGGCGAGGCCTTGTGACGCACAGAGCTCGGTCGCAGGTGTGTCTACCTTGGCAGTATCGGGCGATCCGGTGGAGGACCTAATTCTCTCGGCTAGCCTTGAACTTGTTTGTATCAACCCTGCAGCTCCAATACAAAAGCCCTAAGATGATTGTGAATGATGTAATGAAGTCTCCCCTTGTAACGATGCATTTTCTTTAGTTGAAATAATAATGAGAGAATATGATTGGATTTCTTTGATTGGTTCTTTTGCCGTGCGATTACTTCCGATCTCCGAGGATAAGTCTTTGACGTCCGGGTCAAGGGGAAGTTTGAGCCGAAGGGTGATGATAAGATTTGAGGGATCCTGAACACCTGGAAATGGAGGACGTTTTGTCTTCCAATGTCATAAATGCCTATCAGACGTTTCGACTTTCCATGCCATAAATGTGCATCACTTGAGGGCTATATAACCCTCACCCTCCTTATAAGATCATTCCTCACTTCACCGTGACCTCTCGTCACTGGTGGCTCTCCTACCACCCTCTAACAATTAGGGATAACGGCGATGAATGTTGTTTTATCCCTAGTTGCCAGTGGGTGAAAGGGGGGTCGACTCGGAGTGCGGGGCTTGAGGCGCTTGCCGAAGGCGAGTGCTAAAATGAAAATCTTGTCTGAGGGTTCTAGTGACCGGTGTGTCTCCTACCACCCACTAACAACTAAAGGCGATGAAGGCTGCACTACCCCTAGCTATCAGTGGGTAAAAGGAGGGGTCAGCTTAGTGTGCGGGTCTCAGAGGTCCTCGCTGTGGGCGAGGACCGCAAATCAAACTGAAACATTGGGTAAGAGATGAGTTGAAGTTTATGCCGAGAGTCGAGGACGTTGGTAGCCAAAGTCCGAGCCAAGAGGATAGGACTTAAGGGATTGAAGAACCCCTCATAGGTGGTCGAAGTCCATGCCAAGGGGCGAGGACGTTAGTAGCCGAAGTCCGAGCCGAGGGACTAGGACTTGAGGGATTGGAGAATCCCTCAGAGGTGGTCGAAGTCCATGCCGAAGGGCAAGGACATTAGTAGCCGAAGTCCGAGCAGAGGGGCTAGGACTTGAGGGATTGAAGAATTCCTCATAGGTGGTTGAAGTCCATGCCGAGGGGCGAGGACGTTAGTAGCCGAAGTCCGAGCTGAAAGGCTAGGATTTGAGGGATTGAAGAATCCCTCATAGGTGGTCGAAGTCCATGCTAAGGGGCAAGGAGTAGCTGAAGTCAGAGCCGAGGGGCTAGAACTTGATGGATTGAAGAATCCCTCCAGGTGATCAAAGTCCTTGCCAAGCGTCGAGTACGTTAGTAGCCGAAGTCCGAGCCGAGGGACTAGGACTTTGAGGGATTGAAGAAATTCCTCATAGGTGGTCGAAGTCCAAGCCGAGGAGTGAGGATGCGAGGGATTGATAAAACTCTCGTAGGTGATCGAAGTCCATGCCGAGCAGCGAGGACGTAAGGGATTGAGAAATCCCTCGTAGGTGGTCGAAGTCCATGCCGAGCTGCGAGGACAAGAGAGATTGAGAAATCCCTCATAGGTGGTCGAATTCCCAGCCAAGGTGCGAGGACGAGGGATTGAGACACCCATCATAGGTGGTCGAAGTCCATGCCGATCGGCAAGGACGTTAGTACCTGAGGTCCGAGCCGAGGGGCAAGGACTTAAGGGATTTAGAAATCCCTCATAGGTGGTCGAAGTCCAAGCCGAGGGGCGAGGATGTGAGAGACTGAGAAATCCCTCGTAGGTGGTCGAAGTCCATGCCGAGTGGCGAGGATGTGAGGGATTGAGAAATCACTTGTAGGTGGTCAAAGTACAAGCCAAGGGGCGAGGATGAGGGATTAAAGAATTCCTCGTAGGTGGTCAAAGTCCATGCCAAGCGGCAAGGATGTTGGTACCCAAGGTCCGAGCCGAGGGGCAAGGACTTGAGGGATTGAGAAATCCCATATAGATGGTTGAAATCCATGCCGAGCGGCGAGGACGTGAGGGATTGAGAAATCCTTCGTAGGTGGTTGAAATCCATGCCGAGCGGCGAGGACGTTGGTACCTGAGGTCTGAGCCGAGGGGCAAGGACATGAGAGATTGAGAAATCCATCATAGGTGGTCGAAATCCATGCCGAGCGGCGAGAACGTGAGGGATAGAGAAATCCATCATAGGTGGTCGAAGTCCATGCCGAGCGGCGAGGATGTGAGTGTTAAAGAATCCACAAACTGTAATACCCTGATTTTTCAATAAATGAGAAATTATTTATTTTGCACGTGTTATGCACGTGCAATATATTGTTGGATTATTTTATCATGGTGAGTATGTTTAAATATATTTTTCTCAAATTATTTTAGTACAAAAGCCTTCTTTAAAAGCCTTATTTGATTTAATTAAAAAGCCTTTTCTTAAAAAGCCCAAAAGCATTTTTTATTTTATTTATTTTTATAAATTATTTTTGGCCCAAAAAGAAAGCCCATGATTAATTTATTTTAATTAAACTTGTCATGTAGAAGACTTTTTCTAACAAAATTATTTTTATACAATTTTAGAATGTACAAATTTGGCCTAGTTGCATGCACGTGCACTACACGTACACGTGCATTGCACACTCTATTTTTTGGGCCGGTAGCATTCTTTTTGGAGGGAGAGTTGAAATTTTGGGTGTGGAGAACATGGGGGTAGTTTCAAGGAGGTGGGTAGTTTTCCTAACTCCTACTTGAATCTAAGCCCTTCATTTTGCAACCACCAAGATGATCTTAGCCCTCCATTTCCCTCATTTTTTAGTATAAATACCCCCCTTTCTCATGGCTAATTTTCATATGCAAAGTGTAATTTCTAAAGCTATACTAATATATTGTGAGAGTTATAAAAAATAAGAGTTGTGTGGGTTGTATTGCTTGGAGTGGCCGGCACCATCAAGAGCATTCGGCTAGGAAGCTTTCGGCCAAGGAGGAGAAGTATTCGGCATTTGGTTGGAGGCTTGGAGTGGTGCATTCTTTTGGCTAGGAGGAGGTGTTCTCATCTATTTGATTGCTTTTGTTGTGTTTCTCTCCAATTGAGGTGGGTAAAATATTTCATGTTTCTAATATAGGGTTCATGCTAGTATATTGATGACACTATACATGGAAAATACTAATAAGAGACCACTCTAATTAAAAAGTTAGTATGTGAATGGCTTAGAATGGTGTGGTAAATTGTGTATGTAAATTGGTTGCATGAAATTATACCATATGAAGCACTTTCTATGATTATCTAGTTAATTGAACAATGATGCAATGTGACTAGCATGATGTGTGAAAGTCTTTTATTAATTACTTGCAAATTGTGTGGTTGAAACATGAAAATTGAGAAAGACATTAACACTATGGGAATTGAATAGAAAAGTATATTAAATACTTCGAATCCATGTGTAGAAGTGGCATGAATGAACCAAGGAATTGCTTGTTGTCATCATATTAGAAATGTACCAAAAATTAGAAATTGTTGAGTTTCACCTATTCATGTGCTATATGAATTCTTTTGCTAGTATGAGTATGGGAAAATCCAAAGTTGTATTGTGTTGTGAATGTAGGATAATAACCAGTAATTTATCATGAAAAACTTTGGGATAAAAGAGGGATTAGAAGAACAATCGATTATTTTCAATGTCGAAAAATAAAAGATTTGCTAGTTTTAATTAAAATAATTAATTTGGGTGGAGAAAAATGTGTTTTTAGTACAAAAATTTATTTTACAATTGCTGTTTTGAAGATGGAATAAAGAAGCTTAAATCTGGAATTTTTCAGTAGTTTATTTGAAGGCAATATGAATCAATTGTTGAACATCGAGTTAATTTCAAAACAAACAGTGGGAATATGAGTTAAATGGGTTTTAAGTCCACACTGTGACAACCTGAGCCAGTGGCTCAGGCGGTCGGTGGCGCTGTTCGGTTTCCCTGAGCGGTGTGGTTCGAATCCGGGTCTCACCAAAATTTTTTAAGTACTGGGTATATATGTATATATCAGCGAAGAGATGGCATATGTACTTAGCGCATCCTCTTCTAGTCGCTAGCACCGATCGGCCTATCGGCGGGTGCTCTGGCCTTCTTCTCTATTGTGCTGGGTTCGAATCTTTCCCCTAGCACTTAGGGAAAAATATTTTTTTTATGAGATTTTGATGTCCAAAAAAATATAAGAAAAATATGGTAATTTTCATAAAAATACAAGGAATTTTATGGGATTGGTTTGGATATTATTTGAAGAAAATAAAATGTAGTTTGTGAACAAATGGCATATTAAAGCTATGGTTCTAAGACACATACTCATGGTTAGTTTCAAATTTATAAAGAGTTATTAAAATGATTATTAGAAAGTTGTTGACACAAAAGAATTTGTGGTGTGACATGATATTATAATCTTTACTTGAAGATATGGTGTAAAATATGAAGTACGAATGTATGTTTATAAGGTGCATGAGTCCATTGTATGATGATGGAGTTTAGAAACTTTGTTGATGAAATTGTTGGACTTGAATATGAATTTTGAGTTATAGTATTCACCATGGATTTGTGAACCAATGAAATTATGAATAAGAAAGAATATGAAATTGTGACATGAAAGTGGTTATGACTTAAAGATTGTGAAATGGAATTTGAAATAGAGTAGCTAAGTCTCCCCGGCATTGAGAAAGATGAATTGAATTGAAATTAGACCAAGGTTGGTCATGTTGAAACAAATGAATAAGTCCGGATGATGGAGAGGCTAACTCTAGTGATTATTTTGTTCATGATTTTTATATAAAACTAAGGACTAGTACATAGTGGAGATGTGATGAAAGTAGAAGAAAAACACGAGTATGAGGGCCAACGGATAGCGGTGTGAGAGCGATTCACAGGTTGCCTGCTTGATGCGTCAAGACAGTGCGTGGGCGCTACTCCGGAATTATCGTCCCGGTGGCGACGCTCGTGGGATGTTCGAGTGGCTATGGGTGGTGCCATTGTTCCATGGCGGAGGCTGAATTGTCCATAGGTTGCCTGCTCGATGCGTCGTGACAGTGCGTGGGATTCCCCTCCAGGCTGCCTGGACATGGGCTCATAGATCATAGGACATCTAAGACACTACCGTAGTTACAGTAGTAGTTAAGGCATAACGGGGGATTGAACCCTATCAAGATGAAGAACGAATAAGGGCTTGCCCTCGGACCTATGTAGTATGGGATGCATAGAATCCGAACAAGTGTGCATTAGTGTCATGTAACATAATTAACTGTATTAAGGACTAAGTGCACAATCACAACACGACATCGATAGGGTAGTCCCTTTAGTTTGAATGTGACAAGTTTGTGTTTGCTAAATATGAAATGTTAAGTTATACTATTTCCGGCAAGCGAGGACGGCCGTGTATAATGATCGTCGGTTGAATAAACTGACGTACCCACAGTCTAACATGCAGGTAAATGTCATGCTAAAGATTAAAGAGGATTTGGATGCTTAAAGATTTTATCAAGCTGTTGTACTTGTATTTAATTGTTGTATTTTACTTCCGCTGTGCAAAAGAAAGATGTAATTATGATGTAATCTCTGATGTATGATGAAAAGTTTTTTATTTCCCTGTAAAAGTGTACTAAGAAAGTGAAAAGATCCTGTAGAACATCTCGAATTCAGTATATTTGGGATTCGGGGCGTTACAGAGTGGTATCAGAGCCACGCTTTCTACACTTTCACACTTGTACAAATTTATAGGGAACGACACCCTAGTAGTGGACATTAGAGTGTGTGTTTGAATCTAGAGATTTAAATGTAAGTGACTTACATTTGTGTTGCTCTAAGATTTGTGATTTCTCCTCCCTATTTCTAAGATGGCTGATCACTTCGACCCTGCTGGAGGCGACGACTGGCACATTATTGAGGAAGAGTACCATCCTGGACAGGCAGATTCCGAGGACGAGTACTACCCTGGACAGGCTGATTCTGATGATGAGGAGTACCCTGAATCCCGAGAGATCACCCCACCTCCGGATTCATCTGATGATTCTTCTTCCGACGAAGAGGAAGTACCAGTTCCAAGTGGTCTTGTGGCTTCTCTTCAGAGGCAAGTGGAAACCCTGAAGGAGAGAGTTGGATTATTAGAGGCGCAGCTGGAGAAGCGGAAGGCTGACTATTCTGTTCTTAGCCATCGGATTTGGGAACTTGAGAAGAAAAAGAACCTAACTGATGTGCTGAAGGATGAGGTTGATGAACTGCGGGAAGAACTTCGAGCAGCGAAGAGGACCCGTAGGAGTTAGAGTGTTGTGGCTTCTGTTTTCTTTCATTCTGATGTTTAGAGATGTTTTTAAATTCGAATGTATAAACTTTTGGAATTCAATGAAATGGAAGTTGGTTTAAATTCTTGTTATATACTTCGAATTTGACGGATCTTTTGCATCAGAATATGTCGAGAAGAGGAGCAAGGAATGGGGAAGGTTTGGATCTGGAGACTGAACTTGCTAGAGTTTACCAGACGTTGAATGCTGTGGCTCAGAACCAAGCTAGGGGGCCGGCAAATCCAGTGCCCGAGGCGATAAAGCTGGTGGAATCATTCAAGAGAATGAAACCACCCGTATTCGAGGGAAAGTCGGATCCAGATTCGGCTGACAACTGGATACGGCAAGTGGAGACCATCTTCGAGGTGTTGGAAACACCGGAGGGTAGCAAGGTCAAGTTGGCAACCTTGCAGCTGGAGAAGGATGCAGCAGTTTGGTGGCAATCTGTGAAGAGGACCATGGGAGGTCTGTTGTTGGGCTGGGAGGAATTTTTGGAGGAGTTCCGCAGCCATTATTTCCCCTCCGACGTCCAGGAGAAGAAGGCGATGGAGTTCCTGTCGCTTCAGCAAGGCAGCATGTCAGTGAGAGCCTATGAGACCAAGTTCACTCAGCTCTCCAGGTATGCTCCAGAACTGGTGGCGGATGAGGCCAAGAAAGCTCGCAAGTTCGAGCATGGTCTGAGGCCTAGCTTGAGATCTCGTATGATACCCCTTGGTATCAGGAGATTCGATAAGCTGGTCAAGAGGGCGGCAGCGACGGAGGCAGATATGGAGCAGTTCCATGTTGTTCAGAACAGGAGGAACAACTGGCAGTCTGGTAAGAGGCCTGCACATTCGGGGAGTTTCAGGGGGCAACCATCTGCTCAGAGGTTCAAACCGACAGGGGCGAACGCTGTGAGTGTGGCTGGGAGGCCTGGAGGCAATGTGGTGAGACCTTCTGCGGTGACTTGCTTTAACTGTGGGGAAGCGGGACACTACCGATCTCATTGTCCCAAACTTCAGCGCAGTAATAGCGGCGCACCAACGCAGCAGGCTGGGAAGAGGCCGTACCAATCAGGGCGAGTATTTGCCTTGACAGAAGCTGATGCTGAGGAGGCGGATCAGGTCATCTCTGGTACGAGGGCTGGTGTTTAGGGTCTTTTGTCATTTCCTTTCCCTTTGTTTAGTGAGGCTGTTATGTAATGATGTATATTATGTAACAGGCGAACTCTATCTTAATGGAATTAAAGCTGTCGTATTGTTTGATACTGGATCCTCTCATACTTTTGTGTCTCCAAAGTTTGCTAAAGTGTTGGGAGTTGAACCGAAGATTTTCCCAGGCAAGATCTTATCAGTAGCTACTCCGTCAGGGGAAACTTTAACCACTGATCGGTATTATGCTGATTGCGAGATTGTGATTGGGGATAGAATCTTTGGCATTGATCTGATCGAACTGACTATCTTGGGAGTCGATGTTATCATTGGCATTGATTGGATGTCGGTGTACAGTGCAAGCATCGAGTGTAAGGCCAAGACGGTGACAGTGAAGGCTCCAGGTGGACCTGAAGTCGTGTTCCAAGGGAAGCGGAAGTGTTCTAAGCTGGTGGCTACTATCCGCAAGGAAGAGACTCCTGTGGAAGTGCAAGGGATTCCTGTGGTTCGGGACTATCCGACTGTGTTCTTGGAAGATTTTCCTGGGTTACCTCCGCATCGTGATGTAGAGTTCAGCATCACTGTTCAACCGGGAAGTGCACCCATTTCTAAGGCACCTTATAGGATGGCTCCAGTGGAACAGGATGAGGTGAAACGGCAGATTGAGGAACTATTGGGAAAAGGCTTTATTCAACCTAGTGCGTCACCTTGGGGAGCACCAGTGCTTTTGGTAAAGAAGAAGGATGGATCGATGAGAATGTGCATCGATTACCGAGAGCTGAATAAGGTCACTGTTCAGAATAAGTACCCGATTCCTCGAATTGATGACTTGTTCGATCGTCTACAAGGAGCGGCTGTATTCTCCAAAATAGATCTTCGATCGGGTTACCACCAAGTTCGAGTGAAAGCTGAAGATGTGCATAAGACTGCATTTAGAACTCGGCATGGGCATTACGAATTCTTAGTTATGCCATTCGGAGTGACGAATGCACCTGCAATCTTCATGGACTTGATGAACAGAGTTCTGAGGCCGTTTATTGATTCTTTCGTCGTGGTGTTTATCGACGATATTCTCGTGTACTCCAAGTCTGAGGAGGAGCACACTGAGCATCTGGCAGCAGTGTTGCAGAAGTTGGAAGAGCAGCAGTTGTATGCCAAGTTATCCAAGTGCGATTTCTGGAAATCTGAAGTGGCATTCCTAGGTCACATCCTTTCTAAGGAGGGAGTGGCAACTGATCCTCAGAAGATAGAGGCAGTGAGAGACTGGGCAAGGCCGACTACAGTGAAGGAAGTCAGAAGTTTCCTTGGGATGACTGGGTATTATCGGAGATTCATTCAGGGTTATGCTCAGATAGCTGTACCGCTTACAGGGCTGACCAAGAAGAATGTGAGCTTCAAGTGGACCGAGCAATGTGAGGCGAGTTTTCAGGAGTTGAAAGATAGACTGACTACTGCACCTATTTTGGCTTTGCCTAGAGCTGGTGTTGAGTATGACGTTTATAGCGATGCTTCACATCGGGGGCTTGGTTGTGTCTTAATGCAAGAAGGAAGAGTAATCGCTTATGGGTCTAGGCAACTACGACCACATGAGAAAAATTATCCGACTCATGATCTGGAGTTGGCTGCGATTATTTTTGCTTTGAAGCAATGGAGGCACTACGTGTACGGTGAGAAGTTGAATATGTACACGGATCACAAGAGCTTGAAGTATATATATCAGCAGAGGGATCTCAATCTGAGACAGCGGAGATGGTTGGAAGTGCTCGAAGATATGCGACCTGAGATCAAGTATCATCCTGGAAAAGCTAATGTTGTGGCTGATGCACTTAGCCGCAAGAGCAGTTTGGCCTGTTTGATTACAACTCAGAGGCATCTGATTGAGGAGCTGGACCGAGCTGGTATTGAGGTTGTCTTGCAAGGATTGGGAGCATCTTTGGCTCAGTTGAGGCTTCAGCCTACTCTGAATACAAGGATCATTGCAAGTCAGGAGGTTGATGCTGATATTCTGGGGATGAAGGAGCAGGTCAGTGCTGGCAGGTTGCCCGGTTTTCAGATCAGGGATGGAGTGCTGTGGTTCGGAGACAGGCTGTGCGTTCCAAATCAGGCGGACCTGAAAGAGAGTATTCTTCAGGAGGCGCATGCTACTCTTCTGTCTGTACATCCTGGGAGTACTAAGATGTACAAGGACATCAAGCAGCATTTCTGGTGGTCAGGTTTGAAGCGGGATGTGGCTGAATTTGTCGCGAAGTGTGAGGTTTGTCAGCAAGTCAAAGCCGAAAATCAGAGACCCGGAGGTCTATTACAGCCGTTACCTATTCCGGAATGGAAGTGGGATAACATCAGTATGGATTTCATCACGGGATTGCCTAAGAGTCCTAAGGGCAATGATGCAATTTGGGTTATAGTCGATCGACTTACCAAGTCCGCTCACTTTTTGGCGATGAAACTCACTGCTTCGATGGACAAGTTGGCTGAGATGTATGTTGGTGAGATTGTCCGACTTCATGGCGTTCCTTCGACCATTGTGTCTGATCGAGATGCGCGGTTTACTTCGCATTTCTGGAGGAGTCTTCAGGCAGCTTTGGGTACCAAGACGGATTTCAGCACTGCTTTTCATCCGCAAACCGATGGGCAGACCGAGAGAGTCAATCGTATTCTTGAGGATATGCTTCGGTGTTGTATACTAGACTTTGGAGGCAGTTGGGAAAGGCATTTACCTTTGGTGGAGTTTGCCTACAACAACAGTTTTCAGGCCAGTATTGGGATGGCGCCGTACGAAGCTCTGTATGGCAGGAAGTGCAGGACTCCTGTGTGCTGGTATGAAGTAGGGGAGCGTCAGTTGTTTGGTCCTGAGCTTGTGCAACTGACTTCTGAGAAGATTGATCTGATCAGGAAAAGGTTGGTGGAAGCTCAGGGCAGGCAGAAAAGCTATGCAGACAACCGGAGAAGGGACCTTGAGTTTGAGGTTGGTGACTTCGTCTTTCTGAAGGTATCACCCAGCAAAGGTGTGGTTCGTTTTGGCAAAGGCGGGAAGTTAGCCCCGAGGTTTATAGGCCCGTATAAGATATTGAAAAGGATCGGGAAAACTGCTTACCGGCTTGAGTTACCGGAAGAGTTGTCTCAGGTGCACAATGTCTTTCATGTGTCTATGCTGAGAGGTTATATTCCGGACCCGAGTCATCATTTGCCTGAAGTGCCGGAAGGTTTGCAGTTAGACCTGAATTACATCGAGTCTCCTGTTGAGATTGTTGACCGTAGGGAGAAAGTCTTGAGGAATAAGACGATACCGATGGTCAAGGTAGTCTGGAGAAACCACTTGGTTGAAGAGGCTACTTGGGAATCTGAGGAGAGGATGTTGAAGGACTATCCTGAGCTTTTTGCTTGATTGTATTTTTGTATCTTCTGTTTTGTTGTGTGTGTTGTATTTTTGTTTGTTTTCCTCGCTCTTGATTGTAGTTCCGGGGACGGAACTATTCTAAGGAGGGAGTGCTGTAATACCCTGATTTTTCAATAAATGAGAAATTATTTATTTTGCACGTGTTATGCACGTGCAATATATTGTTGGATTATTTATCATGGTGAGTATGTTTAAATATATTTTTCTCAAATTATTTTAGTACAAAAGCCTTCTTTAAAAGCCTTATTTGATTTAATTAAAAAGCCTTTTCTTAAAAAGCCCAAAAGCATTTTTTATTTTATTTATTTTTATAAATTATTTTTGGCCCAAAAAGAAAGCCCATGATTAATTTATTTTAATTAAACTTGTCATGTAGAAGACTTTTTCTAACAAAATTATTTTTTATACAATTTTAGAATGTACAAATTTGGCCTAGTTGCATGCACGTGCACTACACGTACACGTGCATTGCACACTCTATTTTTTGGGCCGGTAGCATTCTTTTTGGAGGGAGAGTTGAAATTTTGGGTGTGGAGAACATGGGGGTAGTTTCAAGGAGGTGGGTAGTTTTCCTAACTCCTACTTGAATCTAAGCCCTTCATTTTGCAACCACCAAGATGATCTTAGCCCTCCATTTCCCTCATTTTTTAGTATAAATACCCCCCTTTCTCATGGCTAATTTTCATATGCAAAGTGTAATTTCTAAAGCTATACTAATATATTGTGAGAGTTATAAAAAATAAGAGTTGTGTGGGTTGTATTGCTTGGAGTGGCCGGCACCATCAAGAGCATTCGGCTAGGAAGCTTTCGGCCAAGGAGGAGAAGTATTCGGCATTTGGTTGGAGGCTTGGAGTGGTGCATTCTTTTGGCTAGGAGGAGGTGTTCTCATCTATTTGATTGCTTTTGTTGTGTTTCTCTCCAATTGAGGTGGGTAAAATATTTCATGTTTCTAATATAGGGTTCATGCTAGTATATTGATGACACTATACATGGAAAATACTAATAAGAGACCACTCTAATTAAAAAGTTAGTATGTGAATGGCTTAGAATGGTGTGGTAAATTGTGTATGTAAATTGGTTGCATGAAATTATACCATATGAAGCACTTTCTATGATTATCTAGTTAATTGAACAATGATGCAATGTGACTAGCATGATGTGTGAAAGTCTTTTATTAATTACTTGCAAATTGTGTGGTTGAAACATGAAAATTGAGAAAGACATTAACACTATGGGAATTGAATAGAAAAGTATATTAAATACTTCGAATCCATGTGTAGAAGTGGCATGAATGAACCAAGGAATTGCTTGTTGTCATCATATTAGAAATGTACCAAAAATTAGAAATTGTTGAGTTTCACCTATTCATGTGCTATATGAATTCTTTTGCTAGTATGAGTATGGGAAAATCCAAAGTTGTATTGTGTTGTGAATGTAGGATAATAACCAGTAATTTATCATGAAAAACTTTGGGATAAAAGAGGGATTAGAAGAACAATCGATTATTTTCAATGTCGAAAAATAAAAGATTTGCTAGTTTTAATTAAAATAATTAATTTGGGTGGAGAAAAATGTGTTTTTAGTACAAAAATTTATTTTACAATTGCTGTTTTGAAGATGGAATAAAGAAGCTTAAATCTGGAATTTTTCAGTAGTTTATTTGAAGGCAATATGAATCAATTGTTGAACATCGAGTTAATTTCAAAACAAACAGTGGGAATATGAGTTAAATGGGTTTTAAGTCCACACTGTGACAACCTGAGCCAGTGGCTCAGGCGGTCGGTGGCGCTGTTCGGTTTCCCTGAGCGGTGTGGTTCGAATCCGGGTCTCACCAAAATTTTTTAAGTACTGGGTATATATGTATATATCAGCGAAGAGATGGCATATGTACTTAGCGCATCCTCTTCTAGTCGCTAGCACCGATCGGCCTATCGGCGGGTGCTCTGGCCTTCTTCTCTATTGTGCTGGGTTCGAATCTTTCCCCTAGCACTTAGGGAAAAATATTTTTTTTATGAGATTTTGATGTCCAAAAAAATATAAGAAAAATATGGTAATTTTCATAAAAATACAAGGAATTTTATGGGATTGGTTTGGATATTATTTGAAGAAAATAAAATGTAGTTTGTGAACAAATGGCATATTAAAGCTATGGTTCTAAGACACATACTCATGGTTAGTTTCAAATTTATAAAGAGTTATTAAAATGATTATTAGAAAGTTGTTGACACAAAAGAATTTGTGGTGTGACATGATATTATAATCTTTACTTGAAGATATGGTGTAAAATATGAAGTACGAATGTATGTTTATAAGGTGCATGAGTCCATTGTATGATGATGGAGTTTAGAAACTTTGTTGATGAAATTGTTGGACTTGAATATGAATTTTGAGTTATAGTATTCACCATGGATTTGTGAACCAATGAAATTATGAATAAGAAAGAATATGAAATTGTGACATGAAAGTGGTTATGACTTAAAGATTGTGAAATGGAATTTGAAATAGAGTAGCTAAGTCTCCCCGGCATTGAGAAAGATGAATTGAATTGAAATTAGACCAAGGTTGGTCATGTTGAAACAAATGAATAAGTCCGGATGATGGAGAGGCTAACTCTAGTGATTATTTTGTTCATGATTTTTATATAAAACTAAGGACTAGTACATAGTGGAGATGTGATGAAAGTAGAAGAAAAACACGAGTATGAGGGCCAACGGATAGCGGTGTGAGAGCGATTCACAGGTTGCCTGCTTGATGCGTCAAGACAGTGCGTGGGCGCTACTCCGGAATTATCGTCCCGGTGGCGACGCTCGTGGGATGTTCGAGTGGCTATGGGTGGTGCCATTGTTCCATGGCGGAGGCTGAATTGTCCATAGGTTGCCTGCTCGATGCGTCGTGACAGTGCGTGGGATTCCCCTCCAGGCTGCCTGGACATGGGCTCATAGATCATAGGACATCTAAGACACTACCGTAGTTACAGTAGTAGTTAAGGCATAACGGGGGATTGAACCCTATCAAGATGAAGAACGAATAAGGGCTTGCCCTCGGACCTATGTAGTATGGGATGCATAGAATCCGAACAAGTGTGCATTAGTGTCATGTAACATAATTAACTGTATTAAGGACTAAGTGCACAATCACAACACGACATCGATAGGGTAGTCCCTTTAGTTTGAATGTGACAAGTTTGTGTTTGCTAAATATGAAATGTTAAGTTATACTATTTCCGGCAAGCGAGGACGGCCGTGTATAATGATCGTCGGTTGAATAAACTGACGTACCCACAGTCTAACATGCAGGTAAATGTCATGCTAAAGATTAAAGAGGATTTGGATGCTTAAAGATTTTATCAAGCTGTTGTACTTGTATTTAATTGTTGTATTTTACTTCCGCTGTGCAAAAGAAAGATGTAATTATGATGTAATCTCTGATGTATGATGAAAAGTTTTTTTATTTCCCTGTAAAAGTGTACTAAGAAAGTGAAAAGATCCTGTAGAACATCTCGAATTCAGTATATTTGGGATTCGGGGCGTTACACAAACTTTGATTTATTAAACAAAATTTCTTGCCTTTATATCATGTTTGTTTGTTTACAAGAAAATTGGCACGTAGCGCCCATTACAATCGCGGACTCTCCTTCACTTTCCTTCTTGAAACTTGATGAGGTTCTCCGCATTCCAGGGCCTCTTAACCAACCTGCTGCCCAGGTCTTCGAGTCGGTAAGTACCCGGACATACTACTTGGGAGACCTTATACGGCCCTTCCCAATTGGGGGCGAGCTTGCCTCTGGCTGTGGGCTGGGAGACTGCTAGCTTTCTAAGTACGAGGTCCCCTTCCTTGTTGTTGGTCGGACGGACTTTCTTGTTGTAAAGCCTCTCAACTCGCTGTTGATATATAGCCGGCAGGATGGTGGGTCTTTCCCAGACTTCGTCAATGAGGTCCAGGTTCGCCCTGAGGTCGCTTGAGTTTGATTCCTCGTCGAATCCCATGTACCTAGGCGAGGGGAAGATGACTTCCATAGCAATGACCGCCTCGGTCCCGTATGCCAAGTTGAACGGCGACTCACCGGTCGGGATTCTCTTGGTGGTCTGGTGTGACCAGAGGAAGCGTGATAACTCTTCGACCCATAGACCCTTGGAGGATTGGTCCAGCCATTTTTTGAGACCGTCAAGAATATTCCAGTTGGCATTTTCCACTTGGCCGTTAGAATTGTAACGCCCTGAATCCCAAATACACTGAATTCGAGATGTTCTACAGGATCTTTCCACTTCCTTTAGTACAATTTTACAAGGAAATTTGAACTTTTCACTTTATATCAGAGTTTACATAAAACATTACACGTTACATTGCACAGCGGAAGTAAAATTTACAACGATTAGATAAATGTACAACAACATTGAATAATCTTTAAGCATCCGTTCCTCTTTAATCTTTATCATGTCACTTATCTGCATATAAGACTGTGGGTACGTCAGTTTATTCAACCGACGAATATTATACACGGTCATCCTCTCTATGCCGAAAATAGTATAACTTATTTTCCATATTTAGCAAATACAAACTTGTCACATATCAAACTAAAGGGACTACCCTATTGATGTCGTGTTGTGATTGTGCACTTAGTCCTTAATGCAGTTAATTATGTTACATGACACTAATGCACACTTGTTTGGATTCTATACATCCCATACTACATAGGTCCGAGGGCAAGCCTCTTAATCGTTCTTCATCTTTGTAGGGTTCAATCCCTCGCCATGACTTAATCTACTACTGTAACTACGGTGAGTATCCTAGATGATCTATGAGTACAAGCTCGTGTACAGAAAACCAGGAGGGAAACCCCACGCCATGTCTTGACTCATCAAGCATGCATTCTGTGGCAATTCAGCCTCCTTCATGGCACACGATCCTCTTGCAGTCACCAAACATCTCACAAGCGTGGCTAAAGTCCGATCATTACTGAGTTGTGCCCACGCCATATCTTGACTCATCAAGCATGCATTCTGTGGCTCACACACCCGCACCATAAACTCTAGTTCTCATACTCGTGTTTTCTCTCACTTTCATCACGTCTTCACTATGCACTAATCCTTAGTTTTTATTAGAATCATGAATAAAATCAAAGCTCTAGAGTTAGCCTCTCCACTAAACTGGACTTATTCATTTATTCACACATCACACAATATAATTTTCTTCTTGCCACATTAATCTTCTAATCCTTCATTTCAAATCATTTTTTTTTGCAAGATACAATTTCACAACAACAAAAATATAGAACCATAGTTCTATTTACACATTTTATTCTCAAATCATGTTTTATTTCATGCAAATAATCCCCAAATTATTTTTACAAAGTCCTACATATTTTTAGAAGAATAACCATATTTTTTCCACATTTTTTTGATCACCAAAACATCAAAAAAAACATTTTTTTCCCATCTTGCCGAGGGCAAGATTCGAACCCAGAACCCCTGAGAACATAGCCGACAGCACAACCACTAGGCCAAAGGTGCTAGACGGTATAAAGGGGCGCTGAGAGTAATAAATACTCTCGGCCGCTGATCTTATACGCTTAAAAAATTTATGAAACAAAATAGTGCCACAAGGATTCGAACCCGCAACCTTAAGGCCGAAACTACTGTAGCGATCAGAGCCATCCCGACCGCTTGAGCTACGCGCTCAAGTTGTCACTAGCTCAATTCAAATTTCATTTAACCCATACTCTCTGTTATTTAGAACATTTCGGAGTTCAACAAAATTGCATATCACATTGTTCTTACTAATATACTGTAAAAATCCGAATTAATCGTTTTCCATCATGAATTTTATTCCAGTAGATGAAAATAAATTTCTTAAATAATTAAACATAATTTTCTCCATAATTAACACATTTTTATCATACAATTTGGTTAATGTGACATACTACTAATACATTTTTTTGACATTATAATTTCATCAATCTCTATACTAATTCTCTACTCTTATTCATTTTCCAAACATAAAAATTACATCTTAATTTAATCGTTACCACGCCATACAAAGTTTCCAATTTAGCACATAAAAGTAACATAGTCGGTGTACTAAATTTTTGCACATAATTTTTCTTGCTACTAACAAAGGTTTCTTCACACAATTTATAACCACATTCTTATTGCACACAATCTTGAATTTTACTAATAGCAACACACATAATTTGCATATCAATAATTCAGTCGATTAGAGATCATCTTTTCTATTAAATGTGCATTCTTATTAATCATTTTCATGCATTATTTTGATAATTAAATCTAGCATGCATTCCTATGTTAGAAATAGGGAAAATTTACCCACCTTGTATGGAGAGAAAAATTACAACTAGCAAATCCCTAGACGAATGTCCTTGTGATGAATGGCTCCTCCTTGAACACGTGCACCCAAGCCTTCAAGTACCCAACTGAATGCTCCATCTTCCTTGATGTAGCCGGCCTCCCCTCTTCTAGATGCAAGCAAAGATCCCACACACTCTCAAATTTTTAACTCACAAAATCACCACTAGATAATATAATTGAACTAGAGGTTTGGAAGAGAATAATTTTACACAAGAATAACTAGCCATGGGGGGGGGGGGGTATTTATACTAAAAAGCAAAGAGAATGGAGGGCTAGGATCAAGTAGTTGGTTGTAAGATGGAGGGCTAGGATGAAAGTAGGAGTTACATTAACTACCCACAACCAAGTAACCACCACACCATGATCACCACCCAAATTTTGGTTTTCCCTCCAAGATGCAATCCGGCAATGCTAGGAGTGTGCATATTGCACGTGTATGCGTAGTGCACGTGCATGCCACTACGCCCAAAAATTGTACATTTTATTTATAAAATAAACTTTAATTTTGTATTCTACATTACAAGTCATATATATAAATAAATAAAATTAACTAATGGGCTTTAGTTTAATGGGCCAAAATAATTATTATAAAATAATAAATTAAATTACTTTGGGCTTTTAAAAGAAAGGGCTTTTTGTCTAATTGAAAGAAGGCTTATAGAAAAATAATTAAAGGCACATATTAAATATCTTTACTCATCTTGATGAAAATATTTACAAAAATATTGCACGTGCACACTACGTGCAAAATAAATAATTTTCTTCAAATGAAAAATCAGGGCATTACAACACTCCCTCCTTGGAATAGTTCCGTCCCCGGAACTACAGTCAAGAGTGAGAAACAAAAAAAATACAACACTCACAACAAGAACAGAAAAAAAATACAAAGATACAAATCAAGCAAAAAGCTCAGGATAGTCCTTCAACATCCTCTCCTCAGACTCCCAAGTAGCCTCTTCAACCAAATGGTTTCTCCAGACTTCCTTGACCATCGGTATCGTCTTGTTCCTCAAGACTTTCTCTCGACGATAAACAATCTCGACAGGAGACTCGACGTAATTCAGATCCAATTGCAAACCTTCCGGCACTTCAGGCAAATGATGACTCGGATCTGGAATATAACCTCTCAGCATAGACACATGAAAGACATTGTGCACCTGAGATAACTCTTCCGGTAATTCAAGCCGGTAAGCAATTTTCCCGATCCTTTTCAATATCTTGTACGGGCCTATAAACCTCGGGGCTAACTTCCCGCCTTTGCCAAATCGAACCACACCTTTACTGGGTGATACTTTCAGAAAGACGAAGTCACCAACCTCAAACTCAAGATCCCTTCTCCGGTTGTCTGCATAGCTTTTCTGCCTGCTCTGAGCTTCTACCAACCTTTTCCTGATCAGAACAATCTTCTCAGAGGTTTGCTGCACAAGCTCAGGACCAAACAACTGACGCTCCCCAACTTCAAACCAACAAACAGGTGTTCTGCACTTCCCGCCATACAAAGCTTCGTACGGCGCCATCCCAATGCTAGCCTGAAAACTGTTGTTGTAGGCAAACTCTACCAAAGGTAAATGCCTTTCCCAACTGCTCCAAAATCTAGTATACAATACCGAAGCATATCCTCAAGAATACGGTTGACTTTCTCGGTCTGCCCATCGGTTTGCGAATGAAAAGCAGTGCTGAAATCTGTCTTGGTACCCAAAGCTGTCTGAAGACTCCTCCAGAAATGCGAAGTAAACCGTGCATCTCGATCAGACACAATAGTTGACGGAACACCATGAAGCCGGACGATCTCGCCAACAAACAACTCAGCTAACTTGTCCATCGAAGCAGTGAGTTTCATCGCCAGAAAGTGAGCGGACTTGGTTAGTCGATCGACTATAACCCAAATCGCATCATTGCCTTTAGGACTCTTGGGCAATCCCGTAATGAAATCCATACTGATGTTATCCCATTTCCATTCCAGAATAGGTAACGGTTGTAATAGACCTCCGGGTCTCTGATTCTCGGCTTTGACTTGCTGACAAACCTCACACTTCGCCACAAATTCAACCACATCCCGCTTCAAACCTGACCACCAGAAATGCTGTTTGATGTCTTTGTACATCTTAGTACTCCCAGGATGTACTGACAAAAGGGTAGCATGTGCCTCCTGAAGAATACTCTCTTTAGGTCCGCCTGATTTGGAACACATAGCCTATCTCCGAACCACAGCACTCCATCCTTGATTTGAAATCCGGACAACCTGCCAGCACTAACCTACTCCTTCATCTCCAAAATATCAGCATCAACCTCCTGACTTGCAATGATCCTTCCATTCAAAGTAGGCTGAAGCCTCAACTGAGCTAAAGATGCTTCCAATCCTTGCAAGACAACCTCAATACCTGCTCGGTCCAATTCCTCAATTAGATGCTTCTGAGTTGTAATCAAACTGCCTAAACTACTCTTGCGACTAAGTGCATCAGCAACAACATTAGCTTTTCCAGGATGATACTTGATCTCAGGTCGCATGTCCTCAAGCACTTCCAACCACCTTCGCTGCCTCAGATTCAGATCCCTCTGCTGATATATGTACTTCAAACTCTTGTGGTCAGTGTACATGTTCAACTTCTCACCGTACACGTTGTGCTTCCATTGCTTCAGGGCAAAGATAATCACAGCCAACTCTAGATCATGAGTCGGGTGATTCTTTTCATGCGGTCGTAGTTGCCTAGACCCATAAGCGATTACTCTTCCTTCTTGCATTAAGACACAACCAAGCCCACGATGTGAAGCATCGCTATAAACATCATACTCAACACCTGCTTTAGGCAAAGCCAAAATAGGTGCAGTAGTCAGCTTCTCTTTCAACTCCTGAAAGCTTGCCTCACATTGCTCAGTCCACTTGAAGTTCACATTCTTCTTGGTCAGACCAGTAAGCGGCACGGCTATCTGAGCATAACCTTGAATGAATCTCCTGTAGTATCCAGTCATTCCAAGAAAACTTCTGACTTCCTTCACTGTAGTAGGCCTAGCCCAATCTCCCACTGCCTCTAACTTCTGAGGGTCAGTTGCCACTCCCTCCTTAGAAAGGATGTGACCTACGAATGCCACTTCAGATTTTCAGAAATCACACTTGGATAACTTGGCATACAACTTCTGCTCTTCCAACTTCTTCAAAACTGCTGCCAGATGCTCGGTGTGCTCCTCTTCTGACTTGGAGTACACGAGAATATCGTCGATGAACACCACGACGAAAGAATCAATGAACGGCCTCAGAACTCTGTTCATCAAGTCCATGAAGATTGCGGGTGCATTCATCACTCCAAAAGGCATAACTAAGAATTCGTAATGCCCATGTCGAGTTCTAAACGCAGTTTTGTGCACATCTTCAGCTTTCACTCGAACTTGGTGATATCCTGATCGAAGATCTATTTTAGAGAATACAGCTGCTCCTTGTAGACGATCGAACAAATCATCAATTCGAGGAATATGATACTTATTCTGAACAGTGACCTTATTCAGCTCCCGGTAATCGATACACATTCTCATCGATCCATCCTTCTTCTTTACCAAAAGCACTGGTGCTCCCCAAGATGACACACTAGGTTGAATAAAGCCTTTCTCCAACAGTTCCTCAATCTGCCGTTTCACCTCATTCTGTTCCACTGGAGCCATCCTATACGGTGCCTTAGAAATGAGTACACTTCCCGGTTGAACAGTGATGCTGAACTCTACATCACGATGCGGGGGTAACCCAGGAAAATTATCCAACAACACAGTCGGATAGTCCCGAACCACAGGAATCCCTTGCACTTCCACAGGAGTCTCTTCCTTGCGGATAGTTGCCACCAGCCTAGAACACTTCTTCTTCCCTTGGAAAATTACTTCAGGTCCACCTGGAGCCTTCACTGTTACCGTCTTGGTTTTATACTCGATGCTTACACTGTACACCAACATCCAATCAATGCCAATGATAACATCGACTCCCAAGATAGTCAGCTCGATCAGATCAATCCCAAAGATTCGATCCCCAATCACAATCTTGCAATCAGCGTAATACCGATCAGTGGTTAGAGTTTCCCCTGATGGAGTAGCTACTGCTAAGATCTTGTCTGGAAAAATCTTCGGTTCAACTCCCAATACTTTAGCAAATGTAGGAGACACAAAAGTATGAGAGGATCCAGTATCGAACAACACAACAG
The DNA here is from genome assembly GCA_017893485.1 of Hemerocallis citrina. Taxonomy (NCBI): domain Eukaryota; kingdom Viridiplantae; phylum Streptophyta; class Magnoliopsida; order Asparagales; family Asphodelaceae; genus Hemerocallis; species Hemerocallis citrina. The sequence continues at coordinate 158,591,891 of CM030360.1, read as the reverse complement.
CTTTCATTCCATTAAGATAAAGTTCTCCTGTTACATAATATACACTCATTACGTAACAGTTCACTAAACAGCGGGAAAAAGAAATGACAAAAACCTCTAAACATCTGCCCTCGTACCAGTGATGACATGATCAACCTCATCAGCATCAGCTTCCGTCAAGGCAAATACTCGCCCTGGTTGGTACGGTCTCTTCCCAGTCTGCTGCGTTGGTACATTGCGATCACCATTTCGTGGTTTGAGACATTGAGATCGGTAATGTCCTGTTTCACCACAGTTGTAGCAAGTTACCGCAGGAGGTCTCACCACATTGTTCCCAGGTCCTCCAGCTACACTAATAGCGTTCGCCCCTGTCGGTTTGAACCTTTGCAGATGGTTGCCCCTTGAAACTCCCAGAATTGGCGGGCCTCTTTCCAGACTGCCAGTTGTTCCTCCGGTTCTGAACAGCATGAAACTGCTTCATATCTGCTTCCGTCACTGCTGCCCTCTTGACCAACTTGTCAAATCTTCTGATACCAAGGGATATCATCCGGGACCTCAAGCTCGGCCTCAGTCCATGCTCGAACTTACGAGCCTTCTTAGCTTCATCCATCACTAATTCAGGATCATACCTAGAGAGCTGAGTAAATTTGGTCTCGTACTCTCTAACTGACATGCTACCTTGCTGTAGCGATAGAAATTCCATAGCCTTCTTCTCTTGAACATCGGAGGGGAAATAGTGACTGCAGAATTCTTCCGGAAATTCCTCCCAGCCAAGAACTATGCCTCCCATGGTCCTCTTCATCGACTGACACCAAACAGCCGCATCCTTCTCAAATTGCAGAGTCGCCAACTTCACCTTGTTGCCTTCAGGGGTCTCCAGCACTTCAAAGATTGTCTCCACCTGACGAATCTAGTTGTCAGCCACATCAGGGTCTGACTTCCCTTCGAACACAGGTGGTTTCATTCGCTTGAACGATTCCACTAGTTTAATCGCTTCGGGCACCGGATTCGCAGGTCCCCTTCCTTGGTTCTGATTCATAGCCACGGCGTTGAGCGTCTGATAGACCCTTGCAAGTTCCGTTTCTAGATCCAGACCTTCTCCAATTCTAGCTCCTCTTCTAGCCATATTCTGATGCAAAAGATCCATTAAATTCGAAGTATAAGACATGAATTTTAAATCCACTTGCATTCATTAAATTCCAAACTTTATACATTCGAATTGAAAAATATTTTTGACATCAGAATGAAAATAGTAGAAGCTACAACAGTCTAACTCCTACGGTTCCTCTTCGCTTCTCGAAGTTCTCCCCGTAGTTCATCAACTTCATCCTTTAGCACATCTGTTAGATTCTTCCTCTTCTTGAGTTCGCATATACGATGACTGAGAACAGAATAGTCGTCCTTACGCAGTGTTTCTACCTGCCTCTGAAGAGAAGTCACAAGACTATTTGGAACTGATTCTTCTTCTTCGTCAGAAGAAGAGTCATCAGATGAATCCGGAGGTGGGGTGATCTCTCGGGATTCAGGCCATTCTTCTTCGTCAGAATCTGCTTACCCTGGATAGTATTCGTCCTCAGAATCTGCCTGTCCAGGATGGTACTCTTCTTCGATGATATGCCAGTCGTCATCTCCAGCAGGGTCGAAGTGGTCAGCCATCTTAGAAATAGAGAGGAAGAAGCATAAGTTATAGAGCAACACAAATGTAAGTCACTTACATTTAAATCTCTAGACTCAAACGCACTCTAATGTACACTTTTAGGGTGTCGTTCCTTATAAATTTGTACAAGTGTGGAAAGCGCGGCTCTGATACCACTCTGTAACGCTCCGAATCCCAAATACACTGAATTCGAGATGTTCTACAGGATCTTTCCACTTCCTTTAGTACAATTTTACAAGGAAATTTGAACTTTTCACTTTACATCAGAGTTTACATAAAACATTACACTTTACATTGCATAGCGGAAGTAAAATTTACAACGATTAGATAAATGTACAACAACATTGAATAATCTTTAAGCATCCGTTCCTCTTTAATCTTTATCATGTCACTTACCTGCATATAAGACTGTGGGTACGTCAGTTTATTCAACCGACGAACAATATACACAGCCATCCTCTCTATGCCGAAAATAGTTAACTTATTTTCCATATTTAGCAAACACAAACTTGTCACATATCAAACTAAAGGGACTACCCTATTGATGTCGTGTTGTGATTGTGCACTTTGTCCTTAATGCAGTTAATTATGTTACATGACACTAATGCACACTTGTTCGGATTCTATGCATCCCATACTACATAGGTCCGAAGGCAAGCCTCTTAATCGTTCTTCATCTTTGTAGGGTTCAATCCCTCGCCATGACTTAATCTACTACTGTAACTACGGTGAGTATCCTAGATGATCTATGAGTACAAGCTCGTGTACAGAAAACCTGGAGGGGAACCCCACGCCATGTCTTGACTCATCAAGCATACATTCTGTGGCAATTCAGCCTCCTTCATGGCACACGATCCTCTTGCAGTCACCAAACATCCCACAAGCGTGGCTAAAGTCCGATCATTACTGAGTTGTGCCCACGCCATATCTTGACTCATCAAGCATGCATTCTGAGGCTCACACACCCGCACCGTAAACTCTAGTTCTCATACTCGTGTTTTCTCTCACTTTCATCACGTCTTCACTATGCACTAATCCTTAGTTTTTATTAGAATCATGAACAAAATCCAAGCTCTAGAGTTAGCCTCTCCACTAAACTGGACTTATTCATTTATTCACACATGACCAACCTTGGTCTTTCATTTCAATATTTCATTTCATTTCTTTCCAAATGCCGGGGGAGACTTAGCTACTCTTTTGTTTCAATTCCAATTCACAATTTCCAATTTGAGCATTTCCACTCATAAATTCATTTGTTGATTTTTCATACTCAAAAGTATTTCTCTTTTCCAATCATGATTTCTAATTCGTTCAAATAGTCCATAACTATACATGAAAATTCATATGCTTTATCAATTATCAATTACACTTTGAATTTCACATCGCTAAAGAATATTCACATTTCACATTTTTCACACTATTCTCAAATGAGAATAATTTGCATCACATCACACAATATAATTTTCTTCTTGCCACATTAATCTTCTAATCCTTCATTTCAAATCATTTTTTTTTGCAAGATACAATTTCACAACAATAAAAATATAGAACCATAGTTCTATTTACACATTTTATTCTCAAATCATGTTTTATTTCAGGCAAATAATCCCCAAATTATTTTTATAAAGTCCTAATTATTTTTAGAAGAATAACCATATTTTTTCCACATTTTTTTGATCGCCAAAACATCAAAAAAAAATATTTTTTTTCCCATCTTGCCGAGGGCAAGATTCGAACCTAGAACCCCGGAGAACACAGCCGACAGCACAACCACTAGGCCAAAGGTGCTAGACGGTATAAAGGGGTGCTGAGAGTAATAAATACTCTCGGCCGCAGATCTTATACGCTTAAAAAATTTATGAAACAAAATAGTGCCACAAGGATTCGAACCCGCAACCTTAAGGCCGAAACCACTGTAGCGATCAGAGCCATCCCGACCACTTGAGCTACGCGCTCAAGTTGTCACTAGCTCAATTCAAATTTCATTTAACCCATACTCTCTGTTATTTAGAACATTTCGACGTTCAACAAAATTGCATATCACATTGTTCTTACTAATATACTGTAAAAATCCGAATTAATCGTTTTCCATCATGAATTTTATTCGAGTAGATGAAAATAAATTTCTTAAATAATTAAACATAATTTTCTCCATAATTAACACATTTTTACCATACAATTTGGTTAATGTGACATACTACTAATACATTGTTTTGACATTATAATTTCATCAATCTCTATACTAATTCTCTACTCTTATTCATTTTCCAAACATAAAAATTACATCTTAATTTATTCATTACCACGCCATACAAAGTTTCCAATTTAGCACATAAAAGTGACATAGTCGGTGTACTAATTTTTTGCACATAATTTTTCATGCTACTAACAAAGGTTTCTTCACACAATTTATAACCACATTCTTATTGCACACAATCTTGAATTTTACTAATAGCAACACACATAATTTGCATATCAATAATTCAATCAATTAGAGATCATCTTTTCAATTAAATGTGCATTCTTATTAATCATTTTCATGCATTATTTTGATAATTAAATCTAGCATGCATTCCTATGTTAGAAATAGGGAAAATTTACCCACCTTGTATGGAGAAAAAAATTACAACTAGCAAATCCCTAGACGAATGTCCTTGCGATGAATGGCTCCTCCTTGAACACGTGCACCCAAGCCTTCAAGTACCCAACCGAATGCTCCCTCTTCCTTGATGTAGCCGGCCTCCCCTCTTCTAGTTGCAAGCAAAGATCCCACACACTCTCAATCTTTTAACTCACAAAATCACCACTAGATAATATAATTGAACTATAGGTTTGGAAGAGAATAATTTTACACAAGAATAACTAGCCATGGGGGGGGGGGGGTATTTATACTAAAAATCAAAGAGAATGGAGTGCTAGGATCAAGTAGTTGGTTGTAAGATGGAGGGCTAGGATGAAAGTAGGAGTTACATTAACTACCCACAACCAAGTAACCACCACACCATGATCACCACCCAAATTTTGGTTTTCCCTCCAAGATGCAATCCGGCAATGCTAGGAGTGTGCATATTGCACGTGTACGCGTAGTGCACCTGCATGCAACTAGGCCCAAAAATTGTACATTTTATTTATAAAATAAACTTTAATTTTGTATTCTACATTGCAAGTCATATATAAAAAAAAAATTAACTAATGGGCTTTAGTTTAATGGGCCAAAATAATTATTATAAAATAATAAATTAAATTACTTTGGGCTTTTAAAAGAAAGGGCTTTTTGTCTAATTGAAAGAAGGCTTATAGAAAAAAAATTAAAGGCACATATTAAATATCTCTACTCATCTTGATGAAAATATTTACAAAAATATTGCACGTGCACACTACGTGCAAAATAAATAATTTTTCATTAAATGAAAAATCAGGGCATTACAAGAATGGGGTTGAGAGATTGACGGGAAGCGCTGTTGACGAATTTTTTTGCCGGCGAACTGTATTCCGTTATCGGTGACTAGCATGGGCGGGATCCCCAACCGACAGATGATGTGCTTCCAGAAGAATTGCTGGGCTTAATGCTCCATGATCGTGGCTAGGGGTTTTGCCTCGACCCACTTGATGAAGTAGTCGATGACCCCGATGATGAATTGCCTTTGGCGAGTAGCCTGTGGAAAGGGGCTGACTAGGTCCATCCCCCACATGGTGAAGGAGGTAGGGCTGGTGAGAGACTTCAATTCAGTTTGGGGCGAACGTCTGATAGAAGAGAACCTTTGGTAGGGGGCGCACCCTTTTACTAGGTCCTGAGCATCTTGGAGCATAGTCGGCTAGTAGTAGCCGTGGTTGAGCACTTTTCGGGCCAACGACCTGATACCCATGTGACATCCCCAATCTCTTCTTACATCTCCTCCAGGGCATACTTGGCTTCATCTGGTTTCAAACAGCGGGGATAGGGTCTCCTCTCAGCCTTGGTGTAGAAGCGCTTGAAAAGCACGTCTCCAATTATGTACCTTCCGAACCGGATCAATGTAGTTCGTGCCGTGATGCGGTCTAGCGGTAACTTGGCATTGGTCAGAAATTTTTGTATGGGACCCATCCATGTCTCAGCTGGATCGCCGGAGGCAAGGCAAAAGACTTCAGGTTCTTCGATGCTGGGTTTGAGGAGGACCTCAACTAGGACAGTGCAGTCTGATCTCCGAGGGGTGCAATGCGAGTTTGGATAAGGAGTCGGCGTGAAAGTTTTATTCTCTTGGGATCCGCCAAACCTCTACCCGCTCGAAGAGCTCCAGGAGCTGTTTCGCACGTGCCAAGTACTGGGTCATCCTAAGGTCGCTGGCTTTGTACTCCCCGGTGATCTGATTGACCACGAGCTGGAAATCATTGAAGACCCGTATTCGTCTTGCCCTTGCTTGGTAGGCCAGTGTAAGTCCAACAATCAAAGCTTCATATTTTGCCTCGTTATTTTTGGCCAGAAAATTGAGTCGAAGAGAATACTGAAAGACGAAGTCATCGGGGCCCTTAAGGATGATGCCAGCTCTGCTCCCTTCCTCGCATGATGATCTGTCCACATAGACGTCCCATGCCGGGACGTTATCCTGAATTTCTGGGGACTCGGGGATGATCCACTCCATAATGAACTCAGCGAGAGCCTGACCCTTGATGGCCATCTGAGGATGGTAGCTGATGTCATGCTGGCTAAGCTTGATTGACCACCTAATTAAGCGGCCAGAGTTCTCGGGGTTGTCAAGGACCATTTTGAGAGGCTGATCCGTAAGGACGTGAACGGAGTGGGCCTGGAAGTAGGGTTGAAGTTTCCATGCAGCCATCACCAATGCATATGCAATCTTTTCCGTTCTGGGGTATCGGACCTCGGCATCGTGTAGGACCTTACTGACATAATAGAGGAGCTTCTGCACCCCATCCTCCTCTCTAACCAACACGGCGCTGAGCGCATGTTCCGTGGCGGCCAGGTAGAGGAAGAGGGGTTCGCCCAGTTCTGGCTTGCTAAGGAGCGGTGGGTTGGCAAGGTAGGCTTTAAGCTGGTCAAACACCTCTTGTTGAGAGGTTTCCCACTCGAAGCTTTTCGCCCCCTGGAGGACCTTGAAAAATGGGAGCGACTTCTCTCCTGACTTGGAGAGGAAACGACATATGGCCTCCAGTTGCCCTGTGAGCCTTTGGACTTCTTTGACGTTTCTCGGAGGGGCCATGTCGAGGATGGCTTGAATCTTCTCAGGGTTCGCCTCGATGCCGCACTGGCTCACCACAAATCTGAGAAACGTCGAAGATACATTTAAAGGGACTGAGCCTCATGTTGTGAGATCGCAGGACCCTGAAAGCTTCTTTGAGGTCGTTGACATGATCATGACCTCTGCAACTTTTGACGAGCATATCGTCAACATACACCTCCATGTTCCGGCCAATTAGGTCTTTGAAAATCCGGTTGACGAGCCTTTGATACGTGGCGCCGGCGTTCTTTAGCACGAAGGGCATGACCCGATAACAGTAGAGACCTTGGTCAGTCATGAAGGCGGTCTTCAGTATGTTCGGAGGGAACATTCCTATTTGGTTCTAGCCATAAAGGCATTCATGAAGCTCAGTAGCTCGTGCCCCGAGGTTGCATCTATTAGGGCGTCGATGTTCGGAAGAAAGAATGGATCTTTAGTACAGGCCATGTTGAGGTCTGTGAAATCTATGCAGATTCTCCATTTCCTGCTCGTCTTCTTCACCTTCACAACATTGGCCAGCCACTTCGGGTAGCTGACTTCTTGTATAAACCGTGCCGAAAGGAGTTTGCCTACTTCTTCTCTCACTGCCTGCTGCCTGTCGGGAGCGAACATACGTTGCTTCTGTTGGACCGGCTTCGAGTCTGAGCGGACGCTTAGTCGGTGCATTATGATGTCTTTGGAGATCCCCGACATGTCGGAAGGCGTCCAGGCGAAGAGGTCAGAATTCCGACGGATGCATTCGATGATCTCCAGCTTTAGGTCCGGGGCCAGAGATTGGCTTACTCGGAACCATTTTGACATGTCTCCTTCAGAGAAAGAGACTTCCTCCAGCACATCTACGGGCTCCGAGCCTTGCTCGGAAGGGATTTCTACCATGTCAAGGGAAAAAACTTTGCCCCCCCCACTGCGGCCATGTAGCACGTGCCGAGTCCTGATTGCCCCGGACTACACCTACCCCAGTGATCGGTAGGATACATCAGCTTCAAGTGGTAGACGGAAGGAACCAAATGCCTGGAGTGTGAAAGGCCAGGTCTGCCGAGGATAGCATTATAAGCCGCCTTGATATTGGCCACCATGAAGTCCATCGCTTCGGACCAGAGGGTCGGGGCCGTACCGGCAGTCACGTCAAGTGTGACAATTTCGTCGATTTGGACAGGAACGCCAGAGAAACCCGTGGAGCATGTACCTCGCTGGCTTCAACCTTTTGCGGGAGAGCTTGAGGCTTCAAACTAGGCCAGAAATAGAATATTGATCGAAATCCCGTTGTCCACAAGGATACGTCGAACCTCATGGTTCACCATGCCGAGGCTGATCACCAAAGCATCACAATGGGGCAGTCAGACGTCTTCGAGATCTTCATTGGAGAATGAGATCTCCAGCCTCTGGTCCACAGGGGGCAGATAGTTATGGACAGGTTTTACTTCTCGAACGAAGGCTTTGCGGAAAGTATTCGATATTCCCCCCATAGGTCCGCTGTGGACACAGTGAAGAATGGCCGACCCACCTGCATCGAGCTCGGGCTCAGGCTCGGGCCACCTGCTGATTGTCCGAGGAGGAGGTGATGACAGTGGATTCCTCTGGGGTCGGTTCGAGTGAACTCCCTCAAGTACCCCCTCTGGATGAGGACTTCGATTTCGTCTTTGAGGGTGCGACAATTATCTGTCTCATGTCCATTGTCTCGATGGAAGCGACAGTAGAACCTCCGGTCCCTCTTCTTTTTGCTGTTAGGTCGGGAAGGAAGGCGGACGATACCCTTGTCCTCATTTCCAGGAGGATGGCCGACATGTTTTGTGTCAGCGGAGTGTACCTCTCGAAATAGGGGGACCGGTGGGGAGCATTTCTGGGTAGACAGAACTTTCTGTACCTTCTTCATAGGCTCGGATTCTTCGGTCTTCCTCTTCCCCTTGCCTTGGGTTCAGGGCCTCCTCGGTCCGGATGTACTTTTTCGACCCTGCTGAGGAGGTCGGGAAAGTATAGGGGCGGTTTCTTAGCCAAGGAGGCTTTCAACTGGCCGTGGAGAACATTGTGCCGAAAGGCTGCCGAGGCGACATTGGCATCGAGGGATGAGACTGCCCTGGCTTCAGTTGTGAACCTCCGCACAAAGTCATGGAGGGGCTCTCCCTCATTCTGCTTAAGGTCCAGAAGGGACGCGCTCATCTTCTCGACCTTCCGACTGGTCACAAAGTGGGCAAGAAAGTTTGCGTCGAGCTGGTCGAACGAGAAGACCGATCCGGGAGCGAGCTTTGAGAACCATTCCCCAACTGGGCCACACAGGGGGGCAGGGAAGGCGCGACAAAGGAGAGGATCCGATGCGTTGTGAATCATCATGAAGGTTTTGAACCCTTCCATGTG